>JARQOC010000006.1:247289397-247909911 GCA_033576535.1 Allobates femoralis
TGATCCGTAAAAATGAAAAAGTACTTTTTTTCACAAAAATTTTCTTTTTTTTCCTTTTTACAGACTAATTTGTGAAGCACCTGGGGGTTGAAAGTGCTCACTATGCATCTAGATAAGTTCCTTGGGGGTCTAGTTTCCAAAATGTGGTCACTTGTGGGGGAGCTCCAATGTTTAGTCACACAGGGGCTCTCCATATGCGACATGGTGTCCACTAACAATTTGAATGGAAAATTAACTCCAATAGTTAGCGGACACCATGTCGCAGCTCAGCGGTGTAACTAGGTTTGACGGCGCCCGGGGCAAAGATCTATCTTGGCGCCCCCTCCCAAAGTAGGTGAGAACCGGGGGGGGGGGGGGGGGGGTGCTGTCAGCTTTCAGCCCCGCCGCCCCTGTTGAAGCCTTGGTTGAGGAGCAGGGGGGGTGAGTTGCGCCCGGGGCAAAAGGTCCGGCTGCACCCCCCTAGATACGCCCCTGTCGCAGCATATGGGGAGCCCCTATGTGCCTACACATTGGAGTTCCCGCACAAGTCACCCCATTTTGGAAACTAGACACCTCAAGGATTATATCTAGGGGTATAGTGAGCATTTGGAACCTACAGCTACTTCACAGAATTTGATAATGTCATATTGAACATTTTCTTTTTTTCACGCAATTTCTCACTTTTAGAGCATGTGCACAAGACACGGAGACACCGTGTCCTGGTCGTCTCCTCCTGTGCTTTTTTTTTTTGTATTTCTTTATTAAATTAAAAAAAAAAACGACGTGGGGCTTCGCCATATTTTTGGTCCAGCCAGGTACAGCAGGCAGCTACGGGCTGCCACCAACCACTTCTGCCTAGTTTTACCTGGCTGGAAACCAAAAATATAGGGAAGTCCCTTTTTTTTAAAATTATTTCATGAAATAATTTTTTAAAAAAATGGCGTGGGCTTCGCCATATTTTTGGGCCAGCCAGGTACAACTAGGCAGCTGGGGTCTGGAATCCTCAGCGTAGGGAGGCACAAGCTTTCTGGGCCCCCCCCCGCTGTGAATTGCAGCCCGCAGCCGCCCCAGAAAATGGCGCATTCATAGAAGCGCCATTTTCTGGTGCTGTATCCAGCTCTTCCAGCTGCCGTGTAGCGGTGGCAGACTGGGTAATAAGGGGTTAATGCCAGATATTTCGCAGCTGGCACTAAGCCCGAGATTCATAACGTCTGGCCAATATTAGACCGGACCATTAGGAATCTCTAGTAATTTGTAAAGAAGACACAAGACAGAGAAAAATATTTTTATTAGAAAAGAAACACAAACACTATTTGGACTCCATCTTTATTATTCTTTGACGTCCGACGTAGTCCAGTGGGAAGGTCCGACGTAGTCCAGTGGGAGGTCCCGCGACGATTCTCAGTTTTATAGCATATGGGGCATCCCCCATATGCTATAAAAGCAGGTTCATTGCCAGGAGGATGACAGGTCATGAACTCAGTGAGTTCATGACCTATCAGAATCCTTGGGTCACAAGGGGTTAACTGTGCTCTTCATGGCGGTCTCCACATCAGGTCAACATCAGTGGTGATCTATCAGGATCCTGGGATCCCATAGGGATCCTGGGATCACCACTGATGGTGATCTGATGTGGAGATCACCATAAAGAGCACAGTTAACAAGGGGTTAACTGTGCTGTTCATGGTGGTCTCCACATCAGATCACCATCAGTGGTGATCTATCAGGATCCTGGGATCCCATAGGGATCCTGGGATCACCACTGATGGTGATCTGATGTGGAGATCACCATGAAGAGCACAGTTAACAAGGGGTTAACTGTGCTGTTCATGGTGGTCTCCACATCAGATCACCATCAGTGGTGATCCCAGGATCCCAGGATCCCTATGGGATCCCAGGATCCTGATAGATCACCACTGATGGTGATCTGATGTGGAGACCACCATGAAAAGCACATTTAACCCCTTGTGGCCCGAGGATTCTGACAGGTCATGAACTCACTGAGTTCATGACCTGTCATTCCCTGGGCCGCACAGCAGGGGTTAACAGCGGTGCACGCGTGCGCGCACACCAAAGTGCGCGCACAGAGGAGGCGAGCGCCGCAGAAGAGACAGAGAGCAGCAGGAGCCGCCGGCAGGAGAAGCCCCCAAGACCGGAGGACCGCGGGACCGGAATCAGGATCGTTGGTAGGTAAGAGTGGTGAGGGGGATTTACTGGGGCACGGGAGGCCCCACAAACAGTTTAGAGGCGGCGGGGCCTCTGGGGAAAAGGCACCGGGCACAAGGCATCAGGGGAGGGGGGCGGGGGGTGCCCGGTGCCCGGAGCCCGGAGGCCGGGGGATGCCCGGAGGCTGGGGGATCCCGGAGGCTGGGGGGATCCCTGCAGGGGACTAGGGGAGCACCGGGGGAGGACATTCCCATGCAGCCTGACATGTGTGACATGTCAGGCTGCATGGAGATGCAGCGGAGGCAGCGCACCGCCGCCATTTTTGAATGGACCGGAGGGGATGGAGGTGTGGGGGCATGGGGGGGCTCGATCTTAGGCACAGGGGGTCTTAGGGGCCTTGGGGGTTAATGGATCACTTTGATCCGACATGTGTTTTCATGTCGGATCAAAGTGAAAGCATTTTTTATAAAGCACCTTCACTTTTGTAATGTGATGATCGGTAAACGGTGCTTACCGGTCATCACATTACAGGTGCGGGTACAAAAACAGCTAATTACTAATCTCTAGGGTGTCAGCTACAATCGGTTCGCTGACACCCTAGAGGTATTAGCTCCAGGGGCGGCGCTACAGGGCTTTTTCCTGCCAACGTCTACAGACGTCGGCTAGGCTTTAGTACCCTTTTTTCCGACGTCTGTAGACGTAAGGCTGTCGTCTAGAGGTTAAATAATCCTTGCAACTTAGTTTGTTTTGAATGTCTGGACTATGACGTAATTGTTTTTATACCATTTGAAGTTATGGAATAAAAGAAAATGTATTTTATGGATTTACAGCGCTGGACTTAATCCTTCTAAGTTCTGAAAACTTGCCACACAACAGGATCCGTGCGCTCCAGGAGGAGGTGAGTAGACACTAAACTTTTTGTATATATTGAGTGCATGTCACCCAAGTTTATTATAGTTTATCATTACTTTACGGCATATACAGACTAGGGGAAAGAATGGCACCTATCGATCTCCCCCTCCTTGGAACACATGCTAACCCTTCTTTCAGAATTATATTAAAGTCCTGATCTTGATATAATATAGGTACATATCTGTTTATGATTGCTCTTATTTCATTAAATTGGAAATTATATGGAGTACTGAAAATCTTTTTTTTTCTCCATGCTATTAGATTTAGTTGCAATTAGTGTTGTTTCACGATTAATACCATCACCTTAATTATTATCATGGTTGTGTTTTTTAGATTTTTTCAATTGCTAAATCAATTTGTTTTTTCTTGTATTCTCTTTCCATTAATCTTGATGTCGCTATTTCTTCTTGTTTTCTGAATAAAATATTGTCAGAACTATTTCTATATATCCTGTTCAATTCATCATAAGGGATTGAATTGACAATGGCAACTATCTGCTCTAAGTGTATGTTCCCACTAATAGGTTTTCTGTAGTTCCGATATCTGACTTTATGTTGTTTATTATCTCCCATTAGGGATAAATGCAAAAAGCTGATTTTATCCTGCGGTTCAGTATGGGTAAATTCTAAATTCACATCATTAGCATTAATATAGGATACGAGTTGTGGAATGTTTTCCACGTGTTCCACCCATATTATTAGGACATCATCCAAATATCTCACATAATTCTATGTCATTTTTTAAAGGATTTTTTTTAGTAAAAATAGTATTATCTTCCCACCATAATACAAAAATGCGGCTAGAGAAGGTGAAAAATATGAGCCCATTGGGCAACCTTTCGTTTGCAAATAATATTCTTCATTGAACATAAAATGATAATGTTCAAGAAGGTATTCAATGCTATAGATAATCATTTCTTTAGTTTCATCTGTATAGCAGCTATATTTCTGTACATGGTGGGATACTGCTGTTATTGCTACATTATGTGGGATAAATGAAAATAGATTTATTACATCACATGACAAAAATCTGGATTTTTTAGACCATTTTACATTTTTCATATAGTTGTTAACTAATGGTGTATATTCATTGGAATAAATGGCTTAATGGCTGTAGGTGAAAATCAACCCATCTGCTTAAATTCTTATTTAAAGAAGAAATACTCGAAATAATGGGGCGTAGTAATATGGGAAATTCTGATTTATGAGTTTTTGGAAAACCATGATGTTTTGGGATTGTCTCGTGCCAAGGGATTGGGGTACTCGGATATCGGGCGCACTGATACGGGGATGTCACGGGTGGTCGGTGCCCAAGTCTGTGCCCTTGGTGACAAAATAAAAAGGGGAAGCTTGTTTTGGTGGGAAAAGAGTTATTGTCATTTGTGACGCCACCTGTAGGTCCGGTGATGGCACCGGCACTGCTGGGACCTCCTAAAGTTGTAGGGTGTCGCCATGGTGGGATCATCAGTACCACAGTAAGAAACATACATAATAGACACAAAAAGTACTGTGTATATTGACTGAGATCAAAAAGCGTAAGTCAATTTTCGTAAAAGATTGACAATTTTATTGGATACAAAAAACATCAAAACAGTGCATATGAAAAAATTAAAACACAAGTAAAAGATTGTGCAACCACAATCGTGTACAATACTGTATTGTATTGTACACGATTGTGGATGCACAATCTTTTACTTGTGTTTTAATTTTTTCATATGCACTGTTTTGATGTTTTTTGTATCCAATAAAATTGTCAAACTTTTACGAAAATTGACTTACGCTTTTTGATCTCAGTCAATATACACAGTACTTTTTGTGTCTATTACTGCTGGGACCTCCGGGGTGGTGGGCGGCAGCAAGGTGCTGTAGTTCTCTACAGGATGAGCAGGATTCCCGGGGCTGTAGGGTAACAATGGTGGAATGGACACTCACACAAGAAAGTCTTTCCGGTACCTTTACTGATGGTTTTCCAGGTACACATCCAGGTCTGAAGGAAACACCTTGGGACTTCCACACCAACTGAGTTATAGGCCTCCTTGTCCTGCTCCCTTGTCTTGAGTCTGGTGTGTATGAAACTAGGCCTGACCTTTCCTGCTCTTTCACACCCGTGTTGCTGCACTGAGGGCTCTCACTTGGATACCACTATCTCTCCTGTGGCTCCTGGCTCTCAAATGTGGGTGCAGCGGGTGTCCGGCAAGCTAAGCCTCCACGGTGTACTGGGATTCTCTGATGGGTTGATATATCGGCCTTGCAGACTCAGACTCCAGTGACCGGGGTTTTCCTCACTGGCTCTGGCAGTGCACTGATCTCAGGCATAGCATGGCTCCGGTGACCAGTTTAGCTCACTAGGCTCTGAGCTGATCTTCATAGTTCTCCTAGCGACTGCAACTCCGGCTAACTCCGCCCCCAGCACCTGTACTTATAGGGGATCTGGCTTAACAGCAACAAGTGGTACTCCCCTACAGGCCTGGAGTGGAAGGTGTTGGGTGTATGTGAGTACCAGATGGGGAAATCCCTTAGTGAACTAGTTGGTTCTGTGGCTTAGCTGACACAGGGCGCCACATTCCCCCCTTCAGTACTCCCGGAATGAACAAAGTTTTTGTTACATAACCAAGACAATAATAATAACAGGTATATACAAAGTTTGAAAAATTAAAAAATTCACAAAAACCACTGTAAAGTTGTAAAAATATGAAAAAGCAGTCCTTACGTCGCTAGTCCATCCGCAGCAGGCTGTAAAAGAAAATAATTGTTTTGCCACCACCAGTCCTGTGGCTATGGTCCATTGTTAGACAGGGGAAATCCAGGGAAAAAAGGTAAAGTCCTCACAGTAAAGTCTCTGTAGGCTTCAAACATTTAACAGGTTAACAAACTTTAAACACGATTTCCCTACGAGTGTCTCTGCATAGGATGCCGGGTCTTACCTTCTCTCTACCCCAGGCACTTTCTGTTCCCAACTTAATGTGCATGGGGCTTGCTCAGTTCCTCCACCCTTCTATACACTACTATTTACATTTTTATACACAAGTCACTATTTACAATTTTACTCTTTGACACTCTACACTTCTCTCTCTGTATCTGATGTGGTGACCATAGTTACTACGGGTTGATCTGCTATACTGGTGTTCACTATGTCTATGTCTGGTGCTGTGTGTGTACTATTCCCTAGTGATTCTGAAATACCGTAGTATTGACGTAGTCTTTCTAGCGACTGGCAGTTCACCGATTGTAGAATCTGGTTCGGTACAACAGCTGTACGTCTTGTATTGAATGGTTCTTCTACTGTTTGATAAAAGGAAAGTACGGGTATTATGACGGCTCCATTACATAAGCCTATCTCTGGAAGCTCGTAGTAAGTGTGATTATTCTCTCTTTCTTCTTTCAACTGATGTTGAGTGTAGTTTACTTTTTTTGTGGTTTCAACTGTTGGACATTTCTGAGGTGATCTCTTCAAACTGTCGATGTCCTTCCTTCTCACGGCTTATACGCAAGTTTTACTATTGTCAAAATTGATTGAAGGAAAGTATAGGTTGAGCTTCCGTTGGTCGTCTAGTTTATGAGTTCTTCTTTCTTTTGAAACTAGTTCACCAATATCAAGGGTTCGGGTGAGCATGATTGTTGTAGTCTTTTCTGTTTGTTTCTGACTTGTCTAGTCTTTTACACATTCTGCATTTTCTGTATGATGCTGACAGTTATTATCCCAATCTTCATCAGAAGCATTATTATTATTTTATTTTATTATTATTATAATTTATTTATATAGCGCCATTAGGTTCCATGGCGCTTTACATGAGGATGAGGGATACAAGAACAAGTACACTAAATCTAGGCGATCAGGACGTACAGGTACAGGAGGGGCAGGGACCCTGTCCACAAGGGCTCACAGTCTAAGAGGGGCGGGTTAGGATACAGTAGGATGGGGGAATGTCAGGTATGGGGCGGTCGCCTGGGTCTCATGGCAGGTTGTAGGCTTGACGGAACAGGTGAGTCTTCAGGTGACACTTGAAGCTTCTCAGGGTAGGCGAGTGTCTGACGTGTTCGGGCAGGGAGTTCCAGAGTAAGGCAGATGCCCGGGAGAAGTCCTGGACTCGGTTGTGTGAAGAGGTGATGAGGGGGGAGCAGAGGAGGAGTTCTTGGGAGGAGCGGAGGTTGCGTGAGGGTAGGTATCGGGAGACCAGGTCGGAGATGCATGGTGGGGCCAGGTTGTGTATGGCTTTGTACGCCATGGTTAGTGTTTTGAATTGGGATCTCTTGGAGACGGGGAGCCAGTGAAGGGCTTGGCAGAGGGGGGAGACAGGGGAGTAGCGGGAGGACATATAGATGAGTCGGGCAGCAGAGTTGAGGATAGACTGGAGAGGTGTGAGGGAGTTAGCCGGGAGGCCATTGAGAAGGAGGTTGCAGTAGTCAAGGCGGGAGATGATAAGAGCATGGATGAGTGTTTTAGCGGTGTCGTGGGTGAGGAAGGAGCGGATCCGTGAGATGTTCTTGAGCTGCAGCCGGAGGGATGTGGTGAGGGCCTCGATGTGGGGCTTGAAGTATAGGGAGGAGTCAAGGATTACCCCGAGGCACTTGGCTTGGGGGACTGGGGAGAGGGCACAGTCGTTGATGCAGATGGATAGGTTGGGAGGTGGAGTGGAATTTCTTGGGGGGAAGACTATGAATTCAGTTTTGTCCATGTTGAGTTTAAGGAAGCGAGCAGAGAAGAAGGATGAGATGGCGGAAAGGCATTGTGGGATTTTCGAGAGTAGGGAGGCGATGTCAGGGCCGGACAGGTAGATTTGGGTGTCGTCGGCGTAGAGGGGTACTGGAGGCCATGGGACTCGATGAGTTGCCCTAGGCCGAGAGTGTAAATGGAGAAAAGTAGGGGTCCCAGGACCGAACCTTGGGGGACTCCGACAGAAAGGGGGTAAGGTGAGGAGGAGGTGTGGGAGTGCGAGACCTGAAGGTCCGGTGCGCTAGGTATGAGGAGATCCAGGAGAGGGCAAGGTGGGTGATGCCAAGGGATTCCAGGATCCGGAGAAGAAGGGAGTGGTCAACCGTGTCGAAGGCGGCAGACAGGTCAAGGAGTAGCAGGATGGAGTAGTGGTGTTTGTTCTTGGCGGTCAGTAGGTCGTTGGTGACTTTGGTCAGGGCTGTTTCGGTGGAATGGAGGGGTCGGAAGCCAGACTGTAGGGGTCGAAGTGGGAGCACGAGGAGAGGTGAGAGGACAGTTCGGAGTGGACGTGCTGTTCAAGTAGCTTAGAGGCGAATGGGAGAAGAGATATGGGGCAATAGTTAGAGACAGAGGTAGGGTCAAGTGAGTTTTTTTTTAGGATGGGCGTGATTAGGGCGTGTTTGAAGGCCGAGGGGAAGGTACCAGTGCTAAGTGAAAGGTTAAAGAGGTGGGTGAGGGCTGGGATGAAAATGGAGGTGCGGCTCGGAATGAGGTGGGATGGGAGTGGGTCGTGGGCGCTGGTGGTGAGGTGTGATTTTGACAGGAGGGAGGAGAGTTGGTCTTCAGTTATAGGGGGGAAGTGGCTGATGGAGGAGGAGGGCAGTGTAGGTGGGAAGGGGAGTTGTGGGGATAGTGGACCGAAGCTGCTTCTGATCTTGTCGATCTTCTCCTTGAAGAAGGTCGCAAAGTCTTCAGCAGAGATGAGGGGAGAAGGGGGAGGAGCGGGCGGGCGAAGTAAGGAGTTGAAAGTTTTGAAGAGCTATTTGGGGTTGCGGGACAGAGAGGTTATAAGGGATGAGCAGAACACTTGCTTGGCGGTAGCAAGTGCCGTCTTGAAGTCAGTGATGGATTGCTTGAACAGAGCAAAGTGCTCGGGGGTATGAGACTTTTTCCATCTCCTCTCGGCAACTCTGGACGCCCGTCTCAGATTTTTAGTGAGGGTGGTGTGCCAAGGTTGCCTGTTAATGCGTGGAGCATGGAGAGTGAGGGGGGTGGCTAGGTCGAGAGCGTTCGTTATGGTGGTGTTGTATAGGGTGGTGGCAATGTCAATGTCATCAGTGCAGGGTATGTCGGTGAGAGGGAGGAGTGATTCAGAGAATAAAGGAAGATCAAGGTCTTTTAGGTTTCGGCGAGGGTGATCAAGTTTGCGGAGAGGGGGTAGTGTGGCAGGGGAGGAGAGGGCGGAGAAGGTCAAGAGATGGTGGTCGGACAGTGTGAGTACCGAGTTTGTGAGGTTAGAGAGGGAGCAAAGGCGGGTAAAGATGAGGTCAAGCGTGTGGCCTTGTTCGTGGGTGGGAGAGGAGGACCATTGGGAGATCCCTAGGGAAGTGGTCAAGGAAAGAAGGTTGGAGGTGGCTGAGGAGTGAGTGTCAACGGGGATATTGAAGTCGCCCATGATGATGGAGGGGATGTCAGTGGAGAGGAAGTGAAGTAGCCAGGTGGTGAAGTGGTCAAGGAAGGAGGCGGTGGGTCCGGTGGGGCGGTAGATGATGGCTATTTGTAGGTTGCAGGGGGAGAAGATTCGGACTGAGTGGGCTTCGAAGGAGGGGACAGTGACGGATGGGGGCTGGGGGCTGAAGCATCTTGGTTTGGTTCTAAGATTCCCATTTCTAAGTCAACTGGGAGTTTTCCTGGTCTTGCTCTCATCAGGTATGCTGGTGTGTAGTTAGTGGAACTTACAGTACAGGTATGCGATTTTACATGTCCACTAAGTCAGGTATTTTCTCTGGCCACTGATTTTTCTTCAAGTGGTAAGGTTTTTAACATATCGATGACAAAGTCCATTTGTTTGGGGATGGTAAGGTGTAGTTCTGATTTTCTTGCAACCATACAATCCTAGGAATTCTTGAAACAGTTGGGATTCAAATGCAGAACCTTGATCTATTAGTACCTGATCTGGATGTCCGTGTGGTCGACGGAAATAGGTCTCGAACGTCTTGGCTGCTACTTCTGCAGTTAAGTCTTTGACAGGTGCTACTACTAAGAGTCTAGAGTAGTGGTCAACAATGGTAAGAGCGTAGGTGTAACCTGTTCTGCTGGGTGACAGCTTCACATGATGCAAGGTTACTATTTCAAGGGGTTTCTTGGCAACAATAGGCTGTAATCGTGCTTTTTGGCTTTGCTGGTCTTTTCTTCTCAGGTGACATGGTCCACAATTTCTACACCATCTGTCAATGGAACTTCTCATGCCGACCCAGTAGAAGCTGTCTTTCAGCAACATCTCCAGTTTCTTCCAACCAAAGTGTCCTGCATCATTGTGATATGCTTCTAATACCATCTGTACATCTCCTTTGGGTACCACTATCTGAAAGAACATCTCATGAGTCTTGGGATTGATGTGACGTCTGCACAGTTTACCTTGGTAGACAAACAGTTTTCCCTTCTTCTTCCATAGACGTTTGGCTTCTTGTGGAGCATCTGGACTCAGGCAGGAATGTTCTTTAGTTATCAGCTCCTTGATTAAGCTGACAGCTGGGTCACTGTGCTGTGTCTCCTTCCAGTTATGGTGAGGCAACGGGTTCACTGTGGTCTCCTGACGTCTTTGACTTGCTTGATGACATTGGAGTGCATTTGGGCGGTGGAAGCCTGGTAATTCTACTTCTAGCTCATCCACATCTTCTCCCATGTCTGGTAAGTTAGGCATCCTGGAAAAGGCATCAGCATTGGCGTTCTTGTGACCTGCCCGGTACTTGATGGTAAAATCATAGTTGGATAATCTGGCCATCCAGCGTTGCTGCATGGCTCCCAGCTTCGCAGTCTCCAGATGTGTCAGAGGGTTGTTATCTGTGAAGGCTGTGAAGTTTGACACTGCCAGGTAGTGCTTGAACTGTTCTGTAATTGCCCAGACCAAGGCCAGGAACTCCAGTTTGAATGAGCTGTACTTCCCTGGATTCCTTTCTGTAGGACAGAGCTTCCTGCTGGCATAGGCTATCACTTTCTTTTTGCCTTTCTGTCTCTGTGACAAGACAGCTCCTAATCCCTCGTTACTGGCATTGGTGTATAACAGAAATGGTAAACTGTAGTCTGGGTACGCCAGGATCTCTTCTACAGTCAGGGCCTCTTTCAGCTGCTTGAAAGATTCTTCTTGTTCTTATCCCCACCGGAATGGAGGACCTCTGATCTTGCCCTTCTTAGACTGTCCTACCAGGAGATCTTGCATGGGCGCTGCTATCTTCGTGTAGTCCTTGATGAACCTCCTGTAGTACCCGACCAGTCCTAAGAATTGGCGTACCTCTCTGAAGGTAGTTGGTGTTGGCCAGTCCTTGATGACTGTGACCTTGTCCGGGTGCTACTCCTTCTGCACTGACCACATGCCCAAGGTATTGAACTTTTCGTTTTAAGAGGTGAAATTTTGAAGGTTTTAATTTCATGCCGTACTTGGACAATGCTTCAAACACTTCACTTAGGTGTTGCAGATGTTCTTCATAGGTCTTAGAATACACTATGAAATCATCCAGGTAGAGAAACATGGTTTCAAAGTTTTTGTGGCCTAGACAACACTCCATCAATCTCTGGAATTTCCCTGGCGCATTACACAACCCGAATGGCATGCTGTTGAATTCACATAGTCCCATCGGTGTCGTGAAGGCTGTCTTCTCACGGTCTTCTTCTGCAACGGAGACCTGCCAGTACCCACTAGTAAGATCTAGGCTTGAGAAGTAATTAGCAGACGTCAATGCAGCAAGTGACTCTTCTATACGGGGTAACGGGTAAGCATCTTTTTGTCACTTAATTAATTTTCCTATAATCTACACACATTCTCATACTAACATCTTTCTTTTTAACTGGGACCAGTGGAGCTGCCCAGGGACTACAACTATCTCTGATGACCCCTGCGTCCTGTAACATCTCTTCAGCTCACTGGTAGTGTGCTGGTGGTATTGGCCTGTATCGCTCTTTAATGGGTGGATGATTTCCTGTGGGTATGTGATGGTGTACCCCCTTTATCCTCCCAAAATCCAGTGGATGCTTGCTCAACACCTGTTCATACTCTTGAACTACCCGATAAACTTCTGGTGAGAAGGTGTGTGATCAGTTCCTACATGGAGCTCCTGACACCAATTCTCTAACTGCTTCTTGGTGTTGTGACCCTCATCGGAAACTGATTGAGTCAGAGATTCTGCTACATGTATTGAGTTGTTAACTACATGGTACAACTTAGCAACAGTGGAATACCTTGGTAACTTAACTTCATCATAACCGTAGTTCAGTATACGTACAGGTACTCTTCCTTTGCGTGAATCAACCACTCCCCCTGACTGTCAGGAGTGTAGGACTACTTTCAGACTTCACTGGCTCCACTACCGCCTGGTAGTCCTGCAGTCTGAGGCCTACTGCTGCCCTACATCAGATCATAATTTCACTTCTTTGATCTCCTTCTGAAGAACCCTCCTCTCTCCTGGAGTAGCAGTGTCTGCACTCTTTTTAAGCAAGAACAGAACTTCATCTAGACAATTAACCATTATATTTGTACCAAGTATCACATGTGGATCCTTCTCATTAGGATTAGTCGCAACCACAATGAGTCCTTGATTCTTTAATTCCACCCTCCCCACCTTTACAGTTACCTCCCGTTGCCCCTCTATATTGAAAGGTAACCCATTGGTAGCAACAATAGCTAGTCCCGGGTCTGGAGGGATAAGTTCCAGTTCAGACCAGAACCGTTTGTAAAGGATACTCGGGATGGTGGTCACGTGGGATCCAGTGTCTACCAAAGACGAGGTAGCGATGCCTTCTATGATGACGGACAGGTACGGACGATCTCCAAATTACCTCCGCAACCAATTGGATGAACTTGGGCAGTCTACTCCTGGGGTTGAGCCCCCGGCCCCAGGAGTTGCTCGTTTAAATGGCAAAACCGGTAGATGTGCCCTTCCTTGTTGCACTTGCGACAGATGGGCTGTCCACTGGAGCTGTAGCGGTCTGTGGTCCTCTTCCTTATCCACGGGACGTCTTCCGGGCTGTCAGCGAGCTGTATCTTTCCTTGTGGCTGTGTCTCTCTCTTGGGTTGCCTAGTACCCAGGAGCTTAGCGATCTCTCTGCTCAGCTTGCGCACCTCAGAGCACAAGCTGTCAAACCGGTCACGGGTCATAGCCTTCATGCTGGTCTCTGCTGCAGGGGATAAGGATTAACCCATCGCGGCTGTGGGGCTAAGTCTGGTATTGCTGGGAGCTGCTGTCCCTTAATGCCAGTTCTTTCAGGGTGGCAAACTCTGCATCAGAGTTTTGGAGAGCCCACCAGCATGCTTGTCTGCTGTCATCTTGTGACTTGAGCCCCCTGATAAACTGTTCACTCAGCATTTTATTTTCATGTATGCTGATTGGATCAACTTAACGACAGCCGTACGTCTCTAGACGTCGGCTGTCATTACCCGGTGTTTGAAGTGAGCTCCGCCGTGGAGCTCACTTCAAACCTCCCACATCTCAGCTGATCTCACTAGCTGAGATGTGGGAGCAACAGCACCAATCGGTCCCGCCGTCCGATCAGTGCTGTTAACACCCTTAGATCCTGTCCTCAATCTCTGAGAGCGGGACCTAAGGGAGCCGGAGCGGGCAGCGCGCGCTTACCAGGCTCCAGGGGAGATCTCGCAATAGTATCGCGGGATCTCCCGTGCTGATGTCACAGGCCAGGGTCCTGGCTTGACCCTGGAATTTGTCATGGAGCATTTCCGGGTTGTGGTTGGCAGGGGCTGCCAACCACAACAGGTCCGCAATTCTGACACATACAGAGGAGCTGCAGCTCCTCTGTATGTGTCAGAAGTGATCGGACTGTGCTGCTGCATGCCTCTCACAGGGGTTGTGTAAAACTAAGAATCAATAAGCAAATAAAGTTTTTAAAAAGTTGAAAAAAAAACAAAAAACATAAAAGTTCAAATCACCCCCCTTTTCTCCCATCCACAATAAAAGTATTAAAAAAAAAAAAAAATACACATATTTGATATCACCACGTTAAGAATCGCCCGATCTATCAATATAAATAATCAAATAATGAGATCCGTAAACTGCGTAGCGCAAAAAATGGTTCAAACGCCAAAATTACATTTTTTTGGTCACTGCAACAATGCTAAAAAATGCAATAACGGGCGATCAAAACAGCGCATCCACCCAAGTATGGTATCATTAAAAACATCAGCTCGAGACACAAAAAATAAGCCATCATCCAGCCCCAGATCCCGAAAAATGAGGACTCTACGGGTCTCAGAATATGGCGCAAAAAGTGCAATGTTTTTTTTTTTCATGCTTTTGAATTTTTTTCCACCACCTAGATACCAGTAAAGGTATACATGTTTGGTATCTACAAACTCGTACTGACCCGAGGCATCACACGGTCATGTTGGTTTTACCATATAGTGAACACAGCGACTACAAAACCCAAAAAACAAATGTCTTATTGCACTTTTTTTGCAATTTCACTGCATTTAGAATTTTTTTACAATTTCCCTGTACATTATATGGTAAAACAAATTATTGCATCTGAAAGTACAACTCGTCCCGCAAAAAACAAGCCATCATATGTCTGTGTCGATAGAAAAATAAAAACGTTATGGCTCTTGGAAGCCGAGGAGTGAAAAAACGAAAATGAAAAATGACAAATTTCTTCGTCACTAAGGGGTTAAGGATTCTCAGCGCCTCCTGCAGGCATAAGGAGTAATCTAGGAGCTTTTCTTGTGCCCCCTGCTTGAGGTGGTAAAACAACATTCTAAGTCCAGACTCAGTATGATGCTGAAAAACCTTTTTCAACTTTTCAAAGATTTGGAACAATAGACTTCTGGTCTTCCTCTGACTAGTTTCGGGTTTCCAGCTCCGCGGCACCTGTCAACTGTCCCATCACTACTGATGCTCTCTGCTTACCAGTCATCGTATACATGTCCAGCACATTACAAATCTTTCTCTTAAATACGTCCAAGGTGCCTGGCTGGCGGTCATACTTGGGCAACTAGGCTGCATTAGGGACATATGGCAGTGAGATCGGCATTATTGGGGCTACTGGTGCAGGTGCCGTTACTGAGCCAACAGACAGATTGGCTTACATTAGGGACCACTAAGTTGTTTGCGTCCGGGGCACTCATTCTCGCTCCCACCTAGTGAATCTTTGCCAGTCTCTGAAAAGCACAAGACGTAGTTGGCTCTGCAGGTGGGGAGTGGAGCACCTCTGGTATTTCCGGATCAAGCTGCTGCACCCGGCGGGTCTCGGCAGAGCGTGGGGCGTGGCCTATCTTCACACCCTTACAGCCATAACGCCTCTTTCTTTCCCGCTCTGTGGCGCAGAAATGGTGGCCCAGATTAACAGTTCACAAACAAAGTCTATGCACACAGTACCCGGTTACACCGGGCACGGGATCCTGTTTGTGACGCCAGGATTTTGTCTCGTGCCAAGGGATTGGGGTACTTGGATCTCAGGTGCACTGATACGGGGATATCACGGGTGGTCGGTGCCTGAGTCTGTGCCCTTGATGACAAAATAAAAAGGGGAAGCTTGTTTTGGTGGGAAAAGAGTTACTGTCATTTGTGACGCCACCTGTAGGTCCGGTGATGGCACCGGCGCTGCTGGGACCTCCGGGGTGATGAGCGGCAGCAAGGTGTTGTAGCTCTCTACAGGAAGAGTGGCAACCCCGGGGCTGTAGGGTAATAATGGTGGAATAGGGCAGCGCGGTTGGAATGGGGCTGCACAGTCTTTGCTGTGAGGGACAGGCCGTAGGAATGGACACTCACACAAGAAAGTCTTTCCGGTACCTTTACTGATGGTTTTCCAGGTACACACTCTGGAACCTGACACTGCCTCTGGCGGTGCACTGATCTCGGGCCTAGCACGGCTCCGGTGACCAGTTTAGCTCACTAGGCTCTGAGCTGATCTTCACAGTTCTCCTAGCGACTGCACACTTCGGCTAACTCCGCCCCCAGCACCTGTATTTATAGGGGATCTGGCTTAACAGCAACCAGTGGTGCTGCCCCTTCAGGCCTGGAGTGGAAGGTGTTGGATGTATGCGAGTACCAGATGTGGAAATCCCTTAGTGAACTAGTTGGTTTTGTGGCTTACCTGGCACAGGGTGCGACAGGATTATCTGGTATAATGTTACTTTTCATTTTTTTTGTAAAGACTACCATTTTTTCTCCATCTTAAAGCAATTTATTAAGGATTTTAACGCATTATTCCGTAGGGTTAGATTGTATCCTTTTATAGATGTCATTATCATCTAAACCAGGGGGTGGGGAATCTCCAGGCCACGGGCTGCATCTGGCCCGCAGTGACCTTCATGTGGCCCGCAGGCAGGATCCCGAGATCTCACTTCTCAATCATTGCCACATTCTGTAGGCTGCCGGCCTGGGCACTAACTCCTACATGCACGCAGCTTTCACTACTGGAAGCTGTGCGCACGTTTATGATGATGGCATGTCAGCGAGAGGCGCACTAAGTGTGGGGGATTACCGTTGGTGCACAGCAGAGGAGGAGCGTCTTCTGCAGCATAAAATAGCGCTCTTTGTGCCTCCCTGTGATCTGTGCATCCTGTCACTTCTGTGCACCCTGTCACCTCTGTGCCCCCCTAGGGATTTCTGTATCCCTGTGTCTCTGTGCCCTCTAGTACCATGTGACCCCCTAGTAATCTCTGTATGTGTCCTGTCAGTGATGCCTGTCATTACTATGTGTCCCCTTAGTGATCTCTGTGCTCCCATGATGCCTGTGCCCCCTAGTGATGCCTGTGCCTTCTAGTGATCCTGTACTGTACCCCCCCAGGGATGGCCTGCGCCACCTAGCAATATTTTCCCCCAGTGATGGCTGTTTCCCTCTATACTATGTGTCCCCCATGCTAGTGCACCCATGCTGTATGTACGTCCCACTGATGTATATACACCATAGTGCTGTATATACACACTCACTCAGTGATTTATTTGAATATATATAATATTGTGTAACATCAGTGTTGTATGTTCCCCCAGTCATGTCTTTGCCCCCCCAGTCATGTGAAAACTAACATTATACCAGATAATAAAATAACATCAATTTTTCATGGTTTACCAAAAACTCATAAATCAGAATTTCCCATATTACTACGCCCATTTCAAGTATTTCTCCTTTAAATGACAAGTTAAGCAGATGGGTTGATTTTCACCTACACCCATTAATCCCCAGGACACCGGGGTATTTGAAAGACACATCATCAGTTTCAACTATATGAACAATGTATACAGATGAAACTAAAGAAATGATTATCATAGCATTGAATACCTTCTTGAACATAATTTTTTATATTCAATGAAGAATATTATTTGCAAATGAAAGGTTGCCCAATGGGCTCATATTTTTCACCTTCTCTAGCCGCATTTTTGTATTATGGTGGGAAGAAAATACTATTTTTACAGAAAGAAAAATCCTTTAAAAAAAAATTACATGGAAATTATCTCGTTGAGATATTTAGATGAATGTCCTAATCAATAATGGGTCTGCAGATAGGACGTTGGAAAATATTAGGCCACAAATTCCGTGTTATTCCTTTTATTAATGCTATATAATGATTAGTGAATTTAGGAATTATCTAGTCCCATTACTGAACCACGCGTCACGGTTAAAATCATCCAGCTTATTTGGTATTTATTATAAACTAACATTACAAGTCAGGATATCGGTAATCTGATCGTAAAACTCGATATTAGGATGGGAACCACAATTTCACCACTTAGTAGGCAGATAGTTGCCATTGTCAATTCAATCCCTTATGATGAATTGAACAGGATATATAGAAATAGTTATGACAATATTTTATTCAGAGAGCAAGCAGAAATAGCGACATCGAGATTAATGGAAAGAGAATACAAGAAAAAACAAATTGATTCTGCATATGAAAATTCTAAAAAAAAAAAAAACATGATAATAATTAAGGTGATATATTAATCGTGAAACAACACTAATTCCACTAAATTTAATAGCTTGATATCCGGCGCTCACATGACAGCCCGGGGTCCTGGCTAGACCCCGGAAGCTGTCACAAGAGCACTTTCGGGTTGTGGTTGGCAGGTGCTGCCAACCACACACAGTCCGCGATTCGAAGAGATACCGCAGCTCATCGGTATCTCCCAGAAGAGATCAGACTGTGACTCTCTATGGGGCAGTATAAAAGTAAGAATTAATTAAAAAATAAAGTTTTTAAAAACATGTAAAAAAAAAAACAAAAACATAAAAGTTCAAATCATCCCCCTTTTCCCCATTCACAATAAAAGTATTAAAAAAAATGTAAAAAAAAAAAAATACACATGATTGATAGATCGGGCGATACCAATATATAAAATCAACTGCATAATGGAAAAAAGGTCCAAACGCCAAAATTATGTTTTTTTGGTCACTGCAGCATTGTTATAAAATGCGATAATGGGCGATCAAACAGCGCATCCACCCAGAAATGGTATTGTTACAAATTCAGCTCAAGACGCAAATAATAAGCCATCATACAGCCCCAGATCCCAAAAAATGAGGACGCTACGGGTCACAGAACATGGCGCTAAAAGTGCAATTGTTTTTCCCAAACCTCTGAATTTTTTTTGCCACTTAGATACCAGTAAAGGTATACATGTTGGGTGTCTACGAACTCGTACGAAACTGAGACCTCACACTGTCATGTTGGTTTTACCATATAGTGAACATGGCGACTAGAATCAAACGTGTAATTGCACTTTTTTTGCAATTTCACTGCACTTGGAATTGTTTTGTAATTTCCCTGTACATATATAGTAAAATAAATGATTGCATCTGAAAGTACAACTCGTCCCGCAAAAAACAAGCCATCATATGTCTATATTAGGAAAAATAAAAAAGTTATGGCTCTTGGAAGCAAGGAAACAAAAAATAAAAATGAAAAACGAAAAATTCCAAGGTCATGAAGGTTTTAATATAATTCTGAAAGAATGGTTAGCATGTGTTCCAAGGAGGGGGAGATAATAGGTGACCATTCTCTCCCCTATCTGTATATGCCATAAAAAATTATAGAAAAACCTGGCTAAGGCCCCTTTCACATCAGCGGTAATTGCTGATCGCGGCAGTTGGGTGAAAAAAACGCAACTGCCGCATAACGGCTGTACTTGTGATTCACTTGCGACAAGCCCCATGCTATGTCTATGGAGCTTGCAGCAGATGCGGTATAGTTGCGGTTTCGGCACTTGCGGCAGATGCAGCCGCGTTTTTTTTTCGCGGCCGCATCTGCCACAAGTGCCGAAACCTCACCTGCCGCACACTTACAGCAAGCCCCATAGACATTTCATGGGCTTGTCGCAAGTGAACTGCAAGTGCGGTCGTTATGCGGTAATCGCGGCAGTTGTATTTTTTTCACCACAACTGCCGTGATCAGCGATTACCGCTAATGTGAAAGGAGCCTTAGGGTAAGTTCACATTACCCGGCGGGTTGGTCGGCGGCGGCTGGCGGGACCCGCCAGGAAGCTCCCGGCGCCGTCCACCGGCTTCCTGGCGGGTATGTGCGGGCGGTATCCGGCGGCTGCCCAGCGGTTCTCGGCGGCGATTCTGCAGCGGCTGGAAGCAGCACATGATTCTGCTTGCAGCCGCTGCAGAACCGCCAGTTTTTTAGAACATGGTCATTCTTTGCTAACCCGCTGGGAAACTGCGGGTTAGCAACGGATGACGCTGGTAACCGCCGGTATGTGCACAGCCTTGGGCGGTGTACATTAGTTTTAATGTTAATCCAAACGCCGGTTTGGATTAACATAAATTTAAATAAAACTAATGTATGCAAAACGGCGGTTTACACAGGTAAACCGCCGAAAACCCGCCCAGTGCGCACATACCCTTAGGGGCCTTTCACACTTGCATTTTTTTCCTGATCTGGAAGATCTGGAAAAAACCTGATTCTTACAGGATTCATTTTTTTGCCCATTCACTTTAATGATTTCAGGATAAAACGTGAAGCAACAAGATTCTACCTGAAGTCATTTAAGTGAATGGGCAAAAAAATGAATCCTGTAAGGGTGCCTTCACACTGTGACGCGATCCGTCCGGGGCTGTCCGGGATGATCCTGACAGCTGCGGACTGGATCAGCACACAGGACTGGAGGGCTAATATGCCCTCCAGTCCGGTGTGCAGCCGCATGCAGTTCCCACTGCTGATAAGTCAGGACCTGTCAGCGGCTGCAGCTGCGTGCGCTGCACACCGGACCGAGGGCATATTAGCCCTCCAATCCTGTGTGCTGATCCAGTCCGCAGCTGTCAGGATCATCCCGACAGCCCCGGACCGGATCACGCCGCAGTGTGAAGGCACCCTTATGGGCCGTCACACGCGTCAGTATATCGTGCAATCGTACGAGCAATGTAATTTTTTAAGATCGTCCAAGCGATGTTCAATGATTGCAACACAGCAGTCACACGGGAAGACTTTCTTCCAAGCGACTGTCCGATCAGACACTGGAATGATCGCAAGTGCGATGCTACGACCAATTCTGGCAGTTTGACAAGATTAGCTGCATAGCATGCGAACATCAAACCAGTCGTTACACAGATGTCACATGTGTCGATGTGCAAAAGACAATGAACGATCGTCGCTAGGTTTTAGGTCTGGATCTAAACCGTGCAACCTGCGATCACGCAACTGATCGCTGGTCAGAGCGCGCTGTCACACGCTACGATGTGGCTTGAGCGTCGTGTGTGCTATGGAAAATTTTGATCGCACGTGCAATATATTGATGCGTGTGACGGCCCCTTAAGGGTATGTGCCCACAGGAAGGTTTTGCTGCTTTTGACATCAGGTTTTGCCTTGGTTTTATGTAAATCTATGCTAATCTAAAGGGGGGTTTACACGTTGCGATATCGGCGTCCAATTTCAATGAAAAGAAACGTGGTTCGATCGTTGGAGCCGATATAGTTCCTGCGTTGTATGGTGTGAACGTCCAATAAGATGCAGGAACAATGTTAATGCGATATCGGGGATTGAATGAGCATGCTATTCAATGCTCCGATATTGAATGGAGATTGGAGCCGGATCGTGCTGTGTGACAGCCCAACTCCGATTTAAATGGTCGTTCCTGGGTTGGGGGGCGTAGACATCGTACGGACGTTGCATCCAGAAATCGCAATGTGTAAACCTCCGATGCGCTGCGGGAGAAACGTGCACTAAATGCGCGCTCCCGCGCCATTGAATTGCGATATCGGAACGATATTGCAACGTGTAACCCCACCTTAATCCTGAGTTTTTGGTTTCCATCAAAACCCATGTGATCAGGGAAAAGCTTTCACACACACAGTTTTTTTTTTTTACTCTACAGAAAATGGAAATACCACAGGTGTTTCCACTTTAGCAAAAGTGCAGCAAAGAATTGACATGTTCATTCTTTCTAGGGCCACGTACACACGCTGAGTATTTGATGAGTTTTTTACCTCAGGATTTGTAGCCAAAACCAGGAGTGGACAATTAAATACAGAAGTGGTGCAGGTGTTTCTATTAGACTTTTCCTCTGATTGTGCCACTCCTGGTTTTGTCTACAAATCCTGAGGTAAAAAACTCAAAAACTCAAATACTCAGCGTATGCACTTAGCCTCAGGGTGCATCCTCACGATCAGGAACGCAGTGTCTTTGTGCTGCGTCCAAAACGCTGCGTCGTACAGTAATAGCATAGTGGATGGGATTTCAAGAAATCCCATCCTTACTATGCGTAACCCGCCCGCAGCATCTTTGGAGCTGCGGTGCGGTTGCCGCAGTCCGCTCCTCCGCAGCATGTTCATTTCATGCGGTGGAGTCGGAAGCGGCTGCCACAGAGAGACTGCATGGAAAAGCCACCCCGCACCCGCCACACATGGTGAGTACGGGGCGGCTGCGGTCTCTCTGCGGCCACCTGCGGCTTCCCTCAGGTCCGGAGGAGCTGCGTCCAACACGCAGCTCCTCCGGACCGTGAGGACATACCCTAAAACACAACAAAACCTGAGGTGTTTCCACTTTCTTCACCAAACAAAAACCAATGTGTTGGGACAGCTAATCCTAGAATCCATAGATTTTGCTGGAAAACAAAAATGCAGCAAATCCTGTGGTGTTTGTTTTTTGTTCTCTGGAGACAGTGTAATGTGTGTGAAAGCTTTTCTCTAATAACATAGGTTTTGCTGGATACCAAAAACTCAGGATTAGATTAGCATAGATTTACATAAAACCAAGGTAAAACCTGATCTCAAACGCAGCAAAACCTTCCCGTGGGCACATACCCTAATGGCTGCTTTACACGTCCCGATATCGTCCCGATATTAGATACAACAGAACGGGAGTGTGCACATTTTTGGCAGTAATCCAAGATCGCATAGGAGAAGTTACACAGGGAGATATCGGCAGACAACGCAACTGCGATGTATACGTCCCCTCGTACGAGCGACTCAGGGAACGACCATTTAACATGGGAGTGAATAGGGGAAGTTGTGCTCCAAATCGTTGTTGGGCTGTCACACAGCACGATCCTGCCAGATCGTCCATCCAATATCGGGCAGTTGGAGAGCCTGCACAATTCCACAACGATATAGTTTTGACATCGTTCTTGCATCGCATTGATCATTTAAAAACAAAAAAAACATAGTGGGGAATTAAATTAATTTTCATTATTTGGCATACAAAAAATAGATTTTTCTCTTATGGCCACTTTACACACACACCAACTTATCTGTCCAACTTCTGAACAACTTACTGGTTGCAGTGAAATCATGGACACATTGTACACAGCCACAAAATGGAGCAATGTGTCCATGATTTCACTGCAACCAGTAATGGTGGGGTTACACGTCCCGATATTGCGGCGATATCGGAGGCAACGACGCGGGAGCGCGCATTTAGTGCACGTTTCTCCCTGCATCGCATCGCCAGTTTACACGCCGCGATATCGGGATGCAACGTCCCTACGATGTGCACGCCCACCAACCCAGGAACAACCATTTAACATGGGAGTGAATGGGTGACATCAGCGTGCACATCGTAGTTGGGCTGTCACACGCTGCGATGCTGGTACAACGGCCTTGCGATATCGGAGAGTTGAATAGCTTTGCTATTCAACTCCGATATCATTTTGGCATCGTTCCAGCATCGCGTTGTACTCTAAAACAGTACAACGCGCGCCCGATATCGGGTCCAACTCGCGACCCACGTGACTTTTTGTCGGAGTTGGGTCGGAGTTGGACGCCGATATCGCGGCGTGTAAACCCACCATAAGTTGTTCAGAAGTTGGACAGATAAGTTGGTGTGTGTAAAGTGGCCCTGATAAACCCCCTGTGCACCATTCAGGTTTAGCCCAGCAAAGCACTCACACATAGGTTCAGCCGCTCAGTTGGCTCATGAAAACCCTACAACTGTTAACCCACTGTAAACTGGACAGTTTTCACACAGCACACACACACAGGAAAACTGGCCCATGTGAACAGAGACCTGCACCGATAACCTGTGTGATGCACCCGGCCAGGGGCCACATCACCACAACACTCACACTCTCTCATACACACACACTCATGTACACACACTCTTATACACACACTCTTATACACACACTCTTATACACACACACACTGTCATACACACACTTTCATACACACACACTCTCATTTACACTCTCTCTCTTAGGGGGCCGTCACACGCTGCGACATCTTTAGCGATATTGTAAGCGATCACGTGCACGCGCAATCGCTTACAATATCGCTCACATCGCTGGTGAGATGTCACACAGACAGACTCACCAGCGATGCGGAGCCGCGATCTCGCTCGTTACCATGGTACACATCGGGTAACTAGGCGCCGCGCGTCGCTTAGTTACCCGACGTGTACCATAGTTACCATCTCCCAGCATAGGCGCGGTCGCTGGGAGATGGATCATCGTGGTGTCATACACCACGATGATGCAGATCGTTGCATCGTTCATCGCTAGATCTGAGAACCGAACCTCAGATCAGCGATGTCACGATCAAGCGATTTACCATCGTGAATCGATTGATTACATGCAACGATATCTTGCCCGATATCGCTTAAGCGATCAAAAAGGAGATCGCTTAAACGATATCGTGCAAGATATCTCACCGTGTGACGGCCGCCTTAGGGGGCCGTCACACGGAACGATATCTTGCCCAATATCGTTTAAGCGATCTCCTTTTTGATCGCTTAAGCGATATCGGGCAAGATATCGTTGCATGTAATCAAGCGATTTACGATGGTAAATCGCTTGATCGTGACATCGCTGATCTGAGGTTCGGTTCTCAGATCTAGCGATGAACGATGCAACGATCTGCATCATCGTGGTGTATGACACCACGATGATCCATCTCCCAGCGACCGCGCCTATGCTGGGAGATGGTAACTATGGTACACGTCGGGTAACTAAGCGACGCGCGGCGCCTAGTTACCCGATGTGTACCATAGTAACGAGCGAGATCGCTGCTCCACATCGCTGGTGAGTCTGTCTGTGTGACATCTCACCAGCGATGTGAGCGATATTGTAAGCGATTGCGCGTGCACGTGATCGCTTACAATATCGCTCGAGATATCTCAGCGTGTGACGGCCGCCATACACACTCACATACACACTGATACGCACACACTCTCTCATGCACACACACTAATGGTGGGTTTACACGTCGCGATATCGGCGCCCAACTCCGACCAAAAGTCCCGTTGTTCGTGCGTTGGACCTGATATCGTTCGTGCGTTGTACGGTGTGAACGTACAATACGATGCAGGAACGATGGCAAACTGATATCGGGGGTCGAATGAGTGTGCTATTCAACCGCCTGATATCGGATGTCGGTTGGAGCCGGATCGTGCTGTGTGACAGCCCAACTCCGATGTGTAGTACAACGTCCTCCATTGACCCACATGTTAAATGGTCGTTCCTGGGTCGGGAGGCGCAGACATCGTAGGGACATTGTAGCACGATATTGCGCTGTGTAAACCTCCGATGCGATTAATTGAAAACCGGGCACAAAATGCGCGCCGTTGGATACGATATCGGAACGATATCGCAACGTGTAAACCCACCATCATATACACACACTCATACACACACACACTCTCTCATACACACTCACCTACATACTCTTATACACACACTCACACACACACTCATACACACACACACCCATGGTTTTTTTTAGCAGTTAGAAAAACTGAGCAGTTTTTCTAAGTGTGCCAAATAGTGTCCCCTGTGGGTCTCAACGTTTTTCTAAAGTTTTAGAATTTTGTCATTTTTTCATTAAAAACGCATATGCGGAAATGCATGCGTTAACGCAGGTGCGTTAACGCAGGTGCCTATATGTGCCATGCGTTAACGGATGCGTTTCCCATAGGGCCGCATGTTAAAAAAACGCATGCATTTTTTTAAACAACCTATGCGTCTTTTTACAGCACCCAAAAAACGCTGCATGCAGCGTTTTTTGGAATGGGGAAAAAAAACGCAGGTGTAGCTAAAAAACGCATGCACACTTAAGTGTACCATGCGTTAACACATCTGCGTTTTTTAAAAACTGCAAAAAAACACTGAAAGTGCCAAAAACGCAGGTATGTGTGTACAAGGCCATGCACTCATACACATACACACACATGCACTCATACATTCACACATACTCTCTCAAACACACACACACTCTCATACATATACACATACACATTTTCTCATAAACACACTCATATACACACGCTGTCATACACACACTCTCATACACACTCTCATACACACACACTCATATACACACACTCTCTCATACACACACATATACACACATTCTCATACATAAACACTCATACGCACACTCTCATACACACATACACTTTCTCACACACACTCACGTAAAACACTCTCATACACACTCTCATACACACACACTCTCTCATACACACACTCACACTCTCTCATATATACACACTCTCTCACACACACCTTAACGATGCTGGGGTCTAGTGTGCAGGGGGCCGCCATGCTGTGGTGTAAAAGGGGATTGCGGCTTTATTATGACTTCCTGCGGCTGCTACGACAAGCTTCTTCGCTTAGCTAGTAGCTACATCAATGGAGGCCGGCAGACCAAACACAAACCTTAAGTGACATCAAACGCCAACGTCATTTGCGGGTCTGTGATCTGATTGGCCTGCCGGCTTCCATTGATGTAGCAGAGTGAAGGAGTTTGACATAGAGGCCGCAGGAAATAATAACAAAGCCACAGTCATCGAAACACTTTACCTCGGCTTCCCCCGACACACTGGACACTGGCACCCTTACATTGTCCACGGTGCTGTGGGCCGCACTGTGAAGCCCCAGGGGCCGCCGCAGGCTGTGTTCATGAGACCCCTGTACTAGATGTTGACTTCAGAGCTCTGTTAGGCGGCCGTCACACTGGTCAATATCGTGAGCGATATTGTTAGCGATCACGTGCACGTGCGATCGCTAACAATATCGCTCACATCGCTGGTGAGATGTCACACAGGCAGACTCACCAGCGATGTGGGCCAGCGAGATCGCTGGTAACTATAGTACACATCGGGTTACTAGGCGCCGCGCGGCGCTTAGTAACCCGACGTTTACCATAGATACCATCTCCCAGCATAGGCCCTGCCGCTGGGAGATCGTTCATCGTGGTGTCACACACCACGATGAAGCAGATTGAACAAGCGTTTATCGCTTGATATGAGCTCCGGCTCACCAATCTGCGATGTCACGATCAAGCGATTTTACATTGTAAAATCGCTTGATTACACGCAGCGATGCACAAACGATATCGCTTAAGCGATCAAAAAGCAGATCGCATAAACGATATCGTTAGCAATATCAGACCTCCCAAGTGTCCCGGATCCACCGGGACAGTCCCGTTTTGCCGACACTGCCCCGGTGTCCCGATCGGGATCTTACATGTCCCACGCTGTGCACTGAAACTCAGCGCCACGCCCCCCTCTGATGAAACCATGTAGGTCTCGGACCTCTCGGTGTCTGCCTCAGTGGCAAACTGGGCCTGGTTTGCCCCCCCCAGGCCGGTGGATTCAGGGCCGCAGTTAGGGCCAGACCGAGGCTGTGTGTCCTCGGGTGAATGAGTCCCGCCCCCCCCACCTCAGTCATCCGGCCCGCCCCGCCCCGGCCGGCTGCCTTTGTATCTCCCTTCACAGGCCGCGGCGGTGAGCTGAAGGCTCACTAAGAGACTGGAGGAGGACATTTGAATATCCCGCCGCCGGCACATCGCTGCAGCCGGCGGCTGGTACTGGCGGCTCCAGGGTGCCGGCAGCTGGCTGGTGCCGGCAGTTGGCGGCGGCTGCCGGGTGCTGGCAGCTGCCACCTGGTGTCGGGTGCTGGCAGCTGCTGGGTGCTGGCGGCTTCCACCTGCTGCCAGGTGCTGGTGGCTGCGTGCTGGGTGCTGGCAGCTGCCACCTGGTGCCAGGTGTTGGCGACTGCCACCTGGTGCCGGCAGCTGCCTGCTGGGTGTTGGTGGCTACCGAGTGGTGCCGGGTGCTGGCGGCTGCCACCTGCTGCCGGGTGCTGGTGGCTGCGTGCTGGCAGCTGTCACCTGGTGCCAGGTGTTGGCGACTGCCACCTGGTGCCGGCGGCTTCCACCTGGTGCCGGAGGCTGTCGGATGCTGGCGGTTGGTGGCTGCGTGCTGGGTGCTGGCAGCTGCCACCAGCCACGGGCTGGTGCTGGTGGCTGCGTGCTGGCAGCTGCCACCTGGTGCCAGGTGTTGGCGACTGCCACCTGGTGCCGGCGGCTTCCACCTGGTGCCGGAGGCTGTCGGATGCTGGCGGCTGGTGGCTGCGTGCTGGGTGCTGGCAGCTGCCACCTGGTGCCAGGTGTTGGCGACTGCCACCTGGTGCCGGCAGCTGCCTGCTGGGTGTTGGTGGCTACCGGGTGCTGCCTGGTGCCGGGTGCTGGCGGCTGCCACCGGGTGCCAGCGGCTTCCACCTGGTGCCGGAGGCTGTCGGATGCTGGCGGCTGGTGCCGGCTACCAGGTGCTGGCGGCTGATGCCAGATGCTGGCGGCTGCCACCGGCTGCCTGCTGGGTGTTGGTGGCTGCTGGGTGCTGCCTAATGCCGGCTGTTGGATGCTGGCGGCTGGTGCCGGGTGCTGGCGGCTTCCAGGTGCCACCGAATGCTGGCTGGTGCAGGGTGTCGACTGGTGACGGCAAGCGGGAGACCAGGAGTGGCAGAGGAAGAAGCAGTCGGGATCCGGGATCAGGAGTGTGGAGTCAGGTAAGGCGCTATTACAGCCGAAGATAGCAACCTGGGGGTGACAATGGGATGGATGGATAGCAGCAGCAGTCTCTATTGTGTATTTTCTATTGTGTTTATAGCCTACAGCCATCTCCATTGTCTATACGGCCAGCAGCCATCCCCATTGTCTATACGGCCAGCAGCCATCCCCATTGTCTATACGGCCAGCAGCCATCCCCATTGTCTATACGGCCAGAAGCCATCTCTTTTGTGTATTCTCTATTATGTATATAGCTATTGTGTATTCAGCCCAAAGCAGTCTCAAGTGTGTATGTGTGTAATCCTACTATAAAATTGCCTTATCGCGTCTTTCTTTCTGTAACGGAAATCCTGCATCGCTGATTGGCTGCTCCGCGACTAATCAGTGACGTGGGATTTCCGTTACAGAGAGACAGCGCTTCACTTTAAATAGCTGCCGGGAAAGTGGGCGGTGAAGTCGGCTTTCCCACCGGCTATTTGAAGTGTCCGTCCTTTCAGCCCCCCTTTGTCACCCCTCACCGCATTGTGAATTCTCAGCCCCCTTCCCCCTCGTTGTTACCCACTCCCCGTACTGCGGTGACACATCTTCCATGATATCCTGCATCTCTCTCTCTGTGCGATTCAGCATGTCAGGCCATCACTGCATGACACTCCTCCCACAGTGGAAGCGTCCGCTATCATGGAAGATGTGACACCGCCACAGCTGAGGTGGTCAGGTGGCATTGTAGTGTTTGTTATAGGAGTGCAGCTCAATCTACAGCAGCACAGATATCACAATGCACAAACAACACAGCATGAGCTCTGCTACATCTAAATATATACATGGCAACTGTTGGAAGGCTGGGAGCAGTATATAAGTGTAGATGTAGCACATTTGAGTTTGACATAGCAGAGCTGAAATGGTTTGTGTATCGTTCATAGTTTGTTATTGGAGTGCAGGTCAATCTATTGCAGGACATACAGATAATCGCAATGCACAAAAAATACAGCACCAGCTCTGCTACATCCTACTATATAATTGTCTAATCGCGTCTTTCTGTCTGTAACGGAAATCCGCCGTGACAGGAGGAGCGGTGACAGGAGGAGCGATGGACGAGCGGTGACAGGAGAGATGAAGGAGCGGTGACAGGAGGAGCGATGGACGACCAGTGACAGGAGAGACGAAGGAGCGGTGACAGGAGGAGCGGTGACCGGAGGAGCGATGGACGAGAGGTGACAGGAGGAGAGACGAAGGAGCGGTGACAGGAGGAACGGTGACAGGATGAGAGACAGAGGAGGTGGGATAGGAGGAGCAGTGACAGGAGGAGCAATGGACGAGTGGTGACAGGAGAGATGAAGGAGCGGTTACAGGAGGAGCGGTGACAAAAGGAGCGAACAACGAGCGCTGACGGGAGGAGAGACGAAGGAGCGGGGACAGGAGGAGAGACGGAGGAGCGGTGACAGGAGGAGAGACGGAGAGGTCACAGGAGGAGCGGTGACAGGATGAGACATGAGGAGCGGTGACATGAGGAGTGGTGACAGGAGGAGAGACGGAGGAGTGGGGACAGGAAGAGCGGTGACAGGAAGAGAGACGGAGGAGCGGTGACAGGAGAGGTGACAGGAGGAGCTTTGTAGTCTGTCAGTCACAGTATGTCAACTACATACATATTGTAGAATACCCGATGCGTTAGAATTGGGCCACCATCTAGTATATAATAGAGTTTTGAGTGTAAAAAAAAAAAAGGAAAAACAGCACAAAAATATTGAAAGAAGTGGACTTTTTTGCCTAATGGCGGTAGCCATGCATTGACTCTTGGTTCTGCAATCTTGGTCTCTTATCCCTGTAGTAAGCTCGGAATTACTCGCATTTCCCATTGACTTACATTGTACTCGTTACTTAGCAAGTAATCACAAGGAAACTCGCAGAGTAACGAGTAGCCCGAGTACCGTACTATTCGGCGAGTACCGAATAGTAACGAGTATACTCGCTCATCCCTAGAGGTGACTGATTCATTGTGTGGACAGGAGTCTTTATACAGGTGACAATGTAACACAGCTGTGTGTAATGCAGGGACCAGGGGATGAGGAACCGATAACTGCTCTGTAGGAGCCAGGACTGCTAAGGGTGCGTGCACACGATCAGTGTACGCAGCGTTTTGGATGCAGAGTCTTGCCGCTGCGTCCAAAACACTGCGTAGTACAGTAATGGCATAGTGGATAAGGTTTCAAGAAATCCCATCCTCACTACCGGTATGTGTAACCCGGCCTTTAGTGCCTTTCAGTGTGATTTTTATCCAGAAAAGTGGGACGATTTTTTTACACTTACAATCTTTTTTTTTTTTTTGGATGGCACTCAACCAAAAATACACTAGTGCAATTTCACTGGCAATTCGCTTGTTGCAGTGAAATCATGGACACATTGTTCTATTTTGTTGCTGTGTACAAATGTAACAATGTGTCCATGATTTCACTGCAACCAACAAATTGCCAGTGACATTGCTAGCAATGTTGCGACGTGTAAAGGTACCCTTAGAATTGACAGGTAAGTCTGTCTGTCTGTTCTGCCCGCTGCCGATTTATAGTCACAGACACTCCAGCCGGTCATTCTGCTTAATTTGACCTCACTGTTGAGAGAGGTGAGGGTAATGGCCGCTTTACACACACCAACTTATCTGTCCAACTTCTGCCCAACTTGCTGGTTGCAGTGAAATCATGGACACATTGCTCCATTTTGTGGCTGTGTACAATGGAACAACGTGTCCATGATTTCACTGCAACCAGTAAGTTGGTCAGAAGTTGGACAGATAAGTTGGTGTGTGTAAAGTGGCCCTAATGCTCATGATTTCAGCAGATATGCAGAAAAATAAGTCAACTATTCTCTAATTCCTCCCATTAACCAAAAGCACAAGATTGTCAAAGATAATTTATCTAATAGAGTGGAGCTGTTCTGTAATCTGCAACTTTTACATTCTAATTTAAAAGAAATATTTTTACCAAGTTTGCATTAATACTTTAATTCATTTGTAAATACATTTATTTTTTTCTGTTTATAATTATCGTTTATGAAACAGTGTGACCAGCAGTGCTGAATGGGTGTGGTTTGGGCGTGGTTATGGGTGTGGCCAGCTGTGAAATGGGTGTGGTCAGGGGGCGTGGCCTAAAATTTGCACACATCTCCCCGCATGCATTGTCCCTCTTTCTCTTCTTCAAAAGTTGGGAGGTATGGCAATATTGAACCGTGTGACGGCCGCCTTAAGGCGATATAATCATCTCCAGCACTCCTTGTTCTTGTTTACTCTGAGAATAGTTCTTAATGACATTGGCTGTATGTTTGGGGCACTCTGGCTGCAGAATAAATTTAGAAAATCCGTTGCCTCTCTGATGGTATTGCTTAATGGATAAATATCTGTCTGCATTTCTCAGCATTGGGAGCACTAACAATGTTGACCAAATTTGCAATTCTATTTTCTTAAATGCACCCCGAGACTTCCAAAGACCTTTCACTATGAAAATCACTCAGAATGACAATTGTGGCACCTAAATAGGAAAAGAGCTCTTTACAGTTAAACTATTGAATGCACGACTGAAAGTTTTAGAAATGGCAGACACTTTATCAGCACTTTATTTATCACCACAGTAACAACAGCGCTCGATTCAGCCACCCCCCCTCATGCATAGCAATCCTTGCACAATCAACAGGCAACTCTGGCAGACCAGTGTGACTGAAGAACTTAGACGGGCTTCCAGGGTTGCTGAGCAAAGATGGAAAGGATCCCATTCCACCGAGCACTTTGTTGAATACAAGCAGTCCCTCGCCAACATCATCTTCATCCCAACCCTAACACATCTCTTCAACCTTTCACTAACAACTATTGTCTTCCCCTCATCCTTTAAACATACCTAGATCACACTCATTCTCAAAAAGCCCTTCCTTGCTAACTTCCCATATTACTTCTCGCCTATGATTCAAAACTGCTGGAATAGCATATCCATCTTCAACTGTCCTCTCACCTCTCCTCCTGTTCTCTCTTTAACTGGCTATAATCTGGCTTCCAACCGCTTAATTCAACCGAAACAGCTCATAGAGTCCCATGGCTTACACTATCATCTCTATGCTGCTGTGCTCTCGATCTGACATCACCTCCTTATTAACCAAAATCTCACAATGTCTGTCTGCTATTTCATCTTTCTTTTCTGATCAATATCTAAAACTGAACATGGACAAAACAGAATTCTTGATCATTCCCCATCTCACTCTACCACACCATTTGACATATTCATTAAAGTCAATGGCTACTCACTCACCCAGCCCCGCAAGCTTGCTGCACTGGAGAAATCCTTAACCCCGCAATCTCTTTCAAAGCACATATCCAAGCCCTTTCCACCTCCTGATGACTCCAACTCAAAAATATTTTCCTAAAACATACGTTCATTAACAAGAAGCTGCAAAAACACTATTGCTCTCCTTTCTGCCAAGCCCTTCACTGGCTTCCCATTGCCCAGGCACTCCAGTTCAAAACCCTAACCATGACATACAAAGCCATCCACAACCTGTCCCCTCGATCTACATCTATGATATGGTCTCCTGGTACTTACCTACATGCAACCTGCGATTCTCTTTCTCAATTCCCCTCTTATCTTTTATTCCAACAATCAGGGCCATATTTTCCACTAGGCACTGGAGGGCATGTGCCTAAGGCACTGGGCTGTGGGGTAGCAACACCAGGGAAATTTATTTATTTTCATTAAGTTCCCCTCCCCTCCATTAGACAATATAGAAAATATGTTGTCTTTTCGGAGGGGAGGGGTCGAGGTCAGGAGGTAGCGGGGGCAGGGGCGCAACTCTATATTCAGCTCTATGCAGGGAGCTGACTGACCCAGGAAGTACTGCCTGCTGGTGACAGAGGAGGCTGGTGACAGAAGAGGCTGTAGACAGAAGAGGCTGGAGAAAGAAGAGGCTAGTGACAGAGGAGGCTGGTGACAGAAGAAGCTGATGACAGAAGAGGCTGGTGACAGAGGAGACTGGTGACAGAAGAGGCTGGTGAAAGACGAGGCTGGTGACAGAAGAGGCTGGTGACAGAAGAGGCTGGTGACAGAGGAGGCTGGTGACATAGGAGGCTGGTGACAGAGGAGGCTGGTGACAGAAGAGGCTGGTGACAGAGGAAGCTGAAGACAGAAGAGGCTGGTGACTGAGGAGACTGGTGACAGAAGAGGCTGGTGACAGAGGAGGCTAGTGACAGAGGAGGCTGATGAGAGAAAAAGCTGTTGACAGAAGAGGCTGGTGACAGAGGAGGCTGATGACAGAGGAGGCTGTTCTGTATACTGCTCAGAGGAGGCTGGTGACAGAGGAGGCTGTGCTGTATACTGCTGAGAGAAGGCTGGTGACAGAGGAGGCTGGTGACAGAGGAGGCTGGTGACAGAGGAGGCTGGTGACAGAGGAGGCTGGTGGAAGAAGAGGCTGGTGAAAGAGGAGGCTGGTGACAGAGGATACTGGTGACAGAAAAGGCTGGTAAAAGAGGAGGCTGGTGACAAGGGAGGCTGTGCTGTATACTGGTGAGAGGAGGCTGGTGACAGAGGAGGCTGGTGTCAGAAGAGGCTGTGCTGTATACTGGAGAGAGGAGGCTGGTGACAGAGGAGGCTGTTGACAAAGAGAGGCTGTGCTGTATACTGGTGAGAGGAGGCTGGTGACATGGCAAACTGTGCTGTATACTGGTGACAAGGGAGGTTGGTGACAGGGGAGGCTGTACTGTATCCTTTCGAACAGTGGAGGCTGCTGCTATATACTGGTGAACAGGGGATGCTGGTGCTGCTATATACTGGAGGACAAGTGAGGTTGGTGCTGCTGTATACAGGGGAGGCTGGTGCTATATACTAGTGACAGGGGAGACTGGTGCTGCTGTATAAAGGTGAACAGAGGAGTCTGGTGATGCTGTATACTGGTGAACAGAGGAGGCTGGGGCTGCAGTATACTGGTGAGCAGATGAGGCTGGAGCTTCTGTATACTGGTGAACAGGGGAGGCTGGAGCTGCTGTGGCACCCTGGCACCTTGTTGGGCACCACAGAAATCCTTAGGGCATGAATGGAGTTAACAGCAAAGCAATACTCACAAAACACCTAACAACACTACAACACCTTAGAACACCTGGTTTCACCCCGAGCCTCTAGGGGGAGCTCCACTGGTCACTTTGAGCCAGTTCCCCCTATAAAAAGAGTCTTGAAGGGGGAAACTTGAGAGTGTGTGCAGTCGCTACAAGAGCTGCCAGCCTGTGTGTAACCTCCATCCTATGAGGGACACACTAGGCCCCACCAGCCAGCTAGCAAGTGAGGAGACCCTTGCAATTGGTGTCAGAGGAAGAAGGAGAACGCCTCTCAAGGAACACAGAGTTATTCTGACTCTTTCCTTACTAACCGGTTACTGGAACCGAAGCTGTGAGAGCTACCCAGCCACCACAGAGAACCAGCCCGTCTAACAGGAGGTTTAGCCACCTGTTCCACCTGATGCACCTACCTACGACAGCCCACGGAAGAGTACTGATCCTGCTCAAACCCTTTTACAGTGCCCTCAATGCTGCTAACCAGGTGAAGCAAGTTCCATGGAACACACTGCCCGGTCCAGCTGGATTCCACATCCACCCGACCTTAATGAGAGACATAGAGAAAGGAAGCCTACTACAACTGCTTGCTGTGAATCTCCAGGATTGCTAACTTCACTAACCCAGTCTGGCGTACCTGAATACCACCAGTAAAGGTACTTAAAAGACTCTGGTGTGTCTGTGTCTGACTCCTGGGCCTAACAGCAGTACTACCGCGGCTGCCTCACAACATCTTGTGCAGCCCCTGGCTCCGGGGACTCCCGCTCATCCTGTGGGGAGCGTTCCATCTTGCTGCGTAACATCCCCCGGAGGCCGAGCAGCGTCGGTACAGTTACCGAACACCCGCAGGTGGCGTCACGAAGACAATTTATCCCCTACTGTTCCGCCATATACCCTATTGATCTGGACCACTGGGCCTCACAGCCGCAGGCGCGGTTCCGTGACAAGAGGAGAGTCAACGCCTGCGACGTGAACACCCCGGCTACGGTGAGTCAAAATTTGGCGTCACAAACAGGATACGAGCAGGCCTGTTATGGCCGGTATTGTGTGCTATTTAATGACTGTAAATATCGAACTGTAAATTTGGTCCGCCATTGCTGAGTGAAAGGCGGGAAAAGAAGGGGCGTGACTGTGCAAAGGGCGCGAAGATTGGCCCCGCCCCCCTACACTCTGACGACTTCCCCTGTACGCAGCAGGAACCGGAAACTCCCGTGGTGCCTTACTCCTCACCGCGAGGCCGACACTTCCGTTTGAAACCGAGGGAAAGGCTACGCTTAACTAGGGGGAGCGACCATGAGTAACCCGGCTCCCAACAACGCGGTACCCCCGCAACCAAACATACCTCTTGATGGACAGCAACAAGCCGGCGGTATGCTACCGCAACCCGCTCCGATTATGCCGTTATTTCTGCCTTACGTTCCGAGTGCGAACTGGTTACCTAAGTACAGCGGTGTACTCAGTACCTTGGAGACCTTCCAGAGGAAGATATGCCATGCTGGCCATGTACGCTATGACCGGTAAGCAGAGAGCTTCAGTTGTTATGGGACAGTTAACGGGCGCAGCCGAGCTGCAGAGCCGCAGCTGGCCTGTAGAAACTCAGGAATCTGTGGAGCAGATATTCGCTAAATTAACCCGGGTTTTTGAATGCTATACCGAAGCTGAATTAAGACTGTCATTCTATCGTTGTAACCAAGGGGCACAAGAAAGTGTCCTCGATTATTCACTACGATTGCAAGAAACGCTAAGACTGTTAAAACAAGTCGATCCTGATGGTGTCAGAGATGAAAACAAAGCGTTAATTGGCTAATTTATTGTGGTCCTTAGACTATCTGAGGATAGAAAGCAAGCAAGCTGGTGGTCCATACAAAATCCTGGCGCAGAGTTTGATACCTTGAGAGACTTAACAGTTTGGGGACAACGGCTCGCCGAAGTACCTGATCCCGCTTCACAGCAGCAGCAGTATACTGACACCCCTTCCGTGCCGGCAGCAGCATCTCCTATCCCTGCGGTTCAGTCCAGTGCACAGACTGTAACACCTGACCGGTTTGAGCAACTGTGTGCTAATGTTGAACAGCTGATGAAGGACGTGGCCAAGCTACAAACTGGGAGAAGACCCAAGACAGATGCAAGGTCATCGGACAAGATTCAGCTCGCCGACAGCCCTGACGACGTCCCATGGATGAGGAGAAAGACACAGCCGCCGCGAGGAAAACCTGCAGACCGCCGCAGTCCTGACAGACACCGCACCAATCAGCAGAACGACTTAAGAGGACGTACTCAACAGTCCCGTCCTTTAAATGGGCAACCCCTGGGCGAGAAGGGCCAACCCCAGGAGTAGACTGTCCAGGCCCAACGTCCAGCTGGGAACACAAGTATGTAGGAGACTGTCCATATCTACCAATCGTCATCGATGGCATCGCTATATCCGCCTTGATAGACACTGGATCCCAGGTGACATCCATCCCGAGTATCCTTTACAAGCGGTTCTGGCCAGATGTTAAGTTGGAACCCCCAAATCCCGATATGAACCTTGAAGCCACTAATGGTATACCGTTTACAATTGAGGGACAATGGGAAGCTACAGTAAGGGTGGGGAGGGTGCAGCTGAAGAACCAGGGAATCTTAGTAGTGCAGGATAAACCAAACAACAACGATCCCTACGTAATACTGGGTACAAATGTTATGGTTAAATGCATCGATGAAGAGAGAGGAGAGGCATCCAAAAGCAGATCCGAGCTCTGGTTTATCAACAACAGGTAACATTGGCAGAGTACGGGTCACAGATCCCATTCCAATTGTGGTACCACCCAGAAGTGAAATGATGATCTGGTGTCGAGCAGCCATAGGCCGCAGAGGGCAGGACTACCAAGCTGTAGCAGAACCTGTAATGTCTGATAGTAGTCCTACGCTCTTGACAGCCAGAGGGTTGGTCGATGTGAGAAAAGGGAGAGTCCCCGTACGCATATTAAATTATGGAGATGACGAGGTCAGACTGCCTAGATATGCCACTGTCGAAAAATTGTACCAGGTAAAAGATGATGCTGTAATTGATGTAAAATCCTCTGCACAAACAGTCACTGATGAACCCCCTCACTCCAAAGATCAGTTAGAGAAATGGTGTCAGGAGCTCAGTGTAGGAACTGACAATACACCTACTCACCAGAAAAATGGAGTATACCGGGTAGTTCGGGAGTATGAGCAAGTGTTCAGCAAACACCCACTTGACTTTGGGAGGATTAAAGGGGTACAACACCATATCCCCACAGGCAACCATGCACCTATCAAAGAAAGGTACAGGCATATACCCCCCACACACTACCAAAAAGCAAAAGAGATGCTACAGGACATGAAAAATGCAGGAGTCATTAGGGATAGCTGTTGTCCCTGGGCCGCACCACTAGTCCTGGTTAAAAAGAAAGATGGTAGTATGAGGATGTGCGTAGACTATAGGCAAATCAACAAAGTCACACACAAGGATGCATGCCCATTACCCCGTATAGAAGAGGCACTAGCTGCACTCAAATCTGCCAACTACTTCTCCACATTAGATCTTACTAGTGGGTACTGGCAGGTTGCCGTTGCAAAGGATGATCGTGAGAAGACAGCCTTCACGACACCTATGGGCTTATGCGAGTTCAACAGTATGCCATTCGGGTTGTGCAATGCCCCAGGAACATTTCAGAGACTGATGGAGTGTTGTTTGGGCCACAAGAATTTTGAGACTGTCCTGTTATACCTTGATGATGTCATTGTATACTCTCAGACCTACGAAGATCACCTCCAACACCTGAGTGAAGTGTTTGAGTCACTATCCAAGTACGGGATGAAACTGAAACCGTCCAAGTGCCACCTGCTGAAACCCAAGGTCCAATACCTAGGACACATGGTAAGCGCTGAAGGTGTAGCATCGGATCCGGATAAAGTAACCGTCATCAAGGACTGGCCAGCACCAACTTCTCACAAAGAGGTACGTCAATTTCTAGGACTGGTCGGGCACTACCGACGCTTCATCAAAGGCTATACCAAGATACCAGCACCCATGCAAGATCTCTTAGTAGGTCAATCCAAAAGCGGCAAAATCAGGGGACCCTCGTTCCACTGGGGACCAGAACAGGAACAATCCTTCCAGAAGCTGAAAGACGCTCTCACTGGAGAAGAAATCCTGACCTATCCTGATTACAACCTCCCGTTTTTATTGTACACTGATGCAAGCAATGAAGGCCTAGGAGCTGTCCTAGCTCAACGCCAGCAGGGCAAGGAGAAGGTGATAGCCTACGCCAGCAGAAAACTCCGTCCCACAGAAAGGAACCCGGAGAACTACAGCTCCTTTAAGCTAGAGTTCCTGGCCCTGGTCTGGGCAATCACAGAGCGTTTCAAGCATTACCTGGCATCCGCCCCGTTAACAGCTTTTACAGATAACAACCCTCTAACACATCTAGAGACTCCAAAGCTGGGGGCCCTAGAACAGCGTTGGGTAGCAAGACTCTCAAACTATGATTTCACTGTAAAGTACCGGGCAGGTCACAAGAATGGCAATGCTGATGCCCTGTCCAGAATGCCTAACCTTCCTGAAGATGGAGAAGACATAGATGACCTGGAAGAGATTGAACTACCTGCTTTCCACCGTTCGGGTACAGCAACATGTCATCAGAGAAACCAGAAACGTGTAGAGAGGACCGTGAACCCTTTACCTCACCATGACTGGAAGGAGGTTCAAGCTAACGATCCAGATGTCAGCCTGGTAAGGGATCTGATCACTCAAGAACACGCCAACATGGACCCTGATGCCTCACAAACTGCTAAACGCCTATGGAAAGAAAAGGGAAGGTTGTTTGTCTACCAAGGTAAACTATGCAGAAGATACCTCAATCCAAGAACCCCGAACTAATCTGGCAGATTGTAGTTCCCAAGACTGAAGTCCAAATGATCCTTGAAGCATACCATGATGATGCCGGACACTTTGGATGGAAGAAGCTGGAGAGACTCCTAAAAGATCGGTTCTACTGGGTCGGTATGCGAGGCTCAATTGACAAGTGGTGTAAAAACTGTGGACGATGCCACCTTCGAAGGAAAGACCATCTAATTCAGAAAGCTCCGTTGCAGCCAATTCTTACCACCAAACCTCTTGAAATAGTTGCTCTAGACCACGTGAAGCTTACCCCAAGTCGAACCGGGTACACTTACGCTCTCACCATCGTCGATCACTACTCAAGATTCCTGGTAGTAGTTCCAGTTAAGGACTTAACTGCTGAGGTAGCAGCCAAAGCGTTCCTGAGTTACTTCTGTCGCCCCCATGGGTATCCAGACCAAGTCTTGACTGACCAAGGGCCAGCCTTCGAATCAGCTCTGTTCCAAGAATTCTTAGGGCTATATGGTCGTAAAAAGATCCGCACAACACCTTATCATCCCCAGACGAACGGTTTATGTGAGAAGATGAACCACATTGTCATTGACATGCTCAAAACCTTACCAGTTGATGAGAGAAATCAATGGCCAGAGAAACTTCCAGATCTCGTGGACATCTACAACCACATACCTGTCAGTTCAACAAACTATACACCTGCTTACTTGATGCGAGCAAGACCAGGTAAAGTACCTATTGATTTACAGATGGGAACCATCGAACCCACAGAAGATTCTTCTGATGAAGATTGGGTTAGCCAACGCCAAGAACAGTACAGAAAAGTACAAGAAAGTGTTGAAAGAAACCTAGAAATCAGCAGAATCAGCAAGAAAAAGACTAACAAGCACGCCTCAGCTGAACCTTTAGCTACAGGAGACTTAGTGCTAAAAAGAAAAAGAAAAACCAACAAATTGGATAACAGTTGGGAATCTGTACCCTACACCGTTATGCCGTCACACTATGACAACTCAAAAACTTGCGTTATCAGTAAAGATAATGGGAATACCATTGCAACTGTTTCAAGGGATCATTTGAAGAAATGTCCAGCACAGTTAATCCCACAAGCAACCAGTTACCCTACTGTAACTACAGATGAAGAAACTAAAGAAAATCTAGTCCTTACAGACATTGGATACTTACCAGCTGACTGGCCACAATGCGATGGAGCATACATCATACCAGTTATGCACTTCTACCAACCTGTAGAAAATCAACAGCCAATGCCAATCCAACAAGTCCAACAACAACAAGTTCAAGTGCAAGATTTGCAGCCTGTTATATTGGAACCTGAGATTCCTGTAATCGGTCAACCTACTAGTCTCATAGTAAGACAAAGTACTCATAGACAACTACCTACACTACCACCAACAACCACTTCGTACACTACACCAACAGCTTTGGAAACACCCACACTACGCAGATCCACACGTAGTACATTAGGACAACCCCCAAACAAACTTGGAGAATGGGTTTAAGATGTAGTGGAACCATATTACCTGTAAGTGTTTGTAAATAGTACCCTGTTTTCAAAACCTGTAAAAAGTAGTGTACAGAAGGGTGGAGGAACTGGGCTCTGTCCCAAGTATACTAAGTTGGGGACAGAAAGCGCCTGGTAAGGTATAGAAGGTTAGTACCGGCCTCCCAAGCAGAGACACCCGTAGGGAATGTATAAAGTTTAAAATATATGTGGACTTTACCTTTTTCCCTTTTCATAAACTTTGGACAATTGTCACAGGACTTGTGTAACCAAAACTTTACCTTTTCCCAGGCTGCGGCAGATGGACCAGTGCCGTATGGACTGATTTTCACCTTTTTCATATTTTTCCCTTCCTTTTTAGTGATTTTTGTATTTTTCTTTAAGACTCTGTTATTGAATGTTTATAAATTGCATAGTGTTAAGTTGTAAAAATAACTTTTTGCTCAGCCGGGAGAACTGAGGTTAACTAAGGGGGAATGTGGCACCCTGGCACCTTGTTGGGCACCACAGAAATCCTTAGGGCATGAATGGAGTTAACAGCAAAGCAATACTCACAAAACATCTAACAACACTACAACACCTTAGAACACCTGGTTTCACCCCGAGCCTCTAGGGGGAGCTCCACTGGTCACTTTGAGCCAGTTCCCCCTATAAATAGAGTCTTGGAGGGGGAAACTTGAGAGTGTGTGCAGTCGCTACAAGAGCTGCCAGCCTGTGTGTAACCTCCATCCTATGAGGGACACACTAGGCCCCACCAGCCAGCTAGCAAGTGAGGAGACCCTTGCAATTGGGGTCAGAGGAAGAAGGAGAACACCTCTCAAGGAACACAGAGTTATTCTGACTCTTTCCTTACTAACTGGTTACTGGAACCGAAGCTGTGAGAGCTACCCAGCCACCACAGAGAACCAGCCGTCTAACAGGAGGTTTAGCCACTTGTTCCACCTGATGCACCTACCTACGAGAGCCCAGGGAAGAGTACTGATCCTGCTCAAACCCTTTTACAGTGCCCTCAGTGCTGCTAGCCAGGTGAAGCAAGTTCCATGGAACACACTGCCCGGTCCAGCTGGATTCCACATCCACCCGACCTTAATGAGAGAAATAGAGAAAGGAAGCCTACTACAACTGCTTGCTGTGAATCTCCAGGATTGCTAACTTCGCTAACCCGGTCTGGCATACCTGAATACCACCAGTAAAGGTACTTAAAAGACTCTGGCGTGTCTGTGTCTGACTCCTGGGCCTAACAGCAGTACTACCGCGGCTGCCTCACAGCATCTTGTGCAGCCCCTGGCTCCGGGGACTTCCGCTCATCCTGTGGGGAGCGTTCCATCTTGCTGCCTAACATCCCCCAGAGGCCGAGCAGCGTCGGTACAGTTACCGAACACCCGCAGGTGACGTCACGAAGATAATTTATCCCCTACTGTTCCGCCATTCCCCCTATTGATCTGGATCACCGGGCCTCACAGCCGCAGGCGCGGTTCCGTGACAAGAGGAGAGTCAACGCCTGCGACGTGAACACCCTGGCTACGGTGAGTCACTGCTCTATACTGATGAACAGGGGAGGCTGGGGCTGCTGTATACTGGTGAACAGGGGAGACTGACTCTATGCAGGATGTGTGAATGAGATAATGCATAATAGGGTCTTATCCCTCGGACAGGATGACAGGAAATCTTAATGAAAATTGCTCACCTGATGTGGTTGTGTAACCCACAACCAAGTATGACTGCTTGGATAGACAGCTGCTGCAGGACCCGCACCTCCACGCATGACTTTGGTGAATTTAACTCCAAAGGGGATGAAGTGCTGCTCACCTGCGCTGGTGCTGAAGAATACCAGACAGTCGGAATATCTGGGATAAAATATTTACTTTATTTCTATGCAGGATGGGGATTTGGGGGCATATTACTATTGAATAGTTTTTATTGGCGCTATAAAGCAAAATCTACTTTATTTACTATGCAAATGAGGGAGCTTCACAGCACTCTCAAATTTGTATATCTGTATCCTTTTTTATAGGGGAGGCTGCTGCTATGTACTGGTTAACAGGGAACACTGGTGCTGCTATATACTGGAGAACAAGGGAGGCTTGTGCTGCTATATGCAGGGGCGTCTAGTGCTATATACTAGTGACAGCAGAAATTGGTCCTGCTGTATACTGGTGAACAGTGGAGGCTGGGGCTACTGTATACTGGTGAACAGGGGAGGCTGTGTGCTGTATACTGGTGAACAGAGGAGTCTGGGGCTGCTGTATACTAGTGAACAGGGGAGGATGGGGCTGCTGTATACTAGTGAACAGGGGAGCATGGGGCTGCTGTATACTGGTGAACAGGGGAGGGTGGTGCTGCTGTATACTGCTGAACAGAGGAGGCTCGGGATGCTGTATACTGGTGAACAGAGGAGGCTGACGCTATGCAGGATGGGGATTTGGGGGCATATTACTATTGAATAGTTTTTATTGGTGCTATAAAGTAAAATCTACTTTATTTAATATGCAAATGAGGGAGCTTCGCAGGACTCTCATATTTGTATATTAAAGCTTGTCTTTATTGTCAGCGCTCCATTAGTAATAGTGAGTGCTCTTGACTATCAGTCTGCAAGTCTGTGCTCACTGAGGCTGGTTTCACACTTGTGTTTTTTTTTTCAAATCAGGCAAATTTGTCCATTCACTAAAGGTACCGTCACATGCGGCAATTTGCAAGCAATTTCACTGGCAATTTGCTGGTTGCAGTGAAATCATGGATACATGGTTCTGTTTTGTTGCCGTGTAGAAATGGAACAATATGTCCATGATTTCACTGCAACAGCAAATTGCAGTGAAATTGCTTGCAAAATTGCGCGTGTGACGTACCTTAATAGTGCAGGCAGCAAGCTGAAGTAAGGGGCCTCTCACATCAGCGGTTTTCGCTGATGTGTGGCAGATCCAGCAAATTTACTGCATCTGCCTGTTCTGCTGTCTAATGGCCGTGCTTGCGGCACCGATCCGGCAAACTAGCAAGCTAGCAGCATTTTTTTTTCACGGCTGCAAGTGCCCGATCTAGTGAAACCACACTTGCTGCACCTGACCGCAAAACCTTAACCATGACATACAAAGACTTCCACAACCTGTCCCCTCCATCTATATCTATGATATGATCTCCTGGTACTTACTTAATGTAAAGACCAAAAGTTTGGACACACCTTCTCATTCAAAGAGTTTTCTTTATTTTCATGACTATGAAAGTTGTAGATTTACACTGAAGGCATCAAAACTATGAATTAACACATGTGGAATTACATACTTAACAAAAAAGTGTGAAACAACTGAAAATATGTGTTATATTCTAGGTTCTCCAAAGTAGCCACCTTTGGCTTTGATTACTGCTTTGCAATGCAGGAAATTAGACAATGCAGGAAATCTGTTGTTTTTCGGAGGGGTCATTGTCAGGAGGGAGCGTAGGCAGGAGCGCACCTCCATTTTCAGCTCGATGCAGGGCGCTGACTGACCCAAGAAACACTGCCTGCACTTCCGGGGTCAGGGAAGTCACTACATCGGAGCTTCGCAGCACTCTCATATTTGTATACTAAAGCATGTCTTTATTGTCAGCGCTCTGTTAGTAATGGTGAGTGCTCTGGAATATCAGCCTGCAAGTCGGTGCTCACTCACTGAAGCTGGTTTCACACTTGTTTTTTTTTTTCAAATCAGGCAAAATCAGGTTTTTCAGCCAAATCCTGATCCTTTCAGGAACTACTTTTTTGTCCATTCACTTTCATGGTGTCAGGCAGCAAGCTGAAGTAAGGGGCCTTTCACATCAGTGGTTCTGCATCTGCCGATCTGGGAAGCCCGATTCATTCTCTATGGGGCTTGTGGTTGGGTGCGGCAAGTGCGTTCTGCAGGATCCAGTAGATCCGGCTGGGGAAAAAAAACGCTGCTAGCAGCGTTTTTTTTTTCGCAGCCACAAGTGCCCAATCCAGCGAAAACACACTTGCCTCACCCGACCGCGGCCCTTATAGAGAATGAATGGGGCTTGCCGGATTGGTGCCACAAGTGCGACCGTTAGGCAGCAAATCCGGCAGATGCAGTTAACCTGCCGGATCTGCTGCACATCAGCAAGAACCACTGATGTGAAAGGCCCTTACTTCAGCTTGCTGCTTGACACCATTAAAGTGAACGGACAAATAATTGAATCCTGAAAAGATTAGGATTGGCTGAAAATCTTGATTTTGACTGATTTGAAAAAAAAACAAAACAAGAGTGTGAATTGAAACCAACAACACTGGATGAGTGCAGCAGCGCCCTCCTATTGTCAGTGTGAGTGCACACATTGTGGCTGCAGACTCACTCTAAGGGCCACGTCACACACACAGATATTTGTGCAGATATTGTTCACAGATCTCTGGTTGCAGTGAAATCATGGACACATTGTTACATTTGTACACAGCCACAAAATAGAACAATGTGTCCATGATTTCACTGCAACCAGAGATCTGCGAACAATGTCTGCACAATTATCTGTGTGTGTGACGTATATTCTGCTACCTGTCTGCTCTTGGTTTCCCTTTGAACACCTTCAGTAAAGAGGAGGGGTGAATGAGGAGACAGCATGTTTCCATATCACTAGGCCTTTCCTCACTGAAGCAATGGTTAGCTCAGCTATTTTAATCACTTGATGACTTTGAAAAGCTGAAGGTGTTAAAGAAATGCTCAAAAGACTGAACCTGTGTGCAGCAAGTGTAGAAGTTCTTATTTTAGTGTTTAATTAGCACTTTTTAAAGCATTTTACGGGGTAGATCTGCCATAAGCGGCCATCACACATGGCGACATCGCTAGCGATATTGTAAGCGATCACGTGCACGCGCGATCACTTACGATATCGCTCACATCGCTGGTGAGATGTCACACAGGCAGACTCACCAGCGATGTGGAGCAGCGAGATCGCTGGTTACTAAGGTACACATCGGGTTACTAGGCGCCGCGCGTCGCTTAGTAACCCGACGTGTACCATAGTTACCATCTCCCAGCATAGGCTCTGCCGCTGGGAGATCGTTCATCGTGGTGTTATACACTACGATGAGGCAGATCATCAAATCGCTCATCGCTAGATCTGAGCTCCGGAGCTCAGATCACGATTTGCGATTTCATCAATCATCCTCATCGTATCTGCCGTCACACCATGCAAGACTCGTTGAAAGCGATGTTAAATCGGGCGCGTCTAGCGATATCTTTCTAGATATCGTAGCGTGTGACGGCCGCTTTAGGGCCACGTCACACACACAGATATCTGTGCAGATATTGTTCACAGATCTCTGGTTGCAGTGAAATCATGGACACATTGTACCATTTTATGGCTGTATATAAATGAACAATGTGTCCATGATTTCACTGCAACCAGAGATCTGTGAACAATATCTGCCCAGATATCTGTGTGTGTGACGTGGCCCTATAATAGATGTCATGTGCACATGCTCATAGTGTGACGTCAGTAAGGGGCACGACCACGAAAAGTGCCTAAGGCAGCATGAGGGCCAAATACAGATTTCTCCTGTGGATCCGCCATAGTCTGGAACTCTCTGCCACAACACAGCAGACTCTAGAAACTTTCAATAAGAACCTGAAGACCCACTTCTTCCGACAAGCATACAACCAGCAGTAACCCTCATTCCACCAACTGCCGCATGACCAGTTCTATCCTCACCCATCCCTAGTACACTGGGAGCCCTCGCGGCCTAGGTCCTCTCTCCCCATGTACCTATGTCTGCCTTGTATGTTCATGATTATTGTACTTGTCTGTGTATGCCCTTTTTTCATGTAAAGCACCATGAATAAATGGCGCTATAATAATAAATAATAATAATTTAAAAAAGTGCCGGATGCTTTTCTCTCAAGAAATGGCATTGTGAGATACAGATAGATAATATTTAACTTGTCAAGGAAAACTGAATTTCCTAGAAGACAAGGTTTTTTGGCGCCATTGGGAGATGAAGCCAATGTCATCCCACTACAGCAAAGGGATATTTCAGAGAGTAAGGTAATTGGACCCATAACGCTCCCCACCTGAATCAGGTAACAAGTGCTGATGACTACTTATACTAGAATTGTTACCTTTATCACCAACAAATTCTAGAATTGGTAAAAAAAAAAAGTTGTGCACATTAGGGGTGACATGGGGTGCAATTTTCTAGTTAGATATATAATCACTTATTGTTTACAGATCATTTAAACAAAACAAAGAACAAATAATGATATTCATCTCTGACATCCTATATTTTATATGTCAGACCCAAGGACAGTCATGGAAACTAATATGTTTAACTATAACACTGGGGAACACATTTTTAGGAGTTAGGTCAGACAACTGTTCTTAATTAATTTTTGGATGCTGAATCCAGAAATGATCTCAGTTTTTCTCTATCACGTCAAGTTTTTGAATTATAGGATTTTTTGTCTTCTCAAATATGTAAACTACTGTACCTAAAAAGTGTTTTTTTTCAAGATATTGATAATTATGACGTATTGGAGCTGCACACACCTCTCACCACACTGTCTCAGTTGTGACTACTCTTACAAGTTGCCACGTAGCTCTATATGAGTCGAATTGTAATCAGATAACAAGTCTTATTACAGATATCAGTGCAATTGTGCTTCTCTGGCAGGTAAGTTGTGGAGGAAAAACTTGACGTGCTAGAAAAAAACTGACTCATTTTTGGAATCGCATGCCAATTTTAGTGTAAATCAGCTCAAAAACCTAACTCAACAGAAATTGTTTTTTCAAATTGTTCCCCAGTGTAATAGGGGGCATTTGGTTACAATTAAAGGGAATCTGTCAAGTCAAAAATCCATATGTAACTGATATATTTTCTAATTCCTTTCCCTAAGCTCTCTCTATTCATGTATTTCTATTATGTATACTTCCCTCCTATTTTCTGTAAACTTCAAAATAAAATATTAATTCCATGTGACAATACAGTGAGTTAGCTGTTGCTAACTCCCCAAGGAATTTATATTCATGTATCGTTACACTGTCTTGCCCTCCTGTGAAAATGCTATGTTGTGTGACTCATTGCAGAGTCTGCAGACAGAGTAGAAAAGAGGGGGTAGGAGGTATGTGAGCTTAGCTGCAGCTCTGACCTCGTCATGTCATTGTGTGTATCTGAGGCATATGTGTAGTTTGTGTAGTCTGAGATATTTCTATGTGATTATAAGAACATTTGATCATTTGCTCAACACATACACACATTACACACCTGAAGGAAAATCAACATTCATATACTAGAAATCTCTTACAGATAGACACAGTGCAAGACAACACTCCTTTCCACACAACACAGAGGAAGGACAGAACTACTTGATAGCAGGGATATTTAATAATATTTACAGTAACCCAACTATTGGCTGTGAAGTAAGACATGGACTAATTGCACCACTCCTCAGTGTAAAATGCTGTATAGCAAAGGAAACTACAATGTATCAATAATGATTTTACTGTTTTAAGCTGCCTAGCACATAAAGGAAATTTTAGTACTCAGCTGAAATGACTTGACAGAGTCCTTTAAAGGTGCATAAACTAAGCAGTTCTCCTTTATAGTTAAAAGGATATGTCTGATGAAGTTGTTTGCATCCATGTGATGAAGTTGTTCCGTACAACAAATATAAATATAACACAAAAAAAAGGGTAAATTTGGGTCACCCACAGCCCCTCATAAAGTATGATGGCTCCCACAGCTCACTATAACAGTATAACATACCCCATACAGTTTGATTTTCCCACTCTCCCAATAAAGTATGATACCCCACTATCCATCTCCTATGCCAAATAATTTTAAAAAAAAAGCTTATACTCAACTAATCCTGGTTTTTCAAACACCACGGCCTCCATTTCCTTTTTCAGTTTGTTTAGCATGGAGCCGGCATCACACAGATGACATCTGTCAGCACTATCACATCAGTGCATCACAAATCCCGATGTCTTCTGAATGATACTGGCCTCCAGCAACACTGCAGCCTACTAGAATAACAGTAAAGTAGGGATCTGATTATGAGCTGATTAGAGATATCGTGCTCCTGTCCGGTCATTCACATATTTAACTGTATTTGTGTCTTAAAGGAAATATCTCGCCAGGTTTTTGCTACCTCATCTGAAAGCAACATAATATAGGGGTTGATGCAATGTGTTGATTGCTGGGCTGCTTGAGATCATGAGTTTTATCTGCTGCAAGACTACTGGCCGCATTACACACACCAACTTCTGTGACCAACTTCTGAACAGATCTCTGGTTTCAGTGAAATCATGGACACATTGTTCCATTTTGTGGCTGTGTACAAATGTAACAATGTGTCATGATTTCACTGCAACCAGAGATCTGTTCAGAAGTTGGTCACAGAAGTTGGTGTGTGTAAAGCGGCCCTACCAGTTTTCTAAATGCTGGGCTCATTAACTCCACCCACACCACCAATTTGCAGCTTTCAGCCCATGTACAATGAACACAGGAAACTGCCAATTAGTGGTGGAGGCAGGATTATACAGAGCTCATGAATATGAAGGACTACCTGGCAGTAGTCCTCTAATATTAATCTCTTGTTGACAAAACAGTGACTTTATCAAGATTGAGGCAAGAAGCCTAGTCCAGTAGGACACATCGCTAGAATTAGTGTCTCTACCCATACATTATGCCGCTCTTAGTTTAGTTGGCAAAAGCTTAGTGATAGATTTCCTTTAACCATTAACGACCTAGGATGTACTTATACATCCTTGGTGGTATCCCTGACTTTGATGTGAGCTCGCGCTGAGATTGCATTATTCCCCGCACATGTCAGTTTATCTGATCAGCTGACATGTTCAGATAACAGGTGTTGGTGGATTGGCCTGTTAACTAGTAACTAGTAACGCTGACAGAATGATCTAACACACAGCGGTGGGGATTGCGATATTCCCAGCCACCTTTGGTGACCCCATGAGGCGATCACGGGGCGTCAATGTGTTGCCATGACAGAAGGGGTCAGATGATGACTCCTGTCGCTGTGGTGACGTGCTTCCCTTGAGCGCTGGCCAAGCACCGCATTCACAGGAGATGATTATTTGTGCTGTGCATGGCTCTGTACAGCACAAGCAATTGGGCTGTGCATGGCTCTGTACAGAACAAGCAATTGGGCTGTGCAGGGTTGAAAAAAAAGTTTTTAAAAACATGAAAAAAATAAAAAAAAGTTAAAATCACCCCCTTTTGCCCCATTAAAAGTAAAACTATTAAAGAGTACACATATTTGTCATCGCCACATTCAGAAATATATATATATAACGCTGAATGTGTGTGTGTATATATGTGTGTATGTATGTATGTATATCCGGGATTGGCATCTACACCGTCGCAACTACAGCCACAAAATTTTGCACAGTCACACGTCTGGACCCCGAGAGCGTCATAGGCTATGTTGTGAGGCGAAATTTTAATCCTGCGTGTTCCAGTTCACCAAACAATTTTGCCCCTATCTACATAATGGGGAAAAAAAGAATGGAAAAGTGTTGGAGGAAAATCAACAGCTGTCAGCTATAGCCACAAAATTTTGCACAGTCACACGCCTGGACCCCGGGAGAGTCATAGGCTATGTTGTGAGGCAAAATTTTAACCCTGCGCATTCCAATTCACTAAACAATTTTACCCTTATCTACATAATGGGGAAAAAGTGACAGTTACTAGTTGACAGTTGTGAATGAGAGGGGCTTAATGATAGCGCCAAAGACTAACAGCACATACCAGCATATAGTGTGGCACCCCATGGGTTAATGTGCCACAGTAACATCACATGGGTTCTCTCCCCCACTACACACTGACAAACACTACCACCTCTGGGCAATAGAGGGAGCACCTCCTGCTTCCATATATACTCTTGTCCATGAGGGAGAGCTCAGTTCAGCTCGCAGCAGGGCTGTGAAGAGGACACAGAGCAGAGTTAGCTCAGTGCAGACCTAGCAAGGGTCAGAGGAACAGGAGAACGAAAGACAGAGGAACACGTCTGGGAGCTGGAGTGACACCATCACTTGCCCCAGAAGTAAGCACAGAGAGACGGACACCGGATCCGGTACTGTGTCTGGCACCCACAGCACAGTGAATCCAGGAACGGTGGGATCTCTAGATGCCCCCTAGTACCAGAGTGAAGCAACACGGAGGGGTCAGTGCAGCATAGAGGACCCAAGTTGCCTAGCCAAGTGGTACCAGCAGCAAACAGAGAGAGACGTGAGGAATCCCAGCAGCTTAGCTTGAAGCAGCAGCTCAGGACACACACACAGTGCAGCACAAGGAAGCCAACGACCCGGACAGGGTGTGGGGAGAGAGCCCAGCTCCATTACAGACTCCGTGGACTATAATCTGCAATAATATCAGCAGTAAAGCTTTGGAAAACAACTTTGGAGTCTGTGTAGTGATTGCGACCTTTGCTCCAGATTCAGGACAGAGACAATTCCTCCCTGCAGATCCAGCCTGTCAGCTCTGCAGCATCAGGACAAGAAGGGAATTACAGTATCAACTAAACGTGAGTGTGTGTCCTCCAACTCTTCCCCACCATCTATAACCCCAATAGACTTTAAACCCTTTACTGCCCCGGGGGATACAGTTCCCCCCACTGGAACTATACCACCTCCGCTGCCCTCACATCACCCCCGGAGGTTCTGCAGCAGCGGCGGCCCCCATTACTGGCCGCATCAAGTGGGTGGCGTCACCCGTGACAATCTCCCTTGTAAATATTCCCCTTTTATTGTGCTGAGCCAGGGACACGGTCCGGACAAGGCCACCAGTGACATCCCCAGCAGCAGACCGGTCCGGTACCGAGTACCCCACGTCCCTTGGGGCTCCACAATAGTCACTAAGGTGGGGCCCCAACATGGGATATTCACCACGCACGGGGACATGTATACACACCACACGCACACAAAGAGTAACAGCAAGTGTATAGTCACTAAGGTGCAGCCCCAACATTGGATACTCACCACGCACCCAAGCAAACACACACACCACAAAGAGACACACACAACACAGAGACACACCCCCATGGACACACACACACACCCTATAGCGACACATGCACTCACCCCACAGGGACACACACACACACCACAAAGAGACACACAACACAGACATACACACCACACAGACCCCCCCACAGGGACACATAGCCACCCTATAGGAACACATGCACTCACCCCACAGAGACACACACACACACCACAAAGAGACACACACACCACACAGGCCCCCCCACAGGGACACACACACACCACAAAGAGACACACACAACACAGGGACACGCACACATACACACCCTATAGGGACACATGAACTCACCCCACAGGGACACACACACCCACCACAAAGAGACACACACAACACAGATACACACACCACACAGACCCCCCCCCCACAGAGACACACACATACACACCCTATAGGGACACATGCACTCACCCCACTGGGACACACACACCACAAAGAGACACACACAACAGAGTCACACACCACACAGACCCCCCCACAGGGACATACACACCCTATAGGGACACATGCACTCACCCCACGGGGACACACACATACACACACCCCAGGGACACACACACCACACAGACAGACACAGATGTGCACAAATCACCTCACACAACTCGCCTCATACGTGTGCTATCTTTAATTTCCAAACATAAACATCTGATTAAAAATAGCCAATGTGCAACATATGTGCCATATAGGGAATTAAGGCAGATGTCAGTCACACGAGCTGTCTATTATGTGCATGTGTGAGGTAACATATACTGCCCGGCCAGGGGGAGGGTTTATTGTTGGCTGGAGATTTATTAGGCTGCCTATAGCAACCAATCACAGCTCAGCTTCTATTTTCTTACAGGTCATTAATATGACATATTCAAATTCTATTTTGTTATAGCTAACATCAGTTATTTATTAACCCAGGCGTAGCCGGGTACTACAGGTAGACTAATATATAAAGCTGAATGTGTGTGTGTGTATGTATGTGTGTATGTATGTATGTATATACCAGGGATTGGCATCTACACCGTCGCAACTACAGCCACAAAATTTTGCACAGTCACACATCTGGACCCCGAGAGCGTCATAGGCTATGTTGTGAGGCAAAATTTTAACCCTGCGCGTTCCAGTTCACCAAACAATTTTTCCCCTATCTACATAATGGGGAAAAAGTGAATGGAAACGTGTTGGAGGAAAATCGACAGCTGTCAGCTACCAGCCACAAAATTTTGCACAGTCACACGTCTGGACCCCGGGAGCGTCATAGGCTATGTTGTGAGGCGAAATTTTAACCCCGCGCATTCCAATTCACCAATTTTGCCCCTATCTACATAATGGGGAAAAAGTGACAGTTACCAGTTGACAGTTGTGAATGAGTGGGGCTTAATGATAGTGCCAAAGACTAACAGCACATACTAGCATATAGTCACTAAGGTGGGGCCCCAACATGAGATATTCACCAGGCACGGGGACATGTATACACACCACACACACACAGAGTAACAGCAAGTGTATAGTCGCTAAGGTGCAGCCCCAACATTGGATACTCACCATGCACCCGAACAAACACACACACCCCACAAAGAGACACACACAACACAGAGACACACACACCCACACACCCTATAGTGACACATGCACTCACCCCACAGACTCACACACACACACACACACACCACAAAGAGACACACACAATATAGACACACAGACCCCTCCCACAGGGACACACACACATAGCCACCCTATAGGGACACATGCACTCACCCCACAGGGACACACACACACCACAAAGAGACACATACACCACATAGACCCCCCCATAGGGACACACACACATACAGACCCTATAGGGACACATGCACTCACCCCACAGACACACACACACCACAAAGAGACACACACAACACAGAGACACACACACCCCACACAGACACCCCCCCACAGGGACACACACACAATACACACCCTATAGGGACACATGCACTCACCCCACAGGGACACACACACCACAAAGAGACACACACCACACAGATACACACACACCGCATAGACACCCCCCCACAGGGACACACACACACACCACAAAGAGACACACACAACAGAGACACACACCACACAGCCCCCACCCCACAGAGACACACACACATACACACCCTATAGGGACACATGCACTCACCCCACAGGGACACACACATACACACACCCCAGAAACACACACACCACACAGACACAGATGTGCACAAATCACCTCACACAACTCGCCTCATACGTGTGCTATCTTTAATTTCCAAACATAAACATCTGATTAAAACAGCCAATGTGCAACACATGTGCCATATAGGGAATTAAGGCAGATGTCAGTCACATGAGCTGTCTATTATGTGCATGTGTGAGGTAACATATACTGCCCGGCCAGGGGAGGGTTTATTGTTGGCTGGAGATTTATTAGGCTGCCTACAGCAACCAATCACAGCTCAGCTTCTATTTTCTTACAGGTCATTAATATGACATTCAAATTCTATTTTGTTATAGCTAACATCAGTTATTTATTAACCCGGGCGTAGCCGGGTACTACAGCTTGTCAAAATATAAAATAAATTAATCTGATCGGTAAATTGTGTGAAGGAAAAAAAGGTCAAAATGCAAAATTACGTTTTTTTGGTCGCTGCATCATTGCAATAAAATTCAATAACAGGCGACCAAAACATTTTATCTACCCAAACATGGTATAATTAAAAATATCAACTCAAGATGCAAAAAATAAGCCATCACACAGCCCCAGATCCCGAAAATCAGAACGCTACGCGCCACGGAATATGGCGACAAGAAAGCAAAATGTCTGTTGTTACAAACTTCTGAATTTTTTTTCACTACTTAGATTAACGTAAAAGTAAACATGTTTTGTGTCTACGAATGTTGTACTGATAAGCGGAATCATTCTGACAGGTAAGTTTCACCATTTAGTGAACATAGTAAATAGAAAAAGCCAAAAAACACCAGGTAGTTAAGGGGTTATCAACATAATTACAATTTAATGCTGGGTAGGAATGATGGATGGGACACATAAAAAGTGGTGAGCAGTGTGGGTGACGCATTATGTTCATCTAGTTGTTATTGTGCAGAATGCCAGAGTTTGGAGAAAGTGCCAGGTGTCTGCAGGTACACATAGTAATTTTTACGTTTACCACTTTTTTAAAGTTTATTTTATGTGTTTTCCTGTTTGGCCCCGATTCATCAAGATAAGCAATGTTATGAGGGGTCACTGGAGTCAGATCTACCTCTTTCATTAAGAGGCTCATCCCCTTAATGAACTAGGTGGTGTGTGTCTCAGAGCATTAGGGAATGGAGAAGGATTTTTAGTGTAAAATATGCCAGTTTACCGTGAATTAGACAATTTGAGGAGTCAATCCCTCATCCCGCCCCAATTCTGTCCATTTTGGAAAAGATTGGCAAAACAAACATGAAAGCGGTAAAAGCCGCAAACACTTTATGCACCTCTGCATCGCGCAAATAATTTTCAAATCAATTTACAACATTGTTTGTCTTACTTATACATTATGGATGGGGCTTAGGGTTTCCAAATGTTTTTACCTAATTTATTATTTGCGAATTTTCAAAAAGTCACAAAAAGTGTCACAAATGTACTCTAATCTCCCTCCAGCATAATTCTATATACACCAGACATATTTATGCAGGTTTGCTACATTTTATGAAGCGTGCAACATTCTGCACAAAAGAGTGATGTTGAAGACAGCAAAAAAAAAAACAATGTTTGATTTTGAGCAAAATCCACGTGGGTCATTTTTATGAATTTGGTGGCAAAACAAAGTCAGCAAATATCACAAAACAAAAAAAGTGTTTGAAAATAGATCCTGCAAACCGTGACCTGGGCCCTTAGTCCACTAAGAGCAATCCTTTTCCGGCTAAAACAGAAAGTATAATATCTTTGTCTACTGGAGCTTGCTGTTGTTCAGCCATTTCTGTTCACTGAACAGACCTGACCTTGCACTCCAAGATTTCAAAATAGAAACATGGATAAAATGCTGCAAGATGCTAACATAATATCCATAATACGCCTTTAAAACTGAACCATTGTATCCAGTGTTAATCATTTCCGATGCCTTGTAATAAGAAATTTAGTTACCGCATATACTTGAGTATAAGCTAACCCGAGTATAAGCCAAGGCCCTAATTTTACCCCAAAAACTGGGGAAACCTATTGACTTGAGTATAAGCCTAGGGTGGGAAATGCAGCAGACCGCTATCCGGGTATATTGCCCCTCAACACTGGTATATAGCCCACCATCACTGGTATATGGCAATCATGATTGTATATACTAGTGATTAGTATATAGTGCCCCTATCACTGGTATATGTCCCCATCACTGGTATATAGTCCCCATTACTGTATACAGTGACCCCATCACTAGTGTATAGCCCCATTACTGTATTCAGCACCCGATCACTGGTAAATAGCCCCACTGCTGTATATAGCACCCCCATCACTGGTATATAGCCCCATTACTGTAAATAGCACCCCATCACTTATTTATAGCCCCTATCACTGGTATATAGCGCCCCCATCACTGGAATATAGCCCCATTACTGTATATAGCACCCCCATAACTGGTATATAGCCCCATTACGATATATAGCCCCATCCAGTGGTGTAACGATAGCGGTTGCAGGGGTCGCGGCTGCGACAGAGCCCAGACCTAAAAGGGGCCTGGGCCACCAGCTGTCCCATGTGCATGCCGATCGCAGCATAGGGCGCCCGCTTCACTTGGACATGCTTCCCGAGGACACATATCCATGTGACAGCATGCCAGCAAAGGCCGCTTTGGAGCTCATGTGTAAGGGAGAAGAGTGGAGGGAAGCCTCCTACTTCCTGTGCTGCTGCTGCCGCCCCTCACCTCCTCTGACCTGTCGGCTTCCTGACCTGCATTCCACTGGGGACCACATACAGTTGGCAGGCACCTCCTCTTCCTTCTCCAGAGTCTTGAATCTTCAGGACACCACGGGAGCAGTGAGGGAACCAGGAGAGGTAAGTACAGATTTTTTTTTAATAAGTGAGTGCAGTATGGCCAGAGGATTATGGGGGGAGGGGCTTCATATATAAGGCTGCATGTATAATACTGTACTATATGGAGACATATGAGGTTGCATATATAAGACTGCACTATATGGAGAGATGTAAGGCTGCATATATAATACTGCACTATATGGGAGATATAAGGCTGCACATAATAAGGATGCACTATATGGAAAGATATAAGGCTGCATATACAGTATAATACTACACTATATGGGAGATATAAAGCTGCATATATAATACTGCACTATATGGAGAGATATGAGGCTGCATCTATATTAGGTTGCACTATATGGAAATTTTGAGACTGCACTATATGGAAAGTTATGAGCCTGCACTATATGGTAGGTTTTGAGGCTGCATCATTTGGACAGTTTAAAAGCTGCACTATATGGAGAGTTTTAAGCATGTATCATACTATATGGAGAGTATTGAGGCTGCATAAAATGGAAAGTTTTAAGACTGCACTATATGGAGAACTATGAGGCTATATTATGTTATATGGACGGCTATGAGGCTGTATTATACTATATGGAGAGGCTATGAGGCTGCATTATACTATATGGAGATATACTATATGGAGAGGCTATTAGGCTGTATTACACTATATGGAGAGGCTATTAGACTGTATTATACTATATGGAGAGGATATCAAGGCTGTATTATGCTATAAGGAGGGCTATGAGACTGCATTATGCTATAAGGAGGGTTATGAGGCTGCATTATGTCCAAACCCACCCACACCCTCAACCACACCTGATGACCTTATCTGTAGATATATTCAGAACCATGAGTCTGATCCAGATTCTAGTCTGATCCAAGAATCTCCCAAACTACATCTCCCAAAGTACAGCTCCATAAGTACAAGACTTTGAAATTGACTAGAAATGGACTGGAAGGTACTGGGATAGAAATTCACAACAATAGCTGTAGAAAACATCAGAACTGCCTGCATGGAGAGTAGAAAGATCACGGATATTTCTTACCTGCATGTTGAACTTTACATGGATCTACAATGGCGACTGCATCCTTTTTTTCCCTCTTGGATTATCCATCCACCGTTGGCAAATTATATATATCTATCATCTCATCTGTCTCTAAGTGACTCCTCTGGCTACATCTGACCCCCAGCTGCATCGGATCCTGGCTGCACCTCAGATTCTTGCCCCCAGCAGCATTTGATCGCATCCACGACTGCATCTGCATCTCATCCACAGCTGCATCTCATCCCACTATTGTACCTACATCTGTTCTCTGACTGCACCGCATCACCCTGCTTCACCTGCTGGACTCTGTACGCCTCCATTTGATTTGCGATTGCCTGGACTTGATTGGCACTCACCCGCTTTGCACACCCTTCCTGCTGCACCTGTCCCCTGTCGCTCCAGACCCCTGCCTCTATCTCACCCTTCCTGCTGCTCCTTTCCTCCTGTCCCTTTCCTCCATCCCAACCCCGTCTGCACCTCCTCCTCTCAGCTGCTGTTGCTCCCGCCACCACCACTCCCCATCTGCACCTCACCCCCCTGCTCCCCTCTCACTCCCACTGAATCCTATACCCCCATGCAATGTTTTCCCTTCTCTTCACACTCACTCCTATCCTACTCCACTTCCTACAACCCCCCTCTGTCCCTCCTCCCGACAATACAATAACACTCTCTCCCTCCATCCTAACTAGCTATTTCACCCACTCCTCTGAACTCTTCCTTCACACCCAAGCCTTTATCTCCAAACATGCCTGCCCACCTCGCAAACGCTCATGCCCCCACCTCCTGACCCTTTCCCTCCTCCTCCTACTTGCTGGCGACATCTCCCCTAATCCCGGTCCCCCCCAACACATCCCCACAATCACCCCTAGCCCCCGCCCACTCCCCACCATTAACATCCACAACCCCTGCAGCCTTACACCCATCCCCCAAGCCACCCCTCCCCCAATCCCTCTTTCTGGCGCACTCTGAAATGCCCGCTCAGTATTTCCATTAACTCACCTTCATCCACAACCTCTTCATCACCAAAAACTCTCTTTCCTTGGCATCACCGAAACATGGCTCAACCCCTCCAACACAACCTCCCCCGCCGCCCTCTCCTGTGGCGGACTCACCCTCTCCCACACCCCCCACCCCACCAACTCCCGCGGCGGAGGTGTTGGCCTACTCCTGGCCAACAGCTGCTCCTTCACCCCAATTACACCCCTCCCTCTGTCTCCCTACCCTCCTTTGATGCGCACTCCGTGCATATCTTCTTCCCCTGCAACCTCCAACTGGCTGTCGTCTACCGCCCTCCAGGATCCTCGTCCACCTTCTTCGACCATTTCACAACCTGGCTTCTCCACCTCCTCTCCTCCGACATCCCCACCATCATCATGGGCGATTTCAACATCTCCACTGATAAACCCCACGCAGCTGTCTCAAGACTCCTCTCTCTAACCTCCCCCTTCAGCCTCTCCAAATGGTCCTCCTCAGCCACACACAATAACGTCACACACTAGACCTCATCTTCACCGCCTTTGTTCCCTCATCGACCTCGCAAACTCAACCCAACTCTTATCCGACCACAACCTGCTGACCTTCTCCACTCTCCCCCCCCCCCCCGCCACGCTCCCTGCTCTCCGGAAACTCTCTCACCCCCGGAGAAACCTCAAGCTCATTAACTTCCACTCACTCGCTGAGTCCCTCCTCCCTTTCTCTGACTTAGGCTCCTCTCATGATGCTGATTCTGCTGCCATCCTCTACAACACCACTCCCACCACAGCCCTCAACCAGGCCGCCCCTCTCTCATACAACAAAACCCATGCACACAAACAACTCTGGCTCACCGCCAGCACCAAAAAACTTCGACGGACGTCCAGGGTAGCTTAATGGAGATGGAAGAAATCCAAGTCCGCAATGCACCTCGCCTTGTACAAACAGTCCCTCATCGACGTCAAGACAGCACTGACCACAGCAAAACAAGCTTTCTTCTCGTCTCTCATTAGCTCCCCCTCCCACAATCCGAAGCAACTTTTCATAACCTACTCCGTCCCCCCCGCACCCACTCCCTCTCCCCTCATCACCGCCGATGACTTTGCCAGCTTCTTTAAACAGAAGATCGACAAGATCAGAGAAAGCTTCGATTCCCTATCCCCTTGGCCCTCCCTCTCTATCACCCAACCCCCCTCGACCAAAAGTAACTTCTCCTTCATGACTGAAGTGCGCCTCTCCTCCCTTCTAGCACGATTAAACCTCAACACTTGTGCCCTCGACCCTCTCCCCTCCCATCTCGTCCCTAAAATCACACACCCCGCCCTAAACCCAAACTCTTCAACATATCACTTACCATCGGTGTCTTCCCTCATCCTTCAAACATGACCTCATCACACCCATCCACACAAAAACCCTCCCTCGACCCCGCAACAGTCTCCAACTATCGTCCCATATCTCTCCTCCCCTTTGCCTCAAAATTGCTTGAGCAACATGTCTACTCCGAACTGTCCTCCCATCTCTCCTCGTGCTCCCCCTTTGACGCCTGCAATCCGGTTTCTGACCCACCACTCCACCGAAACAGCCCTAACCAAAGTCATCAACGGCCTACTGACCACCAAGAGCAAGCGAAAACTACTACATCCTTCTCCTCTTCGACCTCTCTGCTGCCTTCGACACAGTCGACCACTCCCTCCTGCTTCAAATTCTAAAATTCTTGGTATCACTGACCTGGCCATCTCCGGGATCTCCTCGTACCTAACAGACCGGACCTTCAGCGTCACCCACTAATACACCTCCTCGTTACCCTACCCCCTACCTGTTGGAGTTACCCAAGGCTCAGTCCTGGGACCCTTACTCTTCTCCATCTACACCCTCGGCCTAGGCCAACTCATCGATCCCACGGCCTCCAATACCACCTCTACGCCGACGACACCCAGCTCTACCTCTACTGCCCTGACATCACCTCCCTGCTATCCAAAATCCCACACTGCCTGTCCGCCATCTCATCCTTCTTCTCCACTCGTTTCCTGAAACAACATGGATAAAACCCGAGTTCATCATCTTCCCCCCAAGTTGCTCTTCCCCCCTACCCAACCTAACCATCACTGTCAACGACTGCACTCTCTCACCTGTCCCCCACGCCAAGTGCCTCGGTGTAATCCTCGACTCTGCCCTCTCCTTCAAGCCACACATCCAGGCCCTCGCTACCTCCTGCCACCTCCAGCTTAAAAACATCTCACGGATCCGCTCCTTCCTTGACCATGACACTGCCAAAACACTTTTCCATGCCCTCATTATCTCCCGCCTTGACTACTGCAACCTCCTGTTCACCGGCCGCCCCGCTTCATCCCTTGCACCCCTCGAACCATCCTCAATTCCACTGCCCGACTCATCCACCTGTCGCCCCATTACTCCCCCGTCTCCCCCCTCTGCCAAGCCCTCCACTGGCTCCCTACTTCACAGAGATCTCAGTTCAAAACCTAACCCTGACATACAAGGCCATCCACAACCTATCCCCTTCATACATCTCCGACTTGGTCTCCCGATACCACCCCTCACACAATCTGCGCTCCTTTCAAGAACTCATTCTCTTCTCCCCCCGAATCTCCACATCCCACAACCGCATACAAGACTTCTCTCATGCATCCGCCAAACTCTGGAACTCTCTTTCACACCACATCAGACACTCCACTACCCTGAGAACCTTCAAGAAAAACCTGAAGACCCACCTCTTCCTTCAAGCCTATAACCCACACTGAGATCTAATCCGCTGCACCATCTCACCTCTCCCCCTCCTACTGTCTCCCACCCATCCCTTATAGACTGTGAGCCCTTGTGGATAGGATCTCTGCCCTAATGTACCTGTATGATTTATTCATCGTTATTTATGTTCTTGTTCTGCCCTTACACATGTAAAGTGCCATGGAACCAATGGCGCTATATAAATAAATAATAATAATAATTATAATAATAATAATAATAATTATGATATATGGAGGGATGTGAGGCTGCATTATATTATATGGAAGATAATGGGGGTTCATTATAATAATTGAATGACTATGGGGGCAACCTTATGAATTGAGGACTATGTGATGCATTATAATACAATATAATAGAAGACTATGGGGTGCATTGTAATATATGGAGGAATATGGTGATGTATTATAATAATTGGACAACTAAGGTGACAGGAGGAGGTGGACCATATAAACCAGGATAAGGGTCCCTATTCCAGGAGGAGGACCATATATAGCAGGATAAGGGACATTAATACATAATGAAGGGGAAAGGCGTCAATTTGTGAGTTTTTAAAGGATTTAGAACGTTACATGAGGCCCATACATTACATCACCATGCGGGGGGAAGGTGGGGTGAAGGTCTAAATTTTGCACCGGGGCCCGCCAGACTCTGGCTATGCCAATGGCCCCATCACTGTATATAGCACCCTCATCACTGATTTATAGCCCTATTACTGTATATAGCCCCCATCACAGGTTTATAGACCCCCATCCCTGGTATATAGACCCCCATCATTGTATACACTCCCCATCTCTGGTATATAGCCCCCCTTCATTGAACAGACCCCCAGCACTGTTTATGGCCCCTCATCATTTTACATCCCCCTATCACTATACACCCCATCATAGTTTATGGCTCCCACGCTGGCGCTCACTGTAAAATAATAAATCATTGATCTCACCATCCGATGCTTCTATTCCAGTACCATGCATCCTCATTTCAATGCTTTATTATTCTATAGTGAGCGCCAGCATGGGGGCCATAAACTGTGATGGGGGCAGTCTAATGTAATATGCGCCACACCCCCCGTCGGTGATGGACAGGGGGATGCAGTGCATATTACATTAGACTAATGAGCAGGGTGACGTGACCGCGCTCCTTCTACAGCCTCTCCCCGCTTCCACCAGCCTTCTCCAGCTCCCGGTCAGTGCCCCCCACTGACATTGACTCATAAGCCCCGGGGTGCACTTTTCAGCACAAAAATTGTGCTGAAAAACTCAGCTTATACTCGAGTGTATACAACTTCCTGAAATAGTAGATCGCTTCCAGACATTGTTATACTTTCCAAAGAAGGAGCTCACATTTAGCTCCACAGCCACAGCTAGGGTTACAGGTATGTGCAGACACCTTATAATGATATGTACCCTGCCACGTCACCATAATCGCTGTAGCTTGCTAAAATGTTGTTCAGTCTTTTCTGTCTTCTGTGGGCTGTACATACCAGACATATGTATCTTGTCTGGGAAGTTTGCTACAATGTAGCAGCATAAGTAAAATGTAGGTAGGCAGTAAAAACAATGAGCACTTACTCTTTAATCATATTTTAAGAGAGCATGTGTCATGGGATCAAGATACCAGATGGAGTGCAAAATAGCCAATCTGCCTTGGCCAATGCATTTAGGTTTTAGGGTATGACACTAAACGGAATCTTTGCCCCAGGTGAAGAAAGACCTATCTACAACTCAAAATCCCCTACAACATTCAAAAGAGCGAAATATGGCTTCCCAATTATTTAAGCATTGACCTGTAACTATACCTTAGACCTTTATATGACTAATCTAACCCTCTACATTTTAAGATGTTAAAAATCATAAAATTTCCTCACCCAAGCTGAATGTTCTGCTCATCTGCTGGTCTTCACAAACAGCACAATCCCCAGATTCTGACCTTCATCTGCTTACTGGAGCCAACAGACAAGACTGTGACAGTGACACAGATAGAAGGAATAAAAGAGAGAGGGAGCAGGAGGGGGATGTAAGGAACAGCCAGTCATGAACAAGCAGTGATGACAAGACAATGGGGTTAGAGACATGAAAGCGCCGGAGGGTATCTTGGTGGGGGCACATTTATCCTTTGTCCATGTTTAAAAATTTGCCCATATTCAATAATAGTGAAATCTGTAAAAATGCTCGAGCTCTTTTGGTCAAAATCAGGCCAGGTTCAGACAAGTGTATGAAAATCATCTAGAAAACTTAAATAATTTTCATCCATATTGTCATTCGTGTGACCATATGTTACATTCATGAGCCACCCGTGTGACATCTGTGTGGACTAGGGATGAGCAAGTCCTAAATTACTCGGAATCGCTAGACTCTAACGAGTCCGAGTCTGGGACTGGCTACTCGTTACGAGTCTAGCGAGTCCAATGTAAATGAATAGGGAAGCGAGTAATAGCGAATAATTCGTCTGTTCCTGGACCCCATTAAGAGATAAGAGGTCTGGCAACAGAGGAACAACCTGCAATCCCTTAATACATTGTTTTGCGGGCGGTAGTAAAAAAGCGTTAACCCTAAGTTCCAAACGGATTTCACAGGATTGTCCCGTTCCTGTTCAATCCGGTCCCATAGACAGCCATGTGAAATCTAACCGGATTAATCCTAAAATGCTGGTCTGGCTCTTCACATTTTACATAGCTAACAAGCTAGGCTGTCTCGTAACAATAACATGTTCTATATTCAGCGAGTACCGAATACAGAATACAGTAGAAGACTCGCTCATCCTACTCGCTTTTCGCTAATAACAGCGAGTGAATGTGACCGGTCTTGTGTAGTACAGGATTCCGGCTCCAAAGACCCATATTCGGTTAGAGTCTGAACGGATAGAGCCTGACCGTTTAGCTATTATTCATTAAAAACAGAGATAACCGGATTATGACGGTAAATGACGGTCACGCTCAATTCGGTTCAGTGTAACGTTGTCTATGGGAGCGGAATGTGACGGACAGTGCAAAACCGTCAAAAACCGGTTTCATTTTACAACGAACGCCTTTTTATAACCGACTCATCTACTTATATAATCGGGAGTTGGGATTTCGGGCACTGTAGCCCAATCCCAGACTCCTTAGCGGCACTGCGAGTGATGACGCGCAGCGTCATCACGAGCCGCAGCCGCTCTACAGTTAAAAAAAAAAAAAATCCTCACCTCTCCCCGAGCCCCCGGAGTCTCCCGCCATCTTCCGCCGTCTTCCGCCGTGTTCCGCTAGGCTCCCGGTGGCTCTGCAGGCTCCCGGTGCCTGCAGAGCTCTTCTACTGCAGTCAAGGACCTGTGGTGATGTCAAAGTCACGTGACACCAGCTTACTCCAGGCAAATCGCGGGTCACGTGACTCTGACATCACCACAGGTCCTTGACTGCAGTAGATAGAAGACCACTGCAGGCACCGGGAGCCTGCAGAGCCACCGGGAGCCTAGCGGAACACGGAGGAAGACGGCAGCAACCACTTCTCTGCACCCTCACCTCTGTCACGCTGCCCTGCGCCCCAACCTCAATGCCACGAGCCTTTGACAGCCACCGCGGCGGCAGTGTCGCCAGGAGCCGCCGGGAGCCGCCGGAGACCACCCTCCGGGGAGAGCCGCCCACTGCCTTGGTGCTGGCACAGAGGGCTCGAGGTGAGGGAGCAGTGTGTGGACGGGGCACTGGTGCACTCATACAACGCCCTCATCTGCAATACACAAGGGGCTGCAGTGGAGAACACTACAAATGCCAAGGTGGCCCACCTTCTATCCACACACCCACCAGAATCATTAAGTATAGCAGCATCTCTCCTCACCCCTCCTCCAGCCTGACCTCTCCTCACCCCTCCATCCAGCCTGACCTCACCCCTCCTCCAGCCTGACCTCTCCTCACCCCTCCTCCTGCCTGACCTCTCCTCACCCCTCCTCCAGCCTGACCTCTCCTCACCCCTCCTCCTGCGTGACCTCTCCTCACCCCTCCTCAAGCCTGACCTCTCCTCACCCCTCCATCCAGCCTGACCTCTCCTTCCCCCTCCATCCAGCCTGACCTCTCCTCCCCCCTCCATCCAGCCTCACCTCTCCTCACCCCTCCATCCAGCCTGACCTCTCCTCACCCCTCCATCCAGCCTGACCTCACCCCTCCTCCAGCCTGACCTCTCCTCACCCCTCCTCCTGCCTGACCTCTCCTCACCCCTCCTCCTGCATGACCTCTCCTCACCCCTCCATCCAGCCTGACCTCTCCTCACCCCTCCATCCAGCCTGACCTCTCCTCACCCCTCCATCCAGCCTGACCTCTCCTCACCCCTCCATCCAGCCTGACCTCTCCTCACCCCTCCATCCAGCCTGACCTCTCCTCACCCCTCCTCCAGCCTGACCTCTCCTCACCCCTCCTCCTGCCTGACCTCTCCTCACCCCTCCTCCTGCCTGACCTCTCCTCACCCCTCCTCCTGCCTGACCTCTCCTCACCCCTCCTCCTGCATGACCTCTCCTCACCCCTCCATCCAGCCTGACCTCTCCTCACCCCTCCATCCAGCCTGACCTCTCCTCACCCCTCCATCCAGCCTGACCTCTCCTCACCCCTCCATCCAGCCTGACCTCTCCTAACCCCTCCATCCAGCCTCACCTCTCCTCACCCCTCCATCCAGCCTGACCTCTCCTCACCCCTCCATCCAGCCTGACCTCTCCTCACCCCTCCATCCAGCCTGACCTCTCCTACACCCCTCCATCCAGCCTCACCTCTCCTCACCCCTCCATCCAGCCTCACCTCTCCCTCACCCCCTCACCATCCAACCTCACCTCTCCTCACCCCTCCATCCAGCCTCACCTCTCCTCACCCCTCCATCCAGCCTCACCTCTCCTCACCCCTCCATCCAGCCTCACCTCTCCTCACCCCTCCATCCAGCCTCACCTCTCCTCACCCCTCCATCCAGCCTCACCTCTCCTCACCCCTCCATCCAGCCTCACCTCTCCTCACCCCTCCATCCATCCTCTACCTCTCCTCCACACCCTCCTCACCTCTCCCGCACCTCACCTCACCCCTCCTCCAGCGCACCCTCCCTCACCCCTCCTCCAGCGGCCACCTCTCCTCACCCCTCCTCCAGCCTGACCTCTCCTCACCCCTCCATCCAGCCTGACCTCTCCTCACCCCTCCATCCAGCCTGACCTCTCCTCACCCCTCCATCCAGCCTGACCTCTCCTCATCCCTCCATCCAGCCTGACCTCACCCCTCCATCCAGCCTGACCTCTCCTCACCCCTCCATCCAGCCTGACCTCTTCCTCACCCCTCCATCCAGCCTGACCTTTCCTCACTCCTCCTTTAGCCTGATCTCTCCTCACCCCTCCTCCAGCCTGACCTCTCCTCACCCCTCCTCCAGCCGCACCTCATCCTCACCACTCCTCCATCCGCACCTCTCCTCACCCCTCCTCCAGCCGCACCTCACCCCTCCTCCAGCCTGACCTCTCCTCACCCCTCCTCCAGCCGCACCTCTCCTCACCCCTCCTCCAGCCTGACCTCACCCCTCCTCCAGCCTGACCTCTCCTCACCCCTCCCCCAGCCTGACCTCTCCTCATCCTCTCCTCCACCTGAACTCTCCTCACCCTCCTCCAGCCTGAACTCTCCTCACCCCTCCTCCAGCCTACCTCTCCTCACCCCTCCTCCAGCCGCACCTCTCCTCACCCCTCCTCCAGCCGCACCTCTCCTCACCCCTCCTCCAGCCGCACCTCTCCTCACCCCTCCTCCAGCCTCACCTCTCCTCACCCCTCCTCACCCAGCCTCACCTCTCCTCACCCCTCCTCCAGCCTGACCTCTCCTCACCCCTCCTCCAGAATCACCTCTCCTCATCCCTCCTCCAGCCTGATCTCTCCTCACCCCTCCTCCAGCCGCACCTCTCCTCACCCCTCCTCCAGCTGCACCTCTCCTCACCCCTCCAGCCTCTGCTCTCCTCACCCCTCCAGCCTCTGCTCTCCTCACCCCTCCAGCCTCTGCTCTCCTCACCCCTCCAGCCTCTGCTCTCCTCACCCCTCCAGCCTCCCGCCACATCATACTCTGCTATCCACAGAGCCACCTGTATACTCTGCTACCCACACAGCTGCCTGTATACTCGCCTCTATGCTCTGCCACCCACACAGCCGCCTCTATGCTCTGCCACCCACACAGCCGCCTCTATGCTCTGCCACCCACACAGCCGCCTCTATGCTCTGCCACCCACACAGCCGCCTCTATGCTCTGCCACCCACACAGCCGCCTTATGCTCTGCCACCCACACAGCCGCCTCTATGCTCTGCCACCCACACAGCCGCCTCTATGCTCTGCCACCCACACAGCCGCCTCTATGCTCTGCGACCCACACAGCCGCCTCTATGCTCTGCGACCCACACAGCCGCCTCGATGCTCTGCGACCCACACAGCCTCCTCGATGCTCTGCCACCCACACAACCTCCTCTATGTTCTGCCACCCACACAGCCGCCTCTATGCTCTGCGACCCACACAGCCGCCTCTATGCTCTGCGACCCACACAGCCGCCTCTATACACACAATTCATTTCACCGCGCTCCCGATGCAATTGCATCGGGCCTTTTTACTAGTATACAATAAAATAGGGTATTGCAGGTTTTCCTATACTACCAGACCTCTTTATAGGGTCCAGCAGCAGAGGGATTGCATTTCCCTATATTTACATTGGACCCGTTACTGTGCGAGTAATCACTAAAAGACTCGCAGAGTAACAAGTCCAGCGAGTACCCGACTATTCGCCAAATAGCGAGTAGTAACGGGTAGACTCGCTCATCCCTAGTGTGGACCTGTTATAAGAGCAAAAGAAAAGCGGTGTGAATAAGAAAACGGGATCACCCAAATCAATTAAAAAATTAAGGAATTTTTATTGTAACATAACACAGCGAACAACAATTAAAAACAATTAAAATGCATAAAGTGCAATAATATGCACATACAGCCCAACAAATTCCAGGCCCCAATACAGTGCTGTGGTTAGGGTAAAAACCCTTTACAAAACCAATTATGATGCAAATTACAATTCTTCAAATCTTATCAAATATTGGACTCTAAGAGTCCCCAGTGGTTGATACCTTTTAATGGCTACTGAAAAGATGCATAGCAAGCTTTCGGGTCACTATGGCCCCTTCGTCAGGCTGATAATGACACAAATTCTGAAGACACATACATCTATAATATAATTGTCTTGCGGCCACTTCCGTTTGAGGCCGAAATCGTGCGCAAGCGCGCATTGGTCGCTGCCGGCCGCGGCAACCAATGAGCGCAGTGTATGCAAAACAGCTGCGTGCCACGGCCGCGATACAGTCAGCGACGCGCGATTTCAGTCCCACAGACACCGCACTGTAAGCCTCCTCCTGCCTGCACCCACCTGCTGGAGCGGGTGCGCCCACCTCCAGCTCCCTCTTGCCTGCCGCAGCCACCCACTGCTCCATTCCCACCCCTCGCTCCATTCCCTCCTCTTCACTCCATCTCCCCCCAGCTCCATTCCCACCCCCTCGCTCCATCTCCTCCCCCGCTCCATTCCCCCCGTCATCACCGCTTCGGTCTCACCCGCACCCGGTGTTTACATCGCCACCGGAATCTACAGCAGGTAATGAGCAGTCATGTGACAGGCTTTGTGCACGTCACTTCAGCATGCCTATCACATGACCGCTCATTACCTGCTGTAGCTTCTGGCGGCGATGTAAAAACCGGGTGCGGGTGAGACTAGAGCGGATGGGAAGGGGGATGGACCTGTGCTGACCACTGGCCCTCCATCCTGTGCTGACCACTCTGCCTCCATCCTGCGCTGACCACTCTGCCTCCATCCTCTGCTAACCACTGAGCCTCCATCCTGCGCTGACCACTCTGTCTCCATCCTATGCTGACCACTCTGCCTCCATCCTGCGCTGACCACTGTCCCTCCATCCTGCGCTGACCACTTTGCCAGCATCCTGTGCTGACCACTCTGCCAGCATCCTGCACTGACCACTGGCCCTCCATCCTGCACTGACCACTCTGCCTCCATCCTCTGCTGACCACTGTCCCTCCATCCTGCGCTGACCACTTTGCCAGCATCCTGTGCTGACCACTCTGCCAGCATCCTGCACTGACCACTGGCCCTCCATCCTGCACTGACCACTCTGCCTCCATCCTCTGCTGACCACTGAGCCTCCATCCTGCGCTGACCACTCTGTCTCCATCTTGTGCTGACCACTCTGCCTCCATCCTGCGCTGACCACTGTCCCTCCATCCTGCGCTGACCACTTTGACAGCATCCTGTGCTGACCACTCTGCCAGCATCCTGCACTGACCACTGGCCCTCCATCCTGCACTGACTACTCTGCCTCCATCCTCTGCTGACCACTCTGCCTCCATCCTGCACTGACCACTCTGCCTCCATCTTGTGCTGACCACTGGCCCTCCATCCTGCGCTGACCACTCTGTCTCCATCCTGCGCTGACCACTGTCCCTCCATTCTGCGCTGACCACTTTGCCACATCCTGTGCTGACCACTCTGCCAGCATCCTGCACTGACCACTGGCCCAACATCCTTCACTGACCACTCTGCCTCCATCCTCTGCTGACCACTCTGCCTCCATCCTGCGCTGTATAAATTAAAAGAGAAAGGAAGCGCACATAGAGTAATACCGTTATTATACAAGTCCCTCAGACCCCAATTGGTTAAACTCACCTGATGTAGTTGTGAGTGTCACAACTACAATAAAAGCACACAGAAGGTCGCTGCAGGCTCCCAGCTGAGAATTGAAGAATCCAGAAAACAGTAATAAAGAGCTGGAATCAATTGCCGCGCTGACCACAAGGATAAAAACAGAGTAAATCATCCACTCCGTTTATTCTGCCTACACGTGTTTCGTGGCACAAAGCCACTTCCTCAGGGCATCAAGATCTTAAAACAATGAAGGATATATATACACACACAAGATAGTGTCATACTGTTTGTATCCCGCCCTCCTACTTCCTGTGAAAACACCCACTTTTACTAAGCAAAAACATATACATCTAAAACACAGATTAAATCAATTAAAATACATTCAAAACAGAATTAGAAAGAATTGTACCTCTGATGCTGTATTCAAAGAACAAAGTAAAATATTACGAGAGAGATTCCGTGAAAGGGATTATCCCTCTAGGTTAATTAAGGAAGCTTACAATTCTGTGAAAAGTTGTTCTCAAAGTGACCTCATAAAACCCTCCCTAAAAAATAGTGGTAGCAACAATAATTTTAATATTAATTTTGTGACTACTTTTTCGTTACAACACCAGCAGGTACGTAATATTTTGGAGAAACATTGGGGGGTGATTCTTAATGACCCCATCCTTAATAGAGTGGTCCCTAAAAAACCATGTGTGACTTTTAGGAGGGCTCCGACTATAAAAAACGTTCTGGCACCAAGTGTGCTGAAAAGCCGCGATTTCAAACAGCCAATTTCGTCCTATGGGAAAACAGGTAGTAGGGGTTCTTTTCGATGTAACAAACGAGGGTGCAAGTGTTGTCGTTCAATAAGTAACAATATAGACAGTTTTGTGTCTTTTAAAAATGAAAGTAAAGTGTTTTGATATTAAGTTTAGAATGACTTGTCAGACAGATTATGTAATTTATTTAATCCAATGTGTTTGTGGTAAGCAATATGTGGGAAGGACTTCTCAACCTTTACACAAACGGGTAAATTCCCACAGATATAACATCCTAAGAGGCTATTTAAAGCACGGTTTGTCTAGGCATTGCACTGAGGTTCATCATGGAGATGTCAAATTGTCCATTACCCCTATTGACCATGTACCGGATAATATACCTAGGAGATTGGAGGCGTTAAGTAAGAGAGAGACATACTGGATTTTTAAACTTGGTACACTGCGGCCGGGAGGGCTCAATGAGGTGAGTGATCTTTTTTAAGTGGGTATTTTAATATATAAACATAATTGTGCGCTTACAATATACTTACCTTTTAACACCATTAACAGCGAGGAGACCTTTCTTGAGATCCTCCAAATAACCTCATTGTGGCTGAGGCCTATTTAAGGTAGAATTGATTCCAGTTTTGAGTTCCTATTTTTATAATGTTGCTTACCCTTTAGATTATTGAATGTCTTAGTGGCCTAGTGGTCTGGTGTGTTATTTCACATGAAATTGAAGTTTTAGATTTTGGAACAGAGCAGGTTAAAATCCGGAATAATATCAGCTGTGATTTTATAAAGTAAATTTTATTGATTTTTTTATTATTATGAAGAGGATATAGACGTTTTTTTTAATAATTAGGATACGGTGTTCCCTTTCTTATGTGTTTTTTCCCTCTCCTATTTGGTATATACCTAGATGACTAATGAAATAGAAGATGTTTGATTGTAGTGAACTAGAGTAGTGAGATCTCGGCTAAAAAGAGCTCCTTATCTCCTAAATACTAGATGGTTTGGTGGGTTAGTGTATGTGTTTTAGTTTTAATGGGTTATTTTAGATTGATGACATAATAGGTTCAAATCCTGGATGAACCTTATATATCATAAATGTTTTATTCTTTATAATTATCAATTTAATGTATTATATATGTGTGATTTGATGTTTTATAAACTTCTGGAATGTTTTGAATGTATTTTAATTGATTTAATCTGTGTTTTAGATGTATATGTTTTTGCTTAGTAAAAGTGGGTGTTTTCACAGGAAGTAGGAGGGCGGGATACAAACAGTATGACACTATCTTGTGTGTGTATATATATCCTTCATTGTTTTAAGATCTTGATGCCCTGAGGAAGTGGCTTTGTGCCACGAAACACGTGTAGGCAGAATAAACGGAGTGGATGATTTACTCTGTTTTTATCCTTGTGGTCAGCGCGGCAATTGATTCCAGCTCTTTATTACTGTTTTCTGGATTCTTCCATCCTGCGCTGACCACTCTGCCTCCATCTTGCGCTGACCACTGGCCCTACATCCTGCACTGACCACTCAGTCTCCATCCTGTGCTGACCACTCTGCCTCCATCCTGCGCTGACCACTGTCCCTCCATCCTGCGCTGACCACTTTGCCAGCATCCTGTGCTGACCACTCTGCCAGCATCCTGCACTGACCACTGGCCCTCCATCCTGCACTGACCACTCTGCCTCCATCCTCTGCTGACCACTGAGCCTCCATCCTGCGCTGACCGCTGGCCCTCCATCCTACGCTGACCACTCTGCCTCCATTCTGCACTGACCACTGGCACCTCTACCATTCATCCTTTGCCTGACACCACTCTGCCTCCATCCTCACTAACTGACCACTGGCCATCTATCCTGCGCTGACCACTCTGCCTCCATCCTGCGCTGACCACTGGCCCTCCATCCTGCACTGGCCACTCTGCCTGCATCCTGCGCTGACCACTCTGCCTCCATCCTGCGCTGACCACTGGCCCTCCATCCTGCGCTGACCACTCTGCTTCCATCCTGGCTGACCACTCTGCTCCATCCTGTGCTGACCACTCTGTCTCCATCCTGCGCCAACCACTCTGCCTCCATCCTGCGCTGACCACTCTGCCTCCATCTTGCGCTGACCACTCTGCCTCGATCCTGCACTGACCACTTTGCCTCCATTATGTGCTGACCACTCTGCCTCCATCCTGCGCTGACCCCTGGCCCTCCATCCTTGCACTGACCACTTTGCCTCCATCCTGCGCTGACCACTGGCCCTCCATCCTGCGCTGACCACTGGCCTCCATTCCTTGCGGTGACCACTCTGCCTCCATCCTGCGCTGACCACTCTACCTCCATTCTGCACTGACCACTCTGCCTCCATCTGTGCTGACCACTGAGCCTCCATCCTGCGCTGACCACTCTGCCTCCATCCTGCGCTGACCACTCTGCCTCCATCCTGTGCTGACCACTCTGCCTCCATCCTGTGCTGACCACTCTGCCTCCATCCTGTGCTGACCACCCCCCTGGCACCTCCCCCATCCTGCGCTGACCACTGGCCTCCATCCTGCCTGACCACTCTGCTCCATCCTGCGCTGACCACTGGCTCCTCATCCTGCGCTGACCACTGGCCTCCATTCCTGCGCTGACCACTGGCCCTTCCTGCGTGCTGCCTACCCACCCCTCTGCCTCCATCCTGCGCTGACCACTGAGCCACCGTGCAGTGCTAACCACTGAATCACCGACTGTGCTAACCACTGAGCCACCGTACTGTGCTAACCACTGAGCCACTGTACTGTGCTAACCATTGAGCCACCGTACTGTGCTAACCAATGAGCCACCGTACTGTGCTAACCATTGAGCCATCGTACTGTGATAACCACTGGTCCACTGTACTGTGATAACCACTGGTCCACTGTACTGTGCAAACCACTGAGCCACCGTACTGTGCAAACCACTGATCCACCGTACAGTGCAAACCACTGAGCCACCATACTGTGCAAACCACTGAGCCACCGTACTGTGCTAACCAATGAGCCACCGTACAGTGCTACCACTGAGCCACCATATACACTGCTAACCACTGAGTCACCGTATGCAGTTCTAACCACTGAGCCACCGTATACAATGTTAACCACTCATCCACCGTATACATTGCTAACCACTCATCCACCATAGAGTGCTAATCACTGAGTCACAGAGTACAGTGCTAACCACTGAGCCACCTTATACAGTGCTAACCACTGACCCACCATACTGTGCTAACCACTGAGCCTCCATACAGAGTTAATCACTCTGTCTCCATGTAGTGCTAACCACTGAACCACCATACTGTGCTAAACACTGAGCCACCGTACAGTGCTAACCACTGAGTGACCATATACTGTGCTAACCACTGAGCCACCATACAATGCTAACCACTGAGCCACCATACTGTGCTAACCACTGAGCCACCATACAGTGCTAACCACTGAGCCACCATACAGTGCTAACCACTGAGCCACCGTACAGTGCAAACCACTGAGCCACCATACTGTGCTAATCACAGAGCCACCGTACAGTGCTAGCCATTGAGCCACCATACTGTGCTAACCACTGAGCCACCATATACAGTGCTAACCACTGAGCAACCATATATAGTGCTAACCACCTAGCCACTATACTGTGCCAGCCACTGAGCCACTATACTGTGCTAACCACAGAGCCACCATACAGTGCTAGCCACTGAGTCACCATATTGTGCTAACCACTGAACAACCATATACAGTGCTATCCACTGAGCCACCATATACAGTGCTAACCACTGAGCCACCATACTGTGCTAACCACTGAGCCACCATATACAGTGCCAACCACTGAGCCACCATTGAATGCTAATCACTGAGTCACCGTATACAGTGCTAACCACTGAGTCACCGTATACAGTGCTAACCACTGAGCCACATTACTGTTCTAATTATTGAGCCACCATATACAGTGCCAACCACTGAGCCACCATAGAGTGCTAACCACTGAGGCTCCATATATAGTGCTAACTACTGAGCCAGCGTATACTGTGCTAACCACTGAGCTGCCGTATACTCTGCTAACCAATGAGCCAGCGTAAAGTCTACTAACCACTGAGCCCCCATATACTCTAACCATTGAGCCGCCGTAAACTCTGCTAACCACTGAGCCGCCATATACCCTGCTAAGCACTCTGCTGTGGGCAGGAGGGGGCCGGGGAACAGCGTCCGGGTGCAGGCAGGAGGGAGACACCCCTCCTGCCCGCACCCGGCCACTGTTCCCCACCCCCTCCTGCCCGCACCTGGCCGCTGTTCCCCAGTCCCCTCCTGCCCGCAACCGATCGTTGTCCCCCTGGCCCCCTCCTGCCTACACCCGGCCGCTTTTCCCCGGCACCCTCCTGCCTGCACCCGCCCTCTCTTCCCCGGACCCCTCTGGCCCGCACCGGCCACTGTTCCCCGGCCCTCTCCTGCTTGCATTTGGCCACTGTCCCCCGGCCCCCTCCTGACTGCACCCGCACGCTGTCCCTTCCTGGACTCCGGCACCGCTGCACACTGGTACTGCTGTAGGTATCTACTATATAATTATCTACTTCTGTCTGTTTGCCTGTAACGCAAATCCTGCATCGCTGATTGGGCAGGCCAGCTGCCCACGACCAATCAGCAACAGGGACAGTCCGCCCGCAAATTGGCGTGGGATTTCAACCACGCTTCACTGATTAATTGCGCCCGGCCGGTTGCCAGCAATCAGCGACATTGGCACAGGATTTAAACCCAGCTTCGCTTTGCATTATTCTTAAATCTTCATAAATAAACTACATACATATTCTAGAATAGTATATACATAAGCAGGGTTAGGTGATGTAGTAAATACGACAGGTGACGTAAAGCAGAGTCAGGCCAGGGAGGGGGAAAGGCGCTGGGAAAGTAAAGTCAAAATTCTAAGATGAGATGAAATTATGCTCACCTGTCCGCGATCCACCGCTGCCTCCAGCAAGCTGCGGGTGATAGGACCTGCCATGATGTCACAACCCGGCAGCGCCATCGGGTCTCATCACAGCAGTTACCGCGGGTCATGTGACCCGATCAGCTGATTGGGTTGTGACGTCACCGCAGGTCCTATTAGCACCCGGACCTTGCTAGAGGCAGCGGTGGATAGCGGACAGGTGAGCATACAGATTTTTTATTTTTAACTCTTTCTTTTACTAAGTTTCACATCCGCAATGTATATTGTAGATTGCGAAAGTGAAAGTGCCCCGGACACAGAATAGCTCACCCCTTATGGTGTCCTTTCCTGTCCATGGGGTCCTACAAAAGTAGGATCCTATGGACAGGAAAACAAACGTGATGTGAAAGCAGTCTTACAGTGGTCTTGCAGGATCTTTCTAGAACCGCAAAACCCCACGAGAGACGCTGGAGCCTCAAAAAACATCAAGCTGATCGCGCAGGAAAAGGAGCATCCCTATCAACACTGTGTGTGCATGCCAGAGCAAAAAACACAATAGGGAGGGGGGTGGTTGTACCTGCCCAAAAGGTACTGCAGCAAGGGGGAAGAATATAAACATTAGTATTTGGTGTATATTTGAAGAGACAAAATACAAAAGGTCCAATACAGACAGACCAGAAAAGAAGGTAAAGGTGACATGACCTAAATATACTAAGCACGTATGAATAAGAGCTCATATAATGACAGAGGGCCACAGTTAAATGGTCCAGTACAAGCCTATCAGGATAGAGGTGGCCATCCCTTAAAAACTGAATATACAAAAATGGAAGGGCATATTTGTCCATCAAAGTTCATCAGGGCTGCACATGAATTGTGCCTACCATACTTCAAGCCCCATCAAGTACCATAGTAGATGTCCAAAGCAGATGCAATTTCATTCACTAAATATACTCCACACACTATAGGTCCTAGCGTTTGACCGCAAGTCCTCTCACATGGGGAAATAAGCTATTTCCTCATGCTTATGTGGCGCCACACCTGGTCAGGCATCACAATTGGGGTACAGCACCCATAAATGAGTGTGCGGTAACCCCTGTCACAGTGGAAGGCAGATTTCTGTGGGAGAATCCCAACCCAGCACATCCACACACCCACCTAGAATAGATGGTTTTGGGCCCTTACCCTACGGGGGGGGGGTTAAGGGGGGGACACACAGTGAGTTCTAGATGGCACTGAGGAAAGATGGAAAACGGGGAGCCTCCGAGTGAGAAACGGAGACTTCTTGGAGAGAGAGAACAGGCAGCCCAGATGAAAGGTGGGGACCGCCCAAGCGTCCATACTCAGGGAGGGAACCCTGGTCCACATATACCGGTGTAGCGGTTCCGAAGACGGTCAGGGAGTCCAGCCCCTGCGCCGAGAACACCGGAGGTCTTGGGTCTGTTTACCGGCCCCGATACCCTGTCTGGCAGGCTCAGTCTCACCAGGTTATCCAACCGGGGTCAAATCCCAGAGCAGGAGAGGGAGAGAGTGGAAGCCGGGATCATCAGAGCACCTCAACGGGCCTGGTATTAAGCAGTTTACCCCAGGACAGGCAGTAGCAGCAGGACACGGGGTAGATCCAGGAAGGCATACCATGAGAGACTTCCAGAGACTCTGTAGCCCACTGCGACTACCCGGCCGAATAAAGACTGTTTTGCCACTGTGAACTGTATCATCATCTGCATTGTTCCAGTAAAGTACCTGGGTAGAGTGGCTGAGTCTCCATGTGCTTATTTACTGCTGCGCTGCAACGACTATCTCCAACATCTGCTATACAATCTTGGCTGTTGTACCATCACCCTCCGGAGGTCTGAAGCAGAGCTGGTGCTCTTTCACCAGGATCTGCGGGTCATGATAATCTCTATAAACTTTTATCTTCAATCCAACACGAACTACCCCTTTTTTAAGTAAGACCCTAGGGCTACGGGTCTGGGCAGGCCACCAGTGACATCCCTACCGAAGCAGAGACAAAAAGGGGGGAGAGGGTGGGAGCGCATGTGAAGAAAGTTTTTGAAGTGGATTTAGGCCCAGGGCTGTGTAGCCACTCACCAGAGGTGGTTGTGCAACCCTGCACAACTGCGGTCTTACGCCTGTGAATCCACCTCCGCCTGGAGGTATAGTGGAGGCACCGAACGTTGTCTGGGGGGGCACGGAGGAAGAGGCCCTGAGGTTTGTTGATGAGCTGAATAATAATAATACTTGGGGGTTGTCTTTTACGGCATCCCTTTCTAACAGGGCCCTCCAGTTTTTGGACCTGCTGGTGCGTTTCGATGAGCTGGGGGGGTTGTCCACGTCGACCTTCTTTAAGTCTGTTGATGCCAACAGTTATTTGAGGTTCGACAGTGGGCACCTCCCCAGTTGGATTCGGAATGTGCCATATGGCCAATACTGGAGGATCCGAAAAAATTGTACAGACGATTCAGATTATAGAAAGGAGGCATTGGTTTTGCGTGACAGGTTTTTGGAAAAACAATACCCTAAAAAAATCTTGAAGGACGCTTTTAAAAAAACAAACGATTTGTCTCAGGAATCATGTGTGGAACAAGTGTTTAAAAAAAGAAGGGAGGAAACAATAACATCGAAATTCAATAGGTGGAGTCTGGTAACCACATTCTGCCAGCCCCATAATATTATACAGGGCCTACTTAATAAACATAGGTTTATTCTTAAGGGGGATCCTATTCTTTCGGATCACATCCCTGATAAACCTATGATTATTTATAGGAAGAACAAATGTCTGCGTAATTTAGTGGCACCTAGTAAGGTATCTGATAAAGATTCATCAGTACAAACAACTGTTAATTCAGATTGGGATTGTTACAGATGTCTAACTCCTAAATGCCTGTGCTGCCGTAGTATTCTAGATGGGGAAATCAATTTCACCTCAAGGACTACGGGGATTGAGTACCCCATCAAACATAGATTGTCGTGTCAGTCTATGTTTGTTGTTTACATGCTGGAATGCATGTGTGGTCTGCAGTATGTTGGACGTACAGTGCAGACCATGCATGCCCGCTTAAACAAACACAGGCATAACATAAAAATAGGATACCAACTACACAGTGTATCCAGACACTTTAATGCGGTCCATCAGAGGGACCCTGGTCAAATGCGGCTGACCATCATCGACCACATTGATAGTAAAGATCCTGATCGTCTAACAAGTCTCATAAGAAAAGAGAGTTATTGTATTTTCAAACTGGGGTCATTCCATGTCAAGTGATCCAAAAATGAATATTTTTTTCCCTGACGTCCTCAGATTTTTTAAAAATTTTTTCTATATGAAGAACAACTTTAGTTAATTACAAAAAAAAAGTTTTGAATTTTTTTCTTTATCGGTTAATTTTTTACAGATTTTTAAAGGGATCCTGTCACCCCCAAAACACCTCCTAAGCTCTTAAAAGCTGTCCCTAGTGCATATTAACACTTTCCCTACACTCCTTTTTGCTCCTAAATGCACCTAATCAAAGTGAAGAAAAACGTTTTATAAGTACCTCATTATTGATGCTAATGAGTGACTATCTATTCATAGTCACTCATCCAGGCAGCCCCTCTTCATGATATCACGCCTATTCAGGCGTGATCTTCCTAATAGATTCAAAATCGCGCCTCTCTGCGCGCCTCCCCACTCTCCCATTACGCACGGGCTTCAGTGGGGGCATTATGACGCGATTCGCGTCATTTCCTGGCGCCGGGTAACGTATACACCCGCGCCGCTCGCTTTGAGCTTCAAGTGCCTCACTGCGCATGCGTGCGGGAGCCGGAACAGAGCGGCCGTCGATCCGGAGACACAGGCACAGAAGAGGATTCCATTCCTCATAACAACAGTACGGCGGTCCCATTACAAACCCCTAACTTAGGGGTTTGTAATGGGACCGCCGTACTGTTGTTATGAGGAATGGAATCCTCTTCTGTGCCTGCGATCCGGAGACACAGGCCGCTCTGTTCCGTCTCCCGCACGCATGCGCAGTGCGCTCCCGCACGCATGCGCAGTGGGGCACTTGAAGCTCAAAGCGAGCGGCGCGGGTGTACTACGTCACCCGGCGCTAGGAAATGACGCGAATCGCGTCATAATGCCCCCACTGAAGCCCGTGCGTAATGGGAGAGTGGGGAGGCGCGCAGAGAGGCGCGATTTTGAATCTATTAGGAAGATCACGCCTGAATAGGCGTGATATCATGAAGAGGGGCTGCCTGGATGAGTGACTATGAATAGATAGTCACTCATTAGCATCAATAATGAGGTACTTATAAAACGTTTTTCTTCACTTTGATTAGGTGCATTTAGGAGCAAAAAGGAGTGTAGGGAAAGTGTTAATATGCACTAGGGACAGCTTTTAAGAGCTTAGGAGGTGTTTTGGGGGTGACAGGATCCCTTTAAAGTTTTAAAAAAGTGTGAATTTTGGCCTGGTATGGCTTTACATTTTCTATCATATCTCGGGCTAGAAATAAGATAGAGAAACAAAATAAACACCAATCTACTCAGAACTGTGCATGCTTTCACCAGATATGTCACAAGAGGATCTTTGTTAATATTTTACCCATGTGATCGCAAGCGCAAAACTTTAAAACGCATTTCCAAAAAATCGGCGCGCTTTAAATATTTCAAAAACTGCCCATGTGTCTGCTTTGCTCTTAGCCACATCTGTACCAAATTTCAAGTTGGGATCGCGATGGGATCATATTTTAAAATATTTTAATATTAATAGCGTCAATGGGTCATTCTATATCAAGTGATCTAAATATGAATATATTTTTTTACCTGACATCTTTAGATTTTTTTTATTCTTTTTCTTTATGAAGTACAACTTTAGTTAATTACAAATTAAAAGTTTAGAATTTTTTTCTTCATCAGTTAATTTTTTACAGATTTTTAAACTTTAAAAAAAGGGTGAATTTTGGCCTGGTATGTCTTTACATTTTTTTATCACAGGCTAGAAATAAGATAATGAAATGGGAGAGGCATCATTTTACTCAGAACGGTAACAGCTTTCATTTGATATGTTACAAGACTATGTTTCTTTATATCAAATTCAAACTATTCACAGGCAATTGTGAAAAAATTACTAATTGTGTTCTTGGTTATATTTGTGCAGAGATTCAACTTGGGACCTGTCTAATTTATATATTTTTTATTTTATGGTTGTATGAGTTATCACAACTTATTGAATAAAACATTTATATGCACCAAAAAAGAAACACAAAAAACAAATCCCAAAAGTGCCAAGATAAATACATCTTAATCATCAGAACACAACGCTCAGCATTTTCAACTTGAATGTATTGAACAAACCAAAAGAAGAAAGGTGATCATATCCTCAAGTTTGATTAAACAAGATTAAAAGAACCAAAAATGTTAACCCCTATTTATACATATAAATTTGTTTTCTATTCTATCACTAAGCATGTGATTTATGAAGTGTTTAATAAGAATAGTACAGTAGTTAAAACATCGTTCTATAAATTATGAACTAATCAAACAATTAATAGTATGTTTTTAAAGTGGCATTTTATCAATTTGTCCCTTCTAGTGGGTGAAATGTAATCTTGTCCATAAACGCTTACTAGCAATCGCCATTTCCTTGTGTGTCAAAGAGTATGTCCGGCCTGTCACGGTGTTAGGCTCCGCCTGAGTTAATATCTGATTTTTGTGCACTTTTAAAATGTCTGGCTTTCTTGGATACACAAAGGATGGCGCTGGACCAGAAGGATGCAATAAAGTCATTTCTACTTCTTCATTTTCACAATCTTTGGGGAGTACAGTAGCCAGCCACCAGCGCCAATCATATTCATATTTTTTCAAAAGGATTGCAACGGTGTCTATGATAAAATGCTGTTTCTTGAGAAGTAGCAGCCATTGCTGTGTGGGAAAAATACAGTTAATATTAAGTAAGGAAGATAGGTAATAAAAATAAAGATTTACAGTACACTTGAGATAGAACTGTATTACTATAAAGTGAGTTTTAGGGCTAGCGCGCACAGTTTTTTCTGTCTGCAGATACACACTGCAGTTTTGGCAGCTTGTTTTTCTACCAAGTTTTTACCACATATGCATTAGTTTTTTTAATCGCTAGTGAAAAAAATGGCAGCTTTTTTTATATAAATGATAAATGCTGCGTTTATTGCAGCGATTAAAAAGTAGTTCAAGCAGTGATTTACTCACTCTTGAGTGTTTCCAAAAACACTGCATGTGGTGAACCCCATAGAAATCAATGGGGCTGTTTTTCTGAATGATGATCCCTAAGAATAGCACTGTGTGTATTGGCCCTTAATAATAAAAGCATTAAACTATTAATATATTTACTCACCCATATTTTAGTACACAGCCTTGATGGCTTTGTACAGACTATTGTTTGTTCAGGAGTGAAGATGTCCAGACATGTCAGGACATGAAAGGTCTGAACGAGCTGTCTTACTTCCTGAATGCAGTGGGTAGACACTTAACATGATTGACAGAGCTGCTGGCATATCATCTGCTCTGCATTCACTGTCTATCCCTGTGCTTTCTCAGGTTGAGCCCTAACAAAGCTTTTTCCTATATGTCCTCTCCTGCTTCTAAGCTGTAACATATCAAAATAATACAGTAATGTCTAAAAATAATGGATTTGATAAATATAGACCCCACGCTTTTAGACCACAGGTTGAACAGATCTGAATTCAAGATTTTTGAATTGACACTATAATAGTTAAATATTTTAAAATATGATCCCATCACGATCCCAACTTGAAATTTGGTACAGATGTGGCTAAGAGCATAAAAGACACATGGGCAGTTTTGGAAAATTTTTATTAAAACGTTTTTTTCGGAAATGCGTTTCAAAATGTTGCGTTTGCGTTCGCATGGGTAAAAAATTAAAATTAACAAATATACTCTTGTGACATATCTGGTGAAAGCCTGGACAGTTCTGAGTAGAATGGTGTTTATTTTGTTTCTCTATCTTATTTCTAGCCCAAGATAAAAAAATGTAAAGTCATACCAGGCCAAAATTCACACTTTTTTTTAAACTTTAAAAATCTGTAAAAAATTAACTGATGAAGAAAAAAATTCTAAACTTTTAATTTGTAATTAACTAAAGTAGTACTTCATAAAGGAAAAAAAATAAAAAAAATCTAAAGACGTCAGGTAAAAAAAAATATTCATATTTAGATCACTTGATATGGAATGACCCATTGACGCTATTAATAGTAAAATATTTTAAAATATGATCCCATCGCAATCCCAACTTGAAATTTGGTACAGATGTGGCTAAGAGCAAAGCAGACACATGAGCAGTTTTTGAAATATTTAAAGCGCGCTGATTTTTCGGAAATGCGTTTTAAAGTTTTGCGCTTGCGATCACATGGGTAAAATATTAACAAAGATCCTCTTGTGACATATCTGGTGAAAGCCTGTATAGTTCTCAGTAGAATGGTGTTTATTTTGTCTCTCTATCATATTCCTAGCCTTAGTTATGAGGAGAAACGTAAAGGCAGGCAACAGCGAAATTCGCACTTTTTCCAAACTTTGAAAATCATTTTAAAAAAAAAATAAATTTTTAAAAAAATTTTCTCTTCACATTTTGCATTGTCTGACATGCTATTCTCAAATAACAAAATCTCAAAAGAATTAAAAATATAGAGGTAATAATCATTGGTTCACTTGACATGGAATGACCCACTGGGAACCCTGGCCCCAGAAGGTTTGAATCTCAGTATAGAGAATGTGGCGAAACGTTAAATGTTTGGGATATACAGACGAATCTTTTGCAATTTATGAAATCCTTTGGGCCCTAGTCACACGTCTGTGTTTCCACGCAGATCGCGTCTGTGTGTGTCCCACGCGGCGATATGTTTTCTCTTTTTCGAGGAACCACGGAAGAAAAAAAAAAAAGAAGAAAAAAAAAAAAATAATAATTTTTTTTTCCCGTTAAAATGCCCTGCACGCAGATATTCACACTGTGACCTCCGTGTGCACTGACCTTGGGCAAAAACCTAAAATCTTGAAAATATAGATTATATAGGATTGTTTCGGCGGTGTCTGCTCCTCTCTCTTACTGTGCCGCTCATTAGTACTCACTTTATTATATTATTTAAAATGCCCTGCACGCAGATGTTTACACTGTGACATCCGTGTGCACTGTTCATGGAAAAAACTAAAAGCCTGAAAATATAGAAAATAAAGAATTGTATACCCTCCCCGCTCTGACGGCATCTGCTCCTCTCTCTTCCAATGCCGCTCATTGTATTGCATACAGTGCGATTATGTGTAGTAAAGTTATTTTATAATGCTCTTTTAACCCCTTCCAGACCCTTGGCCCACCCCCTGGGCCATGGAATGATCGGGCTCCTGCAGGTCGAGTGAGGGTGTCACTGACCTGTCACTCGGCCTGCAGGTACATGGGGAGTTGTACAACACCCCAGGGGGGTCAATTTGCCCCCACCCCCACCCCCCCGGCTACAGGCGCGGTGATTGGCACTCAAAAGTGAAAGTGAAAATCACCGCGCCTGTAATGCTTCCCTGCCTGCCGCTGCTATCCCTACCCTCCAATCTTCTCCCCTGTCATCCTCTAACTGCCCCCCTGCCCCCCACCTCTTTCCTGCCCCCTCTTCATCTTTCTTACCCCCCCCACTCTTCCTTTTCCTGCCGCCTGCTTCCTGTCCCTGCCGCCCGCTTCCTCTTCCTGCCGCCCGCCTCCTCCTTCCTGCCCCCACTTCCTCCTGCCTGCCCCCGCTTCCTCCTGCCTGCCCCCGCTTCCTCCTAAGTGCCCCCCTACTTCTCCAGTCACCCCCCCTCTTCCCCCTTCCTGCCCCCCCGATCACCGGAGTGGCGATCGCCTCTCCCACTCACCCCTCCGGCGGCCGCTCTGTCTCCACTGCGTCCCGCTCCTCCTCCTCCTCTTCACCGCCTCCGGATCTGACAGCTCTGTGCTGGAGCTGCCAGATCACTTTCTACAGCTAGATCCTGAGGATCCCGATCTCCCTGCATGGGCATCGAGCTGCAGAAAGCGATCTGACAGCCCGGACGCAGTGATGCACATAGTGGGTCAATGCGCCTGTGCTGCCAGATCGCTTTCCGCAGCTCGATCCCCATGCATGGGGATCGAGCTGCGGAAAGCTATCTGGCAGCCCAGGCGCAGTGATGCACATAGTGGGTCACTGCGCCCGGGGTGTCAGATCACTTTCTGCAGCTCGATCACCATGCTGGCGGGTTGGGCTCCAGAGTAGCGATCTGAAAGCAAAGGCGATCGAGCGGCGTGGGACCTTCGTTGTGGACTACGTCGGAGCGATCGGGCGTCGTGGGACCTTCGTTGTGGACTACGTCGGATCTTTTTATAATAAAGATGGAGTCCGAATTGTGTCTGTGTTTTTTTTTCAAATAAAAAGATTTTTCTCTGTGTGTATTTATTGACTATTTACCGTACTAGAGATTCTTAATGGCGGGTCTAACATTGGCCCTATATTATGAATATCGGGCTTAGTGCCAGCTGCCAATAAAAAGCTGGCATTAACCCCTTTATTACCCAGTTAGCCACCGGTACCAGGGCAACTGGAAGAGCGTGGGTACAGCGCCAGAAAATGGTGCTTCAATGAATGCGCCATTTTCTGGGGCAGCTGCGGGCTGCAATTCGCAGCATGGGGGGCCCAGAACGCTTGGGCCTCTCTATGCTGAGGATTCCAGCCCCCAGCTGCCTAGTTGTACCTGGCTGTATTTTTGGTTCCAGCCAGGTATGACGAGGCAGCTGGTGGCTGGTGGCAGTCCGTAGCTGCCAAGTTGTACCTGGCTGGACCAAAAATATGGCGGAGCCCTATGTCATTTTTTTTCTAGAAATAATTCTACAAATAAAAAAAAAAATAGGCTTCGCTGTATTTTTGGTTCCAGCCAGGTACAATGAGGCAGCTGGGGGCTGGTGGCAGTCCGTAGCTGCCAAGTTGTACCTGGCTGGACTAAAAATATGGCAGAGCCCCATGTCATTTTTTTTTTTTTAATTCTACAAATAAAATGACATGGAGCTTTGCCGTATTTTTGGTTGCCAGCCAGATACAACATGGCAGCTAGGGGGCTGGAATCCTCAGCATAGAGAGACCCAAATGTATTGAGTTCCCTATGCTGCGAATTTTAACTACTAGACTAGTATGTTTTTTCACAAAAAATTTCTTTATTCATTTATACGTCTCAATTTGTGAAGCACATGGGGGTTCAAAGTGCTCACTGTGCATCTAGATATGTTCCCTGGGGGGTCTAGTTTCCAAAATGGGGTCACTTGTGGGGGAGCTCAAATGTTTAGGCACACAGGGGCTCTCCATACGCGACCTGGTGTCCGCTAACCATTCCAATTGTTGGCAAACACCAGGTTGCGTGTGGAGAGCCCCTGTGTGCCTAAACATTGGACCTCCCCCACAAGTGACCCCATTTTGGAAACTAGACCCCCCAAGGAACCTATCTAGATGCATAGTGAGCACATTGAATCCCTAGGTGCTTCACAAACTGATCCGTAATAAGGTAAAAATACTTTTTTTTCACACAAATTTTCTTTTTTAATTTGTACGGATCAATTTGTGAAGCACCTGGGGGTTGAAAGTGCTCACAATGCATCTAGATATGTTCCCTTGGGGGTCTAGTTTCCAAAATGGGGTCACTTCTGGGGGAGCTCAAATGTTTAGGCACACAGGAGCTCTCCAAATGCGACATGGTGTCCGCTAACAATTTGAGCTGATTTTCCATTCAAATTGTTAGCGGACACCATGTCGCGTTTGGTGAGCCCCTGTGTGCCTAAACTTTGGAGCTCCCCCACAAGTGACCCCATTTTGGAAACTAGACCCCCCAGGGAACATATCTAGATGGGAGGTGAGCATAATGAACCCCAGGTTCTTCATAAATTAATTCATGAAAATGAAAAAAAAAACTTTTTGTGGAAAAAAAGTACTTTTTAATTTTTACGGATCAATTTGTGAAGCACCTGCGGGTTCAAAGTGCTCACAATGCATCTAGATATGTTCCCTGGGGGTCTAGTTTACAAAATGGGGTCACTTGTGGTGGAGCCCCAATGTTTAGGCACACAGGGGCTCTCCAAATGCGAAATGGTGTCCGCTAACAATTTAAGGTGATTTTCCATTCAAATTGTTAGCGGACACCATGTCGCGTTTGGAGAGCCCCTGTGTGCCTAAACTTTGGAGCTCCCCCACAAGTGACCCCATTTTGGAAACTAGACCCCCCAGGGAACTTATCTAGATGAGTGGTGTGCATATTGAACCCCCACATGCTTTACAAATTGATCTGTGAATATGGAAAAAGGACTTTTTTTTCACAAAAATGTTCTTTTAGCCTCAATTCTTTCATTTTCACATGGGTAACAGGATAAAATTCATTCTAAAATTTGTTGGGCAATTTCTCCTGAGTACACCGATACCTCATATGTGGTCATAAACCACTGTTTTGGCGCGCGGCAGGGCTCAGAAGGGAAGGAGCACCATTTCACTTTTTGAATGGAAAATTAGCTCCAAAAGTCAAATTGCGCTCTTTCCCTTCAGAGCCCTGCCGTGCGCCCAAACCGTGGTTTATGATCACATATGTGGTATCGATATACTCAGGAGAAATTGCCCAACAAATTTTAGGATCCATTTTATCTTGTTGCCCATGTGAAAATGAAAGAATTGAGGATAAAAGAACATTTTTGTTAGAAAAATTTAAATATCCATTTTTTTGTTTCCAATTTGCTTAGTTCCTGTGAAGCATCTGAAGGGTTAATAATCTTCTTGAATGTAGTTTTGAGTAGCTTGAGGGGTGCAGTTTTTGGAATGGTGTCACTTTTGGGTGTTTTCTGTCATGTAAACCCCTCAAAGGGACTTCAAATGGGATGTGGTCACTAAAAAAAATGGTTTTGTAAATTTTGGTGGATAAATGAAAAATTGCTCATGAACTTTGAACCCTTATAACTTCCTAACAAAATTTTTTTTTTTTTCCAAAATTGTGCTGATGTAAAGTAGACATGTGGGAAATATTATTTCATAACTATTTTGTGTCACATAACGCTCCAGTTTACCAGAAGAAAAATTCAAAATTCGAAAATTACAAAATTTTCAAAATTTTTGCCATATTTTGGATTTTTTCACAAATAAACGCAAAAATTATCGACCTAAATTTAATACTAACATGAAGCCCAATATGTCACGAAAAAACAATCTCAGAATCGCTAGGATCCGTTGAAGCGTTCCCGAGTTATAACCTCATAAAGGGACACTGGTCAGAATTGCAAAAAATGGCAAGGTCATGAAGGGGTGTTAATATTTAATATTATTATTCTGTATAATATTATGCATGTTATGCATAACTGATAGTGTATGTCATTTTAGATTTTTTATATGGGTTCTTTGTTTTAAATTGGTATCTGTAGGGTTAATGTTGTAATCATTAATTGTTTTATTGTTCAACCAATGATATGTTGATGTGTTTTTTTATATATTAAGTCACTTTCTGGCAATACCCTCTTGCATCACCTGATGAAGGCAGCGCTCTGCTGCAGAAACGCATAGTGGCCTGTAAGAGGTTAATAAAGAAACTTTTTCTAAAATAACCCTAGTGCCATTTATCTCTAGCCCTAGCGCTCCACAGACCAGGGATTTTTTTACTCTCTAACGAAGCAGAGGGCCCAGATACCCGAGTCCCTATCCCCTGGGAGAGTCACTTATCCGTTATCTAGATATAGAAATTATCGGCGCATTAATTATCAAACCATGGTGTCGTATAATAAAAAACGAACAGAAGTACCAATAGCGTGATTAGTTTAATTGAGGAAATATATGCAATTATGCCAATTTGGCGCTGTGAACCCTATTAACTCTGAGAAGATTTTGTGATATGCAAAAGCCCCATTGTAGAGTTTCGGACAGTCACAAGAGCAAACTCTCAGGCACTAGCCTTTGGGGATTCCATTGCGTACATGTTCCGGGTGGAAACTGCCGTAATGTAGCAGACTGTTAGTAGCTGTCTTTTTCCTGTGGAGGGAGGTTGACACCCTGTCTTGGTTCAGCGTGATCTTTAAATCCAGATATTCCTCTAATGTTTCAGAGATATATGATGTCAATCGGATGTTCTAAGGGTTGTCATTTAGGGTAGAAATGAATTCTTCACAGGATGCCTGGTCACCTGCCCAAAAAAATAAGACATCATCAATATATCGAAACAATTTGATGATGTGATGTTGATAGGCTGCGACGGGTGCCACTCCTACCAAACTAGGAATGTTGTCTATCTTCTCTCTTGTGACTGTCCGAAACTCTATATATGCCAGACCACGCAAGAATTGCGTAGACAAATACAACATCACTTCTCAGATATTGGAAGAGCCCGTGGAGATCAGTTGGAGGGCAAGAATATCACCTCAGTGGCCATGCATTTCCTACAACACCATGGTGGGTATTACCCAACACATGGCACTTGATACTCCACTCATTCATTGTGCAAAGTATATTCATCACATAGGGGGTTCAAGCCCACATTGACATTGAATTTTTATCACAACATGTTCATAAACACGCGTCTTTCTTTTTGAATATGTACAGATAACAGGGTTCAGTCCTGGTGCGGGTATCCAGCACAGGGGCCCCACAATTTCCATCCACTATAATGGTGTGGGCCACTTAGCCTGCCTTACTCAATACCCCTTTTTGGGCTTTGATATTTCTGACCCATAATGGGTCTTTTGCATATCACAAAATCTTCTCAGAGTTAATAGGGTTCACAGCGCCAAATTGGCATACTTGCATATATTTCCTCAATTAAACTAATCACGCTATTGGTACTTCTGTGTGATCTTTATTATACGTCACCAAGGTTTGATAATTCACGCGCCGATAATTTCTATATCTAGATAAGGTCTAAGCATGAAGAAATAGATTATTTCCCTATGTGAGAGGACCTGCGGTCGACCACTAGGACCTATAGTGTGTGGAGTATATTTACTGATGGAAATTGCATCTGCTTTGGACATCTACTACGGTACGTGATGGGGCTTGAAGTATGGTAGGCACAATGCATGTGCAGCCCTGATGAACCTTGATGGACAAATATGCCCTTCCATTTTTGTATATTCAGTTTTTAAGGGATGACCACCTCTTGTCCTGATAGGTTTCTACTGGACCATTTATCCGTGGCCCTCTGTCAATACAGGAGCTCTTATTCATATGTGCCTAGTTTATTTAGGTCATGTCACCTTTACCTTCTTTTCTGGACTGTCTGTACTGGATCTTTTGTATTTGGTCCCTTCAAATATACACCAAATACTGGTGTTTGTATCCTTCACCCTAGCTGCAATACCTTTTGGGCAGGTACAACCCCCCTTCCCCCCATTGTGCTTCTTGCTCTGGAATCCACACATAGTACTGATAGGGGTGCGCATGCGCTTTGCAGTATTTCACTGGCCCATTTCCCGGATCGAGTGATGCTCCTGCGCCTGCACGCTTGATGTTTTTTGTGTCCCCAGCGCCTATTGTGGGTTTTCGCGGTTACCGCAAGATCCTGCGGGACCACTGTAACAACATCCCATGGGACTTCGTGGTTCCCGATATAACAGACAAGATCCCACTGCAAACGATATAGGTTGATATCGCGGGACTTAGGGAGGAAGTACTAATCCCCTTTGTGGGAACCTCCCCTCACATCCACCATACTGCCAGGACGCCCACCTTTCATTAATGATTCATTGCCTCCACCTGTGTCTACTTCCTGAGTGCAGGTAATGATATATATTACACACAACTCCAGCTCAGTGTCACCATCAATTTTCCCCTGAGGAAGTCGCACATGTGGCAGCGATACACGTGGGGTCCTCCCACACACTCCCTCTGCTTGCTCTAAATTCTGGTCATCTAGCAGCTCCCTACTTTGGGTAATTTCTCCATTCCAGGCTAGATAACACTTGGCTCCCTCTGGCTATTTGATTGCTGCACCCAGATGGGATTTATGTAAGTGTGTTAAATGCTATCAGCACTTGAACCTTTTGTGTTAAACTCATGAGTCCAGTTTTTGGGCTCCCTGGAGCACATTAGTGTGCTTCACAGGATTTATTCTGGCCACAGTTATTGTTGTATGGACATTGCAGGCTAGGTGACTCTTGGTTTGTTTCTGCTAACTGACTGCTGACTGAACCCGGACGGGATCTAACTGTGTCATGTGCCATCAGCAATTGAGCCTTTTTTGTGTTAAACTCATGATTCCAGCATTAGGTCTCTGTGGAGAACATTAGTGTGCTCTACAGAATTTATTCTAGCCTTTATTACTGTCATATGTATATTTGATAAGATATGGAGAATGGTAAATTACATTATAATTGGTTTTGAAAAGGGTTGCACGCATTTTAACCGGAATTGAGGCCTGGAATTTGTGGGGCTGTGTTTGCATATTATTGCATTTTATGCATTTTAATTGTTTTTAATTGTTGTTTGCTGTGTTGTGTTACAATAAAAATTCCTTAATTTTTTAATTGATTTGGGTAATCCCGTTTTCTTATACACACCGTTTTTCTCTTGCTCTTACAACAATTACTTTTTGGTATGGTATGGAAATCCCCTAAACTAGGACTGCGGTGCCCTCTGTTGTTATTACCATAATCTGTGTGAACCTGGTCTGTGATCCACTTTCAAAGTTCCACATTCAAAAGTGTGGAAGCACAGACACTAATGTATCCCTAAAAATCGGATGTCACACGGATGTTTAATGTAGGGACCAATTTCTTTTATGCACTCATAGCTTTCAATGAGTGATTCTCATCCAATACTCAGAAGAGGATTGTGCACAGTGCGACTAGAGTTTTCCGATATATATATTTAATGTTACAATTTGTTTTCATATGGATTCCTGGTTCATATGAGAAAACTGTCACCTAAACAATCTTATTGATTTACGTAGGTCAGTGTTCTGTCCAACTTCTGCTCTGACTACACACACGTCCATATTATATGCTTGTCTGAACAAGTCCTTACAGTAGTCAGTGTAGGACAAGAAGGCTTAACTGTGCCTTATTATCATTACTATAAAAGTTCCACTGGTTTCTCATTGTTTCTCTGTAAGGAATGTTGGTACTTCAGTCCTAGTGCGTTTTATTCCCAAAACTCCTGAGTACACTAGCACCCTGTCCAAGTGAAACTAAAACATTTGCATAAAATTTATCCAAACGCCTTCCCAAATATGTATGGTTAAAACAATGCTAGGATACATTGAATATTTTATCACTTATTAATTGCAGCAAGGAATTTTTTTCTTTTCGAGAGTGTGCCCAAATCACAATATTTTTCAATGGAAATTCTTTTAAAATCCAAGATGTCACTAAGGCTAGGATGGTATCTATCAGGAGCTATCACCCTAAACAGTGCCAGCCACAAGAGCTTCAAATAGTGACAACCATTGGACTACCATACAAATAGTGACAATAGGCCCCATCAAATACTTGCCTGTGAAACTGTAATTTCAGTAGTTAATATTGTGGGTTAGGTGAATTGTGCTCATCTTCTGTTTTGTTAGCGCAGACGGTTCATGTTGGAAAGCCTGAGAATTATTGGGGCATAGAGTGGTTCATGACACTTGCCTTCTGTCTGAATGTAATGTGTGCTGACAGATGTCACTTGATAGCAGATTATTAGACAACACCCTGCTGGTTTTAGAACGGTACTTACTGTACCCAGCTCCTTGTAAGATTGTACAGTTGTGGCCAAAAGTATTGACACCCCTGCAATTCTGTCAGATAATACTCAGCTTCTTCCTGAAAATGATAGCAATCACAAATTCTTTGGTATTATTATCTTCATTTAATTTGTCTTCAATGAAAAAACACAAAAGAGAAGGAAGCAAAAAGCAAAACATTGATCATTTCACACAAAACTCCAAAAATGGGCCAGACAAAAGTATTGGCACCCTCAGCCTAATACTTGGTTGCACAACCTTTAGCCAAAATAACTGCGATCAACCGCTTCCGGTAACCATCCATGAGTTTCTTACAATGGTCTGCTGGAATTTTAGACCATTCTTCTTTGGCAAACTGCTCCAGGTCCATGATATTTGAAGGGTGCCTTCTCCAAACTGCCATTTTTAGATCTCTCCACAGGTGTTCTATGGGATTCAGGTCTGGACTCATTGCTGGCCACCTTAGAAGTCTCCAGTGCTTTCTCTCAAACCATTTTCTAGTGCTTTTTGAAGTGTGTTTTGGGTCATTGTCCTGCTGGAAGACCCATGACCTCTGAGGAAGACCCAGCTTTCTCACACTGGGCCCTACATTATGCTGCAAAATTTGTTGGTAGTCTTCAGACTTCATAATGCCACCAGTCTTGCGACCAGTCCAGTGCCAGAGGCAGCAAAGCAAGCCCAAATCATCAGGGAACCTCCGCCATGTTTGACTGTAGGAACCGTGTTCTTTTCTTTGAATGCCTCTTTTTTTTCTCCTGTAAACTCTATGTTGATGCCTTTGCCCAAAAAGCTCTGCTTTTGTCTCATCTGACCAGAGAACATTCTTCCAAAACGTTTTAGGCTTTCTCAGGTAAGTTTTGGCAAACTCCAGCCTGGCTTTTTTATGTCTCGGGGTAAGAAGTGGGGTCTTCTTGGGTATCCTACCATACAGTCCATTTTCATTCAGACGCCGACGGATAGTACGGGTTGACACTGTTGTACCCTCGGACTGCAGGGCAGCTTGAACTTGTTTGGATGTTAGTCAAGGTTCTTGATCCACCATCCGCACAATCTTATGTTGAAATCTCTTGTCAATTTCTCTTTTCCGTCCACATCTAGGTAGGTTAGCCACTGTGTCATGGGCTTTAAACTTCTTGATGACACTGCTCACGGTAGACACAGGATTATTCAGGTCTTTGGAGATGGACTTGTAGCCTTGAGATTGCTCATGCTTCCTCACAATTTGGTTTCTCAAATCCTCAGACAGTTCTTTGGTCTTCTTTCTTTTCTCCATGCTCAATGTGGTACACACAAGAACACAGGACAGAGGTTGAGTCAACTTTAATCCATGTCAACTGGCTGCAAGTGTGATTTAGTTATTGCCAACACCTGTTAGGTGCCACAGGTAAGTTACAGGTGCTGTTAATTACACAAATTGGAGAAGCATCACATGATTTTTCTAACAGTGCCAATACTTTTGTCCATCCCCTTTTTTATGCTTGGTGTGGAATTATATCCAATTTGGCTTTAGGACAATTATTTTTGTGTTTTTTTATTGAAGACAAATTAAATGAAGATAATAATACCAAAGAATTTGTGATTGCAATCATTTTCAGGAAGAAACTGAGTATTATCTGACAGAATTGCAGGGGTGTCAATACTTTTCGCCACAACTGTATCTGTATAGATTTGTCAGTGATGACATATTTAAGGGTTGTTAGTGGTATTTTCATTACATATACTAATGCTTGTCTTCATGTCTCAGCCTATTTTTGTAGTGTATGATATCATGCAAGGTATGTTGCAACAGCCGCAAGGGCCGGGGTGTACTTGGCAGCCGGGCCGGTCGACTTTCTTGGGGAGGTCACGTGGCTGTGACCCATCTCCGTGGCCCCTCATATACAGTGAAGGGGGTGATATTTACAGGGGATTTAGAAGTTGTGACGCCACCTTTGGTACTCGGCCAGGGATGGTCGACGCTGCAAATATGGACCGCTGGGGCAGATAGTTCGGCAGCCAGAATGGTATCGCTCCCCACAGGTGGGCGGGGCCCCAGGGCTAATGTTAAAATTAATAGTAAAGATGGGGGCTGTGTCGGTGTAGAAGGTAGCTAGGCACTGAAGGAGCAAACAGACACAGTTCATGCAGTTCTTTTATCCCATTACTTACTGATCGGACGAGGGCTACCCAGCTAAGTGCTGTTGCTTCTCTAGGGCATGGCCAGGTCAGCCCCTAGGCAATTAGGATCACTCCACCGACACACCCTTCCCAGGTTGCTCCTTCCTCGCGCTGAATTACTCTCCTCTCCTGCCCTGCGCCTTTGTGTACAAGGTTCCAAGCTGTTGGCTGCGGGCCTTTTCAGGCAAAGGGCGTTACGTCCACTGACCCTATTTCTAGCCACCATCCTGCCGATTGTCCACAGATGGAAGCCACTGCTCATACAGATGCAGCGGCCTTCGGTTTCCTGGTTGAATATTGAAGCGTTCTCACCAGATCGGGGCCGGTCTCCTCTAGTAACCAGTCCCTCCACCCTACTCAGGTCTGGCTCAGATTCTGGGACCACGGGTACGGGTAAATGCTCCACTCCCATGTCCCCTAGGACACCTTCTTCCTCTCTACTCCTCTAACTCTCTCTTTTCTCTGTCCCACCCCTTATATCTAGTCCCTCCTCCAGCCTCCAGATGAGGTCTGCCCCTCATGGGGTCTCTTCCGCCCAGCAGGCATCCCCTGGCCTGGAATTAGGATGGTGTTGGCTGCAAGTTATGTGACTCGGGTTAGAGACCCCTCTCACCTGAGAGCAGTGACTCCACACCTGTGGAGTAGGTGCAGCATCACTGTGGCGACTAGTCCGCAGAGGCCCCACATATATAGTTAGAGGTCACACCTATTTTTGAGGGATTTCAAAGACTCCTCTCCATTAAAATCGATGATTTATTCATATAGGGTTAGCTTATTGTAAAGCAGTATGGAGAACAAATTCACTAAAACTACTACCAGTAAGGTGAACTATAGCATTTTCCTGTATTATGGGTCAGGATTCATGACTGTTAAAACCATGGCACATGTAAAAATGTCCTTGGTTGGTAGAACAAGAAGATAGACAGATATACAGTGTGGATGACATCTAAAGTTCGACTGCAATGACTTACTTTTGTTATGTTCTTCCTCCCAGGAATGGTATACCTGAAGTAATTTTTTTCACTGGAAGTTTTTTGGCTGTGACTACTACTGGGATCCTATGCAGCCATTCTACAGTCCTGCTCATCGTTACTGGCACCCATGAAGTTTAATCAGAACTAGGGATGGGCGAATTCCTCGCTACTATTCGGGACTCGCCCGAATAGTAGCGGACTCGGGGGACTCGCTACTCGCCGAGTTTCCTTAGGAATTACTCGGGGGTAGCGAGTCCCTGTTCTTTTGCAGTGTATCTATACAGATACACTACAAAAGTACCGTAAAAGTTAATGTACGGGGTTTAAAACAATAAACATTAATACTCACCTCCTGTACTCCTGGACCGGGAGCGTGACCAAAGACCTCCGGCTGTTACAGGACCTCCGAGACCACCGGGAGAAGATGGGGAAAAGAACCTTGCAGTTCAGCCAATCAGCATTCGGCTAGCGGTCACATGGGTTTGTCATGTGACCGCAGTGTAGCCGCGTCACAACCCATGTGACCGCTAGCCGAATGCTGATTGGCTGAACTGCAAGGTCCTTTTCCCCATCTTCTCCCGGTGATCTCGGAGGTCCTGTAACAGCCAGATGTCTTCGGTACCGGTCCCGGTCCAGGAGTACAGGAGGTGATTATTAATATTTATTGTTTTTAACCCCTTACATTAACTTTTAGGGTACTTTTGTAGTGTATCTGTATAGATACACTGCAAAAGTACAGGTTACTACTCGGACTCGCAACGAGTACCGAGTCTCGGACCCGGACTCGTTAGAGTCCAGCGAGTCCGAGTATTTCAGGATTCGCCGATCCCTAATCAGAACCTGTCAGGTACTTTAGAGCCCCTAAGTTATCATTACCCGTCCCTGCAGCTTCCTAGTACATCCCTAAGCAACCCTGTCTGTTCATGCCATCCTCGTTTCCTGGTTATGACTCCCCATTGGCGTAATAAACTAATTTGCAGCACGCTCTCGGAGTTTGAAATCTGTTATTTCCTAGTTTGATGCATCATTTCCGGTCCTGCGCAGTTTGGGGGTGTATTGGGTGTACTGGTCAGCATCAGAGCATTCACATTGCGCATTCTGAAGCTATCACGTACACCCAATTACTCCCCCACAATGCGCAGGACCGGAAAAGACATAGCTGCATATCATACCAGGAAACAACAGCATATACATTTCAAACTCCGAGAGCATGTTGGAAATTAGGTTATTAGACCCACCGGGGTGTGATAACCAGAGAATGAGGGTGGCATGGACCCGGAGAGAATGCGCACCCATCTAGACAATGCCTGGGGTAAAATGTAAGTTATAAAAAGCTTTTTTCAAATATCATACAACACATTTAGGTCAGACTGGGATGCTTAGGGGTGTACTAGGAAGCTTCAGGGACATATAGTGATATCTTAGAAGGACTAAAGTACTTGACAGGTTCCCTTTAAGTACATAATGTAGAATATCTCCTGAAAAAAATGAATCAAGTGAAACAGCTTTTTTGTGTAGAGCACTATTAAATACAAAAGAGCAGATAATAAACAACAATTAAAAAATATACAGGGGGGGAAAAATAGAAAAACCTTAAGCTTTCTGTGACACTGGTATTGGCAGCCTTTACATTTAAAGGGAACCTGTCACCCCCTCCCAAGCCCTGTTAAAGTAAAGGAGGCACCTTCAGCAGTACCTATGCTACATTTGATGAAGGTGACTCTTATCCTCCTATTTCCCCAGGACACCAAATAAACACTTTATAACAAATTAGTTTAGGTCGGGGAGGTATATTCCCCTACCTGTACTTAATTTCCTGGCTGATGTTACCCCTCCTCTGTTGTCTGGGACCCTCCTCCTCTCTCTCTACGGAGCAGCGTTGGCACCTGCGCAGTTCCCTCAGCTGTCGGGCATGCTCCGTGAGCTCTACCTGAGAGCTCAGGTCACATGGTATAGCACAGGCACCAGATCCCGCCCTATGGTGTATTATGCTGTATGTACACTGCGGGGCTGGGAATCTGGGGAGAAGGGAACAAGCGCAGGCATTCTGTTTGCGCATCCACCAGATTTCTAGCGCTGCATTGCGCATAAAGCATAACACACCACAGGACAAGATCTGGTGTCTACATTATACCATGTGACCTGAGCTCTTGGGTAGAGCTCACAGAGCATGCCCGAGAGGTGAGGGAACTGCGCATGTGCCAACACCACTCTCAAGGAAGAGAGGAGGAAGGTCCTGGACAACAGAGAAGGAGAGGTAACAGCATCCAGGTGTTTAGGTCCAGATGGGGGAGTATACCTCCAGGACCTAAACTAATTTCTCATAAAGTGTTTATTTTAGTGTCCCAAGGGAATAGGGGGATAAGAGCCACTGTCAGTGAATAGAATCCACCATTTTGTGTAGCATCCATTTTATACGTCATAGTTGGAGTCTCTGATGACACAGTGAGTCATAACACTGAGTGGGCGGGGAAGGTCACATTACTGTTCACACCACTATTGTTTCTATTGCCTAATGGTTTAAAGCCAAACCCTCTCTTTGTAGCACTAGTTAAGTGCCAGCATAGGCTAATAAAGGCAGAAGTCATTAAGTACAACAAGAGGCATTGTTGTGCTGTATTGATTCTCCATGAGCGCTAATTGAGCACATTAATTTGGAGTTCACATGGCATAGAAGCAGTGGATTTCCAGCACAAATGGTGCCTTGACCCCGGAAAGATCAGAACCACCTTATATCATCTGGATCTATAGTGAGGAGGCTTCTCCAGGAAAAGTGAAATGGCTGCAGCATACAAAACGGTAAGAAAAATGTATTTCTTACAAAAAGAATTTCACGTTTTCTAAGAGTTAGTCTACCTCCAGTCCGGGTGAGTTATTTTGCACTAATATTCTGATCAAAGAACCGGAATGTTATATATGCCATGTGAATGTGGAGGTGCTCAGATGAATGTGGAATCAAATAGTCTTACCATTTAGATGATTGAGAGATTTGCTGTAACTGTTGAAATTGATCAATTCAACAGATGGGTATCTATATTCTGTTTACTGGGTTGTGTAGGGTTTTAACCCCTTCATGACCTTGCCATTTTTTGCAATTCTGACCAGTGTCCCTTTATGAGGTTATAACTCGGGAACGCTTCAACGGATCCTAGCGATTCTGAGATTGTTTTTTCGTGACATATTCATGTTAGTATTAAATTTAGGTCGATAATTTTTGCGTTTATTTGTGAAAAAATCCAAAATATGGCAAAAATTTTGAAAATTTTGCAATTTTCAAATTTTGAATTTTTCTTCTGGTAAACCAGAGAGGTATGTGACACAAAATAGTTATGCAATAATATTTCCCACATGTCTACTTTACATCAGCACAATTTTGGAAAAAAAAAAAAAATTTGTTAGGAAGTTATAAGGGTTCAAAGTTCATGAGCAATTTTTCATTTTTCCACCAAAATTTACAAAACCATTTTTTTTAGTGACCACATCCCATTTGAAGTCCCTTTGAGGGGTTTACATGACAGAAAACACCCAAAAGTGACACCATTCCAAAAACTGCACCCCTCAAGCTACTCAAAACTACATTCAAGAAGATTATTAACCCTTCAGGTGCTTCACAGGAACTAAGCAAATTGGAAACAAAAAAATGGATATTTTAATTTTTCTAACAAAAATGTTCTTTTATCCTCAATTTTTTCATTTTCATATGGGCAACAAGATAAAATGGATCCTAAAATTTGTTGGGCAATTTCTCCTGAGTATATCGATACCACATATGTGATCATAAACCACGGTTTGGGCGCACGGCAGGGCTCTGAAGGGAAAGAGCGCAATTTGACTTTTGGAGCTAATTTTCCATTCAAAAAGTGAAATGGCGCTCCTTCACTTCTGAGCCCTGCCGCGCGCCAAAACAGTGGTTTATGACCACATATGAGGTATCGGTGTACTCAGGAGAAATTGCCCAACAAATTTTAGGATGAATTTTATCCTGTTACCCATGTGAAAATGAAAGAATTGAGGCTAAAAGAACATTTTTGTGAAAAAAAAGTACTTTTTCCATATTCACAGATCAATTTGTAAAGCATGTGGGGGTTCAATATGCTCACCACTCATCTAGATAAGTTCCCTGGGAGGTCTAGTTTCCAAAATGGGGTCACTTGTGGGGGAGCTCCAAAGTTTAGGCACACAGGGGCTCTCCAAACGCGACATGGTGTCCGCTAACAATTTGAATGGAAAATCACCTCAAATTGTTAGCGGACACCATATCGCATTTGGAGAGCCCCTGTGTGCCTAAACATTGGGGCTCCACCATAAGTGACCCAATTTTGTAAACTAGACCCACAAGGGAACATATCTAGATGCATTGTGAGCACTTTGAACCCGCAGGTGCTTCACAAATTGATCCGTAAAAATTAAAAATTACTTTTTTTCCACAAAAAGTATTTTTTTTCATTTTCATGAATTAATTTGTGAAGAACCTGGGGGTTCAATATGCTCACCACCCATCTAGATATGTTCCCTGGGGGGTCTAGTTTCCAAAATGGGGTCACTTGTGGGGGAGCTCCAAAGTTTAGGCACACAGGGGCTCTCCAAACGCGACATGGTGTCCGCTAACAATTTGAATGGAAAATCAGCTCAAATTGTTAGCGGACACCATGTCGCATTTGGAGAGCTCCTGTGTGCCTAAACATTTGAGCTCCCCCACAAGTGACCCCATTTTGGAAACTAGACACCCCAGGGAACATATCTAGATGCATAGTGAGCACTTTGAACCCCCAGGTGCTTCACAAATTGATCCGTACAAATTAAAAAAGAAAATTTGTGTGAAAAAAAAGTATTTTTACCTTATTACGGATCAGTTTGTGAAGCACCTGGGGATTCAATGTGCTCACTATGCATCTAGATAGGTTCCTTGGGGGGTCTAGTTTCCAAAATGGGGTCACTTGTGGGGGAGCTCCAATGTTTAGGCACACAGGGGCTCTCCATACGCAACCTGGTGTTTGCCAACAATTGGAATGGTTAGCGGACACCAGGTCGCGTATGGAGAGCCCCTGTGTGCCTAAACATTTGAGCTCCCCACAAGTGACCCCATTTTGGAAACTAGACCCCCCAGGGAACATATCTAGATGCACAGTGAGCACTTTGAACCCCCATGTGCTTCACAAATTGAGACATATAAATGAATAAAGAAACTTTTTGTGAAAAAACATACTAGTCTAGTAGTTAAAATTCGCAGCATAGGGGACCCAATACATTTGGGTCTCTCCATGCTGAGGATTCCAGCCCCCTAGCTGCCATGTTGTATCTGGCTTGCAACCAAAAATACGGCAAAGCTCCATGTCATTTTATTTGTAGAATTTAAAAAAAAAAAATGACATGGGGCTCTGCCATATTTTTGGTCCAGCCAGGTACAACTTGGCAGCTACAGACTGCCACCAGCCATCAGCTGCCTCATTGTACCTGGCTGGAACCAAAAATATAGCGAAGCCTATTTTTTTTTTATTTCTAGAATTATTTCTAGAAAAAAAATGACATAGGTCTCAGCCATATTTTTGGTCCAGCCAGGTACAACTTGGCAGCTACGGACTGCCACCAGCCACCAGCTGCCTCGTCATACCTGGCTGGAACCAAAAATACAGCCAGGTACAACTAGGCAGCTGGGGGCTGGAATCCTCAGCATAGAGAGGCCCAAGCGTTCTGGGCCCCCCATGCTGCGAATTGCAGCCCGCATCCGCCCCAGAAAATGGCGCATTCATTGAAGCACCATTTTCTGGCGCTGTACCCACGCTTTTCCAGTTGCCCTGGTACCGGTGGCTAACTGGGTAATAAAGGGGTTAATGCCAGCTTTTTATTGGCAGCTGGCACTAAGCCCGAGATTCATAATATAGGGCCAATGTTAGACCCGCCATTAGGAATCTCTAGTACGGTAAATAGTCAATAAATACACACAGAGAAAAATCTTTTTATTTGAAAAAAAAACACAGACACAATTCGGACTCCATCTTTATTATAAAAAGATCCGACGTAGTCCACAACGAAGGTCCCACGACGCCCGATCGCTCCGACGTAGTCCACAACGAAGGTCCCACGCCGCTCGATCGCCTTTGCTTTCAGATCGCTACTCTGGAGCCCAACCCGCCAGCATGGTGATCGAGCTGCAGAAAGTGATCTGACACCCCGGGCGCAGTGACCCACTATGTGCATCACTGCACCTGGGCTGCCAGATCGCTTTCCGCAGCTCGATCCCCATGCATGGGGATCGAGCTGTGGTAAGTGATCTGGCAGCACAGGCGCATTGACCCACTATGTGCATCACTGCGTCCGGGCTGTCAGATCGCTTTCTGCAGCTCGATGCCCATGCAGGGAGATCGGGATCCTCAGGATCTAGCTGTAGAAAGTGATCTGGCAGCTCCAGCACAGAGCTGTCAGATCCGGAGGCGGTGAAGAGGAGGAGGAGGAGCGGGACGCAGTGGAGACAGAGCGGCCGCCGGAGGGGTGAGTGGGAGAGGCGATCGCCACTCCGGTGATCGGGGGGGCAGGAAGGGGGAAGAGGGGGGTGACAGGAGAAGTAGGGGGGCACTTAGAAGGAAGCGGGGGCAGGCAGGAGGAAGCGGGGCAGGCAGGAGGAAGTGGGGGCAGGCAGGAGGAGGCGGGCGGCAGGAGGAGGAAGCGGGCGGCAGGGACAGGAAGCAGGCAGCAGGAAAAGGAAGCGGGGGGGTAAGAAAGATGAAGAGGGGGCAGGAAAGAGGTGGGGGGCAGGGGGGCAGTTAGAGGATGACAGGGGAGAAGATTGGAGGGTAGGGATAGCAGCGGCAGGCAGGGAAGCATTACAGGCGCGGTGATTTTCACTTTCACTTTTGAGTGCTAATCACCGCGCCTGTAGCCGGGGGGGGGTGGGGGTGGGGGCAAATCGACCCCCCCTGGGGTGTTGTACAACTCCCCATGTACCTGCAGGCCGAGTGACAGGTCAGTGACACCCTCACTCGACCTGCAGGAGCCCGATCATTCTATGGCCCAGGGGGTGGGCCAAGGGTCTGGAAGGGGTTAAGAGGCTTTATAACTTGTATATATTTTTATGAATATTATATAATGTCTGGTGCCTACCTATATAGGGCTTTGGTGACTCGAGCTATAAATATTATAGATTCATGGCTTTGTGCCTCCTGTTCTGTCCCCATCTGATGGCTGTAAATCTAAGCGCTCTAATTACCAGTCCCTTAGATAATTGTATGCTCGGTACTTACCCCATCAGGGGCAACAGACAGTTTCAACTCGATCGCCACGGCAGCTGTAGTAAGACAGGAGAACACTGTAGTTTTCTTCCGTATCTTGTATTAGTCACAATAAACGATAGGTAAAAAGGATTAATCTGTACAGGGGTATACACAGGTGTCTTGAGCAATGGCTTCTGCAGACTAACTGGGGAAGAAGAGGGGACGTCCTGTACAGGCACAACTAAGGGAGAAACTTAGGGACAAACTTAGTAGACAGTCTAATCTACCTGGTAACAATAAGGAATTACTGATTGGAGGAAATATATACAATGTAGAGAGTAGACATTACAGGTTGTTCCCATTCGTGGGACACAACACCTCCCCTACATTTATGTAGGGTTCTGTGGCTTTTGGTAACTTGAACTATCTAATATATAAAGCTGAATGTGTGTATGTGTGTATGTCCGGAATTGGCATCTACACCGTCGCAACCTCAGCCACAAAATTTTGCACAGTCACACGTCTGGACCCCGAGAGCATCATAGGCTATGTTGTGAGGCGAAATTTTAACCCTGCGCGTTCTAGTTCACCAAACAATTTTGCCCCTATCTACATAATGGGGAAAAAGTGAAAGGAAAAGTGTTGGAGGCTAATTGACAGTTGTCAGATGTGAACAAGGGGGACTTAAAGAATGAGAGCGATGGTGCCAAAGAGTATATACCATACAGTTGCTAAGGTGGGACCCCAACATAGGATACTCACCACACACGGGGATATGAACACACACACAAAATGTGCCACACACAACCTCGTGCATGAACACATAAACCACCCTCAGCACACATTTCACCACACATACACTAACCTCGCCACATAATCGACCTAAAACACACACAAGTCTGGTATTATGCTTCAAAAATATAAATCTAATATATAAAGCTGAATGTGTGTGTGTATGTCCGGGATTGGCATCTACACCGTCGCAACTACAGCCACAAAATTTTGCACAGTCACATGTCTGGACCTGGACAGCATCATAGGCTATGTTGTGAGGTAAAATTTTAACCCCGCGCATTCTAGTTCACCAAACAATTTTGGCCCTATCTACATAAAAGAGAGAAAGTAACAGTTACCAGTTGACAGATGTGAATGAGAAGGGCTTAATGACAGCACCAAAGACTAACAGCATATACCAGCATATAGTCACTAAGGTGGGGCCCTGACATGGAATATTCACCACACACGGGGACATGTATACACACCACATGCACACAAAGAGTAACAGCAAGTGTATATTCGCTAAGGTACAGCCCCAACATTGGATACTCACCACGCACCCGAACACACACAAACACACCACAAAGAGACACACACAACACAGAGCCACACACACCCCACGGACACACACACACACACACCCTATAGCAACACATGCACTCACCCCACAGGGACACACTCACCACAGGGACATACACACCCCACAGGGACACAGAGACATACACACACCCCACAGGAACACACATACCCCATAGGGATGGACACACACCACAGAGACACCCCTCCCCCCCACAAGGACACACACCACAGGGACACCCCTCCCCCCCAAAAGGACACACACCACAGGGACCCCCCCACAGGGCCACGTGCACACCACTGGGACACACACACCCCAGGGACACACACACCCCAGGGACACACACACCACACAGACAGACACAGATGTGCACAAATCGCCTCACACAACTTGCCTCATATGTCTGGTATCTTTAATTTCCAAAAATAAACATCTGATTAAAAACAGCCAATGTGCAACACATGTGCCATATAAGGAATTAAGGCAGATGTCAGTCACATGAGCTGTCTTTTATGTGCATGTGTGAGGTAATATATACTGCCCGGCCAGGGGGGTTACTGTGGCTGGAGATTTATCAGGCTGCCTATAGCAACCAATCACAGCCCAGCTTCTAATTTCCTACAGGTCATTAATATGACATATTCAAATTCTGTTTTGTTATAGCTAACATCAGTTATTTATTAACCCGGGCAAAGCCGGGTAGTACAGCTAGTTATAAATATTATAGTTTTTTGGCTTTTGGGGCCCAGAAAAAGGTGTGCTAGCACGGATTATGCTTCAAGGGAGTTATTTACGCTTTAAAATGATACAGTGCCTTGTGAAAGTATTTGGCCCCCTTGCACTTTTCAACCTTTTGCCATATTTCAGGCTTCAATCATAAATATATAAATTCTAATTTTTTTGTGAAGAATCAACAAGTGGGACACAATCATGAAGTGGAACAAAATTTATTGGAGATTTTAAACTTTTTTAACATAAAACTGAAAAGTGGAGCGTGCAATATTATTCAGACCCCTTGAGTTAATACTTTTTAGCGTCACCTTTTGCGGCGATTACAGCTGCAAGTCGCTTGGGGTATGTCTCTATCAGTTTTGCACATCAAGAGACTGAAAGTCTTGCCCATTCTTACTTGCAAAACAGCTCGATCTCAGTGAGTTTGGAACGCATTTGTTAACAGCAGTTTTCAGCTCTTTCCACAGATTCTCGATTGGATTCAGGTCTGGGCTTTGTCTTGGCCATTCTAACACCTGTATATGTTTATTTTTTAACTATTCCATTGTAGATTTAGCTTTATGTTTGGGATCATTGTCTTGTTGGAAGATAAATCTCTGTCACAGTCTCAGGTTTTTTGCAGACTCCAACAGGCTTTCTTCCAGAATGGTCCAGTATTTAGCTCTGTCCATCTTTACATCAATTTTAACCATCTTCCCTCTCCCTGCTGAAGAAAAGCAGGCCAAAACCATGATGCTGCCACCAACCTGTTTGACAGTGAGGATGGTGTTTTGAGGATGATGAGCTCTGTTGCTTTTACGCCAAACATATCGCACGCTATCTAACGTGTGTGGCCAGTTTGCTGAATACTGGATTATAATGATTTCCAGACTTTAAAAAATTGGGCTAAAAGACTTTTACCATATGCATGTAAGACAATGATGTAGAAGCTAGAATTCAGAACTATCTGCACGTGGACATAATCCTTTCCCACCCGTAGTCCAGGCAACCTGTTTTCCACATCAATGCAGAAAGAAGCATAATATAGTCACGACATCTCCATTCTACGGATACAGAACATTCATGTTCCTTCAGAATGTGCCCAGAGGCCAGATGTTCACTGGGAAGGAGCAGAATTGTGCACAGGTGATTGGATTTGATTGCTGCATTTGAACTAAATGACAATTTTGACAAATTGCTTTATAAAAGGCTAAAGAACAGTCTGGAATGTAAACTTGATGCTTAATTCAGGACCAATTGGACCAATTCTGAAACATTCATTCGTAATAAATGCACTTCATTGGTATGGAAAAACATGGTTGATATAAACGGAAAACAATTGGATTTTTTATCCTAATTCTTTTCCTAATGGTTAATTCAGGTTCATATGTTGCAGTCTCGGTATTATATTTTGCTGCAAAGTTGCCAAAGATACTACAACATTTGCCATGATATTCTGAAAATTGCGTAAAATGGTGTGAAAATTTTCCTGCAATTGTAACAAGGCAATAGTTCTGGGAAATATATGAGTTTCTCGTGCCCTGGCACATTACATGAAAGAGGAGGTCCTGAATAGGTAAGATAGGTGAGTAAACATGTATCAAGGAGGCAATACACCTTTGCATTGCGCATGATGTCGATAGCTTTGGTTGCCCAGGACAAGATATTACCCAGTTCATCAAGAGAGACCACCAGTTCTTTATAAATGGTACTTCATTGAACAGCCATTTGCAGACCACTATGTACATTAGATAGCAGGTGCACAAATTCTTGTATGATTCTTCAGGAATAAAGATGATTGAACCCAGAGATATTCGAGTTTCATGGACCCAGTTGGACTTTTTTTTAATGTTTCGGTTCAGGACTGACTGTAAAGTTATAAAATTGTGGATAAAGGGGTTGTAAAAATAAGCAAAACAGTGATTAAACAGAAGCATTATGCTTACTGAGGACTGTACACTTGTACTCGGTTCGCATTACTTCATGATATTCACTGCACTCTGCCTCCAACAGCCAATCACAAATGCCAGCTCTCTGTGACAGCATCTGTAATTGACTGTTGCATCCCCACAGTGGCACATCTGTGATTGGTTGCTATTGGCAACTAACCTGTCATCACAAGGGTGTAAAAATATTTTATTTAAAAAAATGGCTACACTGTATTTTTGATTCTCCGCACAGAAAAAGTAGACAGCTACGGGCCCTGGTGCAGTTGCATCGGGAGGTGATAGAAGGGGTTAATCACAGCAGAGTATTGACAGCAAGCTGTCATTATCTGTAGGTTGATAATGTTCATGTGTCCATGAAACTCACCCATTGTCAATCCAGTGATTAAATAGTTAAAAAACACAAACGCAGTGGAAAATCTTTTAATAAAAAAATAAATAAATAAACACACGGACAACCCTCATTTTCCCATTTATTAACCTCAAACATACCCTCTGACAGTAATCCACAGCACTGTCCAGCAAAGGACATGTTCCTGTCTCTGCTACATCCAGAGACGGCAGCGATGGAACATGTGTCCGATCGCTGCAATCTCTGGGATCACACTGACTGCTGCAGGGGAGAGTCATTTTCTAATGCAAATGCGGTCTGCAGCATTTTTATGACTGTTGATGAAAACACAGTACTAGCTCAAATGTTTGATTTCCATTGTACTCTATGACAAACGTAATGTAATCGTATGTGTCATTTTTGGATTTTATTGTATCACTAGTAAAAAGGCCCGATGCAATTGCATCGGGAGCGCAGTGAAATGAATTGTGTGTATACAGGCGGGTCAGTGGGTAACAGAGTATACAGACGGCTCTGAGGGTAGCAGAGTATACAGGCGGGTCTGTGGGTAGCAGAGTATACAGGCGGGTCTGTGGGTAGCAGAGTATACAGGCGAGTTTGTGGGTAGCAGAGTATACAGGCAGCTCTGTGGGTAGCAGAGTATACAGGCAGCTCTGTGGGTAGGAAAGCATACAGGCGGCTCTGTGGGTAGCAGAGTATAGAGGGGGCTACCTGTGAATGTGTGGTGTCTATATTAGACTATTAGACTGATGCTAGGGTCAAACCTGCGTCAGCCTCTAGGCCGAGGAATCCGCTTAAAACTTAGAATATTTCAGCCTGAGGAGAGGTGAGGCAGGAGGGGTGAAGAGAGGTGAGGCAGGAGGACGCTGTGAGGCTGGAGGAGGCTGTGAGGCTGGAGGAGGCTGTGAGGCTGGAGGAGGCTGTGAGGCTGGAGGAGGCTGTGAGGCTGGAGGAGGCTGTGAGGCTGGAGGAGGCTGTGATGATGGAGGAGGCTGTGAGGCTGGAGGAGGCTGTGAGGATAGAGGAGGCTGTGAGGATGGAGGAGGCTGTGAGGCTGGAGAGGCTGTGAGGGTGGAGGAGGCTGTTAGGGTGAAGGAGGCTGTGAGGCTGGAGGAGGCTGTGAGGCTGAGAGGAGTGCTGTGAGGAGCTGTGAGGCTGAGGAGGCTGTGAGGATAGAGGAGCTGTGAGGATGGAGGAGGCTGTGAGGTGGAGGAGGCTGTGAGGTGGAGGAGGCTGTGAGGCTGGAGGAGGCTGTGAGGATGGAGGAGGCTGTGAGGCTGGAGGAGGCTGTGAGGAGTGTGAGGAGGCTGTTAGGGTGAAGGAGGCTGTGAGGCTGGAGGAGGCTGTGAGGTGGAGGAGGCTGTGAGGGTAAAGGAGGCTGTGAGGCTGGAGGAGCTGTGAGCTGGAGGAGGCTGTGAGGCTGGAGGAGGCTGTGAGGCTGGAGGAGGCTGTAGGATGAGGAGGCTGTGAGGCTGGAGGAAGCTGTGAGGCTGGAGGAGGCTGTAAACTGGAGAGGCTGTGAGGATGGAGAGGCTGTGAGGATAGAGGAGGCTGTGAGGCTGGAGGATGCTGTGGGCTGGAGGAGGCTGTGAGGCTGGAGGAGGCTGTGAGGATGGGGAGGCTGTGAGGACTGGAGGAGGCTGTGAGGCTGGAGGAGGCTGTGAGGCTGGAGGAGGCTGTAAACCTGGAGAAGGCTGTGAGGATGGAGAAGGCTGTGAGGATAGGGAGGCTGTGAGGCTGGAGGATGCTGTGAGGCTGGAGGAGGCTGTGAGGCTGGAGGAGGCTGAGTGGAGGTGTAAGGATGGAGGAGGCTGTGAGGCTGGAGGAGCTGTGAGGCTGGAGGAGGCTGTGAGGCTGGAGGAGTGCTGTGAGGCTGGAGGAGGCTGTGAGGATGGAGGAGGCTGTGTGGATGAGGAGGCTGTGAGGCTGGAGGGCTGTGAGGCTGGAGGAGGCTGTGAAGATAGAGGAGGGTGTGAAGATGGAGGAGGCTGTGTGGTGGAGGAGGCTGTGAGGATGGAGGAGGCTGTGAGGATGGGGAGGCTGTGAGGATGGAGGAGGCTGTGAGGATGGAGAGGCTGTGAGGATGGAGGAGGCTGTGAGGTGGAGGAGGCTGTGAGGATGGGGAGCAGTGGATGGGGAGAGGTGTGAGGCTGGAGGAGGCTGTGAGGCTGGAGTAGGCTGTGTGGCTGGAGTAGGCTGTGAGGCTGGAGGAGGCTGTGAGGATGGGGAGGCTGTGAGGCTGGAGGAGGCTGTGAGGATGGGGAGGCTGTGAGGATGGAGGAGGCTGTGAGGATGGAGGAGGCTGTGAGGATGGAGGAGGCTGTGAGGATGGGGAGGCTGTGAGGATGGGGAGGCTGTGAGGATGGAGGAAGCTGTGAGGCTGGAGGAGGCTGTGAGGATGGAGGACGCTGTGAGGATGGAGGATGCAGTAAGGATGGGGAGGGTGTGAGGATGGAGGACGCTGTGAGGCTGGAGGAGGCTGTGAGGCTGGAGGAGGCTGTGAGGCTGGAGGGCAGTGAGGCTGGGAGGCTGTGAGGATGGAGGCTGTGAGGCTGGAGGAGGCTGTGAGGGACTGGAGGAAGCTGTGAGGTGAGGAGCTGTGAGGCTGGAGAGGCTGTAGGTGAGGATGCTGTGAGGCTGGAGGATGCTGTGAGGCTGGAGGAGGCTGTGAGGCTGGAGAGGCTGTGAGGATAGGGAGGCTGTGAGGCTGAAGGAGGCTGTGAGGATGGAGGCTGTGAGGATGGAGGAGCTGTGAGGATGGAGAGGCTGTGAGGGAGGGCTGTGGAAAGATGCTGGTGGAGGCTGTAGAGGAGGGCTGTGAGGATGGGGAGGCTGTGAGGTGAGGATGCTGTGAGGATGGGGAGCTGTGAGGATGGAGGAGGCTGTGGGGTTGGAGGGAGGCTGTGAGTGAGGAGCTGGAGGATGGCTGTGAGATGGAGGAGGTGTGAGGATGGAGGAGGCTGTGAGGCTGGAGGAGGCAGCAGTAAGGCTGAGGTGGAGGAGGCAGTTAAATGGTTATACTTACCCTCCGGCGACCGGTCGCTGCTGGGAGTTGTATCAGTCATTGTGCTGATAGGACCTTGCATGATGTCATAATGACATCAGCGTTCGGCGGTGTGATTGGGGCGCTCGTGGTCATGTGATATATCACATGGCCGCAAGGAGGCCAATCACAGCGCAGAACGCTGATGTCATTCTGACATCATGGAAGGTGCTATCAGGACAATGCCTGGTTTCTTCGGTCCGGGCGCCCTGTGATGGAATGTCGCAGTGAGCGGTGGGGGAGCAGGAAGATGTGGCGGGTGAGCGGCAGCCTGTGGTGGAGTGGCCAGTGTTTGGGGTGTGATGGTCTGTGGTCTCCGGCGGTAGTTTTGTTTGCGCTTCCGGCCAGTGTCAGCGTCTCGCGATGGCGCATGCACGCCATCGCTCGGAGCGCGTGATAGCGGCACAGTGGCCGGAAGCGCAAAACTGCAGATTATGTATATAGATGCTTTATGTTGCGACATATACAGTGCCTTGTAAAAGTTTTTAGCCCCCTTGAACTTTTCAACCATTTGCCACATTTCAAGGCTTCAAACATAAAGATATAAATTCAAATTTTTTGTGAAGAATCAACAACAAGTAGGACACAATCGTGAAGTGGAACGAAATTTATTGGATATTTTAAACTTTTTTAACAAATAAAAAACTGAAAAGTGGTGCATGCAATATTATTCGGCCCTTAACTTTCAGTGCAGCAAACTCACTCCAGAAGTTCAGTGAGGATCTCTGAATGATTCAATGTTGTTCTAAATGACAGGTAGTGATAAATAGAATCGACCTGTGTGTAATCAATCTCCGTATAAATGCACCTGCTCTATGATAATCTCAGGGTTCTGTTTTAAGTGCACAGAGCATCATTTAGACCAAGGAACACACCAGGAAGGTCCGAGATACTGTTGTGGCGAAGTTTAAAGCCAGATTTGGATACAAAAAGATTTCCCAAGTTTTAAACATCTCAAGGAGCACTGTGCAAGCGATCATATTGAAATGGAAGGAGTATCAGACCACTGCAAATCTACCAATACCCGGCCATCCCTCTAAACTTTCATCTCGAACAAGAAGAAGACTGATCAGAGATGCAGCCAAATGGTCCATGATCACTCTGGATGAACTGCAGAGATCTACATCTGAGGTGGAAGAGTCTGTCCATTGGAAAACAATCAGTTGTACACTGCACAAATCTGGCCTTTATGGAAGAGTGGCAAGAAGAAAGCCATTTCCCAAGACATCCATATAAAGTCTCGGTTGAAGATTGCCACAAGCCACCTGGGTGACACACCAAACATGTGGAATAAGGTGCTCTGGTCAGATGAAACGAAAATGGAACTTTTTGGCCACAATGCAAAACGATATGTTTGGCGTAAAAGCAACACAGCTCATCACCCTCAAAACACCATCCCCACTGTCAAACATGGTGGTGGCAGCATCATGGTTTGGGCCTGCTTTTCTTCAGGAGGGACAGGGAAGATGGTTAAAATTGATGGGAAGATAGACGGAGCCAAATACAGGATTATTCTGGAAGAAAACCTGTTCGAGTCTGCAAAAGACCTGAGACTGGGAGGGAGATTTATCTTCCAACAAGACAATGATCCCAAACATAAAGCAAAATCTACAATGGAATGGTTCAGAAATAAACGTATCCTGGTGTTAGAATGGCCAAGACAAAGCCCAGACCTGAATCCAATCGAGAATCTGTGGAAAGAGCTGAAAACTGCTGTTCACAAACGCTCTCCATCCAACCTCACTGAGCTCCAGCTGCTTTTGCAAGGAAGAATGGGCAAGAATTTCAGTCTGTCCATGTGCAAAACTGATAGAGACATACCCCAAGTGACTTGCAGCTGTAATCGCCGCAAAAGGTGGCGCTACAAAGTAGTAAAGGGATCCTGTCACCCTCAAATCGCCTCCTAAGCTAAGAAAACATGTCCCTGCAGCATAGTATCATTAATCCCACTCTCCTTTTGGTGCAGAAAAGCATCCTGTGAAAGTGTAGAAAAATGTTTTATAACTTGCTCATTAGTGATGATAATGAGCAGTGGCTATATTCTTTAGTCACCAAGGCTGGCCATCTTCATCTTAATATCACGCCTTAAAAGGTGTGATCTTCTATGCATATTGTAATCAGTGCCTCCCTGCTCTCCTCGGCGCTGTAAAGGTTGTAATAGGGCTGTAATGACGCAAATCGCGTCATTTCTGGCATCGGGTGACGTCAGTACACCCACGCCGCATGCGCAGTGCAGGTCTTGAAGCCTGCAGAGCGGAGCGGGTGTACTAACTTTTATAAAGTTTAGAAATCGCCATTTTTGAGACAAAGGGATGGCTAGAAATCAATTATGATGGTGCAGGGACAGGTCTTAAAAGGCTGGGTGATATGTAGGGATGAGCGAGTATGCTTGTCACTACTCGGTACTCGCACGAATATCTCGGTACTCGGGGTACTCGGCGAGTACCGAGTAATCTCGCGATACTCTTGCTATGCTCCGGGTCCACCTCCCTGCATGTTGGCGCTCTTTACAGAGTCAGCCCGCATGCAGGGATTGGCTAACAGCCACTGTAAAGCCACAGCCCTGTTGGTTGTGGCTTTGCAGTGATTGGCTGGCCGCACAGCGTGATTAAGTCTTTAGACCTGACCGCGCTGTGCTCGTCACTCTGCTCCACAGACAGTCAGTGTAGGGAGAGGTGCTGCTGATTGAGGGACAGATTTGTGGCCTTTCAGCTAGTGTACGTGCAAGACTGCCAATTTAATTACCACAACAGTCCTTCTGAGGACTAATAGAGCTGTATACTGGCAGGCAGGGAGGCAGGGTATATAGCAAACTTCGTTGTGCCAGTATACCAGCCTGCATCACATCTGGGGCTGGTGGACAGGCTGGAAATTTCATCCATCCCAAAACAGTGCTTTTAGGGATTAATTTAGCTCTCTATAGGCAGGAGTGGGTTGTAGCGGAAATTAGGATACGCCGAAAACACTCGGTAATCTCGTCAGCGTTTCTGTCTGACCGATACACCTGCTGGGATTTAATCTCTAATCTCTGTGTCCAGCTAAAAACCAACTCTTGTCTGCATTCATTTACCATTTGTGTGCACCAGGAGTGGGTTGTAGCAGAAATTAGGATACGTCAAAACACTCGGTATTCTCGTCAGTGTTTGTGCCAGACTGGTCCACCTGCTGGGATTTAATCTCTAATCTCTATGTCCAGCTAAAAACCAACTCTTGTCTGCATTCATTTACCATTTGTGTGCACCAGGAGTGGGTTGTAGCGTAAATTAGGATACGCCAAAACACTCTGTATTCTTGTCAGCGTTTGTGTCTGACCGGTATACCTGCTGGGATTTAATCTCTAATCTCTGTGTCCAGCTAAAAACCAACTCTTGTCTGTATTCATTTACCATTTGTGTGCGCCAGGAGTGGGTTGTAGCGGAAATTAGGATACGCCAAAACACTCTGTATTCTCTTCAGCGTTTGTGTCTGACCGGTACACCTACTGAGATTTAACCTCTAATCTGTAATCTCAGTGTCCAGCTAAAAACCAACTCTTGTCTGCATTCATTTAGCATTTTTGTGTGCCAGAAGTGGGTAGTAGCAGAAATTAAGATACGCCAAAACACTGTATTCTCGTCAGCGTTTGTGCCTGACTGGTACACCAGCTGGGATTTAACTCTAATCTCTGTGTCCAGCTAAAAAACAACTCTTGTCTGCATTCATTAGCATCTTAGTGCGGCAGGAGTGTCTTGTACCTCCAAGTAGTATATGCCAAAACACAGTATACGCGTCAGCGTTTGTGTCTGACCGTTCCAGCTGCCGGGATGAAATCGCAGTAATCTGTAATCTCAGTGTGCAGCTACAAACCATCTTTTGGATGCCTTCATTTAGCTGTGTACGGGCAGCACAACATTGAAAATGCGCCAGGCCGGTGGCAAGGGACAAGGAACTGGATTTGATGGTGGTGTAGGCAGAGGCCGAGGCCATGTGCAAGCTCGAATTGCGCCACGACAAACGCCGACATCATCTCGCTCGACCTTTCTGTCCCAATTTCTAGGGGACTGCAGCAGTACACCACTATTAAACCAAGACCAGTGTCAACAGGTTGTTAGTTGGATAGCGGATAATGCTTCCAGTCAGATTGGTACCACCACAAATACCCTGTCTTCCACACGGTCAAGTGTCAGTAGCCGTGAGACTGGACGCACATTTCACACCCTGATCCTCCTTCCTCCCACCATGCCGAGTGCCCGGCCCTGGACATAACTGATCCCACACTTGGACACTCTGAAGAGCTGTTCACTTATCCATTCGTAGATTCTGGCCTCTCGCTAGCTCCAGTTGAAGTGGGTAATGAGGAGAACGTATGTACCGATGCACAAATATTGGAGCAGCCACGGTCTCACGAAGGCAGCGGTGGGAACGTGTCTCAACAAGAGGTGGACGATGATGAGGCACAATTTCCAGAAAGTCAGGAGGAGGACCAGGGTGCAGAAGTGGAAGACGACGTGGTGGATGATCCAGTAACTGACCCAACCTGGCAGGAGGACATGCAGAGCGAGGACAGCAGTGCACAGGGGAAGTTAGGCATAGCATCACAACAGGCCGGAAGAAGCAGGGTGGTGTCCACAGGCATAAGGCAGGTAACCGTTCCCCGGAACAACACCACGACAGAAGTTGCCAGTACAACTGTTAGGTCCTTCCGAGTCTGGCTGTTTTTTAAGGTGTCTGCAGATAATTCCAAAAAGGCCATTTGCAACACCTGCCATTCCAGCATCAGCAGGGGTAGCAAAACTAGCAGCCTGATCACCACCAGCATGATCAGGCACATGTCAGCAAAGCACCCGACTTTGTGGGATGTACACCAGAGTCCAGGAGCAGTGTCTGCGGGTGACGCCACTTTGTCTTCCACTGTTGTGCATGCAAGACAATCCCCTGTCCATACTGCATGCGAAGATGCCTCCTGTCCTGCACCTGTAGTTGCACAAGCAGAAATAGCACCATCATCAACCACGTCCTTGTCCCAGCGCAGCGTTCAGTTATCCATACACCAATCTTTGGAATGCAGGCGCAAATACACTGCCAACGCCCCACATTCCACAGTTCTAAATGCACACATTTCACAACTGCTTGCGCTGGAAATGTTGCCTTTTAGGCTAGTGGAGACGGAAGCATTCCGCAACCTCATGGCGGCGGCTGTCCCTCGTTACTCGGTCTCCAGCCGCCACTATTTTTCCCGGTGTGGCTCACAAAACACATCATACGTGCCCTTAACAATGCAGTTTCAGGCAAAGTCCACCTAACCACGGACACGTGGACAAGTGCTTGTGGTCAGGGCCAGTACATCTCGTTGACAGCACACTGGGTTAATATTCTTAAAGCCGGGACCCAGTCTGAGCTTGAGACGGAACACGTCCTTCTGACACCAAGGATTGCAGGCCCTAACTCAGTCAGGGTTTCACCCACAGTGTACAGCTCCGGAACGTCATGCTCCTCAGCTTCCTCCTCCTCCACTTCACCCTTCCACACCAGTCCCAAGCTGGAAGCACTGCCTCGGCTAAGCGGCAACAGGCTGTGCTGAAGCCAATATGCGTAGGTGACAAACCCCACAATGCTGAAGAGTTGTGGACAGCTCTGAAACAGCAGGCAGATCACTGGCTCACACCGCTGAACCTACAGCCAGGCATGATCGTGTGTGACAATGGCCGGAACCTTGTGGCGGCTCTGAGGTGAGCTGACACATGTTCCATGCGTGGCCCATGTGCTCAACCTCGTGGTTCAGCGGTTTCTTAAATCCTACCTGGAGCTTTCGAATCTGCTCGTCAAAGTACGCGCCTGTGTGCCCATTTTAGAAAGTCACCTACAGCTTCTGCCGCCCTTGCCAGCTTTCAGGGCATTTGCAGCTTCCGGCTCACAGACTGGTGTGTGATGTCCCCACGCATTGGAATTCCACACTGCACATGTTGGCCAGGATTTGTGAGCAGAAGAGGGCAGGTTGATTTAGGCATCGGTATACGGTCAATCCAACATAAGACTAAGTGGACATGGATGTCCGACATATGTACCGTCCTCCAAAACTTTGAGGAGTCCACTAAGATGGTGAGCGGCGATGACGCCATCATTAGCGTCACCATCTTCTTTGTCTTCAAAAACCCTCTCTGCTCAAAATCAAAGACGATGCATTGCAGGCGGAGCACGATGAGGTGGAGCAAGAAACCGTACTGGGTGATTACACACAGCCCAGCCTCATCTCATCCCAAAGTGCATTGATGGACTATGACAAGGAGGAGGAGGATGAAGAAATAGAGCTACTTTCATGCGGAATTGACGGTAATACATGCACAACCGTCAGACCGTCAGTTCAACGTGGATGGCCAGAGGACAGAGGAGAGGACGATGAGGAGGATGATGAGGCCAGCATGGACAGTCATGCTGTTGGTGAGGACCCTGAAGTCTTGCCTGTTAACAGTCTGGTGCACATGGCTGACTTTGTTACGCTGCCTGTCTCGTGACCCTCTCGTTATCAACATCTTGGCGGACACTCATTACTGGTTGGTGACACTTTTAGACCCACGCTACAAGGAGAACTTTATTTCTCTTATTCCCGAGGCGGAGAGGTCTACAAAAATGCTGCAGTACCAGAAGGCCATAGTCGCGGAATTAGTCAAAAAATTCCCTTCTGAAAACGCTAGCGGCAGAGGTCACGACTCAGTGGCAGTGGCGTAGCTGGCCAGCTTCGGGCCCCGCGGGGCGAGATCACCGCCCAGGCCCCCCATGCGAGGACGGGGGGGGGGGGGGGTGCTGGCGGAGGAATTTGAGGACCGGGGGGGGGGTGCTGGTGGAGGGATTTGAGGACCGGGGTGTGGGGTGTGGGGTGGAGTGTGAGGAGGACCGGACGGGTGCAGAAGGGCGCTGATACTCACCGCGGCCGGCCGCCTGCGTCTGCTGTAGGAGAGGGAGGAGGGGCGTGCAGATCTGCACAGCAGGAAGTCCCGTCCTCCCTCCCCTCCGGTCGCGCGGCTGCCAGCTGCCAGCACGGGGCCCCCCAGGGAGTGCGGGGCCCCCCCAGGGAGTGCGGGGGCCCCCCCAGGGCGGCCAATGGGCCCTCAAGCCGGGGGGGGCCGGGGCGATCGCCCCCCCTGCCCCCCCTCTAGCTGCGCTACTGCTCAGTGGACAACCAAGGCGTTCGGCCGAGAGAGGCACAAGTCCAATCCAGCAGAGGTAAGGGAAAACTCTCAAAGTTCTGGGACACTTTTCTCAGCACCTCCCTTGGCACAGGCACTGAGGTGCGGGGTAGTGTCACAAGGACTCCTAGACTCCTCTATGCCTTATAATTATTGCGTATCCAAGCTGGATACGTGGCAAGAATTGGCTCTCTATGCCTTAGAAGTCCTGGCCTGCCCTGCCACTAGCGTTTTGTCAGAGCGTGTTTTTAGTGCCACAGGTGGAATCATTACTGATAAACGCACCCGCCTGTCAACTGAAAATGCTGACAGGCTGACTCTGATCAAGATGAACAAGGGTTGGATTGGGCCTGACTTCAGCACACCACCAAATGATAGCGGAATTTAAATTTTGTGCCAGTAAATTGCCATGCACCTCTGCACACCCACACATGGGTACCCACTTCATGACTTTGGCTACTAGCTGTACCGCTCCTCCTTCTCCTCATCCTCCACCATCATATGATCAGTGCAACCCTCAGACAGATTTACCTGTTGCTTGCGGATGAGGGCTTAGATTTCTCTTTGGAGGACTCTCTTCCACCCATAACCAGCAGTCACAGCAATCTGTTGGGTTAAAGGGATACCAGGTATGTTCCCTTCTTCTTTCTTCCTACCTCTTTCAGTGACCTCCGTCCCTTTCCCTAGGGCGTTGCACAGCTGGGTCGTTTCCTGGTTCTGGACCGAGCTTGGTCCCAGCAACCAGATCCTTCCAGTCCTTCCTTCTGCACTGTCTCACTGAAACTAACTACCTCACTGACTGACTGGAACTAACTGTTCTCTTCTCTGCAGATTGACTGATTCCTCCCCTCAGGCCTGGGTCCTTATAGGGGATCTGGCTTAATGGCAGCCAGTGGGGCTCCCCCTCCAGGTCTGGGGTGGAAGGTGTTGGGTTCTGTGTGTGCCAAGATGTGCATCCCTCCCTGCACCGGTGGGGTATGTGGCAATTCCCCGCAGGGGTGCCACAGAAGCTCCCCAGATAACATGGAGACCGAAATGTTGACCCGCTATGATGGACGGTACAAGAGCCAATGAGAGATGGACATCGGGGCATGTGCATTGTAAACCAATCGGATGAGGATGCGATTGGCTCACAAACGATGATGCGTATCACGTGACTGCAATAATACTGCGAGATGCCATGGTTATGGACTATACCAAGCAGTGATTGGCTTAGAGTTTGTTTTTGTTTATGGACCCGAAAATTCTCCGTATGTGATCCTGATTACAGCAATATACCGATGAGCATGATAAACAAAGGAGAGGTGATCTATGATCATAGTGCTCATGTTGGGATAACCTGGGATGTGTTTTAAAGAGTTTAATATGTTTTTTGTGTTTTATTGCTGTATAAATGATCTAATTGGTGTGTATAATAAGATGGGTGGGTTTTTCACTATATAAACAATGTTTGTGCACTACTGCTGTATGCTTGATGAAGATCATTTGTTGATCAAAACGTCGCATGGTGGCAATGGATTAAAATATAGATTAAAGCATAACCAACTGGTGAGGCACTGTCTTTCTTTCTATAATGGTAGGTCCACTGTCCTGACAGCCAGAGGAATAGTTGATGTGCACAAGTAGAGGGTACCTGTGCGTGTATTAAACTGTGGTGAAGAAGAAGGTTCAAATTGCCTAGGTATGTTACCATTGCTAAGTTGTACACTGTCAATAACAACTCAATCAAGGCAATAGAACCCTTGAACTCGTCTGACAAGGCGGAGGACAATGGCTCAGAGGGAAATTTGGAGGATTGGTGCTAGAAGTAAGATGTAGGCACTGACTCCACTCCTTCACACCAATAGCATGGAGTTTACCAGGTAGTGCAGGAAAATGAACCAGTCTTTAGTAAACATCCTTTAGACTTTGGGCAGGTAAAAGGAGTTCAACACCATATCCCCATCGGTGATCATCCACCCATTAAAGAGAGATACATGCCTGTACCGCCAGCTCACTATCAATGTGCCAAAGAGATGTTACAGGAGATGAAGGAGGCTGGGGTAAGAAGTAGTGATGGGCGAATTCTAAATTACTCGAAATCGCTTGACTCTAGCGAGTCCGAGCCCGGGACTCGCTACTCGTTGCGAGTCTAGTGAGTCCAATGTTAATGAATGGGGAAGCGAGTAAAGCGAGTAGTGTGCGATTTACAAATCACAGATGTGTCTCGGAAGCTTCAGCCTGAAGCAATCCTAGTTTTGCCATTGATTTGCATTGGACTCGTTTAACTGTGCAAGTAATCGCTGGGAAACTCCACAGATAAGAGTCCGGCTGTCTGCTTTGTGTGGCAGGCTGCCGCAGCTCCAGGGTCCTAGAGCCCGCCTGCTGCCTGATGTAGCAGAGCTGAGATTGTTCTCAGTCTGCTCATTCCCTGTGCATAGACATCTATATCTATGCACAGGGGATGAGCAGAGAGGACATTGCGTTTTGGACTGCGTCGGACGGAAGAGGATTTTTTTAATTAAAGATGGAGTCCCTAATGGCTTTTTTTTTTATTTCTAATAAAAAAATTTTTCTGTGTTGTGTTTTTTTTTAAAACAATTTAATAGAAATTCATGGCGGTCATGTCTAATATTGGCGTGACGCCATGAATTTCGGGCTTAGGGCCAACTGATAATACAAAGCTGGCCCTAACCTCTTTATTACCCAGCGTGCCACCGCCACCAGGGCCGCTGGAAGAGCGGGGTTCAGCGCCAGAGGATGGCGCTTCAATGAACGTGCCATCTTCTGGGGCGGCTGCGGGCTGCAATTTGCAGCGGGGGTGCCCAGAAAGCTTGGGCATCCCTGCGCTGCGGATTCCAGCCCCCAGCTGCTTAGCTGTACCTGGCTAGACATAGAAATTGCGCAGAGCCCCACGCATTTTTTTTGGCTTGGATTGGCTAAGCAGCTGGGGGCTGGAATCGCAGCGCAGGGATGCCCAAGCTTTCTGGGCACCCCCCGCTGCAAATTGCAGCCCGAGCCGCCCCAGAAGATGCCGCGTTCATTGAAGCGCCATCCTCTGGCGCTGAACCCCGCTCTTCCAGCGGCCCTGGTGGCGGTGGCACGCTGGGTAATAAAGGGGTTAATACCAGCTTTGTTATACAAGCTGGTATTAAGCCCGAGATTCTTAATGTCAGGCCACGTTTGACCCAGCCACTAAGAATCTCCAAAAAAGGGTTAAAAAAACACAACACAGAGAAAAAGTTTTATTAAAATATAAAAAAAAGCCATTAGGACTCCATCTTTAATTAAAAAAATCCTCTTCCGTCCGACGTAGTCCAAAACGCGATGTCCTCTCTGCTACATCCCCTGTGCATAGATATAGATGTCTGTGCACAGGGAATGAGCAGACTGAGAACAATCACAGCTCTGCTACATCATCTCTGTGAGCAGGCGGGCTCTAGGACCCTGGAGCTGCGGAAGCCTGCACAGAGAAGACAGCTGGACTGGCTCGCAAAGTAACAGCAGTTACTTTGTGAGTTTCCCTGCGATTACTTGCACAGTAATCAGACCAATGCAAGTCAATGGCAATCCTAGTTTTGTCAGAGTCTGAGACAAAACTAGGATTGATATTGATTTGAATTGGACTCGTTTACTGTGCGAGTAATCACTGGGAAACTCGCAGAGTACCGAGTCCTGCGAGTCCCTTACTACTCACCGAGTAACGAAGTCCTAGCGAGTAGATTCGCCCATCCCTAGAAAGAAGAGAAAGTTGTAGCCCCTGGGCAGCTCCTCTACTTCTGGTAAGAAAGAAGGATGGTACAATGAGAATGTGTGTATATTACAGGCAGATCAACCGCATTACACATAAGGATGCATACCCATTACCCAAAATTGAAGAGTCACTGCCTGCATTGAATACTGCTAACTACTTTTCCAACTTAGATCTCACAAGTGGGTATTAGAAAATTCCTGTAGCAGAGGCAGACCGAGAGAAGACAGCATTTGCCACGCCGATGGGCCTCTGTGAGTTCAACTGCATACCGTTTGGATGTTGATGGAGTTCTGCCTAGGGCACAAGAACTTTGAAACAGTATTATTGCACTTAGATGACGTCATAGTCTACTCCAAGACGTATGAAGACCAGTCAGGGTAATTTGGATGAAGTGTTTGAAGCATTGTCCAGTTATGGTATGAAAGTGAAGCCATCCAAGTGCCAACTATTGAAGTACGTACCTTGGTCATATTGTTTAGTGCTGAAGGTGTAGCACCAGATCCTGAGAAAGTCACTATCATTAGGGACTGGCCAAGACCAACCATGACCAAGAAAGTGAGGCAGTTCCTGGGGCTGGTAGGGTACTACCAAAGGTTCATCAAGGGGTTTACGAAGATGGCAGCACCCTGTAAGAGCTCCTGGTAGGCCAGTCCAAGAAGGCTAAGAACCTGAGTCCTCCATTTGAGTAGGGCAGCAGAGAAGAAGATTCCTTCAATCAGTTGAAGTGGGCGTGACGGGGGAAGAAATCCTAGCCTATCCTGATTATGGTCAGCCGTTTGTGTTGTCTACAGATGCCAGCAATGTGGGATTTGGAGCAGTGTTATCCCAGGTGCAAAAAGGCAGAGAAAGAGTGATTGCCTTTGCCAGCAGGAAGCTCCGTCCTTCAGAAAGGAACCCAGAGAACTACAGCTCGTTCAAGTTAGAATTCCTAGCCGTAGTCTGGGTGGTCACAGAACATTTCAAGCATTACCTGACTGCAGTTAAGTTTACCATCTTAACAAACAACAATCCGTTGACTCACTTGCAGACAGCAATGCTAGGTGCGCTGGAGCAGCGATGGATGTCCAGATTGTACAATTACAACTTTACCATCAAGTATCAGGCAGGCCACAAGAATGCCAACGCTGATGCATTGTCCAGGATGCCCCATTTGCAAGATGTAGGAGAAGATTAGGAGGAGCTGGAAGAGATAGAGCTACTGGCTTTTCACCGCCCTCATGTGTCCCAGTGTATTAATTATATGAAAGACAAACGTCAAGAAGCTACGTTGAACCCGTTGCCTCACCATGGATGGGCAGAAACACAAGATAGTGACCCAGCTGTCCACTTAGTCAAGGAACTGTTGATGCAGGAAGGCTCACATCCTGGTCCAGATGCTCCACAAGAAACACAACAGCTGTGGAAAGAGAAAAGCAAATTATTCATTTATGGAGGTAAGCTGTGCAGATGTTACACTAATCCAAGAACTAATCCATGAGCTTGTCTAGCAGATAGTAGTCCCAAGAAAAGATATCCAGATGGTAAAAGAGGTGTATCATGATGGAGCAGGGCATTTCGGATGGAAAAAGTTGGAGGTTCTACTGAGAGAAAGATTCTACTGATTGACATTTGAAAAGCCATGGAAAACTGTTGCAGAGACTGGACCATGCAACCTGAGAAGGAAGGATCGAGATAACCAGAGAGCCCTACAACATTCCAATTGTTACCAAGCAACCACTGAAACTTGTGGCCTTAGATCATGTGAAATTGACTCTGAGTATATCAGGCCATGTCTACGCCCTCAACATTGTAGATCTCTTGGTAGTAGTACCTGTGAAGGACTTAACAGCTAAACAGTGGCCAGAGTATTTCAAGGCCACTTTTATAGACCTCATAATTATCCAGAACAGGTGTTAACAGATCAAGGACCGGCTTTTGAAGCAGAGATATTCCAAGAGCTTTGTAACATGTATGGGTTTAAGAAGATAAGAACCACACTATACCACCCACAAACAAATGGAATGTGTGAGAACCAGGTAGTCATAGACCTGTCAAAAACATTGCCGTTAGAAGAAAGAAACCTGTGGCCAGAAAAGTTGCCAGATTTAGTGGACTTATACAATCATGTCCCTGTGAGTTCCACCAATTGTACACCTGCATATCTCATGAGAGCAAGACCTGGTAAATTACCCATTGACATGGACATGGGAATCGTGAAACAGCAGTATCGTAAAGTGCATGTGTTGAGCCCCAGGCCCTGGGGTACTCGGGTATCAGGCTCGGTGGGTGCTTTCACGGGGATGTCACGGGTGGCAGCGCCTGAACCTGTGGCCTGGGTGACACTTCAATAAGGGGTGTCCATTGTGGATACAGCTGATGGCAGTGTCCATTGTGTATATGTTAAGCCCCAGGCCCTGGGGTACTCGGGTATCAGGCTCGGGTGGAATGCTTGGGATGTCATGGGTGGCAGCGCCTGAGCCCGTGGCCTGGGTGACACTTCAAAAAGGATGTATGTACAGGGGATTACAGTTTGTCATGTGACGCCACCTGTAGTACCTGGTGATGGGTCACCAGCGCCGCCACAGTACTCCGGAGGTTGATGGTAATGCAGTTGAGATGGCAAAGCTCCCTACAGGTGGAGCTGGGTCTCCAGGGCAGCATTGTGTAAAGGGGCAGCTTGGAGTGGGACCTTAGGTTGGGATAGGGAGAGATGGAGCAGTCTATAGGGATATCGGGAGCGGAGAGAAATGACGCACACACACTGCAGAAAGTCTCTTTTACCTTTTTACTGGTGGTATGAGCAGGTAAAACATCCAGGGCACTTTCGGGTGACCAGGTGCACAGTGAGCTTCCACAGCAAGTGGGTATAAGGCCTCCTCAGCTTCTCTACTGTTCCTGAAGCCCCTGTATGCATGCAGCCAGACTGGCCTCCTCCCCTCTTGGGTGCTCTCTCTCCTCCTGCGCGGTCCACGGGTTACCCTCTCTGATCACTGCTGTGTAACACTGCGGTGTCTGGCTCCCTCTCCTTGGGAACACAGGGAGACTGGGTGACTGAAGTCTCCATGGTGTGACGGGGTTTTCTGTAGTCTTGAAGTAATCCTACAGGTGCGGATCCCCGAAGTCCAGTACGTCTCTGGGTGAACTTCCACTAGTTTCTCGCTCCCCTTGGCTCTGCTCCTTGCCTTCTATCCCCACTCCTAGGCTAGCTTGATGGCAGAAGGGCCACTCTGAGTCACTTGTTTGGGCCTAACCGCAGCATCGATCACCAGGATGTCTTTGCAGCTCTCCTAGCATCTGCACACTCTGACTAACTCCTCCCCCCAGTAGCAGTATTTATAGGGGAACTCACCTAAAGGTGGTGAGTAGAGCTCCCCCTACTGTGCCGGGGTGGAAGGTGTTGCATGTAGTAGGTACCGGCTGTGGAAACCCAGCTGTGCATTAGGGAAGTCTGTGGCTCCCTGCATGAGCAGGGTGCCACATACCCCCCTAGGTAATTTCAGTACTCCTGGACTGAGCAATTTTTTTGTGTTTGAACAAAAGGAATAACAATTATTAACAATAATAACAGGTAACATATTTACAAAGTCTCAAAATATAAAAATTTACAAAAAACACTGAAAAATATTGGAAAAATAGAAAACAAGTCCACACGATGGTAGTCCATTCCCGCAGGCTTTGAAAAAGAAGTAAAAGAAGTTTGTTGTTACACCAGTCCTGTAACCATGGTCATTTTAAATTGTAATCCGGGGAAAAGTTCAAAGGGAAAATGTCTTTCAGAAATTCAACAAGTCCTTACACGTAAAGTCTCTGTAGGCTCAAAAGTTCAAAATACACAAAAACATCTACTACGGGTGTCCTAGGTACTATAGAGGCCTCTACCGGTCATAAGTGCTGTAGGTCTCCTTGCCCTGGGGTCACCTCTGGGCCAAGTTGTTGCTCTCCCTAAACAGCTCCTTACGCCACCTCCACTCACCCCTCTTTTGGTGTTGTGTACCTGGTGTTCTTTATTTTTGGCCTACGCTTTACCCTTTTGTATACTACTCTTTACATTATTATTTACAACAACTGCTATTTACATGTTACTTTTCAGTTTTACTCTACCTTACATTTACTGTGTCCACTCTCCATACCTAGACAAGGGTTGACCTTGTGTGCTTCTCTGTGATCTACGCACTACAGGTGTCACTGTCTCAGATGATGTTTCTTGTGAAGGGCATGGTGCAAGTATGTCAGGTAAGCGTCTGCGTGGCCTTAGTCTCACTATAGGGCTAGCAGGTGTACCGATTGCAGCATCCTCAGATTCTCTGGCAATGGGTATTTCTTCCTGATTCCTTTGTACCATTTCCATGGGCTGCTAGAAATTCAGTACAGGCACAAAGATGGCTCCATCTTGCTGAGGCCAATCTTCCGGGAAATCTCCTAAGATGGTTTGGATTACCTTCTCCTTTGGTTCTTGACTTGGATTTAGCGCTGGTACTGGTTCTGACTCTTGTGTTGGTTGAGTTGGGAGATTTTGGTTTTCCCATTCAGTTGGACACTTTTTGATGTGGTTTCTTGACACAGTTTGTGTGTTTTTTTCCTCCGTTCTTGCTAATGAGACACACTTTGCTGTTGTCATATCCGGAATCTAGTAGAAAGTAGGTTTCTTGTTCCCACTGATTGTCCAATTTATGTTGGGTTCTCTTTCTCTTTAAGACAATACTTCCAGGTGCTATAGGTTTTGCTGGAGCATGTTTGTTATAGTGCTTTTCTTGTTTTTCACGGGCTTTCTCCAGGTTGTCTTCGACACAGGCTTGAACCATTCTGTATTGTTCGAGGCGATTTGCATTCCAGTTGGGTATTGAGTCATCTGCTTTGGGATCGACTACTCCGAGTTACAAGTCTGTCTACAGGTAACTTTCCTGTACGGGCTCTCATCAGGTAAGCTGGTGTACCGTTGATAGAACTTACTGGAATGTGGTTGTACATATCAACCAAGTCGGTAGTTTCTCCGGCCATTGGTTTCTTTATTCCAAAGGTAAGATCTTCAACCTGTCAATGAGGATACCATTCATTTTCTCACATAATCCGTTGGCTTGGGGATGATATGGGGTCATTCTTATTTTCTTGCACCCATACATGTGGCAGAACTCTTGGAAGATCTCCGCTTCGAAGGCTGATCCTTGATCTGTGAGGACCTGTTCTGGGTAACCTAATGGTCTGCAGAATACGCTCTGGAATGTTCTGGCAGCGGTGGCAGCTGTCAAGTCTTTTACGGGGCAACCATTAAGAACCTCGAGTAATGGTCTACTATGGTGAATGCGTATGAGTAGCCAGATCTACTTGGAGTCAGTTTTATGTGGTCCAAGGTTACAATTTCTAAAGGCTGTTTCGTCACTATGGACTGGAGCGGTGCTTTCTGGCTCTGTAAGTCCTTTCTTCTCAGGCTGCAGGGTCCACAGTTCTTGCACCACCTTTCAATGGATGCACGCATGCTGACCCAAAAGAACCTATCCTTTGGTAGCATCTCTAGCTTATTCCACCCAAAATGACTAGACTGGTTGTGGTAGGCGTTCAGGACCATCTGGACTTCTGACTTTGGCACTATCATTTGCCAGACCATCTCGTGTGTTCTTGGGTTGATGTGTCTCCTGCAGAGCTTCTCCTGGTAAATGAACAGCTTTCTCCGCTTGCTCCACAGATGTTTGACTTCTGGTTGGGGATTTTCTTTGCTAACTCCTGGGTTATCAACTGTTTTACCAAACTGACAGCCGGGTCATTGTTTTGCACTTCCTTCCATAAGAAGTGGGGCAAAGGGTTCACCATTCTTGCAGGAGGGTCTTTACGGGTTTGCTGGCACTGAGTTACTCTTAATTGATGGAAGGCAGGTAACTCCACTTCTTCTAGCTCGTCTTCATCTACGCCCTCATCTGACAAGTGTGGCATTCTGGATAAGGCATCCGCGTTTCCAGTCTGGTGCCCAGCCCGGTACTTGATGATAAATTGGTAGTTGGACAATCGGGCCATCCATCTCTGCTCCATGGCTCCAAACTTCGCAGTCTCCAGGTGGGTCAGCGGATTGTTATCCGTGTAGGCTGTAAACTTGCTAGAGGCCAGGTAGTGTTTGAAACTCTCTGTGACGTCCCAGACCAATGCCATGAATTCCATCTTAAAGGAACTGTAGCTCTCTGGGTTCCTTTATGTGGGACACAGCTTTCTACTGGCATAGGCGATCACCCTTTCTTTACCTTCTTGCCTTTGAGAAAGGACGGCTCCCAGTCCCACATTGCTGGCATCCATGTACAGCAGGAATGGCAGGGTGTAGTCCGGTAAGCTAGGATTTCTTCTCCTGTCAGGGCTTCCTTCATCACTTGGAATGATTCCTCTTGTTCCTTGCCCCACCTCCACAGAGAATCCTTAGACTTACCCTTCGTGGGTTGGCCTACTAGGAGGTATTGCAGGGGAGCAGCCTTCTTGGTGTACTCCTTTATGAACCTCCTATAGTAGCCCACCAATCCCAGAAATTGAGGTACTTTCTTCAGGGTCGTGGGTTCTGGCCACTCCTTGATGGCTGTCACCTTGTCTGGATCCAGGGCCACACCTTCAGCACTGACTATGTGTCCCAGGTATTGTAATCTTGTCTTTAACAGGTGGCATTTGGATGGTTTCAGCTTCATCCCGTATTTAGCCAGAGCTTCAAACACCTCTGCTAGATGCGCTACATGTTCCTCATAGGCCTTAGAGTACATGATCACGTCATCCAGGTAGAGCAGTACCGTCTCGAAGTTCTTATGTCCCAGGCAACTCTCTATCAACCTCTGGAAGGTTCCGGGTGCATTACATAGTCGAAATGGCATACAGTTAAATTCACATAGGCCCATAGGTGTCGTGAATGTCGTCTTCTCGCAGTCTTCCTTGGCTACGGACACCTGCCAATTCCCACTAGTGAGATCTAAAGTAAAAAAAGTAATTGGCAGATTTTAACACAGCTAAGGATTCCTCTATACGAGATAACAGGTAAGCATCCTTGTGTGTTATGAGGTTTATTTGCCTGTAGTCTACACACATTCTCATACTGCCCTCCTTTTTCCTGACTAGGACTAATGGGGCTGCCCAGGGGCTACAGCTATCTCGAAGAACCTCATGTCCTGTAACATTTCTTTGGCTTTCTGATAAGTGCAGTGAATAGTCTTACGCTCTTTGATTGGTGGATGTTTACCTGTGGGATATGATGTTGCACCCCTTTTATCCTACCAAAGTCAAGTGAATGCTTACTAAAGACTTGGTCGAATTCTTTGACTACCCGGTAAACACCTTGCATTTCGTACACAGGAGTGGTGTCAGTTCCGACATGGAGTTTCTGGCACCAGTCCTCCAGTGGCCCTGTTGTTTGATCAGGTTTTGCCCCTTTGGCATGAAGTATGGGTCCCACTGTTTGTATCTCGTTGTTGTTTACTGTGTACAATTTAGCAACGGTCACATACCTGGGTAATTTAACCTCTTCACTGCCACAATTTAAGATGCGAACAGGTACTCTCCCATTGTGTACATCAACCACCCCCTGGCTGTCAGCAGTGTAGGTATGTGCTCTATGCTGATGGGCTCCACTAATGCCTGATAGTCCTGCCCTCTCAGACCTATAGCTGCTCGACACCAAATCATCATTTCACTCATCGGGGAATCACAATAGGAAATGGGTCTATCACCCATGCAGTACCAATTGCAATTGCAATTGTTACCTGTTGATGGTGCAGGAGGGCTCTTATTTCACGCTGAAGGACCTTCCCTGACCAGGTTTGGCAGTATGTGCAATCTGTTGAAGCAAAGACAAAACTTCTTCCATGCAATTGCTAACAATATTTGTGCCTAGTATTATATATGGGTCATTTGCATTACTTGCTTCTGCTATGACCCTTGGTTCTGCAATACCACCCTCCCCACCTTTATTGGTACTTCCCTAAGCCCCATTACAGTAATTGGTTCACCGTTAGATGCATTGAGGGTAAAGTCTAGGGCAGGCTGTTTCAGTTCAGCATCAGCCCAGTACTTCTTATAAAGGATATAGGGGATGGTGGTCACCTGTGACCTGGTGTCCAGCAGAGCAGGTATCGGATGCCATCTAGTACAATGGACAGAAACAACCTCTGTCTGATGAAGGTCTTGTACCAGGTGACTGGGCCCTGTTGATCTATTCCTGAGGTTTGGCCCTGGCCCCCAGGGACTGCCGTTTAAAGGACAGCTCCTGGCGATGTGGCCGGTTTGGTTACAGCAGCGGCAGTTGGGCTCCCCAGTGGAGCTGTGGCGGTCGGTGGTTCTCCCTCAGTACACTGTGGCTTGCTTCGCTCTCATCCAGGGTACATCCTCCGGACTGTCGGCAAGTTGAATCAGCGGTTGAGGTCGGGGCTGGGATCTTGGCGCTGGATGTTGATTTTGCTGCAGGTGTAGAGCTTGCATCAGCTTGGTGATGTTTTTATTTATTTGGCGCATCTCAACACGCATCTCAGCACGCAGGGAGTCATACTTGTCAGGCTGAGCAGATTGTACATTGTGAGTGGCTGCAGACAGAGGTAATGATTTCGGGGTAGCCTGTGCCTCACCTCTGCACCACCATTTGATGGCAACTTCATGGGTCTCTACCGGCCGCAACCCTTTGATGGCCATGTCCTTTAGAGTGTTAAAGTCAGCTTCCGGATTACTCAGTGACCACAGTCTTATTGTCCTCGGGGGATAGCAGTCCCTGGGTGAATTGTTCAATCAAGAGCTTGTTTTCATCGGGTACACTGACAGGGCTCGCAACGCTTTCTCCAGGTGCCAGGCGTAAGCTCTTATATCATCGTCCGGCCTCTGGTAGCAATGATGAAAGCGCATGCGTAAATCAGGCTCATTGCACTCCTCAAAAGTAGCTCTCAATTTGTCAAATATTGTTGCCGCTGATCTCCGTTCAGCAGCCGACCAGGACTCACTCTCTTTCTCTGCTGTGCCAGTTAATTGTCCGAGTACCGCAGCAGCTTGCCGCTGGCCGGTCATCGCATACATGTCCAGGACACTAGCGATTTTTACAGTCACAAGCGTACGTGACTACAGGACTGTAAACGTATGAACTTTTGAGCTTTCTTGCACTTTCTACTATCTAATATCTACTAAATATGGACCATTAACCCATAGGAATTGGTTTGGCAAAGACTTTGTGTAAATACAATTCTTCATCAGGCAACGGTGGAAAGACTAATCACCAAAGTGACTTCTTTTTCAATTTTCTTGATTTTTGTACTTTTTGCTTTTTGAGACTCTGTACATTTTATATTGTTCTTTATTACTGTTATGTTTTTGCAAAAAGGTTTCCCTCAGTCCGGGAGTACTGAATTTCACTAGGGGGAAATGTCGCACCAAGAGTCCGGATGCGACAATGTCATTATCTCCCTTGGGGGTAGTATCATACCTGAGAGCAACAGAGGGTATTCACATCAACAAAACCAAAGCGCACAATACCTTTCTCCCTCCAGGCTTGAAGGGGGAGATCTAAAACCCAGATTCAGGGCAGCTCCCCTATAAATTCTGGTCTGGGGCAGAGTTAATCAGTTTAGTTCCTAGGAGGACTGAGGAAGACATCCTGTGGACTGGAGAAGTGCTAAGCTCATGCCAGGATAGCTGAACCTAGCTTGAGGGACCCGAAGGAAAGAGTCTGATGAAGTAGAGGCCTGGGGAGTGGAGCGGTGTCGAGCTTACCCCCAGAGGAGAAAGCGCCAAGAATCAGACACCGGAGTCTGAAACTGTGCAGGTCTTAACGTCCTGGCAGCCAATACTGGAGGGTGGGGGATTCCAAGTAGAGATGAGCCACCACCCTTGTGTTCAAATTCGATTTGAATCGTCGAATTGGGGGTGTATTTGTTGAATGTTCATCGAACACCATTAAAAACAATGGCAGGCAAACTCAAACACATAGAAATCACATAGAAAACACCTTCAAAGGTGTCCAAAAGCTGACAAACTACTCAGAAGACACAAAAAACACATGGAAAAGTGACAAGTACATAGTCATACGAAAAGAAAAGAGGTGGAGGAGTAAAAGGAGGAGGAGACACAGATATAGGCATGTCATGCCCTTCTAAAATCATGTAAAACACAGCAAATGGACTCCAACAAGAGTCTCCATTTTTTCCAAAAATGTGGGCACAGACCCCACTTAAGTGGCATCAATTGCCCCAGAGTTGCAAGCTTAAAATGGTTGGTGACTGTCATTCAGCACATTCAAAAATTTCCAAGTCTTTTGTCTCCCCAGGATGACACAGAGGTAGAAAAGTCCTTGTGGATCCATGACTTGTTCGTCTTGATGAACGTTAGTCTGTCTACATTCTCACTGGACAGCCGCGTGCGCTTATGTCAGGGCCACAAGGGAATGGGGTACTCAGGTCTCGGGCGGTCAGTTGCGGGGGATGTCACAGGTGGTCCGTGCCCGAGCCTGTGCCCTTGGGTGACAATAAAAAGGATGTATTTACAGGGATAGGGAATGTCAGTCGTGACGCCACCTGTGAAGGAACCGGTGCTGCTTGGGCCTCTGGGGTGATGGGCGGCAGCAAGATGGAGTGGCTCCCTACAGGAGAAGCGGAGTCACTGGGGCTAAGGGCTGTAATGGTGGAATAGGACAGCACAGTTGTTTCTGTACAGGGTTTGGAGTAGGGGAGCGCAGTCGGTGCAGTGCAGGATGAGTGGAAGGAGGGACACGCACACATTAAAGTCTTTTGGTAACTTTACTGATGACTGGTTACAGGTACACACATCCGGAGTGAAGGAAAACAACTTGGGATCTCCACAGTGAGTAGGGTTGTAGGCCTCCTTATTTAGCTTTCCTGTTCGGAGTCTGGCAAGTATGGAACCTAACCGGACCGTTACTTCTCTCTCTCCCCACACCCGGGTTGCTGCACTGAGGGCTCACTCTTGGGCCACCGCCGTCTCTCTCCATGGTCCCTGGCTCTCAACTGTTGGTGCTGAGCCTCTTCTGGATGCTGGTTTCTCTGCTGGGTCTATCTCTTCTGTCCCCTACAGACTCGGGCTTCAGTGACCAGTACTTTGGTGGGGTGAGTCGGCATGACTTCTCTACCCCTGGTAAAGTGTTTCTCGCCTCTGCCTTCGATCCCTGCTGTGCGGGTCCTCCACTGACTTTGGTGTGTACTGGTTTGGGCCTAGCATGGCTCCGGTACCAGTTTAGCTCACTAGTCTATGAGCTTCCTGCAGCTCTTCTAGCATCTGCACACACTCTGTGTGACTCCGCCCCCAGCACCTGTATTTATAGGGGGAACTGGCTTAAGGCAACCAGTTGGGCCCCCCCCTACAGTGGAAGGTGTTGGGTGAAAGTGGTTTACTCGCTGTGGGAAATTCTTCAGTGTTCTAGAGAAGCCGGTGGCCACCTGGCACAGGGTGCCACACTTATCTGTCAGCACACCACCCACAGTGCTGAAGACACGTTCAGAGAGAACGCTGGCTGCGGGGCACGACAAGATCTCCAAGGCGTGAATGGCGAGCTCAGGCCATTTTTCCAGATTGGAAGCCCAAAATGAGCAAGGGTCCAGTTCTGCAGTCATGGCATCAATGTCCACTTGGCGATACTCCTGTACCATTCTATCTAGGCATTGACTATGTGTCAGACTTCTTGTCTCCTCTGGCCTTGCAAACTTTGTGAAACAATTCCTCAAAATTGCTGTTACCACCAGATACCAAAGGAGGTGTTCTCGATGTCAGAGAGCGCTCAACACCAGCAGGTGTTTCCAAAAGAACTGACGACCTGCCAATCACACTGGCTGTTGCGGGTAAAGAGGTCGAAGGTCTGCATCCAAAAGCATGTGTGACTGCTGTCCCCACAGTCACAGAGGATGAAGAGGCCGTGGATGCACTAAATGGGGCAGACAGTTGTTGGCCCGGCCCGCTAAGCTGCATAGTAGCACAGTGAGCTTCCCACTGCGACTTATGCTTCATATCCATGTGACAGTTCATGCATGAAGTACTCAAGCTATTGATTTTTTGGCATCTACTTGGATTTTGGTGACAAATCTTACAGATAACATGAGTTGGGTCATCCTTTGCAATCTCAAAAAAGGCCCAGGCTAGGCAAGGCTTAGATCCCATGCGAAAAAACTTCAAAACCATATCATGCCATAGCAAGTTGATCAATTTCATGGTTGCATGGTTTGGCAGGGGTCAAGAGATGATTTAGAAACATTCATGGGAACTTTAAATAAAAACGACCTAAACATAAGATTGACATATCAGGCACACAAGAAAAAGATAACGTTTTTGGATGTAGCAATGAAAGTAGGAGAAAGTGGGACAATTCAAACGGATGTATTCCGCAAGGCCACAGCGGTCAACTCCCTGCTACATGCCACGTCAGCACATGTACCTAGTACAGTTAAGGGGATCCCAACTGGTCAATTTCTGAGATTGAGGCGCATTTGCTCAAGCGACGATAAGTTTGAGATACAGGCCCGTGACATGCGAGAGAGGTTCGAAACAAGGGGGTTCAGCAATAGAAGTATAAACAAAGGGTACATGAGAGCCAAAAAAACGACTAGAGAACATTTACTATTTAAACCAAAGATACCAAGGCCCCAAAATTCAGGAGTGTTGAGGTTTATCTCCACCTACAACGCACAATGGCCCAAAATCAGGGAGATGCTGTGTAAACACTGGTCTGTTCTCCTAACAGATCCGATTTTACAAAAATGTTTACCAGAGAGACCAATGATTACTGCACGTAGAGGTAGAAACTTGAAGGATATTCTATCTAGCAGTCACTACACACGAGGAAAAAATACATTTTTAGGTAACGCAAAAAGACCATTAAAGGGATGTTACCCATGTGGTGACTGTCTAGCTTGTACACAGGGGAATATAAAACGTGCCTTTGAGTTTCATGCCTCGAATGGTAGAAAAATACACAGGATCAACAAATACATCACCTGCAGCACGACACACGTGATCTATCACGCAACTTGTCCCTGTGGGAAGATCTATATTGGCCTGACCACGAGACAGTTGCGTGTAAGGATCCGTGAACACGTGCGGGACATTATGGGTGCTGGCCAAGTTGATGATATTAAATTGTTAAAAACTCTTCCCAAACATTTCAGATTTTTTCACGGATGTGATCCAGTTGGATTGGTAGTAAAAGGGATAGACCAAGTGCAGGGTGGAATCAGAGGAGGCGATTTGGCCAAAACACTTGCACAAGTTGAGTGCAAGTGGATTGTGGAACTAGACACTATGGCCCCCAAGGGGTTAAACGAAAAATTGAGTTTTTCTCCCTTTTTATAATAAGCGTGACCCTAATGTGCACTAAGTTGTGGCAATAAGATTTGAAAAAAGTCAAAAAGAATATTGGAACGTTTTTCCTTTTGTCATCATTTGTCTGTGTGATTTTAACTCTATTCATATTATTGTAGTTATCCGGAAGGAGAACTTATTCATAAATGAAGTTAATGAGCTGGTGATGTGAAACTGTCGAACAAAAGGAAAATATATAAGCTGGAAGACAGGAATAATGAGAAAATCTTGTTTGTATGGCTGGACGGCATTATGACAATGAACAGATGAACCGGTTGTTTTTCATGTGGTGACCTTGTTTGTAATTATGTTATGGGTTCCACTCTTATAAATAGGTAGAGATGACATGCTGTTTTTAGACATGTGATTGTTGCTAGTTTAGGGGGTATTTACTGTGTAAAAAAAAAAAAAAAAAAATTTTTTATAGTAAAAATATTCATTATGCACTATATGCACTTTATTCACTTAATATAATGTACACAATCATTTCACAAATCTTAGAGCATAGTTCTGTGCTGTTAAGAAAGATATATATATATATATATAATGTATGGCTTTCACTTCACCTGTACTTTTGAACGAGTGGACACCCACTAAGTATGCATGAGATGACACCTAGGGGGGTAAACATACACAGTCCGTCTGTAAATCGGTTGTCAATGTAGCCGGTCTGCCCATTAAACTAATGAGCAAATGTGCTCCAACAAAATGGCCGCCGTCATCCAAAAACTACAAAGCGGTGCGGGCTCTTATGGCTGAGGGGAATCGGGCTGTAGTGCGCACGCGCAATGACGCGGTTCGCGTCATGCGCACAGCCCCCTTTCCACCCAGTCACCGGCGGAAATGACGCGACGGTAATGGCGGCGACCATAATCCGGCGGTCGGCAGTAAATAAAAGGCGGCAGAAGTCGCCAGTAACATCACAAAGAAACCCCTTGAGAAAGCCTTGCGAAACGGACGTAGGGGGGGCCACAACTGAGAGCACTGACCGGATCAGGGAACAGCACAAACAGTATGGGTGAGTAAACCAGTGATTGAATGATTATATCACCACTGCATCCCCCATAACATTGAACAAAACTACCGTATCTGGTTTTATAAGGTGCAATACTGTGTTACCCTGAGAGTGCAATTACCTCTATGTGGTTCATATCTGGATTTATCCACAAAAACACTTCATTTTTTAACGGTGTATTGTCTGTTGCTTTATATGTTCAATAAAGTGTTAACTTATGAAACATAAACTCCCTAGTGCTTGCACTTATTTTTTAAATCCCATGCGACCTGAAGAGCCACCACGACTTCTGCTCAGAGTCAGAGTTGTGGTTGAGGATGCAGTTGTTGACGTGCTTCCAGTACTCCGTCTCTGTCCAGGAAGGCACCACCTAACCTTGTCGTCACTAGCATCCTCCTCCACCTCCTCTGCTCACTTCATCGACTGGCTGACTGTGGGTTGACAGTAAGTTCGATCTCCAAACTCATCATCCTCACCCTGTGTGTTCTCACACCCGTCATCCTCAGAGCCAATCTCTTCCTGCCCTGACCGAAAAGTCAAGTTCTCTTTCCAATCAAGTATCTCAGTCTCATCAGCATCTTCCTCATTGTCTACACCAACAGGAGTAACAGTTTGGGAATGAGGGTCTACATTTTGCTCAGAACCTTCTTCATCTGGGCCTGGATCCGACTCACAAAGCTTCTGGGTATCAGTGCAGATCATTTCCTTGTCTGGACTCACAGAAGCTTTGGATCAGACCTCTGATTCCCAGGCTATAGTATGAGTGAACAGCTCTGCAGACTCAACCATCTGTGTTACCCAATACTCAGACGGGCAGCTGGAGACTTGGGAGCTGCGAGGAAGCAAATGCGATCTCAGCAGGTGTTTCCACTTCCAAAACAACTGACGACCTGCCAATCACACTGGCTGTTGCGGGTCAAGAGTTTGAAGATATGCATCCAAAAGTATATGTAACTGCTGTCGCCACAGTCACAGAGGATGAAGAGGCCACGGATGCACTTGATGGGGCAGACGGTTGTTGGCTCAGCCCGCTAGGCCGCATAGTAGCACAGTGAGCTTCCCACTGCGACTTATGCTTCATATCCATGTGACGGTTCATGCATGAAGTACTCAAGCTATTGATTTTTTGGCCTCTACTTAGATTTTGGTGACAAATCTTACAGATAACATGAGTTGGGTCATCCTTTGAGATCTCAAAAAAGGCCCAGGCATAGCAAGGCTTAGATCCCATGCGACCTGAAGAGCAACCATGACTTCTGCTCAGAGTCAGAGTTGTGGTTGAGGATGCAGTTGTTGACGTGCTTCCAGAACTCCTTCCAGAAAGGCGCAACCTAACCTCGTCGTCACTAGCATCCTCCTCCATTTCCTCTGCTGACCTCATCGACTGGCTGACTTGGGTTGAAAATAATTGGAATCTCCAAACTCGTCATCATCACATTGTGTGTTTTCACACCGTCTTCCTCAGAGCCAACCTCTTCCTGCCCTGACCGAAAAGTCAAGTTGTTGTTACAATCAGGTATCTCAGTCTCATCAGCATCTTCCTCATTGTCTACACCAACAGGAGTAACAGTTTGAGAATGAGGGTCTACATTTTGCTCAGAACCTTCTTCATTTGGGCCTGGATCCGACTCACAAAGCTTCTGGGCATCAGTGCAAATCATTTCCTCGTCTGGACTCACAGAAGCTTTGGATCAGACCTCTGATTCCCAGGCTATAGTATGAGTGAACAGCTCTGCAGACTCAACCATCTGTGTTACTGTGGCGCCCCGCCAATGCAGGCATCACAGAGGGGTATTGCACCTGTTAAAGAGGTGTAATTGCCCCGTGGCAGGTGAATGGAAAAGTCGACATATGGCTTAAACACTCGCATCTACACACAACTTTAGCTCAGGGGACTAAAGGGTTAATTCCTTTACTAGGAGACCCAGCCCCGGTCGGAAGGAGTTGAGGGCAAGCAGTGTGGGGTGGGAGGAAGTGAGAAGAGAGTCCAGACTGAGCAGCAGAAGGAGTAGGGGGCTGCTGGAGATAGCAGCAGCTGCAGAGAACGTGGAAGGAAGGCAGAAAGGTGCCTTCCAGGGAAAGAGCATTTCTTGGAGCCAAGAAGCCGGTGATAAGCTTATCCCAAAACGTCTATCCGGGTTCCGGAGCCCGAAGTCTGCTGGAAGCTTCAAGCCCAGTAAGAGAATCCGATGAACCGGGAAGACTTCAAATTTTCCTAGACACCCGCGAAGTCGATCCAGGGGCCAGGCACCATGCACAGAGAGTTAGTGGCGGGCCATTGGAGCTTTACCCGACGACAAAGCAAAGGGTGAGAGAGTACAGGAGGCCAGGCTGGATTTCAGATCAGCCAGGCTTCACTTCAACCTGGAAGAGCGACAGAAAGGATACCTACTTAAGCTACACAGAGACTTTCCGTTCGCCTGCCACGATCTAGTACTGCACCTACCTGTTATTAGAGAAAGTGACTTTGTCTCTGCCTGTGTTTTCTTTTTGCGTGAACTTGTTCCCTTTTCAAGAACGCTGCCCCGGAGGTCCAGTCTTACCTGTAGAGGACTTTGCCAACTAGCCGCATTACCATCTACCTCCAGTGGACTGTGGCGGCGCTGGTGGCTCATCACTAGGGATGGGCGAGTCTACTCGCTAGGACTCCGTTACTCGGCGAGTAGTAAGGGACTCACAGGACTCGGTACTCTGCGAGTTTCCCAGCGATTACTCGCACAGCAACGAGTCCAATGCAAATCAATATCAATCCTAGTTTTGTCAGAGACTCTGACAAAACTAGGATTGCCATTGACTTGCATTGGTCTGATTATTTCAGTAATCTATTATAATAAAACTCCAAGGCTACCTTTACACGCCGCCACTGCGTGGTAGCAACTGCCTGACAAAGGGAAATGTTGTGACTGTTGCCTTGAAATTGCTACGAAGTGGCGGCGTGTAATTTGGGAAAGGGATCGGGTTCCTCGCATTGTTCAAAACTCCAAGGCAACACAAACGGATAATTGCCATGGTAGTTGCGTGTAAACCAGGGACAGGGATGGAATCAGCATCGCCTAGTGATTTCCCCAGGGTGTGCCACAGCATGCTGGATGCCGCGCCCCATCAGCGATGATTGGTGGGGACTACTGTGTAACCATTGGCTGTCCCTTCACAGGGCGCCATATTTAAAGAGCTGACCATTCACACTACACAATTGCAATAGCGTCATGTATTAGCCACCTTAAGGTGCAAGCTGCCCAGTCATGACGCCATTGCGTTGTCCAATCACCGTGTTAGCGTCATGGAATACACAACTCCGTCATGCCTATGTTTTGGCGCCGCAGAACATGTACGCCCACATTCCCCTACTGATTGTGGCGTGTGAGGGGGCGACGGGATTCAACAGGCAGTTATCCGCAGGATCTGTGGGAACTTCCGGGGAACCCCGATACCTTCAGTTGACAACGCAATGGCGGCGTGTACATGCGGTATCGGCGATCGTTAGCAACCGTTAAAAACGTGCGCATGCACGTACGGTTGATACCGGTTGCCAGGGATAGTGGCGGCGTGTAAAGGTACCTTTAGTCATTGGCCATTAGCTCTTCCACATTTATATTATGTTTAGTGTTGCAGAAATTTCTCTTTTTGTAATAGATTGTTTTTTTGCTTGCACCTTAACATTGGTGATGCCAGTCCCTTTCTTATATGAGCTGAGATGTAGTGGCTCCCCACAGGTGGAGTGGATCCCCAGGGCAGTGGATGATGAAAGCTTGTAGGGTGCAGGATGGAGGGCGCGAAGTAACAGACTCACAGGTGGTGTTACTTAGAGTCCATGTAACCTGGGAGAAACTCAGAGTTCTCCTCACCCAGCAAGTTCTGAGGCCTCCCTATTGCGCTCTCTCTTTGCGGGTCCCTGCAGTTCTTTTCGTGGACAATCTGATATGATCCCTTTCTTACAGACACGACCATCACTACAAATTGTAGATGAGGCACAAAAAGAGCAGATGCTTGAATGGATCTCAAGTGCTCCATCAAGTGGGCTCTCCTCCCCTTCAACTTCTACATCACAAATACTCCAGTCCTCAGAGGTGTCACCCCAATTGCACTTTCTTCCTGAATTACTGAAATAAATTATCTTTTTGATGATAAGGTACCTTTACACGCCGCCACAGAGTGCAGCAACAGGTAGCCACCGCACGTGCACGTGCTCGTTTTTAACGGTGGATACCGATCCCTGATGCCGCATATACACACCGCCACAACGTGCTTCAACATTGGTGCCACTCTGGAAGAGCCCAGTAACTATGCCAAAGTGCTCTCATCTTACCGGGTCCTATGCTAACACTCTATGCTGTGTACCAAACCCATCCAAGCAGTAGTACACAGCATAGAGTGTTAGCATAGGAACCGGTAAGATGAGAGCACTTTGGCGTAGTTACTGGGCTCTTCTACAGTGGCACCAATGTTGAAGCTAAGTCTCTCTTTTCTTTTTTCTAGTGCAGTATTTACTATATCTCAGCTGACCATCGTTCCCAGAGGTTCTTCAGCAGCAGCAGCTACTCATAGCCACAAGCCACAGGTGGCTTCACGAATAATCATTCCTATATTTCTCCAAGAACTCTTTAACACTGAACCCAGGGTCACGGAGACGGGTCTTGACCCCTGTGACTCCCTGGAAGCACCAAAGCCCAGTTCTGAGTACCCCACGAGCCTGGGGCCCATCACTTATATAACATTCTAATTTTCTGAGATAATGACTTTTGGGTTTTCATTGTAAGCTATAATCATCAACATTTACAGAAATAAACACTTGAAAACTATTACTCTCTTTGTAATTTATATAATATATACATTTCACTTTATGTATTGAACTAGATGTTGACCCGATGCTATCGCATCAGGAGGGTGGTGTCTGTGCGCTGTCTCTGTGCCTGTCTCCCCCAGAGAGTCTTCTCTCTGTGGAGTCTGTCCCTTGTGCCTTTTTCTTTGGTCAGTGCCATCCCCCCCATGTGTGTGGCGTCTCCCCCTTGTGCGCCGACTGTGTCTCGTGTGTGCGCTGTCTCCCCCGTGTGTGCCATCTCTGTCTCTCCCGTGTGCGCTGTCTCCTATGTGCACCGTCCCCTATGTGCGCCGTCTCTCCCGTGTGCGCTGTCTCTGTCTCTCCTGTGTACAGAGGCACAGGGGGACACAGACACTGGGGGAAGAGGAGAGGCACAGGGGAGAGGAGAGGCACAGGGGGAGAGGAGAGGCACAGGGGGACACAGACACAGGAGAAGAGGAGAGGCACAGGGGGACACAGGCACAGGAGGAGAGGAGAGGCACAGGGGTGCACAGACACTGGGGAGAGGAGAGGCACAGGGGGACACAGAGGCACAGGGGGACACAGACACAGGAGGAGAGGAAAGGCACAGGGGGACACAGACAGGGGGAGAGGAAAGGCACAGGGAGGCACAGGGGGAGAGGAGAGGCACAGGGGGACACAGACATGGGGAGAGGAGAGGCACAGGGGGGAGAAGAGAGGCACGGGGACACAGGCACAGGGGGACACAGAGGCACAGGGGGACACAGACACAGCAGGAGAGGAGAGGCACCGGGGGACACAGACAAGGGGAGAGGAGAGGCACAGGGGGACACAGAGTCACAGGGGGACACAGAAAGGGGGAGAGGGGAAGCACAGGGGGACACAGACACAGGGGGAGAGGAGAGGCACAGGGGAACCTGCAACTCCATATGACATTTGTCTTTGAGTGCTGTGCAGTTTTTTTCTTGTTATTTATCATATGGAGTTGCAGGTTCCATGCTGCAATCTGCACCCTCATTACCTACAGGTGATGGAGGGTCTAGATGGTGTCTGCCCACTGAAAAGTGGGGGGTGGACAAGGAGGATAGGGATATCAGAGTAGGACTCATCAGACCCTGAAGTCACTTTGTCACAGTTGATGAGCAAACAGACATTGGCCAATGTATGTACCAAGAACTTCAGAATTAAATAAAAAATTTGAGATTTTTGAGTTTTTTGAAAAAAACGTAAGTTTTTAAACTTTTTCCTCAAATATATATAGCTAGTAGCTTATGTACATCATTGGTAGTAGCTGGATGCAAGAACATAGGCGTGACAGAGTTGTGATTGGACAACGCAATAGCGTCATGATTGGCCTGCCTGGGCAGGAAGGCTGGCTAATACATGACGCCATTGCAATTGTGTAGTGTAAATGGACAGCTCTTTAAATATGGTGCCCTGTGAAGGGACAGCCAATGGTAACACAGTAGCCCCCACCAATGATCACTGATGGGGAGCGGTATCCATGAGCTGTGGAACGCCCCTGGGAAATCACTAGGCGACGCTGATTTCATCCCTGTCCCCTGTTTACACGCCAATACCAGGGCAATTCTCCTTTGTGTTACCTTGGATTTTAGAACACGGCTCAGAAACAGCTATCCGAGCAACTGCGAGAAACCCGATGACTTTCCCAAATTACATGCCGCCACTTCGTAGCAATTTCAATGCAACAGTCACAAAAATCCCTATTGCCAGGCAGTTGCTACCATGCAGTGGCGACGTGTAAAGGTAGCCTTGGGGTTTTATTATAATAGATTACTGAAATAAATGATCTTTTTGATGATATTCAAATTTATTAAGATACTCCTGTATATTATAGTTTCTCAATTAATTAAAAGGATTCAAACACAAATTTGTGTTCTATTTCTTGTGGGGAAAAAGATTTAAATTATGTAGTACTGTATAAAGGTAACAGCAATCAAAGGATATGCAAATACAAAGACATTGTCTACAACTGGAGAATATGGGTTGGACGAACATGCCTGGACAACTACAAGCACATAATAATAATCCGACTGCTCACCGGATCATACCATCTGAGCTCGGGCAAAAAAGATTTCTGAATATGCAGATTCCAGATCTTATATACGTGGCAGAGAGGCTCCCTCCTCCCATTCCTCACTCTCATCTTTCAGGCTCACTTAGTCAGAAACTAAAAGTCCCATTATTTGAGCTAGCTAAGCATGTAGACTGATGTAGGGATGGTTCAGTTACTCTATCTATCTATCTATCTATCTATCTATCTATCTATCTATCTATCTATCTATCTATCTATATCTATCTATCTATCTATCTATCTATATATCTATCTATCTATCTATCTATCTAATATATTTTTCAGTTTTTATATTGTTCACTACCAAAGCTATTTATTTTCTATTTATTTATTCACTTCTTAGCGCAAAAGGACATACTTGTAAGTCAGTGCTGGAGTCAGAAGGTGTGGAGGGGGCGCAGGAGCTGATATAGAAATCTTATGTAGCCAGCAGCCGTCCCTAAAGGCCCAATTACACACACACAGATAATTGTGAGGATTGTTCGTAGATCTCTGATTGCAGTGAAATCATGGACACATTGTTCCATTTTGTGACTGTGTAGAAATGTAATGGTGGGTTTACACATTGCGATATCGGCGTCCAACTCCGACCAAAAGTCACGTGGTTCGGGCGGACCCGATCTCGTTCCTGCGTTGTACGGTGTGAACATCCGATACGATGCAGGAATGATGGTAAACCGATATCGGGGGTTGAATGAGCGTGCTATTCAACCGCCCGATATCGGATGCCGGTTGGAGCCGAATTGTCCCGTGTGACAGCCCAACTCCGATGTGTACTGCCACATCACCCATTCACTCTCATGTTAAATGGTCGTTCCTGGGTTGGGGGGCGTACACATCATCAGGACGTTGTATCCCGATATCGGCACGTCTAAACTGCCGATGCGATCAGGGAGAAACGGGCACTAAATGAGCGCTCCCGCGCCGTTGTATTACGATATCGGAACGATATCGTAACGTGTAAACCCACCATTACAATGTGTCCATGATTTCACTGCAATCAGAGATCTGCAAACAATCTATGCACAATTATCTGCGTGTGTAACTGGGCTTTAACATCAACAGCCATTCCTGATCTCAGATTACTTCAGGCTGCAAGCACATCAGCTTATATCAGCCCCTTTATATATGTGATCCTGGGGCATCAGTGGGTTACTATACCAGCCAGGAGACCGCTGAAGAGCTCAGTCACTGCCATCACTGGACTCCTGTGAAGCTCAACTACAGGCAGAGCTTCACGGAAGAACCTTGACGTACACTATGTACTGCAATACTGTGGCATTCTATTGTATAGTATAAGCGATAAGACAATTGAAGGATCAAGGTATGTAACAGGATTAAAAAAAAAAATTATATAAAAAGTTTTATTTTATTTTTAATATTTTAAATCACCACCTATTTACCACATTAAAAAACATGTTTAGTATTGTCGTACTTCTAAAAGCCTGGACTACCAAAATATAAAATCCACTAACCCATATAGTAAATCATGTAAAGAAACAAAAAATCCAAAACAAAAAATTGTGGATTTTTGGTCATCACTCCTCCCTAAAAAAAAAAAAAAGCAATAAAACACAAAACATTGCACCATATTGGTATTAATAAAACTAGAAGTAGTAAGGAAAGAGTTTATTCAGCTCACCCCGTCAGCCACGACATGCAGCGAGCCAGCGTCCTGGAAAGCCACAATAGTAGTAATGAAGAAAGTGACCCAGCTTCCGTTCAATAATTGTAAAAAATCTCTTAATAAAGATTTAGCATCTTCCCAAATCCACAACAAAATGCATTAACAACATGTTTGGGCAGAAGAGGACAGGCGTTTACAGGCAACGCGTTTCGGACTTGTTTGTCCTTTGTCAAGCCTTAACAAAGGATAAACAAGTCTGAAACGCGTCGCCTGTCCTCTTCTGCCATACCAACCAACATGTTGTTTATGCATTTTGCTGTGGATTTGGGAAGATGCTAAATCTTTATTAAGAGATTCTTTGCAATTATTGAACAGAAGCTGGGCCACTTTCTTCATTATTAATAAAACTATTAGCATGCTATGCGAAAAACAAGCCCTCACACAGCTTAATTGATAGACATAAAAACTAAAAAGAGGTCTTGGAAAATGGCAACACAAAATATTTTTCTTTTTCAGAAGCATGAATTTTTGTCACCACGTTTCGTGCTCATTTGGCATCACTGTATTTGCATATTACTTGATAATTTTTATAATTCAATGAACACCATTAAAATAAAATACAAAAAATAATAGCGTATTTGAATTTTTTTCATTTTTTTATCACTGTTTGAAATTTCCCTTTTTTTTATACGTTGTATAGTGGGTTGGATGTTGTCATGCACCGTCACAAAAAACAAGCTAGAGGTAGTGGGAAAAATGCACACCCGTATTGGCGACTTTGACCGATGTTAGTCTACTGTTTAAGGTGAGGTTTTACTTAATCAAGTCCATCTGTGAAACTTGCCCCAAATATTTTTCTACAGTACCACCAACCCAGTGGCGGACCTTGAGCCTAGAGGGCCCTGGTGCAGCCATGGGGTGAGGAGCGGGGGGAGGTGCTGGCAGCTGTCGGTGATGAGCGGAGGGGCGGAGGGGGGAGGTGCGGCTCTCCTACCTGCGCTGTGCCGCGCGAAAAGCATGAATTCCTGGGAGCCGGGGCAGAGGGGAGGTGGGGCGGGATCAGACAAGGGAAGCAAGAAGCTTCCTGCTTCCCTTGCCTGACCCTCCTCTCCTATGGCATAGGGTTACGGGGGTCGGCTGGGGGCCCCCCTGCAGGCTTGAGGGGCCCCCTAGCCGGTCGGGGCCCTGGTGCAGCTGAACCAGCTGCACCACAGTAGGTCCGCCCCTGCACCAACCTCACCACATTTGACACTAAACTTGACCTAGATGTCCTACTCATCTCTGAACGCCATTCCACTTGATACAGCTCTCCTTTGAACAAGGAAGAAAAGGAAATGGCTATTCAGGCTATGAAACACATCCTACTGAAAAAAGATAAAGACAAACGTCAAAAATAAAGAATGGTCAACAAACATTGGGATTAAAGGGACACTGTCAAGTAATGTTTCTGCATAATACTAATATTACCCTCGAATAGTGCCTGGGCAAACATTTTAAAAAACATGCAAAATCATTATTCTTTGTAGTTTCCATGTTATCAGCATTGTCAGACCCTGCAGAGAGCTGCTGCATTAGTCCTGTCCATTATAAACACAGACCTGTCCTGGGTGTGTTAAACTGTCATGTAATTATGCACTCCCTCTCAGCAGCTCTCTCCTCCCTCCTCCCTCCCTCCTCTGCTCTCCGGACACTTTTGAGAGGTCTATTCTGTTGAGGACACAGGGAGAGTGGAATTGAAGGTCTGCCTTATCTTATCTAGACTCCGTTTCTCTAAGCAGGCATCCCTGCTATGACAGTTTCTGGGACATCCCTTGACAAAGGAGAACGAGTTCTCTGACTCGGGGTTGAGCACACACTGAGTCAGCACTGACAGAAAAGCCAGTGCAGAGATGCCTTGCATTACTAGCCGGCAGGAGACCTGAATGCACAGGTCTGGAGGACAGACGTTTCTCCCGTTGGCATCCTGACGCTGAACGTACCAAGGAGAAGCCCAGTGTACTTGTGAATACAGGCTATTAATCAGGATGATATGATGCTGTGGAGCTAGACGAGGAGAAACGATCTGACAGCACCTCTGAAAAAACTGCAGGTACTTGCTGACTTTGTTCCCTTTGAGTACATTTCAGTGCAAAGCCCCTCTTTTTTCTTGCAGTCTGTTTATTCGGCAGTCTGCTGTTTGCATATATGTGTTTTGGACATTAGAGCGGTGACACCTATAATTGCATGCACAGAAATACAGCACTATACTAATGTTGCACCCCCAAGGATCAGGGTACTCGAGACCAGGCTATCGTGTCTCTGGGATGTCAGGGTGCTGTTGCCTGATACCATTGTCCTAGGTGCAACAATAAAAAGGGGAATAAGTTAATGGGATTTTTTGTGATGCCACCCGTGGTGTGTGGTCAGCGTGGACCACCGCTGCCGTGTTCTTGCTGAGGACGTTGATGAGGGGCAGCCTGGATGATAAGCCCTCCACGGGTAGGGCTGGTTGTCCCCAGGGCAGGCATAATGGAAGATGGTGTGCTCTGGATGCTGCACTGTCTCTCCTCTGCAGCTCCTCCAGGCAGCACTCAGCATCAGTTTGCGGCTCCGCAGGTGGGGATTTCACTGCAGTTATATGAAATAATAGTCTCACACATTTTTAAGCTGACCTGGTACTTTGCTGGTGGTACGGCAACACAGTTTACAAGAGTCACAGTTCTCTCCCACCGCCACCACAGCTCTGGGCCAGGGTTCTCAAAGCAGCTTAGACAGCTCCTCTGCGTCACTCCCCTCAAGGTACCTTTCAGGCCTTTCAGTTCTGTACCTGTACCTGTCCTCACCTACGGGTTTGGTCCGGCCGTCACAGGCTCTGTAGTGAGTAGTCCCGCTTCACGCGTCACTAGCCCTAGTACGATGGCTTTAACCTAACTCCGTGGTCGTAGTTAGATCATGGGTCATAGAGTCCCCGCACCCCACCGGGATGTCTTATGGTCATGTAGTTTCCCCAGTCACGTCTACAGAGCCGGCTCGTGGCCTGACCTAGCCTTCCAGTGACCCAGGATTACTTGGGCTCATCAGGCTCCGTCAGTCTCTCCACTTCCAGCACTAGGGTTTATTGGCTTGGGGATCGTTCCCTTCTCCACCCTCCAGGGCAAGCTCCCTCCTGGGCATCCTTCCTCTAGGGAATTCTCAATCAATTGCCTCGCCCAACTTAGTGTTCTAGTGTTTTACTACTGTTCCTCCACCCACTTGTCTGTGGTCTTGTCTACTTCCCACCCACACGTCTCCAAAACTCCTGCCACCCCTCGCCTAACATAGAGTGATTGGCTCAGGGTCAGAGTGTGTCGGTGTATGGGTGTTTTACAAGTTGACTGACTTACCTCGTCTAGCTGCAGTTCACCCTGTGGCTGCCCAGTCGCAGGGGCACCACACTAATCCTTAGTTATCTGAACCACCTTGCAAATAAAACTAACAGGAATTGCTTTTAGAGTAGATACCTTACAATAAATCATATCTGATGGACTAGATGAGTGAATAAAATGCGACTTGGACATTAATTAGAAGAAACAAGCGATCGCTTAAAAAGTGGAGGTTTTGAAACCAAGCCTTTCTTTCTCCTTTTCTTGGGGAAAATGTTTTATATATTTGCTGTCTAAAATTTTTTATAGCTTTTTTATATTTTTTACATACCGCATGTGTTTTTTGTGTGTTTTATGTGCAAGGGAAATTTGTGAACAATTCTGCGGCTCCACGGCGGGGATCTGCGGTTTTGGACACAAAATATATATAATGTATAGGTTTTGAATAACTTGTAGCTCATAAAATGTAACTGTCTGTGCTTGGAAGGTTTTATTTAAATTTTTCCATATTGAAACGAGATATAGGGTGGTGGAAAGTAGCGTAACTCTATAAACTAATTTTATTAGTGGAATATTAAGGAGTAGTCTTTTTTCTGGCAGAAATGATGACAGCCAGGGTGAGGTGCAGCAACTCAGGAGGATTATAGAGCGAATCTAGTGAGAAGCTAATTAATTTTGCTTCATTTTTCTGTCTGTGAACATAGAGCTGATGTGCCTTGCCAAAAAGTAGAATTTTTTGTCTCATCTGTCTATAGGACATTCTCCCAGAAGCTTTGTGGCTTGACAACATGTAGTTTGGCAAATTCCAGTCTGGCATGTTTAGGATTTTTTTTTTCAACAATGGTGTCCTCCTTGGTCATCTCCCATGAAGTCCACTTTAACTGACAATAATGTTCCTTGAGCTTGAAGTTCACCTTTAATCTCTTTAGAAGTTTTTCTGGGCTCTTTTGTTACTGTGGTGCCCCTGCGACCAGGGTGGCCACGTAGGGAACTGCAGCCAGGCAGAAAGATAGACAGTTTGTGCATCAAACACCCTCACAGCACACACACACCCACTAGAGCACAGCAGCCAGCCCAGAGCCCGGGACTCTAGGTGGGCAAGGGGTGGTAGGGTTTAGAGGAAAGTGGGTGGGGAGGAAGGAAGGTCAGGTGGTAGACTAAAACAAAAGGAAGGAAAGAGGAGGAAGGAGTTAGTAGGCCGGAGTAAGCTGAGAAGTAAAGATCAAGTAGGCCAGAGTGAGCCGAGCTGTAAAGACAAGAACAGACAGAAAGTGACACATCCCGGTGGGGTTGGGCTCCCTGGAGATGCAGAATCCAAAGAGTCACAGAACCATGGAGAGAAAGCTGGTCCATAGCTGGCATCCCAGTGGATTGTGAGGACAGAGACCGGACCGGTATCACCGGATCCGAGAAACACGGCAACACCGACCAACTACAGGTGGGGTAGATTCCCCTTGAAGTCCCTGGAATCCACACGAGTTAGAGGGAGCCTGGTAACACCTTGGAAGATAGGGTTACTGAAGGCTAGGCACATACCAGAGTGTCGGCTCTGAGGGGAACTGAAGTTCCATACCGGCTTTCCAGACAAACCGACGGGGAGCTGTAACTCTAGGTTGGAGTTCCAAACACAAGGGTTGGAGGCACAGCAGCAACCACGAGGACCCAGCTTACCGCCCGCACACACTTAGGCGGAAACTGCATACAAGGGGACGAACTGCCATCATACAACCCGCAGAGAGAACAGAGAGAGTGAGAGAACAGCCTGAAAGGACATATAGAATGCGTGAGGGGTCTCAGAGCGACAGCCTGGCTGCAAAGGGTTGAGTGTTCCCGGAGTTAACTGTAATGTGAACTGTGTTCAGAGCTGTACAGTGATTTGTGTGACTTTGAAGAACTTGAAAGTAAACCCGGTGGATTCCAGATATACAGAACTGTTATTGTCCTTATTACCCTGCCAGGAGCAGCCTGACCCGCGGCAGGCTCATCCATCTAGCTGCAGCCCATCCATCCCTTCATCCTCCTGGCAGAGCTGCGCTGCAGCGGTGGTCCCATTACTGACCACAACCCTTGGGTGGCGTCACGACAAATTATCCCTGTAAATATCCCTTTACTCATGAGAACCCGGGACACTGTCCGGACCAGGACCACTGTGATATCCCCAGCAGTACCCCGGTGCGGTACCGAGTACCTCGTCCCAATGGGCTCCACATTACCATTCATATTATCCATCTCTTTGATTTGTCATTAATTTCCCTCCTTTCTGTCATGTCCAAGGAGGTTGGCTGCAGTCCCATGGATCTTAAATTTCTGAATAATATGTGCAACTGTAGTCACAGGAACATCAAGCTGCTTGGAGATTGTATAAAAATCTTTACCTTTAACATGCTTGTCTATAATTTTCTTTCTAATCTCCTGAGACAACTCTTTCCTTTGCTTCCTCTGGTCGATGTTGAGTGTGGTACACACCATGTCATCCAACAGCACAGTGAGTATCTGTAGCCCTATATACAGGCTCACTGACTTATTACAAGATTGTAGACACCTGAGACACCTGTGATGCTAATTAGTGGACACACCTTGATTTAAAATGTCCCTTTTGTCACATTAGTTTCAGGGGTATGTCCAGACATATTTCATGAGTTTAATTTTAGAAAACATTCTGTGAAAGCAGGGTTGAAAATCAATGTCTGACTTTCATTTGTTCAATTTCATAGATTTATATTTACTATTGCTTTTGTCAGATTCAAGTTATTTCTGTGACCATTGTGTTTTTTTTTTCCATTAAATGAGGGGTACCAACAATTTTGACCACATGTTGATATATATATATATATATATATATATATATATATATATATATATATATATATACACACTGTATATATAGATATATATGGATAGATCGATACATCCTATATAATAATTTCCCTAAGCCAGCTTCCATCACGATGTAACGTTTATGACGTCTCATCCGACTGAAGCTGGCTTAGGGATGATTCTCCCTAACTAATATGACCTCCGCTTTGTCGGTAGTGGGGAATTTCAATGCACCACTACCGATTTAAAGTGGTGCTCTGCCCCTCCACGCCATTGTAACCTGCTGCTCTGCCCATCCACGTTATTATATTTACCACCCGATCGCACCCGCCTCAGTCTTCCTCCGTCCTCCGTCTGCCGCCGCTATCTAGAATGTCGCCGCCCTGTAAATAGCGAAACCAAGATGGCGGCCGGAAAGTCTCGCGAGAGTTCCCAGCCGCCATCTTGGTTTCGCCCTGTGCACAGCGGCGACATGCAAGATGGTGGCCGGGAAGTCTCACAAGACTTCCCGGCCGCCATCTTTAATGTCGCCTCCCCGCACAGCCCGAAACCAAGATGCCGGCCGGGAACTCTCACGACACTTCCCGGCCGCCATTTTGAGTCCCAGGATTTTTACCTCACAGGACCGCGAGCGCACCAATCACAGCGCCGGACGCTGATGTCATTCTCACATCATGCAAGGTCCTATCACCACAATGACTGCTACTACTCCCAGCAGCGAGCGCTCGGCGGAATGTAAGTATAAGAATTGAACAGCCTCCTCCATCCTCACAGCCTTCTCCATCCTCACAGCCTCCTCCATCCTCACAGCCTCCCCATCCCCTCAGCCTCCTCCATCCTCACAGCCTCCTCCATCTTCACAGCCTCCTCCATCCTCACAGCCTCCTCCATCCCCTCAGCCTCCTCCATCCTCACAGCCTGCTCAATCTTCACAGTATCCCTATCCTCACAGCCTCCCTATCCTCACACCCTATTCCAACCTCACAGCCTCCTCCATCCTCACAGCCGCCTTCATCCTCACAGCCACCTCTATCCTCACTGCCTTCTCCATCCTCACAGCCTCCTCCATCTTCACAGCCTCCCTATCCTCACAGCTCCCCATCCCCTCAGCCTCCTCCATCCTCACAGCCTCCTCCATCTTCACAGCCTCCTCCATCCTCACAGCCTCCCCATCCCCTCAGCCTCCTCCATCCTCACAGCCTCCTCCATCTTCACAGCCTCCTCCATCCTCACAGCCTTCTCCATCCTCACAGCCTCCTCCATCCTCACAGCCTCCCCATCCTCACAGCCTCCTCCATCCTCACAGCCTCCCCATCCTCACAGCCTCCTCCATCCTCACAGCCTTCTCCATCCTCACAGCCTCTCCATCCTCACAGCCTCCCCATCCCTTCAGCCTCCTCCATCCTCACGCCTCCTCCTTCCTCACAGCCTCCCCAACCTCACAGCCTCCTCCATCCTCACAGCCTCCTCCATCCTCACAGCCTCCTCTATCCTCACAGCCTCCGTATCCTCACAGCCTCCCCATCCCCTCAGCCTCCTCCATCCCCTCAGCCTCCTCCATCCCTCAGCCTCCTCCATCCTCACAGCCTCCTCCATCCTCACAGCCTACTCCATCCTCACAGCCTCTTCCATCCTCACAGCCTCCTCCATCCTCACAGACTCCTCCATCCTCACAGCCTCCTCCATCTTCACAGCCTCCCTATCCTCATAGCCTCCCCATCCCCTCAGCCTTCTCCATCCCCTCAGCCTCATTCATCCTCACAACCTCCTCCATCCTTCAGCCTCCTCCATCCTCACTGCCTCCTCCATCCCCACAGCCTCCTCAATCTTCACAGTATCCCTATCCTCACACCTCCTCCATCTCCCACCCTCCTCCGTCCTTACAGCCTCCTCCGTCGTCACAGCCTCCCCATCCTCACAGCCTCCCTATCCTCACAGTCTCCTCCATCCTCACAGCCTCCTTCACTCCAGTCCCAGCCTCCTCCACTCCCTCATCCTCCACCCTATCCATCCCACAGCCTCCTCCATCCTCACAGCCTCCTCCATCCTCACAGCCTCCCTATCCTCCCACGCCTCTCTCCATCCTCACAGCCTCCTCCATCTTCACAGCCTCCTCATCCTCACAGCCTCCCATCCTCCTCAGCCTCCTCCATCCTCACAGCCTCCTCCATCTTCACAGCCTCCTCCATCCTCACAGCCTCCCCATCCCCTCAGCCTCCTCCATCCTCACAGCCTCCTCCATCTTCACAGCCTCCTCCATCCTCACAGCCTCCTCCATCCCTCAGCCTCCTCCATCCTCACAGCCTCTCAATCTCACAGCCTCCCATCCTCACAGCCTCCCTATCCTCACACCCTATTCCATCCTCACAGCCTCCTCCATCCTCACAGCCGCCTTCATCCTCACAGCCTCCTCCATCCTCACAGCCTCCTCCATCCTCACAGCCTCCTCTATCTTCACAGCCTCCCTATCCTCACAGCCTCCCCATCCCCTCAGCCTCCTCCATCCTCACAGCCTCCTCCATCTTCACAGCCTCCTCCATCCTCACAGCCTCCTCCATCCCCTCAGCCTCCTCCATCTTCACAGCCTAATCCGTCTTTACAGCCTCCTCCGTCCTCACAGCCTCCCTATCTTCACAGCCTCCTCCATGCTCACAGCCTCCTCCATCCCCTCTGCCTCCTCCATCCTCACAGCCTCCTCCATCCTCACAGCCTCCTCCATCCTCTCAGCCTCCTCCATCCTCAGCCGCACTACCTGACACCGCTGCCATCCTGCCAACCATTGGCCCCGCTTCATCGCCACCAGCCTCGCTGCCTCCGCCAGGTCCACGCTGCCTGGATGCCGGCGGTGGCTTCCGCCCCTCGCCGCTCTCTCATCGTTGGGGCCTCAGTGTCGCCATGCTGGTGGAGTAGCGGTGTAGGGGCTGTGGGCGGGTGCCGGGAGCCAGTGACGTCGTCCTGTGGGCGGCGGCGGCCAATGGGAGTGAGTGGACCATGTCAGGCTTTGCAGGCCCCGCTCACTCCCATTGGCCGCCTCCGCCACCGCCCCTGCAAGCGAATTGGGCGCTGTTTTGTACACACAGGACGCCCATCCCATTGGCCAGGACTCGGCGTCCTCCACCAATCGGATGGCCGTCAAGTGTTTACCACACGCCGCCCCATCCGCTCCTTCCCCTCAGGTCACATGCCACGTCCTGCCGCCGAGCGGTGATGTCGCCGCTCCAGCCGCATCTCTCCTCACCCCTCCAGCCGGACCTCTCCTCACCCCTCCACCCTCACCTCTTTTCACCCCTCCACCCCTACCTCTCCTCACCCCTCCTGCCTCACCTCTCCTCACCCCTCCAGCCCCACCTTTCCTCACCCTCCAGCCCCACCTCTCCTCACCTCTCCAGCCCCACCTCTCCTCACCCTTCCAGCCCCACCTCTCCTCACCCCTCCAGCCCCACCTCTCTTCACCTCTCCAGCTCCACCTCTCCTCACCCCTCCAGCCCCACCTGTCCTCAACCCTCCAGCCTCACCTCTCCTCACCCCTCCAGCCTCACCTCTCCTCACCCCTCCAGCCGGACCTCTCCTCACCCCTCCAGCCTCTGCTCTCCTCACCCCTCCAGCCTCCCACCACATCATACTCTCCTATCCACAGAGGCCCCTCTATACTCTGATACCCACAGAGCCGCCTGTATACTCTGCTACCCACACAGCTGCCTCTATACTCTGCTACCCACAGAGCCCCCTGTATACTCTGCTACCCACAGACCTGCCTCTATACTCTGCTACCCACAGAGCCGCCTCTATACTCTGCTACCCACAGAGCTGTTTCTATACACTGTTATCCACAGAGCCGCCTCTATACTCTGCTACCCACAGACCCACTTGTATACTCTGCTACCCACACACCCGCCTGTATACTCTGCTACCCACAGAGCCGCCTGTATAATCTGCTACCCACAAAGCCGCCTGTATACTCTGCTACCTACAGAGCCACCTGTATAGTCTGCTACCCTCAGAGCCGCCTGTATACTTTCCTACCCTCAGAGCCGCCTGTATAATCTGCTACCCTCAGAGCCGTCTGTATACTCTGCTACCCACAGACCCGCCTGTATACTCTGGTACCCACAGAGCCCCCTGTATACTCTGCTACCCACTCACCCGCCTGTATACACACAATTTATTTCACCGCGCTCCCGATGCAATTGCATCGGGCCTTTTTACTAGTATATAATAACATTATAGCATCTCTCCTCACCCCTCCAGCCGGACCTCTCCTCACCCCTCCACCCTCACCTCTTTTCACCCCTCCACCCCTACCTCTCCTCACCCCTCCTGCCTCACCTCTCCTCACCCCTCCAGCCCCACCTTTCCTCACCCCTCCAGCCCCACCTCCCCTCACCCCTCCAGCCCCACCTCTCCTCACCCTTCCAGCCCCACCTCTCCTCACCCCTCCAGCCCCACCTCTCTTCACCTCTCCAGCTCCACCTCTCCTCACCCCTCCAGCCCCACCTGTCCTCAACCCTCCAGCCTCACCTCTCCTCACCCCTCCAGCCTCACCTCTCCTCACCCCTCCAGCCGGACCTCTCCTCACCCCTCCAGCCTCTGCTCTCCTCACCCCTCCAGCCTCCCACCACATCATACTCTCCTATCCACAGAGGCCCCTCTATACTCTGATACCCACAGAGCCGCCTGTATACTCTGCTACCCACACAGCTGCCTCTATACTCTGCTACCCACAGAGCCCCCTGTATACTCTGCTACCCACAGACCTGCCTCTATACTCTGCTACCCACAGAGCCGCCTCTATACTCTGCTACCCACAGAGCTGTTTCTATACACTGTTATCCACAGAGCCGCCTCTATACTCTGCTACCCACAGACCCACTTGTATACTCTGCTACCCACACACCCGCCTGTATACTCTGCTACCCACAGAGCCGCCTGTATAATCTGCTACCCACAAAGCCGCCTGTATACTCTGCTACCTACAGAGCCACCTGTATAGTCTGCTACCCTCAGAGCCGCCTGTATACTTTCCTACCCTCAGAGCCGCCTGTATAATCTGCTACCCTCAGAGCCGTCTGTATACTCTGCTACCCACAGACCCGCCTGTATACTCTGGTACCCACAGAGCCCCCTGTATACTCTGCTACCCACTCACCCGCCTGTATACACACAATTTATTTCACCGCGCTCCCGATGCAATTGCATCGGGCCTTTTTACTAGTATATAATAACATTGCTACTGGCCACATTTGGCGCCTATTCCTCCCGATACGATAGCATCGGGCACCCATCTAGTATATAGAATATTTATAGAATTGAGAACAAATTGGGAAATTTGTGTGTGCCCATTTGCCATGACAAGGCTAACCTAGTTAATGGGAACCTATATTATAAAATTTGACCTTACTTTTGCTAAAGCCTACAAATTTAAAGGGCAGGTAGGATCTAGCTGAAATTTAAAACAGCTTTAGACAGATAGGAGGAGTACTTAGCCATGTATGGAGACTGACTCTACTGCTAAATAAAAATATAAATATAAACAGCTTTGCTTGGCAAAATGAGTCAAAATATGAACAGATGAAAGCTACTCTAACTGCAATATTATACTCCAAAGAGTGGTGTCTCCGGTCTGCGCTGCTGCCCAAAATGATGCAAATAAAAAAGATGTGGCACGTGGCGGCAGCTGTAACTCAGGCGTACAAGCCGGTTGTGGGTGATCACAACCTGACCAGGTGAGCAAGCTACCTCTGAGGCCACCTTTTACTTGTTTTAAGTGATAAGGTACAATCTGAGCCTCTTTGTCTCCTTTGCTTAATTTTACATTATATCAGATGTGACACACCCATGGGGAGGAACTATGATAGTCAGTGCCGCCTACCACTTCCCGACCATCCCTTACATCTTACAGGTCTGTGGAACAATAAGTGTCAGCAAGCCATTCTGGATTTATATCGCAGCAGACTTTCATCTGTGCGATACACACTGGCTATATACATTCCCGGTATATCTCACAATATATAATATATGTTCTCTAAACAGCAGCAGAATGGGTAACATTAAACCTTAAGGAAAAAACTATATACAAACATGTGAAAATACCCTGCCATAAATTGATAAGTAAAAAGCAAGTGCTATTAAAAACGTCTTGACCTTGACGTTGGTGGGGCAGCTTTGTACCTTTTTGCAAAAACGTATGTACTAAATACCCTGTTTTTTAATAGCACATGTGACACGCCCGCTCCAGGGCCTTGGGCACTCGTTACCAGGCCAGTTCTTACGGTTCATTTTGGGGAATGTCAAGGTGGCCACCCGGCTCTGTGATCCTGGCAGTGTCATTTTAAATAAACAGGGGGAGATGACAGGGATGACAGAGATAAAGGGGTATTCGTGACACCACCTGCGGTATGCGGCTAGGACGACTGCTGCTGCTTCAGAAACTCTGGGGATGATGACCGGCAGCTTGGATGGCTTCGCTCCCTGCAGGTGGAGCGCGGTCCCCTGGGTAGCTAAAAGGAGATTTCAGTTCGTACCTTGGCAGATGTTCACTAGGTCATCAGCACCCCGGTGTTTCGTGCAGCCCCTGCGGCCGGTGGTCACCGCTAAAGAAAGTCTCACACACCACAGCTATGTTACTTTTACTCAGATGTTTTAGCATGGCCGCCGGGTGCTTCTGAGGCAGTTGACAGGGTAGGGGGTACTCGGATACCGGGACTGATGACTACTTGGATGGGGGATCACAGCTGGTCGGTTCCCCGTTCCGTGCCTTGGACCCTCAGTGGCGGGGATCATGGGAGAATGATGATGATGGATGGGGACTGGTAACGTGATGCCACCTGTGGTACCTGGTAAGTTAGATTCCAGCACTGCAGGCCGGCCGCTAAGGTGATGTGATGCAGCTTGGGTGTTACAGCTCCCCACAGGTGGAGCTTTACCTCAGGGCAGCGGGGATGGATGCGGGGAGTCGTAGTAGCGTCTCTGCGGTGAATGCTGTGGGAAGCGGCGGTGAAACAGGCACACACACACAATAGTCTTTTTTTCGGAACCTTTTACTGATGTCCAGTAACAGGTACAGTCCAGGAAGGTAACCAGGTCCTCGTTGCAATTTGGGACTTTCACCTTGGAGAGTTGTGAGGCCTCCTCTTTCACTGTGTATGGTGGTTTGGGGTAAGCTCTGCCTATAACTGAACTCGCCGCTCCTTCTCCCGCTCAAGGAGTCACTCTATAACCGACTATGAGGACATCCTGTGGGAACCCCTATTCTCCTTTCGGGCCCCTGGTCCTGTGCTTGGTCAGATTTGAGGGTCTCCTAATTTGTCACCTCAGGGGGATTAGTCCTCCTGATCCTTCCGGGCTTTTCCTGCTACAATGGATGATTAGCAGTGTCGGACTCTGGTGTCCGGGTGAGCTAAATTGAAGCCTCTTATGTTTCTTCCTTTAATTCCCTGCTACTCCTTCACTGGCCTCCAATCCTCTCCCTAGGGTGCAGCACAGCTGGGTCAGAGTTCCCCGGTCCTGGGCATGGCTTGTTCCCAGCGACCATCTCCTTCACTCTGCTCTCTCCTCTGCTCACTGCAGACTAACTAACTAACTGAAACTAACTGACTCATCCCCTCAGGCCTGGATCTTTTATAGGGGTCCTGGCTTAAGGCAGCCAGTGGAGCTCCCCCTCCAGGTGTGGGGAGGAAAGTGTTGTGTGCTTTGTGTACCAAAGTGTAAATCCTTCCTTGCACCGGTGGGTCCTGTGGCAAACCCCAGCAGGGGTGCCACACTTCCCTTGCCAACCTCCGGTTCAGCGTTGTCTCCAGAACCAGGACAGTGCAGTCAAGCCTCTGTTGGTGTTTCTTTCTCTCTTACTAGGTGTTTCTGTCTCTGGTAGTCCCTGTCTCAGTGCTATAAGATAAACTCCCTTTTAAAAGTAGTCACTCCAAATGACATATAACTCAACAGAAAAAAAGAAAACCTTTTTTCTCCAGGAATGATTAATAAAATTATATCAAAATACAATTGAATTCCAATTCTTTATTTATATTTCATAATTTCCACAAATATTAAAATTATTGCACAGAGCATTCCCTCATACGGGACCAATCATATTACAGCCTGAACAGTATATATTACATAGTATCTAATAACACTCAACAAATCATTCTATCACCATAGTGTAGTATATATTTTGCATTATATCCACTGCTGGCAGGATCTAAAGGACTTTTAGATACATTAGCCGACCCTTCCAATCTTAAATAGCCACCTGTAACTATCACTCTCTTTTAGATGTATCTATATTGTTATAGGGTGGCGATTACTCTAATCCAAGGCCAATTCCTCATTCAATTTCTATTAGATAGTTAATAGATAGTTGAGATGTATACCTGATGTATAGCTGCTGTGCTGCAATGAGGTCCCGAGGTGCGAAACGGACGTAGGGGAGAAGGGACCTCATTGTATGTAGTTTTTTCCCAAGGGTGCGTTCACACACTGCGTATTTGCTGCGTATTTTTATGCGAGTGCTCTTGCAGTTTTTGTAGCCTAACATGGCCTAACGTTCTTCCGTCACGCAGAAGACTTTGGCTGTACTGACAAGATTCAGCATGAAATACCCACGGGAGATGCACCACCGATCAGAGAAAGGTACAGACAAATACCCCCAAAATATTACCAAGAAGTGAAAGAGCTCTTGGCACAGATGCTAAAGAGTGGGGTGATAAGAGAGAGTCAGAGTCCATGGGCTGCCCCAATCGTGCTGGTCAAGAAAAAGGATGGGTCTACTCGCTTCTGTGTTGACTACCACAAGCTTAATGGATGCACTTTTTTCGTGATTCCTATCCCCTGCCCTGGATAGAGGAGTCCCTGTCAGCGCTGGGAAAGGCACGCTACTTCTCCTCCCTTGATCTAGCAAGCGGATATTGGCAGTTCCCTGTGGCAGAGAAAGACAAGGCCAAGACCGCATTCATTGTGCCCATGGGACTCTTCGAGTTCAATCGCATGCCGTTTGGGCTAAATAATGCCCCAGGAATTTTCAGCGCCTCATGGAGAGTTGCCTTGGAGACATGAACTTCGAAGCCATGTTGATTTATCTGGATGACATCGTAGTGTACTCTGCAACCTTCGAAAAACATCTCAAACAACTGGGTCAAGTGTTTCAATGGTTACGGGACCATGGGCTTAAACTGAAACCAAAAAAAATGCTGGATCTTTCAAAAAGAGATTGAATATCTCGGGCACAAGGTGACGAAGGCAGGCATGCAGCCGTCTGATGGGAAAGTGAGAGCAGTGCTACAATGGCCCACACCCAGCACAGTGAGAGACTTTCCTGGGACTGGCCGGATACTACCGTCGCTTTATCAAGGACTTCGCGAAGGAGGCAGAACCTTTGCATGAATTGCTCCGAGGAACTGCGAAAGGACCAAAGGCACAGAAAATTTGCTGGGGACCAAGACAAGCAGAAGCCTTACACCGACTGAAAGAGGCCTTGGTCAGCGCCCCTGTGCTTGCCTATGCAGACTACAACCTCCCTTTTGGTTATATACAGACGCGAGCCTCTACGGTCTGGGTGCAGTACTGGCCCAGGTACAGGACGGTATCGAACGGGTGATTGCATATGGAAGTCGGACGTTGCGAGAAGCCGAACGCAACCCTGAGAATTACAGTTCTTTTTATCTGGAGTTACTAGCACTAGTTTGGGCAATAACCTAAAGGTTCTCTGAATATCTCACGGGAGCTCAGATTGAAGTCTATACGGATAATAATCCACTGGCTCACATCTCCACGCCAAACTGGGGGCAATGGAACAGAGGGGGTTGGCACGACTCTCCAGATATAATTATCATATGCAGTACCTTTCCAAGCACGAAAATCAGAATGCGGATGCCCTCTCTCGTGTTACCAGAGAAGCCCCAGTGGGGGAAAGAGATGAGCAGTTAGAGGAAGACGAAATTCCAGACTTCAGTAAATTCACCGCCCAAGTGGTGGAGGCTTGTATACGGGAGATTACGTCGGGCACAACATCACGCCTGCTTGGCCAAACCAGAAAGGAATGGGTGAAGATCCAGTCATCTGATCAAGAACTGCTTTGAGTGAAAGAGTGGGTGATCCGGCAGTGTAAGCCTAGGAAGGAAATATGGGCCATGCTGTCACACGCGACCCTACAGATTCTCAGCCAGTGGGACAAGCTATCGGTGCAAGAAGGGATGCTGTATCGGAAGGTGCACCTAGCTACAGAGCTGGAAGTACGGTGGCAAGTGGTGATTCCCAGAAGATGGCAGTACCATTGGCCCGAGAAGCGCACGAGAGAGGAGACCATTTCGGGTGGACAAGACTTACCAGTGGTTGCAAAGAATAGTTTACTGTCCTCAGATTCCTCGGGCAGTGGAGAAGGCCTGTAAACTGTGTCGTTCCTGCGAGTTAAATAAAGCTCTCCCACAGCGAGCACCAGTACAGACCATTGTCACTAAAGAGCCGTTGGAAGTACTTATGATAGATTATTTGAAGATTGGCCACTCCCACCGGGGCTATCAGTTCTGCCTTGTGATAACAGACCACTTCTCAAAATTTGCGGTGGTGACGCCCACCAGAGATCAGACGGCTGAATCGGCTGCTTGAGCCATCAGTGATGACTTTATCCGGTTATACGGCTGCCCTAAAAGGATACACTCTGATCAAGTGGCCTGCTTTCAGGGCAGTGTCATGAGAGAGCTGCAAAGTATCTATGAGATGCAAAAGTCAAGAACCATGCCTTATCATCCACAGGGCAACAGAGCCTCCTACAAATGCTACGCACATTGGAAGATGATCGTAAGAGTCACTGGCCCAGTTATCTCGCAGAACTCGTATGGGCATACAATAACCGTGTCCACTCCACCACTGGGTATGCCCCATACGTGCTATTGTTCGGAAGAGCTGGAAGAGGCATTGAAGAACTAAACCTGGCTCCACCCGAGATCAGTGAAATTCAGAGCGTAGGTGCTTGGGTTGACTGTCACCGTCGACGGCTGGAGACTATCCATCGAATTGTCACTAAGCGGTTGCAAGAAAAGATATACCCCCGGCAAGAACCTGTACATGAGGTCCCGTTCTTACCAGGAGACAGAGTGCTAGTTGCAAAGAAACACCCGAGACACAAGTTGAGTGAGCGCTGGAAACCAGAGCCGTACATTGTGACCAGAAGAGTCTTCGCAACGGGCCAGTGTACAAAGTGAGAAGCGAGCGGGGAGGCGGCACCCTCATCCTGCATCATAACATGCTGTGGCCCTGCTATTCAGAAGACAGGACCGGACAAAGCGACTTGGGGACTGTGCCCGTACCTGTTCCTGTTACTCTCAAGGAGGGCTCTGACGATGAAGAATGGTGGCGGGCCCCGTCCAACCCAACAGACTGGGGAAGGTCGAACCCCCATCCGTTCAAGATGCAGGTGCCACCCCTGCAGAGCATGAGCCACCAATCTCCAGAGATGACGACGCGGATATTGTACTCCCTGCTACTGCACCAGCGTCTGGTGAATTAGCCGTACCTCCACGTAGGACTGAACGGACTAATGCTGGTATTTCCCCTGATCGGTACTTGGCAGATGAATTTGTATATTCTGTCACTGGAGTCGGTTGTAAGACATTGGCTCCCAGGCAGCAGGTTGTAAAGCACGGCAGAAGTTGCCATCGTGTGTTCCTGTGCAGAGGGCCTCAGGAGAGTATTGGCCGGGACGGCCGATGTTAAAGAGGGGGAGAAATGTAAGACCTATTAACATTTATATATATGGTTAAAGGACTGTTTTGTGGACTCTTCCTTGTGTTATACTGCCACCTGCTGCCAAAAAGAAAGGATAGCAGAGATAAACCCCCCTGCTGCTGGGAGTGACATGGAACAGTCCAGGAGATGGATGGGAGGGGTCTCCACAAGGAGAAGAGAGACAACTTCCACGTGTGTGGCAGAGAGAGACACAGACCTAAAGAGACTGGATGTGGAGTGAGGAGCCAGACTGCACGAGCAAGGCAGAGATCCAGGTCAAAGACTGAACTCGAGAGACCATTTTGGGACCAGGGTCACGCTGAACCTGCTTTCAGTGAGGTCGGTTGACACATGAGCACTAATTTTTGCTCTTACTCAGTTTTTTGTAAGAGTGGGTAACATTGTTACATGATAGACCAAGGAGGGGGGACATAATTACTGGAAGGGGACAGGATGGGGACATTGTACTCTGATGGGGACATTATACTAGGAAGAGGCCAAGGATGGGGGACATTAAATGAGGATGGGTGGCATAATGACTTGTAGGGCACCAGAATGTTGTTATAGCTGGAAAGTTCCCAGGATGGGGGACATTACACTAGGAAGGCGCCCATTGTGGGGGAAATTATGCCAAAAAGAGGCCGAGAATGCAGGATATATATTAATGACAGGGACCATGATGGGCACAAAACATGAGGATGAGGTCTTTATATCAGGAAGGGGCCCGATTTGGTGGACATTATTACTGGAAGGGGTCAGGAGAGGGACACTACATCAGGATAGGGGACATTGTTACTGGTTCGGGCTCAGGATGGGAAACATATATTATCGGATGGGGCCAAGAAAGGGGGACATTATACCAGGAAGGGTCCCAAGATGTTGGACATTATTACTAGAAGGGGCCCAGGATGGGAAACATTTTTACAGGTAGGGGCACAGAATGTTGGACATTGTAACTACTGGGCAAAGGCCCAGGATGGGAACATTACTACTTCAAGTGACATGCCCACCACCATGGCCGTGGGGTACTCGGACGGGAATGTCATGGTGACGTGACCCAGCTCCATGGTCCTGGCGTGTCATGAAAATGGGGGAGGAAAGTTTATAAGGGATTAAGTTGTGACGCCAGCCATGGTGTTCAGCAATGGATGGCTGACACTGCGGTTCAGATCCACTAGGGCAGTTGGCAACGCAGCAAAGATGTTACAGCTCTCCACGGGTAGAGTGGGGCCCCAGGGCAGTTGTAATGTCTTTTTAAATGATGGTATTAGTTGTAGCACAGGACAGCTGATGCAGGAAATAATTTGAGGACACAGCAGGGTGACGTCTTCACACTTTAATTGCAGTCTTCAGGTTACAACAAACAGCTGGGTGCTGGGTCCTGTGGTTTGGTTGTCCAGTTAACTCTCGGGTAGATTGGGTGCACTTTACCGGGACGTCCTTCTGATGTATTTTTCCAGGTCATCTCTCTGTGCTGGCTCTCGCCCTCCTGCCCTGCACCTCACACACAGTGTCCCAAGCCAGCAGCCTCGGGCCCTGTCGGGCGACGTCTTCTCTCTCCCCTTGGCCCTATGTGACTGCCTTTTTAGTGAATGCGTGTGGCTTTGGCTGATGCACGGTCAGATCAGATACCGAAGCCTCCGGTCAGCTAGTTGAGGCCTAAAGTCTCTCTGCTAGTCTGGGGCCGGTCCCCTCTGTGACCCTGGTCCCTCCACCTGTCTTTGTTCGCCGTGGATACAGAGCCACGGGTGAGTTACCTACTTCCCATGCTCCTGAGACCCTTCTTTGGTCCTGTCTGCGTCCTCTAGCAGACTCCTCTGTCACTCTCCTGGGACGAGCCTCTCTGCGGCTCCAGTCCCCAGGACATATCACTTCATCTCCGATTGACTAACTTCTTGCTCACTCACTTACTGACTGATTGCCTGGCTACCGTTTCCTCACGTTCTCTTAACGTCCTCTACTTCCGGTGTCCTTTCCTTTTCTACTTCCTCCACCCACACCCTCTACCTTGTTCCCCCCTCCAGCCAGAGATGGGGTCCTCCCTAAATAGGGTCCGCCTAGATCCCCTGGCCTGGAGTGGTGTGGTGTTTGATGCTGGTGGGTGGGTTCCGGGTAGTGCCCCCTCTGGCTGAGGTGCAGTACCTCTATGGCAACTGGATCCTCAGGGGCGCCACACAAGCGTTCCTGAATGGGGAACATTATCACTGGAAGGAGCACAGGTTGAATGACATTATCATCAGAAGAGGCCCAGGATGGGGGACATTATTACAGGAAGGGACCAAGACAGAGGTCATATATTACTAGAAGAGTCCAAGAATGTGGAACATTATACTAGGCAGTGGCCCAGGATGTTGGAAATAATACCAGGAAGACGCCCAGGATGTTGCACATTATTACTGGAAGAGGACCAAGATGGGGAATATATTTACTGGAAGGGGCAGAGGATGTTGGACATTATTATTGCAAGTGGCACAAGAAGGTGAACATCATTATTGCAAGGGGCCCAAGATGGGGAACCTTTTTACTTTAAGTGGCCTAAGGATAGGGTGATTATACCAGGAAAGGCCCTAGGATGGGTGACCTTATAACAAGATGGTGGATATTACATTATAAGGGATAAGGGGGGTGGGAGCGCAACACATGTCTTTATAAGATTTAGAATGCTACAAGGGCCCATTCATCTGACTATCATGCAGATGGGATCCCAGGTCCAAATTTTGCCCATCGGATTCTAGTTATGTTACTGAGTACATTACAATTAACTGCATGTTCTTTTAAGGTTAGAGCTATATGGCAACATGTGCTGTGCAACACATTGTAACACTAGAAGTAATGGCTTACTATGGTTCCGCGTCAATCCTTTACACACCGTGATCGGGGCCGGTTTTAGCCAAAGTGGGGCCCTGGGCAAAAGGTTAAGTGGCCCCTAAATGCTCACATATTGCACCGTCACACACAGACATTTGGGTTACATGTACAAGCATCAAATTCAGATGGTGAATGAGCGTGATCAATAATATTCAAGTCATTCAGCGCTTGTTTCCAGACTTTTTACACAGGATGATGAAGAATGATGCATGCAGAACAATCACTGGTAGACTAATCTGCCCCTACAGTATCGTGTTATCGGCAGCACTTCTGCAGTTTGCAGCGGATGATCTGCTGCCGGGAGAAAGGGTTTTTGTTCCTCCATTAACAATCCAATCACCCAATGATGAGCAGCATTTTGCTCGTTTGTTGGGCGATTGCCGACCTGTTTACACCTAGGAACTCTCGTCTGTGCTGCTGGGATTTATAAATGTAGATGTTACATACACACGGTATGTGACGCACTATAAATTACATTTATACACTAAGCCAATGTGTCGCCCCAGGGCGTGAGGTACTCGAGTACCAGGCGGCAGAAGGGGTTAACTTTGTCACGGGGAATGGCGGCCATGCCTGATCTCGTGTCCTGAGGACTATTCTCTTGAAAAGGGGGAATTATTTACAAGGATTATGTACATTTTGTCGTGACGCCACCTGTAGTACCTGGTGAGATGTCACCAGCGCCGCCACAGTCCTCCGGAGGTTGGTGGTATCGCGGCTGTGATGGTATAGTCCCCCGCAGGCAGGACTGGACCTCCGGGGCAGAGACTCCTGTGGAAGGAATCAGTTTGTAGAAGGAAAGATGTAGCAGAGTCAAAAGTCACTTCACCGGGTACTTTACTGGAACTCAGCAGTCATTAAAGTTCACAATGCAGTTTGATGTTATCAGACAAGCGGTTACGGGTGGCTGCAAGCAGATTTTTGGTAGTAGGTAGACGGAACCGACGTTTATGCCTTTCTTATTCCTCCTGTTCCCTTGCCTCCCAGTAGTGGGGTGAAGCCAGTTCTCCTGGAGTAGATCTGACCTCCTGCTGTCTCTCTTTACCTCCCTTGCTCCCGTCGGGTGAACCTTCTTTTGACATGGCAGCTCCCGAGACTCTGTGGCTCTTTCTGCACAGCAGCTTGCCAGTGGTGACTAATTCCCCTCTAATGAGTGCTTTAGGAGTCAGGGCCGTATATATGTATACTCCCGTTCTACGGATTTTCTGTAGTCCTTAAAGGTTGCCACAGGTGCGGGCTCCGGTACCCGGGTGCTTTCTTTGAGCGAACTCCCACCCGAGTTTCTTGCTCCTTTCTCAGTTCTGTCTGGGATCTGTACTTCGCTATCCCTGGGTCCCTCAGCCGAGGAGACCCTCCTTTCTCCCTCAGGCCATCCACCTGTCTCACTAACTCTCGACCACCGACCTCTCTAGTTCCCCCTGGAGGTGACTTTATACCCTCCCCGCTTCCCTCCCTCTGTGTGACTATTGTGGGGTGTGGGTTTTGGGTTCCGCCTACTGTCCATAAATCTACTTGCAGTGGGGTGAGTACACCGCTTTTATGGGTGTAGTACCCCTTTTGTGGCACCTACGTATTGGGGCGCCACACACACACATAGACACGCACATCCATTCCCATCATTGTCTGTGTCATACAGGACGGCTCCTCCAGGGAGAGTCGCTCTTTCTAACCTCTTATCCCCTGACAAAGAGAAAAGGATTGTGAACACAGGACTCCTTATATTGATTAAAATTACCTACAAATGTTTAATAAAATAGGATTTACACACTGGAGATTCAGTAAGAGGAATGTTTTCATAGGATCATCTACTTAAGTGTCATCTTTAACAAAGATCTGCTATATTCTTCATATTATAAAAAAAATAATTTGAATAAGCCCCATCCTGGTGGTCTTGTCTTGTTCTGGGGTCACTAGAGGAAATATTGACCTTAAAGGAGTTGTCCAGAATTCTATAAATATGACTGATTTTCTTCAAAAACAGCGCCATCCCTGTTTACAGGTTGTATGTGACATTGCAGCTCAGCTTAATTGGAGGGAATGGGCCTATGATGTAATACCACATGCCACCTGTACACAGGGGTGGTGATGTTTTTGAAACAATGTGGTAAAGTTTTATTAATCCTGGACATCCCCTTTAATGCCTTGTAAGTTCTGCCTGATAACTGTCTACAAATGTAGGAATTAAGGAGGTCCCCTAACTCTAATGGTGGGTTTACACGCCGCGATATCGGCGTCCAACTCCGACCCAACTCCGACAAAAAGTCACGTGGGTCGCGAGTTGGACCCGATATCGGGCGCGCGTTGTACGGTTTGAGCGTACAATGCGATGCTGGAACGATGCCAAAACGATATCGGAGTTGAATAGCAGAGCTATTCAACTCCCCGATATCGCATGGCCGTTGTACCAGCATCGCAGCGTGTAACAGCCCAACTCCGATGTGTACGCTCACTTCACCCATTCAGTCCCATGTTAACTGGTCGTTCCTGGGTTGGTGGGCATAGACATCGGAGGGACGTTGCATCCCGATATCGCGGCGTGTAAACTGGCGATGCAGGGAGAAACGTGCACTAAATGCGCGCTCCCGCGTCGTTGCCTCCGATATCGCCGCGATATCGGGACGTGTAACCCCACCATAATTATTTCCATCATAAACATGTGAAGATTGAAGCCTGTGGGGGGTGCTCCTGCTGTCATTACATCACAATTACAAGGATTTTATAACTTTTACCACTGAGCAATTTTTCCTCACCTCTTCCAAGAGCCATAACTTTTTTATTTTTCCTTCCACATAGCTGTACAAGGACTTGTTTTTTGTGGGATGAGTTGTACTTTTGAATTCTATCATGCATTCTACCACACAATGTGTTGGAGAAGGAGAAAAATATTCCAAGTGCTTTGAAATTGCAAAAAAAGTGCAATTCTACAATTTCTGTTGAGTTTTTGATTCATCATGTAAACTATATAATAAAAGTGACTTCTTAAGTTGATTATCTAGGTCAGAATAAGAAGATACTGAACATTTTTTTTATTTCAATCATAAAAAAAACCCAGAAATTTGTAAAAAAATAAAAAAAAAAAATAATAAAAATGTGCTTTATTCGCCATTTTCTGAGACCCATGATGTTTTAATTTTTGAAGATACAGGGCTATGTGAGGGCTTACTTCATGTGCCCTGAGCTGCCATTTTTACTGATCTCATTTTGAGTCAGATACATTTTGATCGCCTTTTATTGCATTTTATTGTAACAACGTGGTGGCCCAAAACACATAATTCTGGCGTTTTTATTTTTTTCCCGTCACGCCATTTACCAACTGGATTAATTTACTTCATACATTGATAGCTTAGATTCTTACGAACGCATACCAAATATGTGTATTTTTTTTTTCTGTTTTATTGCTGTTTTCAGTTCAGCTCCTTTGGGGCCCCTAAGAGAGTGGGGGCCCTGGGCAACTGCCCAGTCTGATCCCCCCCTAATGCCGGCCCTGACTGTGACACAAAGTTGTAAATGTTTCTAAGGGTACCTTTACACGTCGCAACATTGCATGCAATTTCACTTGCAACTTAGTGGTTGCAGTGAAATCATGGACACATTGTTACATTTGTACACAGCAACAAAATGGAACAATGTGTCCATGATTTCACTGCAACCATTAAGTTGCAAGTGAAATTGCATTCAATGTTGTGAGGTGTAAAGGTACCCTTTAGTTACAAAAGTATTTTCAAAAAGAGTGCCCTCATTAATGCAGCCCAAAATGTTTCTCTGAACCATCCAGTCTGCTTGGCTTACTCAAAAGAGGCTACTTTCACATACCGATTTTTAGGGAGCCGATGCTGTCCGATATAATTCGGACAGCATCGGCTCCCTTCTGATGCCTGGAATCGGGTGCCAAATAGGCACCCGATTCCGGCATAAAATCGGCGCCGGGCTGCAAAAAAAAAAAAAAAAAAATAAAGTTTATTCTCACCTTCCCCCGAGCCCCCGCCGTCTTCCGCCATCTTCTTCTAGGCTCCCGGTGGCTCTCGCAGGCTGCCGGTGTCAGCAGAGGTGTACCTCTGCTGTACACAGGACCTGCGATGATGTCACAGTCACGTGACCGCGGGTTCACCATGGTAAACCCGCGGTCACATGACTGTGACATCACCGCAGGTCCTGTGTACATCAGAGGACGCGCTCTGCTGACACCGGCAGCCTGCGAGAGCCACCGGGAGCCTAGAAGAAGATGGCGGAAGACGGCGGGGGCTCGGGGGAAGGTGAGAATAAACTTTTTTTTTTTTAACCCTTATGCTCCTAGTTAGGAGCAGTTTTACTGTACTGAGCATGCTCAGTACAGTAAAACGGGGTCCGAGGAGATCAGATGTTTCCTCGGACCCTTCTCCATAGGGCCCCATGTTATAGGGATCGGGTCAGATCGGATGTGCACTAAATGCCATCCGATCTGGTCCGATCCGAATCTGTCAGATTTTATTTTCGGTGCAAAAATCGGAGCAGGCTCCGATTTTAGCACCGATAATAAAATCGGACAGATTCGGATCGGACCAAATCGGATGGCATTTAGTGCACATCCGATTCGGTCCGATCCCCATAGGGATGCATGGGGGCCAAATTCGGATCCGATGCTGTCCGATTTTCATCGGACAGCATCGGAAATCCAAATATCGGTATGTGAAAGTAGCCTAAGCACTGACCTATCCCTTCTGTAGCCTTGTGCCCTTCAGCCTCTCAGCCTTGCCTCCAAAACCAATCATTTTTAACCGCTGCTATATGTGTAACAAAGCCAAGTTTGGCAAATTAAGCAAAATGTCCTATCATAGGTTTTCCTGTGTTGTCAGAATGTGTTGTTTACAAAGAAGGCAGGGTCAATTTTAGTGGTTGGGACCTTGATGAAGGGACAAGAAAGGTGCTGAAATGTGTAGCCTGGAGGGGGACTACATAGAATTACACTGGCTGTGTGTGATTATTGGACTTCAAAGCTTAACAATTATTCTCATCCATAGGTAATCACTATCCTGGACATGCTGGAAATCTTCTTTGGATGAGATATATTATATATATACAGCGCCTTGTGAAAGTATTTGGCCCCCTTGAACTTTTCAACCTATTGTCACATTTCAGGCTTCAAACATAAAGATATGATGTTCAAATTTTTTACTGAAAACTCAAAAAGTGGGACACAGTCGTGAAGTGGAACTAAATTGTTTTGATATTTTAAACTTTTTCAAAAATTTAAAAACTGAAAAGTGGGGCATGCAATATTATTCGGATCCTTTACTTTCAGTGCAGCAAACTCACTCCAGAAGTTCAGTGAGGATCTCTGAATGATCCAATGTTGTCCTAAATGATTGGTAATGATAAATAGAATCCACCTGTGTGTAATCAAGTCTCCGTATAAATGCACCTGCTCTATGATACTCTCACGGTTCTGTTTCAAGTGCAGACAGCATCATGAAGACCAAGGAACACACCAGGCAGCTCCAAGATACTGTGGTGAAGTTTAACGCCGGATTTGGATACGAAAAGATTTCCCAAGTTTTAAACATCTCAAGGAGCACCGTGCAAGCGATCATATTGAAAAGGAAGCAGTATCAGACCACTGCAAATCTACCAAGACCCGGCCGTCCCTCTAAACTTTCATCTCGAACAAGGAGAAGACTAATCAGAGATGCAGCCAAAAGGCCCATGATCACTCTGGATGAACTGCAGAGATCTACAGCTGAGGCGGGAAAGTATGTCCATAGGACAACAATCAGTCGTACACTGCACAAATCTGGCCTTTATGGAAGTGTGGCAAGAAAAAAGACATTTCTCAAAGATATCCATAAAAAATCTCATTTGAAGTTTGCCACAAGCCACCTGGAAGACCCACCAAACATGTGGAATAAGGTGCTGTGGTCAGATGAAACCAAAATCGAACTTTTTGGTCACAATGCAAAACGATATGTTTAGCGTAAAAGCAACACAGCTCATCACCCTCAAAACACCATCCCCACTGTCAAACAGGGTGGTGGCAGCATCATGGTTTGGGCCTGCTTTTCTTCAGCAGGGACAGGGAAGATGGTTAAAATTGATGGGAATATGGACGGAGCCAAATACAGGACCATTCTGGAAGAAAACCTGTTGGAGAATGCAAAAGACCTGAGACTGGGACGGAGATTTATCTTCCAACAAGACAATGATCCCAAACATAAAGCAAAAAAAGAGAATTTTGTTTACGTACCGTAAATTCTTTTTTCTTTAATCATCAATGGGAGACCCAGACAATGGGGTTTAGGGCACTGCCCTCCGGAGGTCACACTAGGTACTACAAGTTTGTAGACACCGCCTCCTCCGCTTATAAACCCCTACCGCAGGGAACATCCTCAGTTTGGTCCATAAGCTGCGAGGAGAAAATAAACCACACCCGAAACATCGGGAAGAATGCCGTGCACAGACGGTTCAACAACCCGGCAAACACTGTCTCAACAGAGAGCAGAACAAATGCAAAACATGCAAAGGAACAACTGGGTGGGTGCTGGGTCTCCCATTGATGATTAAAGAAAAAAGAATTTACGGTACGTAAACAAAATTCTCTTTTTTCTGGTCATCATAATGGGAGACCCAGACAATGGGGATGTCCTAAAGCAATACCCCAGGGCGGGAAGAGTTCCTCAACAAGACGGATAACACATGGTTCCCTTCAAAGGTGGGCAACCGCCGCCTGGAGAACCCGCCTGCCCAGACTTGCATCCGCAGAGGCATGGGCATGCACCATATAGTGCTTAGAGAAAGTGTGCAGGCTGGACCAAGTGGCCGCCTGACACACCTGTAGAGCAGACGCTCGATGTCGCAAGGCCCAAGAGGCACCTACAGCCCTGGTAGAGTGAGCCTTCAATCCCACCGGGAGAGGCAAACCAGAGGACCGGTAAGCCTCTTGAATGGAAGCCTTAATCCATCTGGCCAAGGTTGACTTCGAAGCCGCGGACCCCTTACAGCGACCTGTCGTAAGAACAAATAAGGAATCCGAACTCCTGAAGGAGGCGGTCCTGGACACATAAATGCGTACAGCTCTCACGAGATCCAGAGTATGGAGGTCGCGCTCCACCTGATGAACGGGAGCGGGGCAAAATGATGGGAGAACAATCTCCTGGTTCAGGTGAAAAGTTGAAACCACCTTCGGCAAGAATTCTGGCCGTGGGCGCAACACCACCTTGTCTTGGTGAACCACCAGAAAGGGTGACTTGCACGATAGTGCAGCCAATTCTGAGACCCTCCTTAGAGACGTAATCGCCACCAGAAAGGCCACTTTCTGGGACAGACGAGATAGAGAAACATCTCTCAACGGCTCAAACGGCGGTTTCTGTAATGCCGCCAGGACCATGTTAAGGTCCCAAGGGTCCAGAGGTCTCTTGTAGGGCGGAACCATCCGCGACACCCCCTGCAGAAATTGACGCACCTTCGGGAGGAGCGCCAATCGCCTGTCAAACAGCACCGAAAGTGCTGATACTTGACATTTCCAAGAGCCAAGGGATAATCCCAACTCCAAACCCGACTGTAAGAAAGCCAACAACGTCGGGATGGACAAGGGCCAAGGAGACCGTCCACCAGAGGCACACCAGGTAAAAAAGATCTTCCACGTCCGGTGGTACATCTTCCTGGAAACAGGCTTCCTAGCCCGATTCATAGTGGCCACCACTGTAGGGGAGAAACCCCTAGATGTCAGGAGCCAGGCCTCAAGAGCCATGCAGTCAATCTGAGGGCCCTGGAATTGAGGTGGAAGAATGGGCCTTGTGCGAGTAAATCTGCGCGTTCTGGAAGAGCCCACCTGTGTCCGCCTGACAGTTGCCACAGGTCCGGATACCAGGACCTCCTGGGCCAATCTGGAGCCACTAGAATGGCTATCCTGCACTCCGACCTGATCTTCCACAGGACCCTGGGAATCAGAGCCAGAGGAGGGAACACATACGGCAGTTGGAAGCTGGACCAACTCAGTATCAGAGCATCCGCCCCCAGGGACTGAGGATCCCACGATCTCGCCAAGTACTGGGGCACCTGATGATTCAGCCTTGAGGCCATCAGATCCACGTCCGGAGTGCCCCATCTGCTGCAGATGTCCCGGAAGACGTCTGGATGCAGGGACCACTCTCCGGCGTCCATCCCCTGCCGGCTCAGGTAGTCGGCCTCCCAGTTCTCGACCCCTGGGATGTGAACTGCGGAGATCAAGCAGTCGTGTTCCTCCACCCACGATAGGATGCGGTGGACTTCGGCGAGGGCCTGAGCGCTTCTGGTCCCTCCCTGATGATTTATGTAGGCGACGGCCGTCGCATTGTCGGACTGAACCCGAATGGGTCGTCCTGCCAGGAAGTTCTGAAACGCCAGGAGCGCCAGATAGACCGCCTTGATCTCCAGGACGTTGATCTGCAACGTCGACTCCGCCTGAGTCCAGAGGCCTTGAGCCCTGTGGTGTAAGAACACCGCGCCCCAGCCCTTCAGACTGGCGTCGGTGGTCACCACTAACCAAGAAGGTTTGAGGAAGGATCTTCCCCGTGACAAGTGACGTGGCTGGAGCCACCACTGCAGGGAGTCCCTGGTCGGTTGCGATAGTGCCACCAACCGATTCAGAGAGATCGCTCTCTTGTCCCACCGGCGAAGAATCTCCAGCTGGAGAGGACGGAGACGAAACTGTGCAAATGGCACCGCCTCTATTGCCGCTACCATGCGTCCCACCAGTCTCATCAATTCCCGAAGGGATGAGTGAGGTGACAGGAGAACGTGCTGTACTCCTGAGTGGATCGCCAGCTGCTTGGCCTGAGGTAGAGACACCAGGGCTGAGTCCGTGTGTAAATCCATGCCCAGATATGTCAATGACTGGGTCGGAACCAGGGTCGACTTCTGAGTATTGAGAAGCCACCCGAACTGTTCCAGAGACCTCATGGTAGCTTCCAGGCTCACCCGACAAAGGTCTTCCGATGGCGCCCTGACCAATAGGTCGTCCAGATAGGGTATGACGGCGTGACCCTGCACATGCAGGAGAGCCATCATAGATGCCATCACCTTCGTGAACACCCTTGGTGCAGAGGCCAACCCGAAGGGTAGGGCCACAAATTGGAGATGTTCGTCCCCCACTGCGAATCGTAACCAGCGTTGATGAGCCGGTGCAATGGGCACGTGAAGGTAAGCGTCCCTGATATCGATGGACGCTAGGAAGTCCCCCTGCGACAGAGCCGCGATAACGGAACGTAGGGATTCCATGCGGAACTTCCGCACCAACACGTGACGGTTGAACAATTTTAGGTCTAGGACCGGTCGAAAGGAGCCGTCCTTCTTTGGGACAATAAAGAGGTTGGAGTAAAAACCCCTGAACCTCTCTGCCGTGGGCACTGGGACCACTACTCCGTCTCTGCGGAGTCCCTCCAACACCCGGAGAAAAACCTGAGTCTTTTCTGGGGATGGAACAGACCGATGGAATCGGGATAATGGTTTTGACGTCAGCTCTATCCTGTAACCTCGCGAGACTACGTCTCGAACCCACTGATCTTGAACGTGAAGTAGCCACTTGTCCTGAAAGCGAGACAAGCGGCCCCCCACCTGTGGGGAGGCAGGATGAAAGAGTGAGTCATGTAGAGGCGGGTTTGGGGGTGGTAGTTGCCGCCCCCGCCGGCTTCTTTGGACGACTCTTGGAGCGCCACTGAGAAGCGGGCTTGCCCCCTCGGTCCGTGCGAGCGGACGGTGCTGATGACTGTGAGCCGGACCGAAAGGACCACTGCTTTGGGTTCCTCTTAACGGTATACCGTGGCTTAGGCTTATTCTGCGGTATCTTAGACTCAGCAGAATCCTTGATCAGCTTGTCCAGCTCTGTGCCAAAGAGTCTGTCACCAGAGAACGGAAGATTCTGCAGAATCTTCTTAGATGTGGCATCTGAGTCCCAAAGACGCAGCCACAACAACCTGCGGATCGCTATCGCATTGGCCGAAGCCACAGCTGAGCGAGTGGCAGTTTCCAGAGACGTCGTCCTGGCGTAATCCGCATAGGCCCTTGCTCTCTCAGTGAGTGCCAGGACCTCCGGACTGGACCTTGCCAGGTCAGAGATACCATCCAAGCAGGTAGTAATCGCTTGTAAGGTCCAGACCGTGGCAAAATTAGGGGCAAATGAAGACCCACAGCCTCATAGGAAGACTTGGCGAGTTGCTCGACCTGTCTATCAGTAGCATCCTTCAGCGAGGAGCTATCAGAGGCAGAGAAAAGGGAGCGTGCAGCAATTCTAGTCATGGAAGCGTCCACCTTCGGGGACTGCGACCATTCCTGAAGCACCTCCTGGGGGAAGGGGAAGCGATTGTCCTTAGGTTTGCGGACATAGCGCCGCCCAGGATGTAACCTGGGTGCTCTAACCACCCTTCCAAAATTAGTGTGGTCCATGAAGGATCCACTTGGTCTAGCCTCTGGCCGCAGCCATTGATAGACCTCCTTCGGGTGCACGACAACCTCTTCAGGGGGAGTCACGAGACGCAAGGTCTCATTGATGGAGGACACCAGATCCTCCACCCCGTCTGGAGGTTCAGACACAGACACAGACCCGAAGTTTGAACCCCCATCATCTTCCTCACCATCAGAGGAACGCTCCTCCTCAGAGAGAGCCAGGAGCTCGGGTGACTCCTCACGACGAGCTCGCTTAAGGGGTCTCACAGCAGAAGAGGGAGACGCCCGGGGGTAACTGGAAGGAGTAGCTGGGTTTTCCAGTCTCCTATGCAGTGCCTCCAGTGACTGCGACATGGAGGACATCTGGGACAGCAGGGATTCATTGATCCTATTCTGCGTTTCCCATGGCCCTTGGATTACCTGAATCTCAGGGTATAGCACCGGAGCTGCTGCTGCCTCAGCTGAGCCAGCCCGGGCTTCTGGGCGTCCGCAGTTATTGCAGGACCCCTCCACCAAAGTTCCCTTGCAGGTAGCACAGGTAATGGTGTTATCCGCCGCCTTAGCAGCATGCTTCTTAACTGAGGACATATCCACAGTAGGGGTTGAGGCCAAGGCCAATAGACAAAACAAACCGGGAATCCCGGTGGCTTACCGACCGCAGTAACGCGGTGGGAGGAAGCGGTGTGTGTGTGTGACCTCCGCGAGTTCCGGTCTCCCTCTGAAGTGCAGACACGTGCTGCCGTAGATCCCAGCCGGGAAGTGAGAGAGAAGATGGCCGCCGCCAGCACAGACGTGGGCGGCGCCGGGAACACGCGGGAAGCACACGCACACGCCCCCCCGGTGACGTCACCGTAAGGGCTGCCTCTCCTCCTCCAAGCAGCCTCTGTAATGGAGGTGCTGGAGCCCGCAGCGCGGGAAAACAGTGCGGAATCATCATGCACACATACCCAGACTGTCATCACATACAAACATGCACAGTCTACGGCCTCAGCCCCTGTGACACACAGGGCGGTCAGCCAGGGTGACCCCAGCACAGGGTACACCGCCAGATCCGCGGACCCGAGGGTAACGCGCGGTCTGAGTGTCAGGACACATAAAGTGCCAGACACTACCCCCAGGCACACAGGAGACACAGAGTGCCTCAGTGCCGGTCCGGTCTGTAAGCACCATTTAGGGAGGCCTCGGACGGGGGTTCAGCCCAGTCCGGAGTGTAAGCACCATTTAGGGAGGCCTCGGACTGGGCTGGCTCCAGTCCGGTCTGTAAGCACCATTTAGGGAGGCCTCGGACGGAGCGGAGCTGTGCAAGGCTCCCATCTCCCACTCTCCAGAGCCCCCCAGAGAGGGATGGAAAGGAGCGCAACAGCGTACCGGGAGAACACAGAGTGTCCAGGCACTAGGCCCTCCGGTACCTCCACCAGCGTGTGCCACAAAGGGTGAGCGGGGAGGCTGTCGCAGGTCCCGACTAGGACCATATTACCTTGTCTTCAGACGCCATCACGTAAGTAGTGAGAGTGCAGTGAAGTGCAAGCAAAGCGTGATCCTCCGAGCACACTAAGTTTAAAACTGAGGATGTTCCCTGCGGTAGGGGTTTATAAGCGGAGGAGGCGGTGTCTACAAACTTGTAGTACCTAGTGTGACCTCCGGAGGGCAGTGCCCTAAACCCCATTGTCTGGGTCTCCCATTATGATGACCAGAAAATCTATAATGTAATGGTTCAAAAATAAACGTATCCAGGTGTTAGAATGGCCAAGTCAAAGTCCAGACCTGAATCCAATCGAGAATCTGTGGAAAGAGCTGAAAACTGCTGTACATAAACGCTCTCCGTCCAACCTCACTGAGCACGAGCTGTTTTGCAAGGAAGAATGAGCTAGAATTTCAGTCTCTCGATGTGCAAAACTGATAGAGACATACCCCAAGTGACTTGGTCGTTTTTACTGCGACGGCCGGGGACCCCGGATGCAGCGAGGACGGGAGCATGGAGGACGGAGCACAGAAGACCGGCGCTGTGCAGAAGACCAGGGATGGCAAGTTAAGCAGCAGGGGGGGACCTTACAAGGAGGGGGGGCAAGTGCCAGCATTTGGGGGCCTCTATACCACTGGGGCTGCTATATACCCCTGGGGATGCTGTATACCAACCTGGGCAGGCCTATATACCACTGGGGCTGCTATATACCCTGGGGCTGCTATATACCACTGGGGCTGCTATAACCACTGGGGCTGCTACTGGCTTATACCACTGGGGCTGCTATATACCCCTGGGGCTGCTGTATACCACACTACTGGGGCTGCTATATACCACTGGGGCTGCTATATACCACTGGGCTGCTATATACCACTGGGGCTGCTGTATACTAACACCACTGGGGCTGCTATATACCACTGGGGCTGCTATATACCCCTGGGGCTGCTATATACCACTGGGGCTGCTATAAACCACTGGGGCTGCTGTATACCACTGGGGCTGCTATATACCCCTGGGGCTGCTGTATACCACACTACTGGGGCTGCTATATACCACTGGGGCTGCTATATACCACTGGGGCTGCTATATACCACTGGGGCTGCTATATACCCCTGGGGCTGCTATATACCACTGGGGCTGCTATATACCACTGGGGCTGCTGTATACCACTGGGGCTGCTGTATACCACTGGGGCTGCTGTATACCACTGGGGATGCTATATACCACTGGGGCTGCTGTATACCACTGGGGCTGCTGTATATACTGATGGGGCCTGTATATGCCCCTGGGGAGGCTGCTGTAAAACTGCTGGGGCCTGTATATACCACTGGGGAGGCTGCTGTAATACTGCTGGGGCCTGTATATACCACTGGGGAGGCTGCTGAATTCTACCACTGGGGAGGCCTGTATACCACTGGGAGGGCCTGTATACCTGTGCTGGGGTCCACCCTTGGCTTATACACGAGTCAATAGGTTTTCCCAGGTTTTGGGGGCAAAAGTAGGGGGGTTGGCTTATACACGGGTCGGCTTATACACGAGTATATACGGTAATTTATAACTTTATGTTTGAAGCCTGAAATGTGGCACTGTATATAATGCTCAAACAAATAAAGGTAACACTTCAACATTACATTGTGTTGTTAAATGTTCCCATTATTTTTGGAGCAACTGTAGAAAAAATTAAAAGACCACTGCAAATTTTTCAGTTTCTCTGATTTTTCTCTTTATAAGTTTGTGTAAAATGACATTGTTCTTTTATTCTATAAACTACTGACAACATGTCTCTGAAATACAAAAGCTAAAAATGTTGTATTTATTTGCAGCAAATGAGAAATCTTCAAAATAATAATAAATAAACAGAACAGTGCTAGTAGACCTCAAATAATGCAATAATGCAAAGAAAACAAGTTCATGTTCATTTAGAAACCATAATACTAACGTTTTAACTCAGGAAGAGTTCAGAAATCACTATTTGGTGGAATAACCATGGTCTGGAGATTGGGATGGCCATGACAGGGTCTTATGGCCACTTTACACACACCAATTTATCTGTCCAACTTCTGAACAACTCACTGGTTGCAGTGAAATCATGGACACATTGCTCCATTTGTACACAGCCACAAAATGGAACAATGTGTCTATGATTTCACTGCAACCAGTAAGTTGTTCAGAAGTTGGACAGATAAGTTGGTGTGTGTAAAGTGGCCCTTAGGTGAATAAATGTGTGGATGAAGGAACACCACATCAATACCCTGTCATGTCCAGACCAATCTCCAGAGCTGAACCCCATTGAAAACCTGTGGAATGTAATCAAGAGGAAGATGGATAGTCACAAGCCATCAAACAAAGAAGAAATGCTTACATTTTTTTGTGCCAAGAGTGGCATAAGGTCACCCAAAAGCAGTGTAAAAGACTGGTGGAAAGCAAGCCAAGATGCATTAAAGCTGTGATTAAAAATCATGATTATTCCACCAAATATTGATTTCTGAACTCTTCCTGAGTTAAAACATTAGTATTGTTGTTTCTAAATGAATATCAACTTGTTCTGTTTGCATTATTTGAGGTCTGAAAGCACTGTTCTGTGTATGTATTTGAAGATTTCTCATTTGCTGCAAATAAATACATAATATACAGAGAAAAATCAGAAAAACTGAAAATTTTGCAGTGGTCTCTTAAAGGGAACCTGACCCCTCCAAATCACCCCCAACCCTATTAATATCTGTCCCTGCACCCTAACATATCAGTATTAGTGGTCCTTTTCTGTATAAAAAAAGCGCTCTGTAACAATGGAATAATCAACAATATACACTTACAAATCTGAAACTTCTTGTCCCTGAATAAGTCTCACAGGGCACCCCGTGTGAGACTCTAAGCCCTCCCTAGGTGCTCATTTTCATGCCCCGAATGATCCACCCTCTCTCTGTCTGTGCTGCTGTGATGTGGAGCTGAAGGCAGGACTAATGATTTGCATTCTGTGAGTGATAGGGAGGGGGGAGGGTAAAGCCTGCACAAGCAGAGCAAACAGACAGAGACAGGGTGGATCCTGGAGCTGCAAAACAACACGCCCTAGGGGCTAAAGAATATAGCCCCTGCTAATTATAATCACTAAAGAGTGAGCATTAAAACGTTGAAATGCACTTTCACAGGATGCTTTTAGGAGACAAAAGAAGTGTGAGATTAGTGATAATATGCTGCAGGGACATATTTTGGTAGCTTAGGAGGCGTTCTGGAGGTGACAGGATCCCTTTAATTTTTTTTCCAGAGCTGTATATACAACCCCTGGCAAACATTATGGAATCACCTGGCTTGGAGGATGTTCATTCAGTTGTTTAATGTTGTACAAAAAAAGCAGATCATAGACATGGCACAAAAGTAAAATCATATCAAATGGCAACTTCATTGGCTTTAAAAGAAAAACTTAAAGAAATCAAGATAGAAAAATGTGGTAGTCACTAAGGGTAATTTTTTTCGGACCAAACAGAGGGAAAAATTATGGAATCACTCAATTCTGAGGAAAACATTATGGAATCATGAAAAACAAACACACAAAAGAACACTCCAATACATCCCTAGTATTTTTATGCACCACCCATGGCTTTAATAACAGCTTGCAGTCTCTGAGGCTTGGACTTTATGAGTAACAAACAGTACTCTTTTCATCAATCTGGCTCCAACTTTCTCTGATTGCTGTTGCCAGATCAGCTTTGCAGGTTGGAGCCATGTCATGGACTATTTTCTTCAACTTCCACCAAAGATTTTCAATTGGATTGAGATCCGGACTACTTGCATGCCATGACATTGACCTTATCTGTCTTCTTTTTTTTTTTTTATAAAATATTTTTATTGAGTTTTCATTTTTAATAACAAGGAAAAGAAGAAAAACAATCCAACCCCCATACCCCCCCCAGCCATCAATAGTTACAGCGAAAATACATCCAACAATCTCCCAAGACATACAAGGTCGGACATTGATTATAATCGATATTCAATACCAAAACTACACCATAGTCACATCTCCTAACAGTCATAAGAAATGAAATGGAAAAAGTGTTATGCCTGCCCCGAGTCGCCTGGAGCAGGGGATACCCGTAGCCTTCCCAAGGACCCTTGTAACTCCTCCAGCAGATACCAGGACGATTGCACAAACGGTAGGACTACTGAGTGCAGTTCTGCTGACGATAGCTTGGTGGTTATGAACCCTCTCCAAGTCTCAAAAAACTTCCCCGTCAACGCGTCTTTATCCCTTGCCGCTTCCAGGCATTCCACGTGCATTACTGCCTTCAATTCGTTGAGTATACCAGTCATGCCAGGGTTGTGCCCAGATAGCTAGTCCCTCAGGATTAGCCTTTTAGTAACCATTGCCAGCATATGGAGTATTCTAGCAGGTTTGCCTTCCCACACTCCAGATACCGGGAAATGAAACAACCAGGCAAGCATATCCAATGTAACGGTTTTGCCGGTCACCTCCCTCGCTAAGGCTTCCACCCGCTTCCATAGTTTCTGCACCTCCCCACACAGCCATATACCATGCACCATATCTGTTTTTGGTTGTCCACATTTCGGGCATTGTTGTCGTCTATTAGGGAACCTAGCATTCGGGGGTAGGGTGAATCCGTAGATTGCCCTGTGTATGATCCTATATTGTACATCCCTCCATTTTTCGCTGATTATATTTTTCCTCAGTACCTCCCAGCCCCTCAGAATCGTGTCCCCTATATCAGTCCGAGGTATGTACTTTAGCCACCCGCGAAAGATGTTATCCTCCCTTAAGGGCAGAGTCGTGTCTTGTAAACTAACCATAAAAGGTAAGAGTACTGTTGACAGTCCAGAGGGGTTCCGCTCCCAACCAGGTATCCCAGATAGTCAATCTGCATTCCTGTGATACATTTTGAAGGTGTCGAAGAACGTGATGGTGTAGCTGCCTGTATTGGATGATATGGTGTGGGCTCAATTGGAACTTTTCCAAGACTTCTGACTCCGTTAACCACCTTCTGTCAGGTTTGTGTAACAAATCCCCCAATGTGTGAATCCCCTTTTCTTGCCATGGTGCGAATAAGACGTTCTTACGCCCTAATCTGAATCCTGCGTGGGCCCAAGGATTAAGGTATTTCGACGTTTTCCTGGTCATCATTAACTTCTTTCGAACCGCTTTCCAGCACATAGCCGTATCCCTATAGATGATCATGTTTTTCAGGTGTTTAGGCACGGCCGGCCATGGCGAGTGCAGTAAGCTGGCCGGTTCCCAGGGTCTGCATAGCGCCGCTTCCATGGTATAATTAGAGTATCTGTTGGACTTTTTGAGCCAGTCTATAACGTGACGTAATAAGCACGCCAAATTATATCCCCTGATGTCAGAGAGATTTAGCCCTCCTCCAAGTTTTGGGAGCATTAAGGTGCGACTGGATATTCTGGCCTTCCGTCCCCTCCAAAGAAAGCTGGAGAAAGCTGTGTTGAGTCTATGCACATCCGCCCTTCGCAGTAGCAGTGGTATGGTCTGCAACGGATATAGTAACCTGGCGAAGCTAACCATCTTAAGTAGATGGCACCTCCCCAGAAGAGTCAGCGGCAGGTCCCTCCATCTCTCCAATTCCCGCGTGATTTTGGTAATTAAAGGGCCATAGTTCAGGGGGTACATTTGGCTAGTGTCGCTGCTGAGTATGATGCCCAGGTATTTGATGTGGTGAGTTTTTACTTGTATGCCCTCCATCTCCGCCCCTCCCCTGGCCCCCCCTTCCCCAGGACGGCGACGAGGCTTTCCCAGTTGCAAGATCTCGCATTTAGCTTTATTGAGCTTAAAGCCCGAGAATGTGCCAAAAACCGTGAGTTGTTGAAGCAGTTCCCTTAAGTCCCTCTCCGGTCTATTCATATAGATGATGACATCATCAACAAATAGCGCTGACTTCACTGTCACCCCTCCAATGTTGATGCTCTCGTGTGAATCATTGCCGTTCAAATATCTGGCAAGAGGTTCGATGGCCAGATTGAAGAGCAATGGCGAGAGAGAACAGCCTTGCCGCGTTCCCTTTTCCAGAGGGAAAGGGGCGGACAGAAAACCGGGGGTGCATATTCTAGCGCTCGGGTTCTCATATAATGTTTTTAGGAATGTCCTGAACGGGCCTTGTAGGCCTATCTTGTCCAATACTAAGTTCAACCAGGACAGATTGACATTGTCGAATGCCTTTTCGGCGTCCAACAAGACCAATGCCGACGATCATCACATAGATTCTCTCGATGCCCCACTGAATCCAGCACTAACATAGTTTGTCTGATATTACCCACCGCCGATCTACCCCTAACAAATCCCGCCTGTTGTGGGCCCACAAGAGATGGCAGTAGCCCCACCAAACGGTCCGCCATAATCTTGGCCAGAATTTTCAGGTCTTGATTTATCAGTGAGATGGGGCGATATCCGGCCGGGTCAGTGGAGCTCACATTTCCCTTTGGCAACAATTTAATGTGTGCCGTGTTAGTGTGGTTCGAGATCTTGCCCCCCGCTAGAATGTCATTAAAAAGAGAGACTAAGCAAGGAGCCACCTTGTCGCATAAAGACTTGTAATAGTCGCCGGTAAAACCATCTGGACCCGGAGCTTTATGGGCACTCAGGTTTTTGATAGTCATTTGAACTTCAGCCAAGGAAATCTCAGCGTTCAAGGTGGCCAAGCCGTCCTCAGCTATGGTAGGTAGTGAGACCTTCTCAAGCCAGTCCCCTCCCACCTCCCTTGCATTCTGCACTGTATCCTGTGTATATAGTTTTGCAAAGAATTTGCCTAAATGATAGTTGATATCTTTTGGTGCATGAAGGACGTTACCCTCGGAGTCCACCAAAGAGGCAAACGTCGTGGGCTTAGTTTTACCCCTGGCCAAGTTCGCTAGGATCCTCCCCGCCTTGTCTCCATACTTATAGAGATCTACCTCCCATTGTTCCTTACTCCACTGTTCCCTTCGTTTAGCCCAGACGTCATACTCTCTCTTTGCTCCCACCCATTTCTCCTTTGTTAGCGGTGAAGGGTTGTTTTTAAATTCCTCATATGTGCTTCTTACCTTTGAACTAGCTAGATGAAACTGTTGAAATATTTTCTTTTTTTGAGTGCTGGTGTATGCCATTATTTTACCCCTCATGACCACCTTACTTGTTTCCCAGTATAACCGAGAGTCCGTCTCATGGTCTGCATTGTGGAAGACGAAGTCAGACCACCACTCCCCCAGGAGTCTGTCAAAATTGGCGTCCCTTCTAAGATGTGATGGAAAGCGCCATATAAAGTCAGTGCCCCTAATGTGCACGTCTTTTAGTTCCAGGGCCACGGGGCTATGGTCGGAAATTACCATATTTTCAATACCCACTCTGACCACTCTAGCCAATAAGTGGTTGCTGAGTAGAAAGAAATCAATACGAGCAGAGGTGTAACTAGGTTTTCTGGCACTGGGGGCAAGGATTTATTTTGGCGCCCCTTCCCCCCCAATCACACCCGCCACCGCCAATTTTTATTTGATGAGGCATAGTGTATATATACCTCAGGTATATATATGTATACATCAGGCAGGCACACTATGAGGTATATATATGCATACATCACCAGGCCGGCACACAAACTATGAGGTGTATATATGATATACACACCTCATAGTGTGTGTGCCTGCCTGATGTATACATATATACACCTCATAGTGTGTGTGCCTGCCTGATGTATATATATATATATACAATCATCCAAAATAGAAAACACCGGGCACTAAACGCTTATAGTTAGGACGGGCTGTGACACTTCTGCAGCTGTACCTGGTGGTGCTGGCTCTTGATAGCGGGAATCAGCAATACAAAAGAAAACAATGTCCGCACTCACCGGTAGTTGATCTTTAGACTTTTTAATTCCTGTTCACATCAATGAACAAAGTAAATCAGCAAGGGAGGGGGTGCAGGGGCGAAGGACGACGGCACACCGTTTCGAGGTTGTGTACCGCTTAGAGGACCCGTGGAAGCGGTACACAACCGCGAAATGGCGTGCCGTCGTCCTTCGCCCCTGCACCCCCTCCCTTGCTGATTTACTTTGTTCATTGATGTGAACAGGAATTAAAAACGTCTCAAGATCAACTACCGGTGAGTGCGGACATTTGTTTTGTATGCTTAAATAATAACACTCAGGTATGCTCACCGCATGCACACCCTATGAGTATAATATTACTATTGTTCAGTATCTAAAGATGACAGTCCCAGCAGGCACACACCACTATGAGACTCCCACACCAAACCTCATACCGTGTGTGCCTGCCCTGATGTATACATATATACACCTCATAAACCCCAGCTGGGCCAGCCCAGACAGGCACCCACCCACAAACCCCCCCCAATCCCAACCCTCGCCTGTTTAGGTTACTTTATTACCGAACGGAAGACTCAGTCTGAGTCAGGAGGAGGCAGGCACAGCAGCTCCTCGGCACTTCTTCTTCTCTCCGTCCCAGACTGTGCGGCGCGCCGGGTGACGTCAGCCGCAGCGCGACGTGACCGGGGGGCGGGTTTGTGTACACACAGCTCCGGGCCGCCCGTGCACTATATGCGGCGAGGGAGATTAGTTCCGGCGGCAGCGCTGCAGTGCCACCGCCGACGCCTGGTCACCTGATGATGGCACCGGCACCCCCCCTGAGTGGCGCCCGGTGCAAGAGGTCCGGCTGCACCCCCCTGGATACGCCCCTGAATACAAGACCAGGACCCGTGGGCATGGGAGTAATGATGGAATTCCCGGTCTAGGGGATGGTGTATCCGCCACACATCATGCAATGCCAGTCCCCTTGTCAGCGTATGTAGCGGGCTCAACGGTCGGTCGTCAGGGGTGGAAGCAGTATTCAACTGGTCGCGTCGCCTATCTTCGCCCCCAAAGAAGACACTATTGAAGTCCCCTCCCACGATCCGGAGATGCTCTGTATCTCCTAACAGCTCCTCCTGCAGGTGGGAGAAGAAGGCATCTTGCGACTGGTTAGGGGCATATATATTCGTGATACTAATACGTCTCGCCGGGCTATCTAAAACCAGCCGCACATACCTTCCCTCATCATCTTTAGTTTCAGAAATAATTGTACAGGGGAAATTTTTATGGATAAGTATCAGTACCCCTGCCTTCCTCCCCACTGATCCAGAGCCGTGTACCGCCCCCACCCATAACCTGTGCATTCTAAAAAATTCCAAGTCTTGAAGATGCGTCTCTTGTAGGAGAGCCACATCTGTTTTCAATCTCTTGAGATGTTTGAGTACCATCGAGCGTTTCTCGGCTGACCTGAGGCCCTTAACATTCCAGGACAACAGATTAACCATGATCAAGAAACAGTCGATGGGATATGTCAACCCCCGCTATGTCCAGGGATGTTTCAAGTAGATCGCTGAAAAATAAGCATACTGTACAAGATGGCTGTAACAACATAAATTCATGCCCCCCACTCCCCCTGTAACCCTCAACAAGCAGTCTAGTGACCGCGTACCGAACAATCCAATAGAACAAAATCCCTCCCCCTCCCATCTTCTCCCCTCCCCAAAACTATTCAAATAAAGGATATGGACTTCCATATTCTGAAGGGTACACCTCTCCAACACTCCCGCCCTGCGGCCGTAGTGTAAGTCGAGATAGTCAATACCGTGCACTGGAGTCAGTCGATACCTATTAACAGTAGTATAACCGCATTGTTGTCATTATGAATAACATTAACACTTCCCAAAAGTCGGTTAAGGCATCTAGTGTGCAATTGCCCAGATAACGCAGATCAGGATACGAGATCCGTAAGACGTGACTTCGGTCCCTCCTGGCGCAAAAAATAAGGAAAAACAAGAAAGGGAAAAGAGTCACCATATGTTCCGTTCAAGTCCCGTCATGGACCTCCGCATCCCTCGGTCCAAGCTCAGAGTCCATACGACATCTCCCTCCACTTCCGTCACGTCGCTTGGACCTCTGTTCGTTTGGTGAGCGGGGCCCAGTGCTAGTCTCCCTCTCAGACCCCCGAGGAGAGCCTTCTCGTGGCCCAGGGGTCTCCAGACATGAGTTCTCGCCCCCTCCTTGGGTTCCAATGTGGTGCTCCCGTTGTCCTCTATGGTGGCTCCCAGCCGGGTTCCGTTGGGTCAAGCTCCTAAGGGCCTCCTCAGGACTATGATGCACCTTGATGGAGCCATCCGGACCCCTATATTTCAGAATGGCCGGATACAGGAGTTGGAATCGTACATTGCGATTGTACAAAATACTGCACGCCTCCCCAAAGGCTCTCCGCTTTCTCGCGACCTCAGGAGAGTAGTTTCCGAACAGTAGGACCTTGTGTCCTCTGATGGTTAGAGGGGTCCGCAAGCTCTTTAGGAGCGTAGGAGATTCTCCTTGTCCCGATAATTTAGATAGCGAGCAATAGTTTGTCTGGGCTTCCCTCTCCCCTGGGATGGAGAGCCTGGTTTGATTATGTGGTCTGGCGGGGGGCCTATGCGGTGAGCTCTTTCTACCATGCAAGGGCCCCTACTCCCCAAAATCTGCGGGAGGTCAGTCTCAAATATGTCCAGCAATGCAGAGGGGGCAATGGTCTCGGGAAGCCCCACCAGGCGCAGATTGTTGCGGCGGGAACGATTTTCCAAGTCCTCCAGCTTATTGACTGTACGTTCCTCCCTCTCTTTATAGGAAGAGACTTGTTATTCCAGCCAGACTACCTTATCTTCGGTGTCTGACAGTCTTTGCTCCAGAACTGTAAGCCTGGATTCCTGTGCAGCAGCATCTGCTTTAATGTCTCTGAGGGATTCCTGCAGCAGCTCCTTTATCATATTCTTGAACAGATGCCTCAGCTCCCCCGCTAGTTGAGAGGAGACCTCAGTGGCCAGGAGCTTATAGTCTATAGAGGACCCAGGCCCGCGCCCCTCCGCTCCCTCCAGCGTCTCACCTCCCCCGCCGCTGCATCGTCCTGGGTGTCCTCCAGCTTCTCTCCCTTGTGATCGGGGCTGTAATTTGTTTGCTGCCTCCTTGCCTCTGTTGTTTGCCCCGCTCGGCGCCACCTTGGAGGAGGAGGGCCCGGCCTGCCTCGTTGCCATCTCCGCCGCACCCTGTCCGCCGCCGGTGCTCCGGAGCCACCGGCGCATGCAAGGATGATGTAGTGACTGGTAAGTGTGCCTTCGGTACCGGTTGTCAGCGGTTTTCAGCCTTTTCAGCAGGTTAGCGGCCGCAGACTTTGGGAGCTCATCCCCTTGCGTCCTCACCCATCAGGCCGGAAACCGGAAGTCGATGTTGTTTTAAATAGAGATCCAGAAGACAGATTATTTTGGTTTAAAGAGTATATCCCAATAGTTCATATTCTGAGTAAACTGATAGACCGGTGAGATGTATTAATCAGGTTCTTCAGAGATGCTTGTGCTAGGAGATTTTATAATTGTCAGGAGATTATATGAAGCATAGCTTGTCTCCCTCAGTGCATCAGCACCATCCAACTCCAGAGCAGTCCATCCTGATAGTTTCAGCAAGGCTCCTTAGATGACAATAGGGGCTCTTTTCCAAGCAGCTGCAGAGGCGAAGTCTGTATGCTGTATCCCTCATTAATGGCTGCTTGTGCAGAAATGAGCTCCTCTCTCTGGTTCCCACACTTCCCTTATCTCTTCTCCCTGCTGATTTAATGGAGTCTCCTCACAGAGCCCCGATGATAAAACAGTATGTAACAGGGATTTGCAGGCTGGCAGTGTTAGGTGTCCAGGAGCAGGGAGGAATTCAGACAGTGTGAGGCAGGGAGGAAGGGGAGTGCAGCATTCACCAACCTGAGAAGAGAGTTTAGAGGCTCTGCAGGCTTTAAAGATCCAGATCCTCCGAGTCCCTGGTGTTGTGGACTGCAGCTGGTGTATCTTTGATGGCAGATTATGTGTTCTCTGAGGCTGGATGGCTCGGATGGTGAAGTGTGGCAGGGAGCTGTGTCAGATGCAACCTCCCTGGTCAGCGGCCATCTTGGATCTCCATCTGTCTTCTTTTAAAGAATGTTTTCACAGTTTTTGCTCTATGGCAGGATGCATTATCATCTTGAAAAATGATTTCATCATCCCCAAACATCCTTTCAATGGATGGGATAAGAAAACTGTCTAAAATATCAATGTAAACTTGGGCATTTTTTGAAGATGTAATGACACCCATCTCCCCAGTGCCTTTACATGACATGCAGCCCCATATCATTAATGACTGGGAAATTTGCATGTTCTCTTCAGGCAGTCATCTTTATAAACCTCATTGGAATGGCACCAAACAAAAGTTTCAGCATCATCACCTTGCCCAATGCAGATTCGCGATTCATCACTGAATATGACTTTCATCCGGTTAGCCACAGTCCACAATTACTTTTCCTTAGCCCATTTTAAGCTAGCTTCTGTTTAGGTGTTAATGATGGCTTATTTTTAGCTTTTCTGTATGTAAATCCCATTTCCTTTAGGCGGTTTCTTACAGTTCAGTCACAGACATTAACTCCAGTTTCCTCCCATTTGTTCGTCATTTGTTTTGTTGTGCATTTCCTGTTTTAGAAACATATTGCTTTAAGTTTCCGGTCTTGACGCTTTGATCTCTTCCCTCGTCTACCAGTATGTTTCCCTTTAACAACCTTCCCATGTAGTTTGTATTTGGACCAGATTTTAGACACAGCTGACTCTGAACAACCAACATCTTTTGCAACATTGCGTGTTGATTTACCCTCTTTTAAGAGTTTGATAATCTTCTCCTTTGTTTCAATCTCTGGTGTTGGAGCCATGATTCATGTCAGTCCACTTGGTGGAACTGCTGTCTAAGGTGTGATCACTCCTTTTTAGGGAGTCTATCGCTCTCTGGGCCTCCTTGACCCTATATGCCTTAGGGGAATTATGCCGGGGTTGCAGCGAACTCTATAGAAGTGCATGCCGTCCATTTCTGCGGCACGGGCAGGGGCGGACTGGCCCAGGTGGCAGGGGGGCAAGTGCCCCCTGGGCTGGTCACTTAGCAACAGTTCAGGGCCGCCCCACCCCCGCAAAGTTGATTCACTGGTAGCCGCAGCTATTCTTAGTGCAGGATATGTACACAAGTAAATTTGCATAAAGGGTTACCGAGCTAATTCACCCTGCGGCTGGAGCAGGGTGATGTACCTTTAAGGCTGAGGCAGCACCAGGTCCTGCAGCCCCCCAGAGCGGAGCGCGGCAAAGCGCTTATAGAGAGAGGTGGCGGGCAACATTAAAAGCTGGCCGGTTCCTGCCTGTATGCTTCCCCAGCAGTTGTTAATGGCCTCCAGACCTTTCACTTTTGAGGCCGACGCTGCAGCTAATAACACTGTGTGCTGGGCCGGCCCCTCACTGCCAGTAGACAGCCCTGCTACAGAGAAGCGGAATGGCAGACAAGCAAAGGGGAGAGGTGAGCGATGTGTGCTGTGCTTCTCTAGCCCTGATTTTGGTGGGTAGTGTGTGTGTGTGTCTTTCTGTCTACGTGTCTGTGTATGGCTGGGGCTGTGTCTGTGAGGCTGACTATTTGTATGTGGCTGGGTCTCTGTGTGGCTGGGTCTCTGTGTGGCTGGGTCTCTGTGTGGCTGGGCCTCTGTGAGGCTGGGTCTCTGTGTGGCTGGGCCTCTGTGTGTCTGGGCCTCTGTTGTCTGGGCCTCTGTGTGTCTGGGCCTCTGTGGCTGGGCTTTGTGTGGCTGGGGCTTTGTGGCTGGGCCTCTGTGTGTCTGGGCCTCTGTGTGTCTGGGCCTCTGTGTGTCTGGGCCTCTGTGGCTGGCTGGTGTGTGTGGCTGGGCTTTGTGTGTCTGGGGCTTTGTGGCTGGCTGTGTGTGGCTGGGGCTTTGTGGCTGGCTGTGTGTGGCTGGGGCTTTGTGGCTGGCTGTGTGTGGCTGGGGCTTTGTGGCTGACAGTGTGTGGCTGGGGCTTTGTGGCTGGTTGTGTGTGGCTGGGGCTTTGTGGCTGGTGTGTGTGGCTGGGGCTTTGTGGCTGGCTGTGTGTGGCTGGGGCTTTGTGGCTGGTTGTGTGTGGCTGGGGCTTTGTGGCTGGTTGTGTGTGGCTGGGGCTTTGTGGCTGGCTGTGTGTGGCTGGGGCTTTGTGGCTGGTTGTGTGTGGCTGGGGCTTTGTGGCTGGTTGTGTGTGGCTGGGGCTTTGGGCTGGCTGTGTGTGGCTGGGGCTTTGTGGCTGGTTGTGTGTGGCTGGGGCTTTGTGGCTGGCTGTGTGTGGCTGCGTCTGTGTGGCTGGGGCTTTGTGGCTGGTTGTGTGTGGCTGGGGTTTGTGGCTGGTTGTGTGTGGCTGGGGCTGCGTGGCTGTGGCTGACTATGTGTCTATGTCGCTAGGGCTGTCTGTGGCTGACTGTGTCTGTGTGGCTAGGGCTGCGTGGCTGCATGTGGCTGTGTGTCTGACTGTGTCTTTATGTGGCTGGCTGTGTGTGCCTAACTATGTCTGTGTGTGGCTGGGGCTGCGTGGCTGGGGCTGCGCGGTTGTGGCTGGCTGTGGTTGGCTGTGGCTGCATGGCTGTGGCTGTGTGTGGCTGGGGCTGTTTCGCTGTGTGTGGCTGACTGTGTGTGTGTGGCTGGGGCTGCTTGGCTGTGTGCGGCTGACTTTGTGTGTGTGGCTGTATGCCTGGGTGTGGCTGGCTATAGCTGTCTATATTGCTCTCTGTGTGTGTGGCTGGCTGTGTCTGTGTGTGTGGGTAGCTGCGCCTGTGTGTGCTGCCTGGCTTTGGCTGCGTGTGTGGCTGTCTATGTGGCTGGTTGGCTATATGTGTGTGGCTGTATGTGTGGCTGGCTGGCTTTGGCTGTGTGTGGCTGTGTTTGTGTGGCTAGCTATGTGTGTAGCTAGCTATGTGTGTGGCTGTATGTGTGTGGCTGCATGTATGTGGCTGATATTGTGTGTGTGTGTAGCTGGCTGTGTCTCTGTTTGGCTGGCTGTGTCTGTGTGTGCTTGTGTGTGGCTGGCTATGGCTGCCTATGTTGCTGGCTGTGGCTCTGTGTGTGGCTGGCTGTGGCTTTGTGTGTGGCTGTCTATGTGGCTGTGTCTCTCTGTGTGGCTCTCTGCGTCTGTGTAGCTGGCTGTTTATGTGGCTGACTGTTTTTGTGTGGTTGTGCTCTGTGTGTGGCTGTGGCGGGCTGTCTGTGTGGCTGGCCACTGGGACATCCAAATGCTGTGCGAGTGTCCGACAGTTTTCTTAGATCACATCCATGTGCAATCTGTTTTGTTTCTCAGCAGCTATTACTGCTATTTACAGGAGCATTTTACAGTTGTCTCAGCTGAAGAATGATAATGTATCAGTGAAAAAAACAGATGCCTCTTGGATGGTCCGTGTGCTGTCAGTGTGCGGTCCATGAATTTGTCGGACTCATAGACTTGCATTGGCGAGTCTCGCACATGAATCGCAGACTGTCGCAGCATGTTGTGACTTTTTTCCCATCCAGAATTTGGATGAGAAAAAAGCGTCCGACACTCGCCAATGTGTTTCAGACATTGATTAACTGACTGCACCCCAGTGTGTCCGTGCCCTAATAATAAAATCCATATAGTAATCCTACAATGTCTGCTGGACATGGTATGGGGGGGATTATGGCTCAGTTAGTACACACCATACTTCTTGTTATTAACCAGTTAATGCTCTCTTGTCCACCGCACTGCAGTGTCAAAAGAGGAAGACAGCGAGACGGGCAGCTACATGGCATCAGAGAGCTCCTGACCTCGAAATAGAAGATCCTCAGATCCTGGTATTGTGACGACATATGAAGAAATATTTTTTTATATTTACATTACACTATGAACTCCACAGCACTTTACATACATCATCAACACTGTCCCCATAGGGGCTCACAATGTAAACATCCTACCAGTATGTCTCATATTGTATATCGCCTTTCTTTGATATCACCTTCACAAATATTGCATTTGTTGAACTTGTCAGGTTTTGGATGTTTTAAGATTGCATTTGTTTGCAGGATGTCAGAATTGACTCCCAGAGCTGCTGGTTTGATGGTTAATGTCTTACAGCATCTTAGATTTCTTTTGCCTAATGGTACTTCCAAGTTTCTCAATAGGGCTGAGATCAGGGGAGACTGGTAACCACACCATTGTTTTCTCTACTTTTATGTCCATAGCACCAATTACTCAGGGCTATGCTCTGTACCAAGAGATGGTGCATTGTCATGCATGGGGATGATTATTTATATGTACAAACAATTGACTAAATAAATTCATGATTGAAAATATGACACAATTGACTGTGATATATATAATTTAAAAGGACCTGAAACCTCCCACTTTTTGTATGATTAAATGTATATGTATAGGAGGGGTCCAGTCTGGCCAATGGCCAAATCTTTGACGAACATTGTAAGGACAACAATTTTGGTTTTACTAATGGGGATGATTTTGTACAAAGAAAAAGTGGTCAGTCTAAAAGTATATATACTTTGCCATGGTCCTTTTCACGCCTTCATGGACCCTATGGGGCAAACTAGCTCTCTCCACATGATTACGACCCAAATCGTGACTGCCACCTCCTTGCTGATGTGACATGGTGGCGGTCAACTAGCAACCATCTACTCTAACAATAATGGGAACCTCTAGGCTCCCTTTAGCTACTCCTCTGTCTGCAGGGGGGCGTGGCGCGATGGGGGGGGCGCACCGCTGACACTGCCTAGGGCGCGGGAACTTCAAATACGGGCCTGGCTGGAGAGGGACTGAGATAGGCCGCCGACAACTTCTGAATTTCTGACAGCACTCCGACAACCCCAACCCCTCCCCCCAGTCCTCACCTAAGGGCTGGAGGGACTGAGTAGGCCGCCGAAAATTTCCGACAGCATCTCCCCCCCGGTCCTCACCCAAAGGCCACCCAGGATTTGCGTCGCCAGTCAGCCCCAGAGCACGGTGATAATAACCCACACTGCCTCAGAACCGGTGCTCCAGTTTGGACTGGATCCCTCCAGCCGGGGATCAGAGATTCTATAATAAATTGCCCTCTGACCCCACCGTGACTTTCAATTCAAAACTAAAACGCCTGCTCTCTGCTGCATGCGCAGCAGGGACTATCATTAGCCAGGAGAGAAAGTTCCTTACTGTTGAACATCCTGTTATTCCAACATTTTACCTCTTACTGAAGGTGCATAAACGTCTTGATAAACCTCCTGGATGCCTGATCGTGGCTAGTATCGGCAGTCTCAATGAGAAGGCTTGTATCTATTGTGTGTAGAGACATTTCATTAACTGAAGGAAATTGGATTGTCACATGCGACATTGAATCTCTCTATTCGAATATCCAGCACGAGGACGGTATTCATGCAGTCATGACGTTTTTGGACAAACAACTGGACTCAAATCGCATGCATGACTCCTTCTTGATTGATCTTTTAAGATTTGTACTTACACATAACTTTTTCATTTTTGATTGGTAATACTTTCGCCAAGTCACGGGCGTGGCAATGGGCGCAAGATGTGCCCCCGCCGTAGCAAACCTGTTTCTAGGATGGTGGGAGGAAGTTGTAGTATATCCATCAGATGATTTCAAACAATATGTTACAATATGGAAACGCTACATAGATGATATCATCTTCATCTGGTCGGGGGAGGAGTCAGCCTGTCATCGTTTCATTGAAAAATTGAATATTAATTAATTGAACATCTTTTTAACTTTTTCAATGTCACAGACCGACGCCGTTTTTCTCGACAAGAGGATTAAAGTGACCAATGGACATCTAACGACGTATCTTTATCGTAAGTCAACCTCTAGCAACAGTCTCCTACGATTCGACAGTTTTCATCTACTGCACACACGTAAAGGTGTCCTAGTGGGTCAGTTTCTACGAATACGACCTAATTGTACCTCTAATGAGGATTTTCGTAAACAGGCCTTTGATCTCTCCTCTCGTTTTAGAGACCGTGGTTATTCAAGAAAGGTTATATCACAGGCCTTTGAAAAAGCAAAAGCCACAAGCGGATCTTTTGGTTCCGAGGAGGAGGGTTGTGGATGAAAAAATCAGATTCGTTACGAATTACAACCTCGGATGGAACAAGGTGAGATCTATACTCCAAACACATTGGAATATCCTCACCAATGATAGACTTGTAGCTTAGCTGATAGGTCCCTCACCTTCCTTGTCAGCCAGACGCGCACCCAACCTTAGTGACTTGCTCTCTAGGAGTCACTTTATACGTCCAACCATTAGACTCAACAGAGGTGTTCGACTTAAAGGCTCCTTTCCTTGTGGGGCCTGTAATATCTGCCCTATGCTGATTCCCACTAGGGATTCCTTCACCGACCCAGTAACGAATAAAACCTTTCCACTTAAGAAGTACATCAATTGAACAACACGCAATGTGATCTATGCATTAGCCTGCCCGTGCAACAAACTTTACATTGGCCAAACATCACAGGAATTACGTAAACGGATCCAGGGCCACATCTCAACCATTAAATCTAGTGGCCAGCAATCGGGCCAATGGCCAATATCTGAAACCAGTGGCAGCTCATTTTCTAGATTTTCATCAGGGACTGACCAATGGGCTTCGAACCTTTGACTTACAAAAGATCACCGGCACAGGCCGTTATGATCATCTTGGGAATAAAGTATTACAATCTGAATCTCATTGGATCTTTGAACTTCATACTGTTCATCCCAATGGCTTGATTGAGGAACTTCTTTTCTCTGGATTTTTAGGTGACTAAGTACTTTATACCTGGGTTTTGCTAATTTTGTTCCATCTTTTTGAATTTATTCTCCCCAGGTGCCCTTTACCTTCCTTAATTGGATCTGTGGACGTAATGATTTCCGCCGTGGTCCACGAACTATCCCTCAAGTACCTCGTTCTGGGACCTTTGATGTCCAAAACGTGTTCAATATGATGGACTCCATAAACTGAAAATCATGGACTAAACCTTTATGAGGATTCTCTTTCACGATAACACGCATTAGTGGATTTACCTCTAGGATGGACACTATCTGATATCTCTATTGTGTACCCATGGACATGAATCGATCTCTATTCAACTGTATTGCCTTAGGGTGCTTTCACATCAGCGTTTTTCGTAATTCGTGGCAGATGCGGTGAAAAAACCGCATCTGCCGCGTTTGCCGCATAACGGTTCCACTTGCGGCACGGTTGCGGTTTTTTCCATAGGAAGTATAGGGGGACTTGCGGCAGATGCGGCAAGTGCGGTATTGCACTTGCGGCAGGTGCGGCAGAGAAAAAAACCGCGGCTTACTGCGGTTTTTTTCGCTGCCGCACCTGCCGCAAGTGCAATACCGCACTTGCCGCATCTGCCGCAAGTCCCCTATACTTCCTATGGAAAAAACCGCAACCGTGCCGCAAGTGGAACCGTTATGCGGCAAACGCGGCAGATGCGGTTTTTTCACCGCATCTGCCGCGAATTACGAAAAACGCTGATGTGAAAGGGCCCTTACTTGGATATTTCCCTTCCTGTTCATGTTCTCGCTATCGTTGATCGGAAATTGATTTTCTGATATGTGGATACATAATATTGTATGGGGAATACTCTGTGACCCATGATTATATTCCCATAGGATTCTCCAAGCTTTTTCTTGATGGATTGAAACACTTCCCCTTTTCTTCCTCTTATCCCTCTCCTTGGGTAGATTGAGTGGACACAACATAATATCATCTGAATTTTATCTGTCTATCTATCTATCTTCCCACTCAATCCCAAATGAGTTCTCTCTCTCCTTTTTCAAAATGAGAGATTGACATATATGGTACTTCTATGCACTCATGTGGCCTCTATGGAATTATGACTCAATCGTCATTTATCCTTTTGATAAGACCCCTGCCGCTTTCTCTATGTATATTCTTCCTTTTGTCAACCTACTGAGATTCTATCGGAACTGCGGTGGTATGCATCATATTTTACTTTCTTAACCACCTCTCTGAGCGGTACAACCTCTGAATGACCCTCTTTACATGCCCCTCTCTGATCCCTGGTGCCGCGTCACCGGATATGACGCAGGCGCCAACCAGAGCCGCCAGTCACTACTCCCCTGGTTGGCGCCGCGTCACCGGGCGTGACGCGTTAGACCGGCCAGGACCGCCTGTAACCACTCCCTCCATTGCCACCGCATCATGGGATATGACGCAAATGCTGGGGAGAGTACCTGGATGTAATGGGAAATGATTCTGCCCACTTATTCGGCGCTATTATATAAAAGAGCCAATATTGATCATATTACTAGCTCTTGACGAAGCCTTCCAGGCGATACGCGTGGGGCCTGGCCGCCATCCCTCCTCTGTGGGCACTACATCACAGACTCTCGGTGGTAACCATCTTCCTTATAACCATACTATTTCTTACAGCAATTGACTATTGTGGGGTCTCTGTGCTCCATTACACCTTATGAAGTTTATGTTGTTACTTATAATCATTAACCTGGAAATTGGTTTATTGTATGAACACTGTCTGATGTCTGATCTCAGTTTTCAATTGTTCCTAAACTGTGGTTATAATATGTAACAACTGTATTGAAACTATGCTGCCATATATTTTTTCTTCTTTTTTGGTTTAATTATTCATTGGAGTATTGAAATCCTGAAATTGATTACCTATGTCGATAATTTGATCCCCTTATATATATTGCTGATATGGTTTATACCATACATATGGTTGGTTATACTATATCCACGATTGCCTGTCTTAGTTGACTGTCCAAACTATTTAATGCATATGTGTAATTATAACATTGTAACACATGTGAATGGATATTGATGACAAATTTGTCTGTATACTGACCCCTTGGTCTTTACCCTGCAATTAAGTGCCTTGTACAGAGGGAGGGCTGTCCGGACCAGTATAGTTTTTAATAGTTTTTAACATGTCTGCTTGGCTCTTTTGTTGCCGTTATATTGTTCACAAATAAAATCTCACTTGCGTATTCAGAGATCGTGGTTGTGCTTAGCCCTACAGGGGTACACTTTTTTCTTTCATGCTCCCCCTTACCCCTGCGCTGATGCACCCACTCCACCTGAGCTAGACAGCTGCAACCCTTTTATTCCCTTTTTTTTTTTTCTCCTCCAGCCGGGGAGACGTACCGGCACGGATTTGGGTGCACATCAACAACCTAGGATCCCCTTCAGTTCCCAGGCCACCTATCCTGAGGTGCCCTCCTCTGCGCTTCTTGCAGGCTTCCCCTCCAACGACTTTCTAACTGACTAACTTTCCCGCACTTCACTGTACCACCTAAGCTCCTCCCACCGGGAATGGTTTCATAGCAACAGCTTAACCTATTGGTCCCCTGACCTAAGGTGTGTGAATGCGTGTGGTGAGTGTCCCCTATTAACATCCCAGTCCCCTGGTCACAGGGATACTACACACTCTGGTCTGGGTGCAGTACCCCTCCATGGCGTCCTGACCAGTGGGGCACCACAATTACAACCAAGAGCATCCAAATGATCTTGATCAAAAGTTCACATACCCCGGTGATTTTGGTCTGATAACATGCACAGAGGTTGACACAAATGGGTTTGAATGGCTAATAAAGGTATCATCCTCACCTGTGACCTGTTTGCTTGTAATCAGTGTGTGAGCATAAAAGATGAGTGAGTTTCTGGGATCCAGACAGACTCTTGCATCTTTCATCCAGCCACTAATGTTTCTGGATTGTGAGTCAAGGACAAAGCAAAATATTTGTCAACGGATCTATGGGAAAGGATAGTTGAACTGTATAAAACAGGAAACGGATTCAAAAAGATATCCAAGGAATTGATAATGCCAGTCAGCAGTGTTCAAACTGTGATTAACAAATGGAAAATCATGGACTCTGTAAAAACCAAACCATGATCATGTAGACCAACAAAAATTTTGGCCACAACTGCCTGGAAAGTAGTTTGGGATGCAAAGAAAAACCCACTAATAACAGCTGAAATACAGGGCTCACTGAAAACTAGTGGTGTGGCTATTTCAAAATGCACAATAAGGAGGCACTTGAAGAAAAATGGGCTGCATGGTCGAGTCGCCAAAAGGAAGCCATTACTGTGCAAAATGCAACAAAGTATATTGCGTACAATACGCCAAACAGTACAGAGACAAACCTCCAAACTTCTGGAACAAGGTAATTTGGAGTGATGAGACCAAAATCGAACTTTTTGACCACAACCATAAACGTTACATTTGGAAAGGTGTCAATAAGGACAATGATGAAAGGAACACCATTCCTACCGTAAAGCATGGAGGTGGATCTCTGATGGTTTGTCGATGTGTGAGCTACAAAGGCACAAGAAACTTGATTAAAGTTGAAGGAAAGATTAATGCAGCACGTTATCAGCAAATACTGGAGGCAAATTTGCACTTATCAACCTGGAAGCTGCACATGGGATATACTTGGATGTTCCAACATTAAACAATCTAAAAGACAAGGCCAAGTCGATCTGTCATTGGCTATAGCAGAACAAAGTGAAGGTTCTGGAGTGGCCATCTCAGTCCCCAGACCTCAATATCATTGAGCCACTATGGGGAGAACTCATGCGCACAGATCATGTAAGAAGAATCTGGAATTTACAGGAACTGGAGGCTTTTTGCTAAGAGGAATTTGGGAGCTTTACCACCTGAGAAAATAAAGAGCATCATACATAACTACCACAAAAGACTTCAAGCTGTCATTGATGTTAAAGGGGGCAATATACGGTATTAAGAAGTGGGGTATGTGAACTTTTGATCAGGGTTATTTGGATGTCATTATGATTTAAAGGGAACCTGACCCCTAACAATTATCCCCCAGTCTCTTAAGACCTGTCTCTGTACCATTCTTAGACATTTCTAGCCATCCCTTTGTGCTAAAAAAGTGTATTTGACGCATTTAGTGTCATAGCAGCTATACCGCCTATGTAATCTGACGCGGCGGCTCTCTGCTGATTAGCACGCCCATCAGGGTGTGAATAATCAGCGTGCAGGCGGCAGGGAGAAGCACAAGGCAACGCCTTTTGCGGCTTCTCAAAATCTGGGAAGCCGCAGTGCTGAAGGTAATAAAGTCACTTTTATGAACTTTACAAATACACATTTTTAGCACAAAGGGATGGCTAGAAATGTCTAATAATGGTGCAGGGACAGGTCTTAAGAGACTGGTGGCTAATTGTTAGGGTCAGGTTCCCTTTAAAAAGAGAAAACACAGTAGTTTATTAAATGGCCTAACTCAACCAACAACCATTAGTGGAAAAATGTTTTTGTGTTATCACTCATATTCTCTGAAAAAAGACCAAGAAAGCAAAACATCTGCCGGGGAAGGTAAACTTTTGAGCGCAACTGATTGATGTATATACTGTACATATATATATATATATATATATATATATATACTAGATGGGTGCCCGATGCACAATGCATCGGGATTCTAGCAGAGCGAGTCTCTGACTCGCAATGGCCGCTTCGCGGCCAATGCTTCGCGCTGCTAAGGCGACTCGCCATGCCCGCTGCGCGGGCATAGCGAGTCGCCTTAGAGCTGCTCGCAATGGCCGCTGCGCGGCCAATGCTTCGTTCGTATCCACATGAGCACGCTGACTCGCAGCGAGAGCGTCTCAAAAGGGGCAAAAATCCCACTCGTGATTATATAATAGATATATATATATATATATATACACACATATAAAAAAAACAGACAGATAGAACAGCACAGCCTTATAAATAGAAATCTAGCTGCAAAAATCATGAAAAAATCAGTGTCCAGCTGTAACACAGTATAAAAAAGAAAAAATTAGGCAGCACACAAAAAATGTTGTTTACTTTTTGTGTGCTGCCTGATTTTTCTTCTTTTTATACACACATATATATACATTTGCATGTATCTATATATGTGTGTATGTAAATCTAAATGTACGGTATATGTTGTGTATTTATATACATGTACATACATATATGTTTACATATATATATATATATATATATATATATATATATTACACCATAGGGTGCCTATATTATATATGCTGCTCAAAAAAATGAAGGGAACACTTCAACATTATATTGTGTTGTTAAATGTTCCCTTTATTTTTTTGAGCAGTATACGGTATATTTACCATAGGGTGCCTATATAATGCTTCATACAATACTCTTATAGTACTAGCATACCATTCCTACTGTATATGAATGAATAAATATATTATTTATGACTCAGCATTTCAATCAGTTTATTGAATTATCAAATGTCAGCTTTCTGTGTAGAACCAATAGTTAAATGACACCCTAGTTCTGTAATATCTGTGCATTATTAAATACAAGAATACTATCTCCTGTTGCATTTTGGACTGTGGGTCCTTTCTAATGTAAAGTCCCACACTTATCCAAAAGTTTCTTTCCCACATGCAAATGTCTTTAGTTCCAAAAACCGTCATGTGCCTATGTACTGAATGGGTTAATATCCTCTCCCCTTGGGGTTTAGGCAGCAGAGACAGACATTCCTCTCCTCCTCCCTAACATCCTCTTCCTCCTCCATCCCTTTCTCCCACCCCTGGCTGCTGCCCCCCTGCCTCCTCCTTTCTCCCTCAGTCCTGGGTGAGGAGAAGCAGGGAAACACTGGGCCATGAAGAGTGGGAGCCTACTAGCCCTTGTTGTCCTAATCCCCCTGTGGTGCCAGGCTCAAGAGACTGAAGAACAGCGGTCCTGTGATGGGGCATTTGATCTGTACTTCATTCTTGACAAGTGAGTGTCTAGAGGGGGAATATGAGGGGAAGGCAGGCATGTAGATACAACAAAGGCAGAGTTTGCAAGACATGGGCTAAGTTTGTCTAAGAGATATGGACTAAGAGCACACAAACCTGTACCAGAACCTTCTAGACCAACACGTCTTTACCCTCTTATTTCGTTGGCTTACATTACTAAATGTCCTGAGTCTTATGACTTTTGCATTGACTTTTCTGGAAAATCCAAAATGCAATGTTCCAGAAATACTTGTCCAGAAACAGGGGTGTTTCTACCTAAAGTAAAGGCCCAGTGACTTGTTAGCACTCAGTACCAGGAGCAAATGCCCCGCCAGTTCCCACAGCCCTGTATTTTAGGGCTCTCAATGCTACCTTGCATATACATAGATTATGTAGTATACTGTGTATGATCCTTATAATGCGATTAATGACTGGCTGTGTAGAAAAATATTTCCCTTATCCTTAACCTACATTTACATACAGATTTGTATACAAATTAGATTTACTTTCCGTATACTGAAGATTAATGGAGTAACTGGTGAGGGTCTCTGGGGGCTTCCATTATGTGAAGCACTTTAGATGGCTTTCCAGCTAGTGGTCAGGCCCATGGTCTATCAATACTGCAGCCCTCCCTGGGGATATATCAGATTGGGTAGAAGAAGCACATGAGATGTGACCTACACTTTGTACAGAGCATGTGATGGAGGGACACATCACTTGACAGATAAGACCTGCCATGAAGGATCTCAGGTGTTACATGACTCCACTTTGCACATGGTTACTTGTGTCTCATTGATGTGTACAGCATTGCACATGGCTGACCATTTGGTGACAGTATGCTTTGTAGTGAGATTGGCTGGAGGATCCATGTTGAGGTGGTCTCTGGGAAGACTGAATAAAACTCTCTTTGTTAGGTTCCTGAAGCAGTGACCTGATGCTGCGTCAGCGACTGGGCTGCGGTGTATGTGTTTACACACAGCTTCAGAAACCTCGAACACACAGACCCACACAGATACACACAACACACAGAAACAGACTGAACTGTACAGATACAGAAATACACACAACACAGGTAGATACAGATAAAACTGTATATATACAAATGCACAAATACACAGAAATGCAGATATACAGGCCACACAAACACTGATAGATAAAACTGCATATATACAGAAATACACACAACACAGATAGACACCGATAAAACTGCATATATACAAACTCACAAATACACAGAAATGCAGATATACAGGCCACACAAACACTGATAGATAAAACTGCATATATACAGAAATACACACAACACAGATAGACACCGATAAAACTGCATATATACAAACTCACAAATACACAGAAATGCAGATATACAGGCCACACAAACACTGATGGATAAAACTGCATATATACAGAAATACACACAACACAGATAGACACCGATAAAACTGCATATATACAAACTCACAAATACACAGAAATGCAGATATACAGGCCACACAAACACTGATGGATAAAACTGCATATATACAGAAATACACACAACACAGATAGACACCGATAAAACTGCATATATACAAACTCACAAATACACAGAAATGCAGATATACAGGCCACACAAACACTGATAGATAAAACTGCATATATACAGACACTTCAGTAAGGAACTGAAGTGACAATTTGCATATTTCCTAGAGGAGGGATGTGGCTACAATCTCCTCACCTACTTAACTGTCTTCTTATGGTTGCACAAAACCTCTCTCCATAAGGTAGATAGCAAGTTCCCAGACCTATATACAGACACACTCACCACACAGATGCATTCAGATATAAGATACACATACAACACCAATACAGACAGAACTGCACAAATACAGAAACATACACGCACCCAGTGGCGTAACTTGAAGCTCATGGGCCCCAATGCAAGAGCTCCAACGGGGCCCCCAAATAGTGCAAATTTTTATTAGCTTTAATCTTTTTCTATAGGCAAAACAAACTTTTGGGGCCCCCTAGGCTCCAGGGTCCTGGTGCAATTGCAACCCCTGCACCTTTTTGTAGTTACTCCCCTGCACGCAACACAGATACTGTAGATACAGGCAGGGATGCCATCAGGGGGTAACCGCCCTGATTCCTGTCAGGGGGCCACTGAAGCAGAGGGGGCATGGCAAGCCAACAAGCAGGGGGCAGGGCTATGGACATGCAGGGGGTGGGGACATGGATGTGCAGGGGGCGGGGCCGTATCCTCAAAGAAGGGCCCCACTCACACTAATCAGATCCTGGGCCCTCCCACCAACTTCATCATATCCCTGATCCCTCCATGAGCCGATCATGTGACCCCTGATGCCTCCCCTCCATGTGACATCATCACAGGTCCTGTGGTGGTGAGCATGACATATGTGTGTCTTTGTGTCTAGTTTCTGTCTGACTGTGTCTGTACACAGCACAATATTGTACATACAGGTCCCCATCACATGTTGTATTAGTAGTCTATACACTGTATTTATATAGTGTGGACCTGTATACACAGTATAGTGCTGTGTATACAAGAAATAAATCTCTAATATGTATACACTCCACAGCAGTGTCCATTGTGTATACAGCTATCTACAGTGTCCATTGTGTATGCAGCTGTCAGCAGTGTCTATTGTGTATACAGCTATCTACAGAGTCCATTGAGTATACAGCTGTTGGCAGTGTCCATTGTGTATTCACCTGTCGGCAGTGTCCATTGTGTATACAGCTGTCAGCAGTGTCCATTGTGCATACAGCTGACGGCAGTGTCCATTGTGTATATGTTAAGCCCCAGGCCCTGGGGTACTCGGGTATCAGGCTCGGGTGGAATGCTTGGGATGTCATGGGTGGCAGCGCCTGAGCCCGTGGCCTGGGTGACACTTCAAAAAGGGTGTATTTACAGGGGATAAGAGTTTGTCATGTGACGCCACCTGTAGTACCTGGTGATGGGTCACCAGCGCCGCCACAGTCCGCCGGAGGTAGATGGTAGTGTGGCTGAGATGGTAAAGCTCCCTACAGGCGGAGCTGGTCCTCCGGGGCAGCGTTCCTGCAAGGGAACAGGTAGATGTAGAAACTCACACACAGGCAAAGTCACTTTCTCCCGGGTACTTTACTGTCAATTTGTAGCAGCATGATACAAAGTTCACAGTCCAGCATCAGATGTTAAAATAACAGGTAGCTCTACGGGTGGCTGCAAGTGGATCCAAGGTGCTATGGTGGAACCCGTGGGGTACCTTAGTTGACGAACCGTGTCCTTTCTTCCCCGCCTAGGATGGGTCTGTGCCCAATGGCTCCGTGTAGGTAGTAATGGGGGTCCTCTCCCTCATGGTGAGGAAGCAGGCAGACCGCTCCGTCTGGCAGGGTGCTGTGGCGATATACGGACCACAGCAGCCGGTTGCCGACTGCAAAGATGGACTTTGGCCGGATCCTCGGGCCCGGCGTTCCCGTGGTGGACTGGAGAATCCCCTGGAGTATTGTCGCTCCACTCTGGGGTTCCCTCTTTCTCTCTAGGGCCTCGACTCCGCTCGTCAGGCACCCTCTTTCAGGATCTCCTCAAGACCCCTTCTCCTTCCCTCCGGATCAGCTTGAAACCATCTGGGTAACCCTTTCGCCTCGTTCCGCACTCTTTCCTACTTTCCTCCTTCTCCGACTGTTCCGTTACTCTCCCTCTCTCACTGACTAGAGAGAGACTACTCTTTCTCCTAGCTGGCCATTCTGCTGAAAACCTCCTTTATACCCCTAGAGGTGAATATATTCCCTCCCGGGTAACTTCCCACTGCTCAGCTAATGTGGGAGTACAGGAATGGGTCCCACCCACCAACCTAGGGTCCACTTGCAGCTGGGGGCAATTACACCTCTTTTACGGGTGCAATACCCCTCTGTGACGCCTGAGTACGTGGGGCGCCACATATACAGCTGTCGGCAATGTTCATTGTGTATACAGCTATCAGCAGTCCCTATTTTGTATACAGCCAGCAGCAGTCTCTATTGAGTATTCTCTATTGAGTATTCCCTATTGTGTATACAACTATTCTGTATTTAGCCCAGTCTCAATTGTGCGCGTATGTGTATATATGTATATATATATATATAATATATATATATGTATGTGTATGTATGTATGTTTTGGGTGAAGGGGGAGCTTGGGGAGAGGCGAAGCTGGGGTGGAGGCTGGACAGAGTCTCAGGGGGCCCAAAATTTTGCCAGTGAGGGGCCCAGAAATTCTTAGTGGCAGCCCCGATGTACAGGTGAACTGCATACATACAAACTCACATATACACAGAACTGCAGATATACAGGCCACACAAACACTGACAGATAAAACTGCATATATACAGACACACAGACGCATACAGATATAAACACTAAGACACACATACAACACACCGGTACAAAGAGTGAAATGCACAAATAGAGAAAAGCACATACACACAGTAAAGATAGATAGATACAGATAAAACTGCAGATATTATTATTATTAATATTTATTTATATAGCACCATTAATTCCATGGTGCTGTATATCAGAAGGGGTTACATGCAAAATTATAGGTATAGTTTACAATTAAATTAACAACAACAGACTTGTACAGAGGGGAGAGGACCCTGTCCTTGTGGACTTACATTCTACAGGACAATGAGTAGGAGACAGAAGGTCGGGGTGCAGTAGTATATAATAACCCTGGCACACTAATATATGAAAAAAATGATGATAAGAAGACGTCAACTCAGACTATCAAAGTTTTATTCAAAATAAATGTAGCTCTGTCCTTGCCGGTTCGACCAACAGGTCTTCGCAGAGGATACAGGAGCTGTGGCAGTGTGTACAAAATAAAACAGAAACAACAGTCAGTTCTTGACAATTAATACAAGGAACAGAAAAAACAATCCTTACAAGAAATGGTTAAGGGAAGTACAACTTATACGATACAAAAGACATTCAGCTGCAGTTGCAGTTTTTACATATCGAACAGTCAGGTATCTATACCCGTATAGTTAAACCCGTTTCCATGATTTATTTATAGTGATTAGTGAATAATATACAGCGATATAGTATTACCTCAGAGTGAAGAACGAGAAAGAAAGATCTTTATCATTCAAGTCTATATGCTAGAAAGTGCCATAGTGGGGTAGAAACCCCCCATTTGCCAGACCCGACATGTGTTAAAAGGTATATGGCTACACGGTATAGGTTTACTACCTGTGCTCAAAAGAGATGTGGGATTAAGTGCAATCTCCTATATGGTAGGAGTATACAGCACCTGGTGGTGAGGCGAGAATGGTCATTGCAGGCTGTTAGCTTTCCTGAAGAGATGGGTTTTCGTTCCGCCTGAAGGATGCAAGTGTGGTGGATAATCGGACGTGTTGGGGCATAGGATTCCAGAGGATGGGGGATATTCGGGAGAAATATTGGTGGTGGTTGTGTGAGGAACGAATAAGTGAAAAGGAAAAGGAAAGACTGAGGTCTTGTGAGGATCGAAGATATTGGGAGATTAGTTTGGAGATAAATGGACGAGAAAGGTTATGGACGGCTTTATAAATCAGTGTTAAGGCCCCGTTACATGGCATGACATCATTAAAGATATCGCTGATACTCAAGGGTTTGGAGTCGTTCCATCGACATCATTACTACCTCGTTGCGTGTGACCCTGCAAAGTTGTAACGATAAATCGTTGGATTGTTGATCGCAGGTTTGAGAACATGTTCTCAAACCACACTATCAATGATCAGCCAACCTGGTATATGGTTGTGTATGACACCGTGATAAGGATTTCATTTACAACTTCACCCATTCACAGCAATGAGCAGGGATTGTTCGCTGGGTTGTGAGAATGATACCTGCTCACATCATCATTGGTGTGTCGTCCACGATATCTAGACGTGTGACATCTCACCAGCGATGTCAAAACGATGTCTGAGACGACCGCGCGCCCACAAGATCGTTGCAGACATCGTTCCAATGTCGTGCCATGTGATGGGGCCTTTAGTAGCTTGAACTGGATTTGTTGTGGAATTGGGAGACAGTGAAGAGATCTGCATAGGGGAGAAACAAGGAGAGAGGTGGATTAGTCAGGCAGCAGAGTTGAGGACAGACGAGTGGTGCAAGAGAGTTAGCGGGAAGGCCACAGAGGAGGATGTTGCAGTAATCAAGGCGGGAGATGATGAGGGCATGTACAAGAGTTTTAGTAGATTGAGGAAAGGACAGATTCTGGAAATATTTTTGAGCTGGAGGCGGCAGGAGGTGGCGAGAGTTTGGATGTGCGGTTTGAAGGACAGGGCAGAGTCGAGAGTTACTCCGAGGCAGCGGATTTCAGATGCGGGAGACAGCGCTATGCCGTTTACCATAATAGATAGACCGGATAGGGAAGATACATCAGATGGAGGAAAGATGATGAGTTTGGTTTTGTCTACATTGAGATTTAGGTAGCAAGAGGAGAAGAAGGAGGATATGGCTGACAGACACTCCGGGATTCTGGACAGGAGAGAGGTGACGTCTGGGCCAGAGAGGTATACAGTGTTGGCCAAAAGTATTGACACTCCTGCAATTCTGTCAGATAATAGTCAGTTTCTTCCTGAAAATGATTGCAATCACAAATTCTTTGGTATTATTATCTTCATTTAATTTGTCTTCAATGAAAAAACACAAAAGAGAATGAAGCAAAAAGCAAAACATTGATCATTTCACTCAAAACTCCAAAAGTGGGCCTGACAAAAGTATTGGCACCCTCAGCCTAAAAGCCGCTGTACACGGCACAATATCGTTGCCCAACAACAATAAAAAGTCACGTGGTTCGGGCTTTCCCGCCGATATCGTTCGTGCATTGTGTGGTGTAAATGAGCAATGCGATGCAAGAACGATGCCAAAACGATATCATTTGGGATTTGTGCATGCTCTCCAACTGGCCAATATTAGCTTGACGATCTTGCAGGATCGTGTTGTGTGACAGCGCAACTACGATTTGGAGCGCAACTTCCCCTATTCACTTCCATGTTAAATGGTCGTTCCCTGGGTCGCTCGTACACAGCGCGAAGGAGGGGGCGTAGACATTGCAGTTGCCTGCCGATATCTCCCTGTGTAACATCTCCTATGCGATTTTGGACTAGTGCCAAAAACGTGCGTGCTCCTGTGCCGTTGTATACAATATCGTAACGATATTGAGACGTGTAAAGGGGCATTAATACTTGGTTGCACAACTTTTAGCCAAAATAACTGCGATCAACCGCTTCCGGTAACCATCAATGAGTTTCTTACAATGCTCTGCTGGAATTTTAGACCATTCTTCTTTGGCAAACTGCTCCAGGTCCCTGATATTTGAAGGGTGCCTTCTCTAAACTGCCATTTTTAGATATCTCTACAAGTGTTCTATGGGATTCAGGTCTGGACTCAATGCTGGCCACCTTAGAAATCTCCAGTGCTTTCTGTCAAACCATTTTCTAGTGCTTTTTGAAGTGTGTTTCTGGTCATTGTCCTGCTGGAAGACCCATGACCTCTGAGAGAGACCCAGCTTTCTCACACTGGGCCCTACATTATGCTGCAAAATTTGTTGGTAGTCTTCAGACTTCATAATGCCATGCACACGGTCAAGCAGTCCAGTGCCAGAGGCAGCAAAGCAACCCCAAAACATCAGGGAACCTCCGCCATGTTTGACTGTAGGGACCGTGTTCTTTTCTTTGAATGCCTTTTTTTTTCTCCTGTAAACTCTATGTTGATGCCTTTGCCCAAAAAGCTCTACTTTTGTCTCATCTGACCAGATAACATTCTTCCAAAACGTTTTAGGCTTTCTCAGGTAAGTTTTGGCAAACTCCAGCCTGGCTTTTTTATGTCTCGGGGTAAGAAGTGGGGTCCTCCTGGGTATCCTACCATACAGTCCCTTTTCATTCAGACGCTGACGGATAGTACGGGTTGACACAGTTGCACCCTCAGACTGCAGGGCAGCTTAAACTTGTTTGGATGTTAGTCAAGGTTCTTTATCCACCATCCGCACAATCTTGCGTTGAAATCTCTTGTCAATTTTTCTTTTCCGTCCACATCTAGGGAGGTTATCCACAGTGCCATGGGCTTTAAACTTCTTGATGACACTGCGCACGGTAGACACAGGAACATTCAGGTCTTTGGAGATGGACTTGTAGCCTTGAGATTACTCATGCTTCCTCACAATTTGGTTTCTCAAGTCCTCAGACAGTTCTTTGGTCTTCTTTCTTTTCTCCATGCTCAATGTGGTACACACAATGACACAGGACAGAGGTTGAATCAACTTTAATCCAATCAACTGGCTGCAAGTGTGATTTAGTTATTGCCAACACTTGTTAGGTGCCACAGATAAGTTACAGGTGCTGTTAATTACACAAATTAGAGAAGCATCACATGATTTTTCTAACAGTGCCAATACTTTTGTCCACCCCCGTTTTTATGTTTGGTGTGAAACTATATCCAATTTGGCTTTAGGACAATTCTTTTTGTGTTTTTTTCATTGAAGACAAATTAAATGAAGATAATAACACCAAAGAATTTGTGATTGCAATCATTTTCAGGAAAAAAATGAGTATTATCTGACAGAATTGCAGGGTTGTCAATACTTTTGGCCAACACTGTATCTGAGTGTTGTCCACGTACAAGTGGTACTGGAAGCCATGGGACTTTATGAGTTGTCCTAAACCAAGGGTATAATAATAATATTTTTTTTTTGTATAGCGCTAACATATTACGCAGCGCTTTACAATTCAGAGGGGACATATACAAACAATATGAGACAATACAGAGTAACAAAAATTCAAAAACCATGAGGAGTGAGGTCCCTGCTCGCAAGTTTACAATCTATGAGGAAATAGGGGAGGCACAAAAGGTAAATGGTAAAATTTGCCATCATATATGGTCCAGCCATCAATATCATAACTAGGGATTCACGTAACGGTGCATGCAAACACGGTTTGCAGCATTTTCCTGTGCGCTCTGCAAAAGCGCATATCCGGGGATTGTAATTGGAGCCGGTGGTGATGCTTAACTTCTGGTTGCCATAGGGATCAATACACAGGCGACGCATAGCGTTACATGACGGTAACGCTATGCACTCTGCCTCAAAATTTCTAAGTTTTCAACGGACCATGCAGACTAGAGGCAGACCCAAGTCTGACACTAGTCTCAGTCGTTAATAATTTTGGTCAGGCAGTTTCGGTGGAGTGGTGGGGGTGGAAGCCAGATTGGAGGTTGTCAAGGAAAGAGTTACATGAGGGGTGGGAGGAAAGTTGACCATGGACATGCTGCTTGAGGAATTTTGAAGCAAATGGGAACAGCATTATGGGGCGATAGCTGGGCATGGCAGTCGGGTCAAGGTTTTTGCTTTTTGAGGATGGGTGTGATGGTGGCATGCTTGAAAGCAGAGGGGAAGGAACCAGAGGATAGCGATAGGTTGAAGAGATGGGTTAGGCTAGGGTCACACCAGCGTCAGCCTCTAGGCTGATGAATCCATATAAAACTTAGTTTTTGGCAGCCTGAGCGCATAGCGTTAACAGAATGTAACGCTGTGCTCAGGCTGTGTATTGATCGCTATGGTTACCTGTAAACAAGTGCAGCCGGCAGATTCATTCACAAGGACCAGATATGTGCTTTTGATGAGCGCACAGGGAACGCAGTTTGCAGCGTTTTCCTGTGCGCTCAGCAAAAGCACATATCCAGTCCTTCTGGGTGAAGGTACCAGCTGTGCTGTTTACTGGTAACCATAGAGATAATTATGCAGCCTGAGCACACCGTTACATGCCGTTAACGCTATGCGCTCAGGCTGAAATATTCTAAGTTTTAAGAGGATTCCTCAGCCTAGAGGCTGACGCAGGTTTGACCCTAGCATCAGTCTAATAGTCTAATACAGACACCACACATTCACAGGTAACACTGCAGATATACTGACACCACACTGACACACAAATTGAATTGCTAATTTATAGGCATACATCACACAGAGATATGCAGACATACACAGTAAGGCTAGGGTTTCGTTTTGACCCTAGCCTAAAGGATTGCGTTTAAAACTTAGCACTTTTCCCATAAGCGCATAGCGTTAACGCTATGCGCTGATGGAGAACACTGCCTCTAGTTACCCGATGTTTACCTTGACAATGAGCCATCCTCAAAAAGGCTAGGGTCACACTTGCGTCAGCCCTTGCGGCTGACGCAAGCTCTTAAAACGTAGAACTTTTCCCAGAAGCGCATAGAGTTAATACTATTTACCTTCCCATCCAGCCATACACAAAGCTGCTGGGAGTGCGCTTTACAACAGCGCACAGGAAACGTTGTCTTCCTGGGGCTCTGTGTGTGGCCGCATCCAAGGTAAACTATGGGTTACTATGGAGCAGCATTGCTGGGCAGCGATCGACGTTAATGCTATGCGCTACAGCAGGCTTTGCTATGCACTTACTGGATCCGTGGAACGTGGGTCACCCTCCAAGTGTGACCCAAGCCTAAGGCTAGGGTCACACTTGTGTCATGCATCCGCAAAACTCATGCGTTTTTTACATATGCAAATGTGTAAAAACGCATGCGTTACTGCACCCATAGACTTCAATGCAAAACATGCATTGCAATGCGTTTGACGCAATGCGCTTTTGCTTGTTGCGCTAAAAACATGGTCTGCAACATTTTTGGGTGCTCTTTCAAAAACACACTTTTTTTAACATGGGAGTCTATGGGAAACGCATGCATTAACACATGGCACATATATGTATCATGTGTTAACGCATGCATTAAAGGGAACCAACCACCCCCAATGACCCCCCGGACTAATAATATCGTTCCCTACTTGCAGCACATACATGTGCTGCAAGGTTTTTTGCTACAAAAACTGCTTTTTATAACTTAAGATAATGCTTTTGAAACTTTATACCGAAGGGACGGGTGGGCGTAACTTACATGGTGCTAAAGCCGGGTTGCAGCTGCCATTCATCCTGCTGTGCTCGTCACATCAGTAACGGCCAGCCCTTTTTGCAGCGTCCCAGGCTGGTGCACGGGCTCGCATGCCCGTGCACACGTCATCATCTACAGCCGGGAAGCGAGCGCGCGCTCTGACTTCCACAGCCGAGCGCAGGAAGTCAGAGCGCGCGCTCGCTTCCCGGCTGTAGATGATGACGTGTGCACGGGCATGACATCCCGTGCACCAGCCTGGGACGCTGCAAAAAGGGCTGGCCGTTACTGATGTGACGAGCACAGCAGGATGAATGGCAGCTGCAACCCGGCTTTAGCACCATGTAAGTTACGCCCACCCGTCCCTTCGGTATAAAGTTTCAAAAGCATTATCTTAAGTTATAAAAAGCAGTTTTTGTAGCAAAAAACCTTGCAGCACATGTATGTGCTGCAAGTAGGGAACGATATTATTAGTCCGGGGGGGTCATTGGGGGTGGTTGGTTCCCTTTAACGCTTGCGACTAAAAATGAAAAAACATGCCATTGGCTAGGGTCACATTTGCGTTAGCAAATGCAGATCCTGATCCGGTTTTGAGCATGTAAAATGCTCAAAACCGGATCAGGATCCGCAGCCCATAGAAGCCCATTATAAAACCAGATTGCACTACATGCAATCTTGTTACACTTGCGGATTTGCAGTTTGTGGTAAAAATCATGCAGGCTGCAGTTTTCGCAGCGGTTTGCAATCCGCAGCAGGAGACCTATAATGGGCTCCTATGGGAGCCCATCCGGCTACCGCAAGGCACATGTGTATGCCTGCGGTAGCCGGATGCTTTTTTCATCCCTGCTGCCCCAGGGATGAACAAAGGGTTAATGTTAATAATAAATGTGGGCAACATGTCTGTAGGGAGTGCCCACCCTCCCTAGAGACATGTTGACCACATAGTTAGGCAAGTTAAGGGTTAATATGTGCAATTACAGTATTGGCTGCTATTGTCAGCATTTACTATTTTCTGAATGAAACCTGGCGTCTCCTCGCTGTGGAGGAGATACAGTACATAATGTGCGGACTGTATCTGCCGCAGTCCAGGGTCCTGAAAGCTTTAACATTAGGTATATGGGCAGCGCACTGCCAAAGAACTAATGTTAATGCTTTCAGGACCCTGGATAGCGGCAGATACAGTCCGCACATTATGTACTGTATCTCCTCCACAGCGAGGAGACGCCAGGTTTCATTCAGAAAATAGTAAATGCCGACAATAGCTGGCAATACTGTAATTGCACATATTAACCCTTAACATGCCTAACTATGTGGACAGCATGTCGCTAGGGAGGGTGGGCACTCCCTACAGACATGTTGCCGACATCTATTATTAACATTAACCCTTTGTTCATCCCTGCGGCAGCAGGGATGAACAGAGCATCCAGCAACCGGATTGCACATTCTGAGCAATCCGGTTACCGGATTAAAGACACATTGTGAACTCAAAATGTGTCTGAAGGCTCATGCGATTACCGCATCCGTATCTGGATGCAGTAATCGCAATGATCCTTCCAAATATGACCCTAGCCTTAGTCTCTGGCAGGCTGAGCACATAGCATTAATGGCATGTAACTCTATGCATCGGCTGTGTATTGCATCTCTATGGATACCTGATGCTTAGAGCAACCGCCGTCTCCACACACAAGGACCGGATATGCGCTTTTGCTAAGCGCACAGGAAAACACTGCAAACCGCGTTTCTTGTGTGCTCTGCATAAGCACACATCCAGTCCTTGTGTGTGGAGACGGCGGCTGCGCTAAACATCAGGTATCCATAGAGATGCAATACACAGCCGGAGCATAGCGTTACATTGCTGTTAACACTATGCGCTCAACCTGCCAGAGAGTAAGTTTTTGACGGATTCATCAGCCTAAAGGCTGACACTAGTTAGACCCTAGCCTAAGTTTTAGATGGATTCGGCAGCCTGAGGGCTGATGCAGTTTTGACCCTAGCCATACACCAAACAAAAACAAACAGAACAAAAGATAAGTACACCCACACCCAGACATGCATAGACCAACAGATAGGCAAGGGTCACACTTAGAAGGCACAATCTGGAAACCACATCCATTACTGGATGCAATTTTAGACTGCGCCTTCATACTTCTTAAAATTGGTGAAAATGCCATTCTCATTCCTGATCTGGATGCATTAATGCATCCGGTTTTGGAATGAGCATTTTTGTAATTTTCAACACCGGATCTGGAACCGGATACAGTACCGCAAGGTACATTAATGAACCTTGCGGTGCCGGATACGGTCCCATAGGCATCCATGTTACAAAAACAGGATCCAGTTTTGCAACCGCTGCGATGGATGCAGCCTGCATGATTTTTACCGCGGGGTTGAAAACCGGATCCGGTAACCAGAATGCAAATAGTGCAATCCGGTTTTTGTATTGCAGCCTATGGCTGTGGATCTGGATCCGGTTTTGAGCATTTTTAATTTGCAGAAATATGCAGACAAATACACACATGGAAAACAACACACAGATAGCCTGGGTTCACACTTGGCCATCAGTTTTTGCAAAAGGCTCAAATACTGGATCCTTTTTTTAAATAGTGTTTTTTGGCTGATTTTTGACCCTCCTGTGCTGCTCTGTTTTTTTGGACAATGGCAATCCGGTTACCAGATCCGGTTTTGCAGCCTGTGGTAATAATTATGCAGGCTGCATTTTTCGGAGCTGTTGCAAAACTGGATCAGTTTTTTTTAACATGGGTGCCTATGGGAATTGGATCCGCTTCCGGATGCGGTTTTTAGTATTGCAAAAATCCTCATTCCAAAATCGGATATATTATTTTCCAGATCCAGAATGTGGATTGCTTTTTCACAGATTATAAAGAGTACGAAGGCACAGTCCAATACCGGATCCGGTAATGGATCCGGTTACTGGATTGTGCCCTTAAGTGAGACCCTAGCCTAAGGCGGCCGTCACATGCTACAATATCGTGAGCGATATCGTTAGCGATCACGTGCACGCGTGATCGCTAACGATATCGCTCACATCGCTGGTGAGCTGTCACACAGACAGACTCACCAGCGATGTGGAGCAGCGAGGTCGCTGGTAACTATGGTACACATCGGGTTACTAGGCGCGGCGCTTAGTAACTCGACGTTTACCATAGATACCATCTCCCAGCATAGGCTCTGCCGCTGGGAGATGTTCATCATGGTGTCACACACCACGATGAAGCAGATTGAACAAGCGATGATCGCTTGATATGAGCTCCGGCTCTCATATCTGCGATGTCACGATCAAGCGATTTTACATTGTAAAATCGCTTGATCGCACGCAGCGATGCACAAACGATATCGCATAAGCGATCAAAAAGCAGATCGTTTAAACGATATCGCTCACGATATTGAAGCGTGTGACGGCCGCCTAAGCTTAACCTCTACTGAGGGTTTTCTAAGAGATGCTATACTGGAGTATCTGAAGAGAAATAACCTCATGCCCCAATATCAACATGGTTTTACGAGGGACCGTTCCTGTCAAACTAATCTGATAAGCTTCTATGAAGAGGTAAGTTCTGGACTGGACCAAAGAAATGCAGTGGATGTGTTGTATATGGACTTTTGATAGGGTAAAGTATGTATAAAGCTGGGGTCATTTTTGGGCTGGGACCCACGTTACCAGGCAGCGCTAAAATCTTAGAAATTTCTGCTGTAGCGGACAGCATGCTGCGTTCCCCTGTGCGTGGTGAAATACACACTCCCCGCAACCCGCTATGTGTACCTTGTATCCATGATACACAGCGGGTTGCTGGGGCCGCGTTTTCTGCTCTGCAGCCTGCGTGAAGCCTGCTGAAGGAGAAAAAAAATTCTAAGTCCTCTGCAAAACATGCAGGGGACTCAGAATTGTGCCAGTTTGACCCTAGCCTTACTTGGCAGACTGCAAACAGCTCATATACTAAACATCATGGCAATTTATCACTTCAAAGGAATTAGGACACAGAAAAATAATTGTGTGTTGCCTTTACATGATGTTACTTGATGCACGTCCTGTGCAAATCTCAGAATGTAGATATATTGTCTCTGTATACATCCTGATGTTAAACACAGGGTTTCCTTCCAGTATTCTACATGAACTGCCTTTTACATTTGCAACAAAATACAACGCAACTGCATTTTTTAGCTAATTATTATACACAAATTAATTGCAGCGCTGCCTACTTAAAGAGATTGTCCACTTTGGATGACCCCAGTGCTGTGGCTGTCTTCCATAAGAATGAGCTAATCCTTGCAGATTGCAACTACATTTGGCACTTCTACTAGATCACTGCAAAAATTTGAGATTAATAAGGCAACACCCTCAGTATACTGTATTGTAACAAATAATAATTCGCTGCAGAGGTCATTAAAGAGCATAACCCTCTCAATGATCCTTTAGGTTCTGTTCACACTGAGTTTTTTTTGACGTTTTCAAATACTGCACATTTTCAAACAGCTTCAGTAGACTATACCTTCTTAGGCTGGGGTCACAGTACCATTTTTCACATGCATTTTTGGAGACCTGCGTTTTCAAAAACGCATGTAAAAAACGCACCCATAGGCCCCCATGTTAAAAAACGCATGCCCTAATAGCCAAAAAGCATGTGTGACTGTCCCATGCGTTTTTGGAGCATATCCAAAAACGCATGCGTTTTTGTAGAAAACGCATGCGTTTTTATAACATGGGTTCCTATGGAAAACGCATGCAAAAACGCATGTACAGTTAGTACCTTTTAGTGCCATTCAAAAACGCATGCGTTTCCCATAGGAGCCCATGTTAAAAAAAACGCATGCGTTTCCGGAAAAAACGCATGCGTTTTTTTAACATGGGCTCCTATGGGAAACGCATGCGTTTTTGAATGGCACTAAAAGGTACTAACTGTACATGCGTTTTTGCATGCGTTTTCCATAGGAACCCATGTTATAAAAACGCATGCGTTTTCTACAAAAACGCATGCGTTTTTCAAAACGCTCAAAAAAATACTACAAGCACTATTTTTAGGTGCAGATTCAAAAACGCACCCAAAAACGCAGGGAGCCATCACACACCTTACAAAACTCATGCTGACATGAAAAAAAGCATGAGTTTTGTTAAATCACTTAAAAAAACGCATGGCAACTGTGACCCCAGCCTTAGGCAGAGTTCACATTTGCGTTTGGAACGCAGCGTAACAGAACGCGTTGGCTGCGTTCGGTTGCGCATAATTTATGCGCCCTCCTCTGCCCTCTGAATGCAGCCTGTTGCATTTTTTGTGCATTCACGGGTGCTTGTTTTATCAGCAAGCATCCGCAAGCACACAAACAATGCGTGGATCTCAATGGATCTGCAGTGTCCTCCGCATGACAGCGCAGGAGAACGCTGCGGATCTCATTGAAATCACTCCGGATGGCCACCGCTGATCTCCCGGGAGATCAGCGGCGACCAACAGGAGATCAGCTGGAGCAGCCCCTGATGTCCCAGGCACGGGTGACGCTAATCTCCTGGCGGTGTCGGCGCGGGAGATTTGAAGAAACAGCTGATCTGACAGCTGCTTTAATCTCCCACGCCGCTATCACCTATTCGGTGCGGGAGATTTAAACACAAACGCAAATGTAAACCCAACCTTAGGGAGGCTTTGGGTGAGTTTTTCTTTCTCTAAAGCATTTCCTAAAGTGGTTTTGAAGAGTTTTGGAACAGTTTTCTATTGTGTATTCTGTTGTGCAGTACCTAATCTGAAGAGACACTTTCTTTTAAACTTAGCGTTTTTAAAACCTCTTCAGGAAAACAAAAATAGCTTTGAAGCCGTTTTTGAGGATGATTTTGAAGTGTTTCTGCTCCAAACACTCCTGAAAAAACTCCTGAAGTGTGAAAATAGGTTCAGGCTATGGGCACACAGTTTGTTTTTTGTTTTGCTGAGTTTTCCGTGCAGAAACTGACCAGAACCTCCAAGTTTTTTGGGGATTTTTGCATTTTCAAGGAGCATTTGGAGTGTTTCTGCTAAGGCGGCCGTCACACGCTACAATATCGTGAGCGATATTGTAAGCGATCACGTGCACGCGCGATCGCTAACAATATCGTTCACATCGCTGGTGAGATGTCACACAGACAGACTCACCAGCGATGTGCAGCAGCGAGATCGCTGGTAACTATGGTACACATCGGGTTACTAGGCGCCACGCGGCGCTTAGTAACCCGACGTTTACCATAGATACCATCTCCCAGCATAGGCTCTGCCGCTGGGAGATGGATCATCGTGGTGTCACACACCACGATGAGGCAGATTGATCAAGCGTTTATCGCTTGATATGAGCTCCGGCTCCCATATCTGCGATGTCACGATCAAGCGATTTTACATTGTAAAATCGCTTGATTGCACGCAGCGATGCACAAACGATATCGCTTAAGCGATCAAAAAGCAGATCGCTTAAATGATATCGTTCGCAATATTGAACCGTGTGACGGCCGCCTAAGTTTCATATTGGATTCAAGTTTGAGCAAGAATTAAAATGAGATGAAATGTTGCATGAATGAAGTCCATTTTTTTCACTAATTTCCAATGAAGTGTAGGTTTTTTGGCTGGTTGCTTGTGGGAATATTACCTGAACATTAAGACTGTGCTGCTATTTTTCTTTGTCATTATAATTGAGCAGTATTTGTATATGTATATACAGAATTATGTAGACGCCAGTGTTTATTTTACTGCAGTGGCTTAGTTGGCAGTAACCTTGACATTGCTCCGGTGGTGGCTCTGCCTATAGCCTGTTTGTTTCTGTTCTTAGAAGCATAAAGTACTAACTAGTGGCTATAGCTGGGGCATCCGAGATAGGACAGAAATGATACAAATAACCACAATGCATTGTACAGTTGTGCTCAAAAGTTTACATACCCCGGCAGATTTTTTGCTTTCTTGGCCTTTTTTCAGAGAATATGAATAATAACACAAAAACATTTTTTCCACTAATGGTTAATGGTTGGGTGAAGCCATTTATTGTCAAACTACTGTGTTTTCTCATTTTAAATAATAATGATAACCAAAAACATCCAACTAACCCTGATCAAAAGTTCACATACCCCAGTTCTGAAGACCATGTATTGCCCCCTCTAACATTTTCTCAGATAGTAAAGCTGCCCATTCTTTTTGGCAAAAAGCCTCCAGTTCCGGCTAATTCCTGTTCTTTCTTGCATGAACTGCGCACTTGAGTTTCTCCCAGAGTAGCTCAATGATATTGAGGTGAGGAGACTAAGATGGCCACTCCAGAACCTTCACTTTGTTCTGCTGTACCAATGACAGGTTGACTTGGCCTTGTGTTTTGAATCGTCATGTTGGAAAGTCCAAGTACATCCCATGCGCAGTTTCTGGGTTGATGAATTAAAATTTGCCTCCAGTATTTGCTGATAATTATCTTTTCTTTTACTTTGACCACGTTTCCTGTGCCTTTGTAGTTCACACATCCCCACATCATCAGTGATCCACCTCCATGTTTTACAGTAGGAATGGTGTTCCTTTCATCATAGGCCTTGTTGACACCTCTCCAAATGTAACATTTATGGTGTGGCCACAAAGTTCAATTTTGGTCTCATCACTCTAAATTACCTTGTTGCAGATGTTTGGAAGCTTGTCTCTGTGCTGTTTGGCATATTGTAGGTGAGATATTTTGTGGCATTTGTGCAGTAATTGCTTTCTTCTGGCGACTCAACCATGCAGCTCATTTTTCTTCAAGTGCCTCCTTATTGTGCATCTTGAAATAGCCACACCGCTAGTTTTCAGTGAGTCCTGTATTTCAGCTAATGTTATTTGTGGATTTTTCTTTGCATCCCAAACAATTTTCCTTGCAGTTGAGGCCGAAATGTTTGTTGGTCTGCCTGATTGTAATTTGGTTTTTACAGAGCCCCTGAGTTTCCATTTGTTAATCAAAGTTTGAACACTGCTGACTGGCATTATCAATTCCTTGTATATCTTTTTGCATCCTTTTCCTGTTTTATGCAGTTCAACTATCTTTTCCTGTAGATCCGTTGACAATTCTTTTGCTTTCCCCATGACTCACAATCCAGAAATGTTAGTGGCTGGATGAAAGATCCAAGAGTCTATCTAGATCAGGGGTCTCAAACACGCGGCCCCCGGGCCGCATGCGGCCCGCCAGGCTGATTGATGCGGCCCGGGGACACACTGTGCAGCCCACTATTAGCGGCCGTCGGCTGCACTTTCACTTTGCTCCGGCCGGCGGCCGCACTTTTGTACTGCCCCGCATGCAGCCGCACTGTTGCAATGCCCCCTCACGCGCACCTTCACTCAGCCCCCGCCGCCTCCGGCCACAGTGCTTCTGCAGCCGGCCTCATTTCTGCATTACAGAGCCGCCTTTGATTGCTTCTCCCTGACCACCTCCAGGGAGAAGCAATCGATGGCTGCATTCATCCCTAGCTCAGCAGCGGTGACTTCAGCTGCTTTGCCGGCAGGTGCAGCCGAGGGCACAAGACAGAGCATAGGCCAGGTCAGAGTGTGTGAGTGTGTGAGTGTATATGTATGTATGTATGTATGTATGTGTGTGTGTCTGTGTGTGTGAGTGTGTGTTTGATGATGATGATGATGATCATGGCTGTGTATGTGTGCGTGTGACTGAGGATGATCATGGCTGTGTATGCGTGCGTGTGACTGAGGATGATCATGGCTGTGTATGTGTGCGTGTGACAGGATGATCATGCTGTGTATGTGTGCGTGTGACTGATGATCATGGCTGTGTATGTGTGCGTGTGACTGAGGATGATCATGGCTGTGTATGTGTGCGTGTGACTGATGATCATGGCTGTGTATGTGTGCGTGTGACTGAGGATGATCATGGCTGTGTATGTGTGCGTGTGACTGATGATCATGGCTGTGTATGTGTGCGTGTGACAGGATGATCATGGCTGTGTATGTGTGCGTGTGACAGGATGATCATGGCTGTGTATGTGTGCGTGTGACAGGATGATCATGGCTGTGTATGCGTGCGTGTGACTGAGGATGATCATGGCTGTGTATGTGTGCGTGTGACAGGATGATCATGGCTGTGTATGTGTGCGTGTGACAGGATGATCATGGCTGTGTATGCGTGCGTGTGACTTATGATGATCATGGCTGTGTATGTGTGCGTGTGACTGAGGATGATCATGGCTGTGTATGTGTGCGTGTGACAGATGATCATGGCTGTGTATGTGTGCGTGTGACTGAGGATGATCATGGCTGTGTATGTGTGTGCGTGTGACAGATGATCATGGCTGTGTATGTGTGCATGTGTCTGAGGATGATCATGGCTGTGTATGTGTGCGTGTGACTGAGGATGATCATGGCTGTGTATGTGTGCGTGTGACAGGATGATCATGGCTGTGTATGTGTGCGTGTGACAGGATGATCATGGCTGTGTATGCGTGCGTGTGACTTATGATGATCATGGCTGTGTATGTGTGCGTGTGACTGAGGATGATCATGGCTGTGTATGTGTGCGTGTGACAGATGATCATGGCTGTGTATGTGTGCGGTGTGACTGAGGATGATCATGGCTGTGTATGTGTGCGTGTGACAGATGATCATGGCTGTGTATGTGTGCATGTGTCTGAGGATGATCATGGCTGTGTATGTGTGCGTGTGACTGAGGATGATCATGGCTGTGTATGTGTGCGTGTGACAGGATGATCATGGCTGTGTATGTGTGCGTGTGACAGGATGATCATGGCTGTGTATGCGTGCGTGTGACTGAGGATGATCATGGCTGTGTATGTGTGCGTGTGACAGGATGATCATGGCTGTGTATGTGTGCGTGTGACAGGATGATCATGGCTGTGTATGCGTGCGTGTGACTTATGATGATCATGGCTGTGTATGTGTGCGTGTGACTGAGGATGATCATGGCTGTGTATGTGTGCGTGTGACTGAGGATGATCATGGCTGTGTATGTGTGCGTGTGACTGAGGATGATCATGGCTGTGTATGCGTGCGTGTGACTGAGGATGATCATGGCTGTGTATGTGTGCGTGTGACTGATGATCATGGCTGTGTATGTGTGCGTGTGACTGAGGATGATCATGGCTGTGTATGTGTGCGTGTGACTGATGATCATGGCTGTGTATGTGTGCGTGTGACTGATGATCATGGCTGTGTATGTGTGCGTGTGACTGAGGATGATCATGGCTGTGTATGTGTGCGTGTGACAGGATGATCATGGCTGTGTATGTGTGCGTGTGACAGGATGATCATGGCTGTGTATGTGTGCATGTGACAGGATGATCATGGCTGTGTATGCGTGCGTGTGACTGAGGATGATCATGGCTGTGTATGTGTGCGTGTGACAGGATGATCATGGCTGTGTATGTGTGCGTGTGACAGGATGATCATGGCTGTGTATGCGTGCGTGTGACTGAGGATGATCATGGCTGTGTATGTGTGCGTGTGACAGGATGATCATGGCTGTGTATGTGTGCGTGTGACAGGATGATCATGGCTGTGTATGCGTGCGTGTGACTTATGATGATCATGGCTGTGTATGTGTGCGTGTGACTGAGGATGATCATGGCTGTGTATGTGTGCGTGTGACAGATGATCATGGCTGTGTATGTGTGCGTGTGACTGAGGATGATCATGGCTGTGTATGTGTGCGTGTGACAGATGATCATGGCTGTGTATGTGTGCATGTGTCTGAGGATGATCATGGCTGTGTATGTGTGCGTGTGACTGAGGATGATCATGGCTGTGTATGTGTGCGTGTGACAGGATGATCATGGCTGTGTATGTGTGCGTGTGACAGGATGATCATGGCTGTGTATGCGTGCGTGTGACTGAGGATGATCATGGCTGTGTATGTGTGCGTGTGACAGGATGATCATGGCTGTGTATGTGTGCGTGTGACAGGATGATCATGGCTGTGTATGCGTGCGTGTGACTTATGATGATCATGGCTGTGTATGTGTGCGTGTGACTGAGGATGATCATGGCTGTGTATGTGTGCGTGTGACAGATGATCATGGCTGTGTATGTGTGCGTGTGACTGAGGATGATCATGGCTGTGTATGTGTGCGTGTGACAGATGATCATGGCTGTGTATGTGTGCATGTGTCTGAGGATGATCATGGCTGTGTATGTGTGCGTGTGACTGAGGATGATCATGGCTGTGTATGTGTGCGTGTGACAGGATGATCATGGCTGTGTATGTGTGCGTGTGACAGGATGATCATGGCTGTGTATGCGTGCGTGTGACTGAGGATGATCATGGCTGTGTATGTGTGCGTGTGACAGGATGATCATGGCTGTGTATGTGTGCGTGTGACAGGATGATCATGGCTGTGTATGCGTGCGTGTGACTTATGATGATCATGGCTGTGTATGTGTGCGTGTGACTGAGGATGATCATGGCTGTGTATGTGTGCGTGTGACTGATGATGATCATGGCTGTGTATGCGTGCGTGTGACTGATGATGATCATGGCTGTGTATGTTTGCGTGTGACTGATTATGATCATGGCTGTGTATGTGTGTGTGTGTTTGTGTGAATGATGATGATGGTTGTGCATGTCTGTGACTGGTGATGGTCATGCCAGTGGTGGCTGTGTGTGAGTGATGATGATGATGATGATGATGGTGGTCGCAGCAGTGGTGGTTGTGTGTGACTGATGATGATGATGGTTGCGGTAATGGTTGTGTGTGACTGATGATGATGATGGCAGCAGTGGTGGCTGTGTGTGACTGATGATGATGATGATGGCAGCAGTGGTGGCTGTGTGTTGACTGATGATGATAATTGGTGGCGGTGATGGCTGTGAGTGACTGATGATGATGATGATGATGGTGGTCACAGCAGTGGTGGTTGTGTGTGACTGATGATGATGATGGTGGTCGCAGCAGTGGTGGTTGTGTGTGACTGATGATGATGATGGCAGCAGTGGTGGCTGTGTGTGACTGATGATGATGATGGTTGCGGTAGTGGTTGTGTGTGACTGATGATGATGATGGTTGCGGTAGTGGTTGTGTGTGACTGATGATGATGATGGCAGCAGTGGTGGCTGTGTGTGACTGATGATGGTGGCGGTAGTGGTTGTGTGTGACTGATGATGATGATGGCAGCAGTGGTGGCTGTGTGTGACTGATGATGATGATGGCAGCAGTGGTGGCTGTGTGTGACTGATGATGATGATGGTTGCGGTAGTGGTTGTGTGTGACTGATGATGATGATGGTTGCGGTAGTGGTTGTGTGTGACTGATGATGATGATGGCAGCAGTGGTGGCTGTGTGTGACTGATGATGGTGGCGGTAGTGGTTGTGTGTGACTGATGATGATGATTGCGGCTATGGTGGCTGTGGTGATGATGGTAGTGGTTGTGTGTGACTGATGATGATGATTGTGGCGGTGGTTGCTGTGTGTTACTGATGATGATCGTGGTGGTGGCTGTGTGATACTGATGGTAATGATGGCGGTGGTGGCTTTGTGTGACTGATGATGATGATGATGGTGATGGTGGCTGTGTGTTACTGATGATGATCGTGGTGGTGGCTGTGTGTGATTGATGATGATCGTGGTGGTGTTGACTGATTATGATGATGGCGGTGGTGACTGTGTGTGACTGATGATGACGGCGGTGGTAGCTGTGTGTGTATGATGATGGTGGTGGCTGTGTGTGTGTATGATGATGGTGGCTGTGTGTGCTTGTATGATGATGGTGCCTGTGTGTGTATGATGATGATAAATGATTTTGATGATGATGGTGACTGAAAGACAGACTCTTTCGCCCACCCACCTCAGCACCTTCCTCCCACCCACCTCAGCATCTCTCGCCCACCGACCTCAGTCTTCCGACTGCTGTAGGTGGCCTGAGGGTGTCTCAGAATCCCGCCCTGTCACTGCTGTGGAGGGCAAGCGAGGCCCTGAGAGCAGTGAGGAGTTGCTACCGGATGTCATCAGGGGAAGATCCCGCGGCGGAGGACCAGGCAGCTCATCGCTGGCGCCGGTATGGTACTGTAATTTAAGTGGCAATTACTGGGCCCAGCAGGGGCACAGCAGCACAGACAGTGAGGCAGGGTCCAGGCACTGAGGGTGTGCACTGGGCTCTGTGTGCGCTGTGTGCGCTGTGGGCGCTGTGGGCGCTGTGCTCACAGTCCCATGGGCTCTGTGACCAGGATGGGGGCATTACTACAAGAAGAGGACCAGGATGGGGACATTACTTCAAGAAGGGGATCAGGATGGGGACATTACTTCAAGAAGGGGATCAGGATGGGGACATTACTTCAAGAAGAGGACCAGGATGGGACATTACTTCAAGAAGGGGATCAGGATGGGGACATTACTTCAAGAAGGGGATCAGGATGGGGACATTACTTCAAGAAGAGGACCAGGATGGGACATTACTTCAAGAAGGGGATCAGGATGGGGACATTACTTCAAGAAGGGGATCAGGATGCGGACATTACTTCAAGAAGGGGATCAGGATGCGGACATTACTTCAAGAAGAGGACCAGGATGGGACATTACTTCAAGAAGGGGATCAGGATGGGGGCATTACTTCAAGAAGAGGACCAGGATGGGACATTACTAGAAGAAGAGGACCAGGATGGGGACATTACTACAAGAAGGGGATCAGGATGGGGACATTACTTCAAGAAGGGGATCAGGATGGGGACATTACTACAAGAAGGGGATCAGGATGGGGACATTACTTCAAGAAGAGGACCAGGATGGGACATTACTTCAAGAAGGGGATCAGGATGGGGACATTACTTCAAGAAGGGGATCAGGATGCGGACATTACTTCAAGAAGAGGACCAGGATGGGACATTACTTCAAGAAGGGGATCAGGATGGGGACATTACTACAAGAAGGGGATCAGGATGGGGGCATTACTTCAAGAAGGGGACCAGGATGGGGACATTACTAGAAGAAGAGGACCAGGATGGGGACATTACTACAAGAAGGGGATCAGGATGGGGACATTACTACAAGAAGGGGATCAGGATGGGGACATTACTACAAGAAGAGGACCAGGATGGGGACATTACTACAAGAAGAGGACCAGGATGGGGACATTACTTCAAGAAGGGGATCAGGATGGGGACATTACTTCAAGAAGAGGACCAGGATGGGGACATTACTACAAGAAGGGGATCAGGATGGGGACATTACTACAAGAAGAGGACCAGGATGGGGACATTACTTCAAGAAGAGGACCAGGATGGGGACATTACTACAAGAAGGGGATCAGGATGGGGACATTACTTCAAGAAGAGGACCAGGATGGGGACATTACTACAAGAAGACGACCAGGATGGGGACATTACTACAAGAAGAGGACCAGGATGGGACATTACTACAAGAAGGGTATCAGGATGGGGACATTACTTCAAGAAGAGGACCAGGATGGGACATTACTACAAGAAGAGGACCAGGATCGGGGCATTCCTACAAGAAGGGGATCAGGATGGATGACATTAATATTCGATGGGGACAGTCCTACAAGAAGGGGACCAGGATGGGGACATTCCTACATAAAGGAGATTAGGGTGGGGACATTACTACAAGAAGATCAGGATTTGGCCATTACTACATTGAGCAAAAAATTCTGGTGTTGCTAAAATGTCACTTAGTCCTACAATGAATGCGGCCCCCCTATATAAATTTTTTTCTATGTGCGGCCCACCAGCCCAGCCGAGTTTGAGACCCCTGATCTAGATCCAAGAAACTTATCTAAAGATAGGGAAACAAAAGGCACAATAGGGTCTTATCTTTTTTTTGGGTTGAAGAAAGTAGGGAAAATCACTGCTCACCTAGACTGGTTGTGGGACCACAACCAATTTATGTGTTTAATACAGCTGCTGGATCCAAACTCCACGTGTACGGTGGTTGAGATACATACATGCAAAGGATGGTGCTTTTGCGATTCGCGCTAACTGTATACAATGACCACAAAGCATCTGCAGGTAATGGTGCTTTATTTCAACGCGTTTCCTCGCTCCTTCCTCAAGAATGCAACCATGATTATAGTCATGGTCATGGTTATGGTTGCATTCCTGATGAAGGAGCAAGAATTGCTCTGATACGTGTCCTTTGGATGTATAGATCCTAGAAACTCACTCAGCTTTTATGCACACACACTGATTACAAGCAAATAGGTGGGAGTAGCCCTCTTAATTAAAAACTCTATAACCTTTGAAGAGATAACATGATTTGAAGACCCTAATGGAAGATACATAATCCTCCTTTGTAAATTTAGCGACTCCTTGTTTACCTTTGCCAATATTTATGCACCCAACAAATAGATAATTAGATTGATTGATCAACACAAAAAAGGGGAATTAATATTACTTGGAGACTTTAACATGATTCCCAATTGTGCCCCGGATTCATCCACGAAATCTAGGCAATTCCTGGAATCTTTAGATCCATGGTTAATAAAATCAGACCTATATGATGTTTTTCATTGTCTTAATTCCCCTTCTATAGAATTTACCCATTTTTCAAGTCATCACAATTCCTTTGCTACGATTGATTTAGTTATCATCAATATTTTTTCCCTCCCAAAATTTAGAAAAATCTCGATAGGTCCAAGAACCTGGTCAGACTACGCGCCATTTTTAAATTATCTTTGGGCCCCAAAGACTTTCCTGAACGGATCTGGAGAAACAACAGTTTTCTGTATGATCATCCCGCTTATAAAACTGAAATTGAACTAACAATAAAGAACGACATAGAAAACATCTCAGTCATTACATTATGGTCTGCCTTTAAAGCAGTCTTAAGAGGGAAACTGATCCAACTTAAAGGGATCCTGTCACCTCCAAAACGCCTCCTAAGCTATCAAAACATGTCCCTGCAGCATCTCATCAGTAATCTCACACTCCTTTTGTCTCCTAAAAGCATCCTGTGAAAGTGGAGAAAAATGTTTTAATACTTAATTATTAGGGATTATAATTAGTAAGGGCTATATTCTTTAGTCGGGATCCACCCTATCTCTGTCTGTGCTGCTGTGATGTGCAGCTGAAGGCAGGACTAATGATTTCCATTCTGTGAGTGATAGAGAGGGGGAGGGTAAAGCCTGCACAAGCAGAGCAACACAGAGAGAGAGAGGGTGGATCCTGGAGCCTGCAAAACAGCCAGCTCTGGTGACTAAAGAATTTAGCCCCTGCTAATTATAATCACTAATGAGTAAGTATTAAAACGTTTTTATGCACTTTCACAGGATGCTTTTAGGAGACAAAAGAAGTGTGAGAATAGTGATAGGATGGTGCAGGGACATGTTTTTTTTTAGCTTAGGAGGCATTCTGGAGGTGACAGGATCCCTTTAACGCCCAATTCAAAAAGAGAAATAGGGAAAAAACCCAGAAACTAATTAACGATATTCATAATTTAGAAAATCTGCAAATTAAAAACCTCTCACTCAACCTTGTTTGTGGCACACACATTAGTATATGGGAGAGGGAAATCTTTTCCAGACGGGTGGTGACCATAGTGGCCATTTTTAAGTCGGCCATTTTGGATCCAACTTTATTTTTTTCAGTGGGAAGAGGGTCATATGACACATCAAACCTATTGAGAATTTCATAAGAGAAACAATGATGTGTTTGATTTTAATGTAACTTTATTCTTTCATGAGTTATTTACAAGTTTATGATCACTTATAAAATGTGTTCAAAGTGCTGCCCATTGTGTTGGATTGTCATTGCCACCCTCTTCTCCCACTCTTGACACACTGATAACATCGCAGAAGAAATGCTAGCACAGGCTTCCAGTATCCTTTGTTTCAGATGCTGCACATCTCGTATCTTCACAGCATAGAAATTGCCTTCAGATGACCCCAAAGATAAAAGTCTAAGAGGGTCAGATCGGGAGACCTTGGTGGTCAATGAACTAGCCCACGACGACCAATCCACTTTCAAGGATACTGTTCATGTAGGAATGCTCGGACCTGACACCCATAATGTGGTGGTGCACCCCAAAGATAAAAACGATACTGGGGCCATTCTTCATCAATGGAAACCTCAATGTCACTGGATATCGGAAATTGCTACATGATAATGTGTTTCCCTCTTTATGCACTGAAGATGGCACGTTCCCTGAGTTTTTCCAACAATATGGTGCACAAGCACATTATGGGTGCCAGGTCCGAGCATTCTTACATGAACAGTTTCCTGGAAAGTGGATTAGTTGTTGTGGGGCAGTTCATTGACCACCAAGGTCTACGGATCTGACCCTCTTAGACTTTTATCTTTGGGGTCATCTGAAGGCAATTGTCTATGCTGTGAAGATACGAGATGTGCAGCATCTGAAACAAAGGATACTCGACGCCTGTGCTAGCATTTCTTTTGCGGTGTTGCTATCAGTGTGTCAAGAGTAGGAGAAGAGGGTGGCATTCACAATCCAACACAATGGTCAGCACTTGGAACACATTTTCTAAGTGGTCATGAACTTATAAATAACTCATGAAAGAATAATGTTACGTTAAAATCAAGCACACCATTGTTTTTCTTATGAAATTCTCTTTGATGTGTCTCATGACCCTCTTCCCATTTGAAAAAAATAAAGTTGGATCCAAAATGGCCAACTTAAAATGGCCACCATGGTCACCACCCATCTGGAAAAGTTTTCCCCGTCCCATATACTAATGTGCCACAAACAGGAAGTTGATATCACCAATCATTCCCATTTAATTTAGGTGTATCCATATAAATGGCTCACCTGTATATTATCTCCCATATTTTGCTTACCTTAAAGTTTTAGTAGTCTCAAGATGGAAAAAATCTGAACCACCTACCATTGTAGATAGATCTAATAGAAAGAATAACCCTACATAGTATATATGAGTACAACTTTGCTTTTAGGAATACAAATTTTATTAAATATGTAGACAAGTGGGAAACATGGATTATCGTCTATTCCCGTAATCTCTTGAACAGAGGCTAATTGACACGAATATTTCAGCCACTTCTTTATTCTTAGTTTACCGTACTTATTTGCAGTCAAATGATTCTTTTGATGTTTAGAGCTGGTAGCCCAGGGTTTGTTATTTTGTTTCTACTCACTATTTTTTTTTCTTTTTCTGTATTATACTGTTCTATGTTTGCACTTTATAGGGTGTTTAAGGTATCACTATAGTATATAAATTTGATGTATTTAAGATTTTTATGCTGGTTTATCTACACTGTAAACTTCTCCCAGTTTGTATTTTTTTTGTTATTTATTTTTGTGATGCTTTCCCTCCCTATTTATGATCTACCCTCTTATGTAAAAACTTGCCCAATAAAAACAATTTGAAACACAAGCAAACAGATCACAGGTGAGGATGTTACCTTTGTTTTCAAATACTAGTGATTTAGATAAGTGGTTAAGGATAGGCGCTAACTCTTAAGGCCCCGTCACACGTGTCAACCAAAGGCTGCAATGTCGGAAGCGATGTGCGGGTGCGCGGTCGCTTCCGACATTGCAGCCTTGGTGTCACATAGCAACATGTTGCCGGTGATGCCGCAGCGATGTGGGCGGAGCTATCGCTCGCTGGGCTGGATCGCCGCCAACATCGCTATTGCGGTGTCAGACGGCGCGATCCAGCCTAATCGCTGGTTGCAGATTGACAGGTTTACGTTCATCCTCGTAAACCTGTCAACCTGCGACCAGCAATAAATTGCAGTTGCGTCGCGCTGTCACACAGCACGATGCACTTGCAATATCGCTAGCGACATCGCTGATGCGTCACTTTTCGACGATGTCGCTAGCGACATTGACACGTGTAACAGGGCCTTTAGGTAGGTATATCGAATACAATAAATTACCAGATTCTTCTGTTCAACCCTTCCTTTGGGATGTTTATTTAAAAAGCAAATACATTTTATCCTATAATAAAACCCGAAGGCCACTTCCTGTGGAATCTGGCCAACTTCCGTGACGGTCTCTGCCCTGTGTCACAGACCGGAAACGGAAGTTCCAGACCCACGAGCGGTGAGCGCTCACCGCGAGCCGCTGTCAAACCTGCATAGCGGCTCGAAGTGGGCGCTAAAGCGCCACCACTCGCCGCTATCCCGCCACCGCCCCCCCCACACAGAGCCATGTGCTCCCACCCAGGGCCGCACCGTCCATTGGACAGTGTGAGCCCTGAGTCCAGAGCGGCGGCAGCCAGGGGGAGCGGCATGACAGAAGGGGGCGGGGCCACCAACATCAGCACCGCCCTCAGGAGAGACGGACGCTGTGGCACTGTAGGCTGCAGGGCGGCGGGGCCGAGCGGACGCTGCAGGGGCGGCGGCCCTGAGACCCGCCAGCACCCCCCCGCCCTCCGACCGGCTCCGGCGGGAGGATGCCTAGATGCACCCTGAGTCCCACCCACATCCGGGAACAGGCCCGGCTCGGCCCACACTCCAGTGTGCGGCCTCCGCCGGCACCGCCCACTCTCCTCCTCTATCAGGGACCATCATTCCGCCACCTGCCCCGCACACAGCCCCGCCGACAGCCCGGTGAGTGTTCTGCCCCACCAGCCTCCCCTCTCCTGTGCCCCCCAGCCTCCCCTCTCCTGTGCCCCCCGGCCTCCCCTCTCCTGTGCCCCCAGCCTCCCCTTTTTGTGCCCCCCAGCCTCCCCTCTCCTGTGCCCCCCCCAGCCTCCCCTCTCCTCTGCCTCCGCTCTTCTCCAGCCTCCGCTCTTCTCCAGACTCCGCTCTTCTACAGCCTCCGCTCTTCTACAGCCTCCGTCTCCTCTGCCCCCCAGCCTCCGCTCTCCTCTGCCCTCCAGCCTCCGCTGTCCTCTGCCTCCGCTCTTCTCCAGCCTCCGCTCTCCTCTGCCCCCCAGCCTCCGCTCTACCTCTGGCCTCCAGCCTCTCGCTCTCCTCTGCCCCCAGCCTCCGCTCTCCTCTGCCTCCGCCTCTCCTAGCCTCTGCCTCCCTGCCTCCGCTCCTTCTCCACCTCCGCTCTGTCTCTGCTCGTCCTCTGCCTCCGCGCTTCTCCTGCCTCCGCTCTCCTGCTGCCTCCTCTCCTTCTGCCTCCGCTCTCCTCTGCCTCCGTCTTCTCCACTGCCTCCGCTCTCCTCCTCGCCTCCGCTCTCCCCTCGCCTCTGCTCTTCTCCAGCCTCCGCTCTTCTCCAGCCTCCGCTCTCCCCTGCCCTCCAGCCTCCCCTCTCCTCTGCCTCCGCCTCCGCTCTCCCTCTGCCTCCTCGCTCTCCCTGCCCCCGCTCTTCCTCTGCCTCCGCTCTTCCCTGCCTCCGCTCTCCTCTGCCTCCGCTCTCTCCAGCCTCCGCCTCTCCCCTCTCCAGCCTCCGCTCTCCTCCTGCCTCTCCAGCCTCCGCTCTCCTCGCCTCGCCTTCCAGCTCCTCCTCTGCCTCCGCTCTCCTCTGCCTCCGCTCTCCTCTGCCTCCGCTCTTCTCCAGCCTCCGCTCTCCTCTGCCTCCGCTCTTCTCCAGCCTCCGCTCTCCTCTGCCTCCCTCTCTTCTGCCTCCGCTCTTCTCCGCCTCCCTCTCTCTGCCTCCGCTCTTCTCCAGCCTCCGTCCCTCTCCGTCTTCTAGCCTCGCTCTGCCTCGCTCTCCAGCCTCCGCTCTCCTCTGCCTCCGCTCTTCTCCAGCCTCCGCTCTCCTCTGCCTCCGCTCTTCTCCAGCCTCCGCTCTCCTCTGCCTCCGCTCTTCTCCAGCCTCCGCTCTCCTCTGCCTCCGCTCTCTCTGCCTCCGCTCTTCTCCAGCCTCCGCTCTCCTCTGCCTCCGCTCTTCTCCAGCCTCCGCTCTCCTCTGCCTCCGCTCTTCTCCAGCCTCCGCTCTCCTCTGCCTCCGCTCTCTCCAGCCTCCGCTCTCCTCTGCCTCCGCTCTTCTCCAGCCTCCGCTCTCCTCTGCCTCCGCTCTCCTCAGCCTCTGCCTCCTCTGCCTCCGCTCTTCTCCAGCCTCCGCTCTCCTCTGCTCTCCTCTGCCTCGCTCTTCTCCAGCCTCCGCTCTCCTCTGCCTGCCGCTCTCCTCTGCCTCCGCTCTCCTCTGCCTCCGCTCTTCTCCAGCCTCCCCTCTCCTCTGCCTCCGCTCTCCTCTGCCTCCGCTCTTCTCCAGCCTCCGCTCTCTCCGCCTCCGCCCTTCTCCAGCCTCTGCCTCTCCTCCTTGCCTCGCTCTTCTCCAGCCTCCGCTCTCCTCTGCCTCCGCTCTCCCTCTGCCTCCCTCTCCGCCTCTCCCAGCCTCCGCTCTTCTCTCAGCCTCCGCTCTCCCCTGCCCTCCAGCCTCCGCTCTCCCTCTGCCCTCCAGCCCCCGCTCTCCCCTGCCCCGCTCTCCCTGCCCCGCTCTCCCCTGCCCCCGCTCTCCCCTGCCCATCCCGCTCTTCCCCTGCCACTCCGCTTTCCCTTGCCTCCGCCTCCCTCCTCTGCTCTCCCCTGCCTCCGCTCTCCCTGCCCTCCAGCCTCCGCTCTCCTCTGCCCTCTCAGCCTCCGCTCTCCTCTGCCTCCGCTCTCCTGCCTCGCCTCCCTGCTCCTCTCTGCCTCCGCTCTTCTCCAGCCTCCGCATCTCTCCTCTCGCCTCTGCTCGTCTCCAGCCTCCGCTCTCCTCTGCCTCCGCTCTTCTCCAGCCTCCGCTTTCCTCTGCCTCCGCTCTCCTCTGCCTCCGCTCTCCTTCTGCCTCCGCTCTTCTCCAGCCTCCACTCTCCTCTGCCTCCACTCTCCTCTGCCTCCGCTCTCCTCTGCCTCCGCTCTTCTCCAGCCTCCGCTCTCCTCTGCCTCCGCTCTCCTCTGCCTCTGCTCTTCTCCAGCCTCCGCTCTCCCCTGCCCTCCAGCCTCCGCTCTCCTCTGCCCTCCAGCCTCCGCTCTCCCCTGCCTCGCTCTCCCCTGCCCCCGCTCTCCCCTGCCCCCGCTCTCCCCTGCCTCCGCTCTCCCCTGCCTCCGCTCTCCTCTGCCCTCCAGCCTCCGCTCTCCTCTGCCCTCCAGCCTCCGCTCTCCTCTGCCCTCCAGCCTCCGCTCTCCTCTGCCCTCCAGCCTCCGCTCTCCCCCTGCCTCCGCTCTTCTCCAGCCTCCGCTCTTCTCCAGCCTCCGCTCTTCTCCAGCCTCCGCTCTCTTCTGCCTCCGCTCTTCTCCAGCCTCCGCTCTCCTCTGCCTCCGCTCTCCTCTGCCCTCCTGCCTCCGCTCTCCCCTGCCTCCGTTCTTCTCCAGCCTCCGTTCTTCTCCAGCCTCCGCTCTTCTCCAGCCTCCGCTCTTCTCCAGCCTCCGCTCTCCTCTGCCTCCGCTCTCCTCTGCCTCCGCTCTCCTCTGCCTCCGCTCTTCTCCAGCCTCCGCTCTCCTCTGCCTCCGCTCTCCTCTGCCTCCGCTCTCCTCTGCCTCCGCTCTTCTCCAGCCTCCGCTCTCCTCTGCCTCCGCTCTCCTCTGCCTCCGCTCTTCTCCAGCCTCCGCTCTCCCCTGCCCTCCAGCCTCCGCTCTCCTCTGCCCTCCAGCCTCCGCTCTCCCCTGCCCCCGCTCTCCCCTGCCCCCGCTCTCCCCTGCCCCCGCTCTCCCCTGCCCCCGCTCTCCCCTGCCTCCGCTCTCCCCTGCCTCCGCTCTCCTCTGCCCTCCAGCCTCCGCTCTCCTCTGCCCTCCATCCTCCGCTCTCCTCTGCCCTCCAGCCTCCGCTCTCCTCTGCCCTCCAGCCTCCGCTCTCCTCTGCCCTCCAGCCTCCGCTCTCCCCTGCCTCCGCTCTCCCCTGCCTCCGCTCTCCCCTGCCTCCCGCTCTCCCCTGCCCCCGCCTCCCTCTCCCCTGCCTCCGCTCTTCTCCAGCCTCCGCTCTCTCCAGCCTCCGCTCTTCTCCAGCCTCCGCTCTCCTCTGCCTCCGCTCTTCCCAGCCTCCGCTCTCCTCTGCCTCCGCTCTCCTCTTGCTCTGCTCTCCCAGCCTCCGCTCTTCTCCAGCCTCCGCTCTCCCTGCCTCCGCTCTTCTCCAGCCTCCGCTCTTCTCCAGCCTCCGCTCTTCCCACCTCCGCCTCCCAGCCTCTGCTCTTCTCCAGCTCTCTCCTCCTGCCTCCGCTCTTCTCCAGCCTCCGCTCCTCTCTGCCTCCGCTCTTCTCCAGCCTCCACTCTTCTCTGCCTCCGCCTTCCCGCCTCCCTCTCTCTGCCTCCGCTCTCCTCTGCCTCCGCTTCTCCTCTGCCTCCGCCTCTCCAGCCTCCGCTCTTCTCCAGCCTCCGCTCTCCTCTGCCTCCGCTCTTCTCCAGCCTCCGCTCTTCTCCAGCCTCCGCTCTTCTCCAGCCTCCGCTCTTCTCCAGCCTCCCTCTCTCTGCCTCCGCTCTTCTCCAGCCTCCGCTCTCCTCTGCCTCCGCTCTTCTCCACTCTGCCTCCGCTCTCCTCTGCCTCCGCTCTTCCTCCAGCCTCCGCTCTTCTCTGCCTCCGCTCTCTCCCTGCCATGCCCTCCCTGCCTCCGCTGTCCTCTGCCTCCGCTCTCCCCTCCCCCCCTCTCCCCTGCCTCCGCTCTCCCCTGCCTCCGCTCTCCCCTGCCTCCGCTCTCCCCTGCCTCCCTCTCCCTGCCTCCGCTCCCTCCCTCCGCCTCCGCTCTCCCTCCTCCTGCCTCCGCTCTCCCTGCCCTCCTGCCTCCGCTCTCCCCTGCCCTCCTGCCCCGCTCTCCCCTGCCTCCGCTCTTCTCCAGCTCCGCTCTTCTTCAGCCTCCGCTCTTCTCCAGCCTCCGCCTCCTCTGCCTCCGCTCTTCTCCAGCCTCCGCTCTCCTCTGCCTCCGCTCTCCTCTGCCTCCGCTCTTCTCCGCTCGCTCTTCTCTAGCCTCTGCTCTCCTCCGACTCCGCTCTTCTCCAGCCTCCGCTCTCCTCTGCCCTCCACCTCCGCTCTCCCTGCCCTCCAGCTCCACTCTCCTCTGCCTCCGCTCCCCTGCCCCCTCCCTCTCTCCCCCCGCTCTCCCTGCCCCGCTCTCCCTGCCCCGCTCCCTGCCCCGCTCCCCTGCCCCCTCTTCCCTGCCTCCGCTCTCCCCTGCCCTCCAGCCTCCGCTCTCCTCTGCCTCCAGCCTCCCTCTCCTCTCCTCCAGCCTCCGCTCTCCTCTCCTCCAGCCTCCCTCCCTGTGCCCTCCAGCCTCCGCTCTCCTCTGCCCTCCAGCCTCCGCTCTCCTCTGCCCTCCAGCCTCTGCTCCCTCTCCCTCCAGCCTCCGCTCTCCCTCCTCCGCTCTCCCCTGCCCTCCTGCCTCCGCTCTCCCCTGCCCTCCTGCCTCCGCTCTCCCCTGCCTCGTTCTTCTCCGCCTCCGCTCTTCTCCGCCTCCCCGCTCTTCTCCAGCCTCCGCTCTCCTCTGCCTCCGCTCTCCTCTGCCTCCGCTCTCCTCTGCCTCCGCTCTTCTCCAGCCTCCCTCTCCTCTGCCTCCCTCTCCTCTGCCTCCCGCTCTCCTCTGCCTCCGCTCTTCTCCAGCCTCCGCTCTCCTCTGCCTCCGCTCTCCTCTGCCTCTGCTCTTCTCCAGCCTCCGCTCTCCCCCTGCCCTCCCAGCCTCCGCTCTCCTCTGCCCTCCAGCCTCCGCTCCTCCCCTGCCCCGCTCTCCCCTGCCCCCGCCTCTCCCCCTGCCCCCCCTTCCTCCCCTGCCTCCGCTCTCCCCTGCCTCCGCTCTCCTCTGCCCTCCAGCCTCCGCTCTCCTCTGCCTCCAGCCTCCGCTCTCCCTCTCCTGCCCTCCAGCCTCCGCTCTCCTCTGCCCTCCAGCCTCCGCTCTCCTCTGCCCTCCCCTCCCGCTCCCCCTGCCTCTGCTCCTCCCCTGCCTCCGCTCTCCCCTGCCCTCCTGCCTTCCGCTCTCCCCCTGCCTCCGCTCTTCCTCTCCGCCTCCGCTCTTCTCCAGCCTCCTGCTCCTTCTCCCCTGCCTCCGCTCTCCTTCTGCCTCCGCTCTTCTCCAGCCTCCGCTCTCCTCTGCCTCCCTCTCTCTTGCCCTCCTGCCTCCGCTCTCCCCTGCCTCCGTTCTTCTCCAGCCTCCGTTCTTCTCCAGCCTCCGCTCTTCTCCAGCCTCCCCTCTCTCCAGCCTCCGCTCTCCTCTGCCTCCGCTCTCCTCTGCCTCCCCTCCGCTCTCCTCTGCCTCCGCTCTTCTCCAGCCTCCGCTCTCCTCTGCCTCCGCTCTCTCCTCTGCCTCCGCTCTCCTCTGCCTCCGCTCTTCTCCAGCCTCCGCTCTCCTCTGCCTCCGCTCTCCTCTGCCTCCGCTCTTCTCCAGCCTCCGCTCTCCCCTGCCCTCCAGCCTCCGCTCTCCTCTGCCCTCCAGCCTCCGCTCTCCCCTGCCCCCGCTTCTCCCCTGCCCCCGCTCTCCCCCTGCCCCCGCTCTCCCCTGCCCCCGCTCTCCCCTGCCTCCGCTCTCCCCTGCCTCCGCCTCTCCTCTGCCCTCCAGCCTCCGCTCTCCTCTGCCCTCCAGCCTCCGCTCTCCTCTGCCCTCCAGCCTCCGCTCTCCTCTGCCCTCCACCTCCGCTCTCCCCTGCCTCCGCTCTCCCCTGCCTCCGCCTCTCCCCTGCCCTCCTGCCTCCGCTCTCCCCTCCTCCGCTCTTCTCCAGCCTCCGCTCTTCTCTCCAGCCTCCGCTCTTCTCCAGCCTCCGCTCTCCTCTGCCCGCTCTCCTCTGCCTCCGCTCTCTCTCCAGCCTCCGCTCTTCTCCAGCCTCCGCTCTCCTCTGCCTCCGCTCTTCTCCAGCCTCCGCTCTTCTCCAGCCTCCCCTCTTCTCCAGCCTCCGCTCTTCTCCAGCCTCGCTCTCTCTCACTCGCTCTCCTCTGCCTCGCTCTTCTCCAGCCTCCGCTCTCCTCTGCCTCCGCTCTTCTCCAGCCTCCACTCTCTCTGCCTCCGCTCTTCTCCAGCCTCCGCTCTCCTCTGCCTCCGCTCTCCTCTGCCTCCGCTCTCCTCTGCCTCCGCTCTTCTCCAGCCTCGCTCTTCCCAGCCTCCGCTCTCCTCTGCCTCCGCTCTTCTCCAGCCTCCGCTCTTCTCCAGCCTCCGCTCTCCTCTGCCTCCGCTCTTCTCCGCCTCCGCTCCTCCTCTGCCTCCTCTCCTCTGCCTCGCTCTCCTCTGCCTCCGCTCTCCTCCAGCCTCCGCTCTTCTCCTGCCTCGCCTCCCTGCCTTCGCTCTCCCCTGCCTCCGCTGTCCCCTGCCTCCGCTCTCCCCTGCCTCTCTCCCTGCCTCCGCTCTCCCCTGCCTCCGCTCTCCCTCCTCCGCTTCCCTGCCTCCGCTCTCTCCCTGCCTCCGCTCTCCTCCGCCTCCGCTCTCCCCTGCCCTGCCTCCGCTCTCCCTCTCCCTGCCTCGCTCCTGCCTCCGCTCTCCCCTGCCTCCGCTCTTCTCCAGCCTCCGCTCTCTTCAGCCTCCGCTCTCTCCAGCCTCGCTCTCTCCAGCTCCGCTCTCCCAGCCTCCGCTCTCCTCTGCCTCCGCTCTTCTCCAGCCTCCGCTCTCCTCTGCCTCCGCTCTCCTCTGCCTCCGCTCTTCTCCAGCCTCGCTCTTCTCAGCCTGCTCTCCCCAGCCTCCGCTCTTCTCCATGCCTCCGTCTTCTCCAGCCTCGCTCCTCGCCTCCGCTCTTCTCCAGCCTCCGCTCTCCCTCGCTCTCTCGCCTCTCTCCCCTGCCTCCGCTCTCTCCTGCCTCCGCTCTTCTCCGCTCCGCTCCCTCTGCTGCCTCCGCTCTCCTCTGCCTCCGCTCCCTCTGCCTCCGCTCTCCCGCCTCCGCTCTCCTCTGCCTCCGCTCTCCTCCACCTCCGCTCTCTCCGCCTCCGCTCTCTCGTCTCCGCTCCGCTCTCCTCGCCTCGCTCTTCTCCGCTCTCTCTGCTCCTCTCAGCCTCCGCTCTCCTCTGCCTCCGCTCTCCTCGCCTCCGCTCTCTCTGCCTCCGCTCTCTCGCTCGCTCTCCTCTGCCTCCCCTCTCCAGCCTCCGCTCCTCCGCTCTCTCCAGCTCCGCTCTCCTCCGCCTCTCAGCCTCCGCTCTCCTCTGCCTCCGCTCTCCTCTGCCTCCGCTCTCCTCCGCCTCCGCTCTCCGCCACTCCGCTCTCCTCCGCCTCCGCCTCTTCCAGCCTCCGCTCTCCTCTGCCTCCGCTCTCTCGCCTCGCTCTCCTCTGCCTCCGCTCTCTCTGCTGCTCTCCTGCTCCTCTCCTCTGCCTCCGCTCTCCTCGCCTCCGCTCTTCCCCTCGCTCTCTCTGCCCGTCTCACCTCCGCTCTCCTCTGCCTCAGCCTCCGCTCCTCTGCCTCTCAGCCTCCGCTCTCCTGCTCCTCCGCCTCCGCTCTCCTCCTCCGCTCTCCCCGCTCTCCGCCTCCGCTCCCCTGCTCTCTCGCCCTCTCAGCTCTCCCTGCCGTCTCCTCTGCTCCTCTCCTCGCTCTCCTCTGCCTCCGCCTCCACCTGCTGCCTCCTGCTGACCCTCAGCCCCGCACTCCACGCTCTCCTCTGCCCTCCAGCCTCCGCTCTCTTGCCCCCAGCCTGCCCTCGCCTCACGCTCTCCTGCCTCCACCCGCTCTCCCTGCCCAGCCTCCCTCCTCGCCTCCCCCTCTGCCTCCAGCCTACCGCTCTCCCTGCCTCCGCTCACCCTGCCTCCGCTCTCCCTGCCTCCCTGACCTCTAACCCCTCCATTTCTGCCCCTCCCTCCTCTGCTCCTCCCTCCTCTGCCCCCTCAGCCTTGCTGCACTCACTGCTGACCACTGAGCCATCCGCACTCACTGCTGACCACTGAGCCACCGCACTCACTGCTGACCACTGAGCCACTGCACTCACTGCTGACCACTGAGCCACCGCACTCACTGCTGACCACTGAGCCACCCACTCACTGCTGACCACTGAGCCACCGCACTCACTGCTGACCACTGAGCCACCGCACTCACTGCTGACCACTGAGCCACCGCACTCACTGCTGACCACTGAGCCACCACACTCACTGCTAACCACTGAGCCACCGCACTCACTGCTAACCACTGGCCCACCGCACTCACTGCTGACCACTGAGCCACCGCACTCACTGCTGACCACTGAGCCACCGCTCTCACTGCTGACCACTGAGCCACCCCAATCACTGCTTACCACTGAGCCACCGCACTCACTGCTAACCACTGAGCCACCGTATACTCACAATTACTTTCACAGCACTCCCCTATTACTAAATAAACTATATGTAGATTCTAGACTACCCGATTCTTTTGAATCGGGCCACCATCTAGTATCCTATAATTACATTATTTGATACTAGGTATTATGTGTACAATCTCTTATTTTATTCACTATGCACCAATTCAGGTAGTATAAAAGAATCCAAAAAAGTGCCAACCAATAAAAATATATACCTAATGCGGGCGTCACACGCGACGATATATGGATAGATATCGCTTGAACGTGCCGGATTAGGCATCACTCGAACGATGTCAATGCGGTGGACAACACGATACGATCAACGAGAAATGATCAGATCGTTAGATCCAGATATGAGATCCGGACCTCATATCACACGATGTCGGCTCAGTAGATAAGCACAATTGATGTGTCTAAATGAACGATATCGTTTGAAAGCTGTGAATTGAGCGATGGTGAAATCTAGCACGTAGGCGTGCCGGGTATTCATCTGTGCCTCGCCTCCTCAGTTGTGATTTGTTAACCCTTATGCGTTCCTATTGGCTGGCGCCACATCAGCCATCATTGGTGGAAGCTCCTACGTTACGATTGGTTCTCGCTTCACAGGGTGCCATTTTTAATGAGCTGTCACTTCAGCACTACACATAGGCGCCGTCTGCACGATCAGTCATTGTTATTTGTACATTACGGGCCCACACAAGTGCGCCAAGCTGAAAAAGCCTAGTGAAGTATGAGCGCCAAGACAGTGTGCACATTCTCATACAGCAAACCAATATTGTTGTACGCAGCGCACAAGGTTGCGTTACGCCACGCCCCTGGGTTGTTGTCCCGTAGTTGCGCAGTTGCTTGTGACATGGCGGAGTGTGTGCACCTCTGACCAATAAGAACGCAGTAGTGACCATCAATAATGGAGAGAGGGGCGCGGATTAAATGCCGTGTAGCACGCCTATCTGCTCAAATTGACCAACAGGCACGCCCACATTTACCACCGAGTCGTTCACGAGCCTTGTGTGTGACTGCGTTATAACGATGTGTGCACACGATATCTAGGTTGTCCACGCGACCGCGAAATCGAGGCATCGTTGAGTTGATTTAGTGATGTCTGTGAGTGTAACGTGCCGATGACCGATTTTACACATCGTACGGACGATGCGCAAATATTGATATTGTTGCCGACATCGTTATGTATATCGTAGCGTGTGACGGCCGCCTAAGAAGTATATGGTATCTAGTATAATACCTCAATAAATGTTTTTTCAAATTATAATACCATGTGTATATGTAACACAATGGAGCAATCAGAATATAGATGGAATTCTTTCTGGAGTGATGTTATTAGTACAGATGGTCTCCTAGTTTGTCAGGGAATCCTTTTCTAGGGGCTTCTTCTTCAGCTTATGTGTGGGTTCTATAGGTTATAGGTGATCCTTTGGGTTAAGAGGGGTTATATGCAGAACCCCCCCCAAAGGTCAGAGCAGCAACTCATTAGGATAACCTTAATACAGGCTAGCTCTGGAGTACACCATAACTGTACCTTTAAGGATGTTACCTTTATTAGCCATTCAAACCCATTTGTGTCAACTTCTGTGCATGTTATCAGGTCAAAATCACCAGGGTATGTAAACTTTTGATCAGGATCTTGTGGATGCTTTCGGTTTTCATTATGATTTAAAAAAAGAGAAAACACAGTAGTTTGACAATTAATGGCCATGTCCACACACCTGCGCTCTAAGTATTTAGCGCTTCTCCGCTAAATACTTAGGTTTTGACAGAGAAGCGCAGGTGCGTGTGTGCGGGCACTTTCTGAGGACTCAGCCCTGGTTAACCCGATGTATATCGTGGTAACCAGTTCACAGACAAGGCTGCCTAGTCTCTGCTTAAGGCGAGCGCACAGGGAAACGCTGCTAGCAGCGTTTCCCTGTCCGCTCTGGGAAAGCGGATACTAGGCAGCCTTGTCTGTGAACTTGTTACCACGATACACATCGGGTAACCAGGGGCTGCGTCCTCAGAAAGCGCCCGCACACACGCACCTGTGTTTCTCTGTCAAACCTAGAGCACAGATGTGTGGTCATGGCCAATGGCTTCACCCGACCACTAACCATGAGTGGAAAAAAAGTTTCCGTGTTATCATTCATAATCTCTGAAAAAAGGCCAAAAAGCAGAAAATCTGCCGAGGTATGAAAACTTCAGAACAACTGTATACTGAAAACATTTTGTCTACTAGGCCTTAGGTTCTGAACCTGTGATATATGTATCTGAAAGAGTGCATGCCAGCTTCTAGGAGATATTTTGATATGATTTATGGTTAGTGGGGCATGGGCTCAAAATGTTGAAAAACACCCATCTTGGACTAAGCCATCAATATTACAGTCTTGAAAAATTCTTTTCACGGAAATTTTTAATTTTAATAACCTTTATAAGTTACATAAGGACTCAGTAGCTCACTGATCTGCAAGAAAACCATGACAGAGTATATCGCAGAAAGGGTCAGATCTGCAGAAAATACAATATATTTTACAGCTGCTTACAGATTTTCCCCAGGAATATGTCTTCATTGTGTGATTGGCGAGGGTCTGCCATATAAGACTAGTGCAGAACAATTAGCTTAAATAAAGCACAGAGCAAAGAGTGAGTACAGGTCTCAAAGCAGATGCCAGAACATAAGTAGGGCAACTACTGTACTTCATACATAAATCTGACTACTTGGTTTTGGTAAAGCCTCCATCCAAGGCTTATTGTGTGCAAGGTTACAAAGCAAAGATAAACCTTAAATCTGCCCATTGACAGTACTATTTTTAAGACATTATTCCCCCCAAAACAATTTATCCTCTATCTAGTGAATTAGGCCAACTAGCTAATTGCTCAGGATCCAGGCACTGATAGAGGCTCAGAAACCATAAGAAAGGTGCTCTTCTTTTCTAAAGAAAAAGTGAAAAGTTTACTTGGGGCTTTCTTCGACATTTCCATTTTCAATGAATGTGGAGGAGGCTGAGCATGTGCACCTCTGCTCCATTCAAGTGAGGACAGCAGGGCCTCCTTTTTAAAATATGCGAACCCCAATCTCAGTATCCTTGAAGGGCTGACCGATGGGACTAGCAAATTATTCACTAATTGACAGAGGAAAACCTGCTTTGTTGGGTAAAAATCTTTTATGACATGAACAACTATGTTTTATTACAGACTGGTTACATTGACAGTGAAAATTTGTGAACCTTTCAGAATTTACCATATTTCTTCAAAAACATGATCTAAAACAACAGGTTTTAACACAGGTCCTAAAAGTAGATACATTATAAATAAATATGTTCCCACAAAACATTGTTCCAATTGTTTTATAGTTTGTCTATGTAATCTTTAGCAAACTTCAGACAGACAGCAATGTTCTTTTTAAGGTACCGTTACACATTACAATATTGCCTGCGATGTCGGATGCAATTCCGCGGGAGCGCGGTTGCATCCGACATCGCAGGCTGGCTGTCACACGGCAAGATGTTGCCGGTGACACCGCGGCTGAGCCATCGCCCGCTGGGCTGGGAAGAACCCAGCGAGCGATCCGCACCAATGCTGCAGTATAGGCTGGATCGCCGGTAACATCGCTATTAATGTTACACGGCACGATCCAGCCTTATCGCTGGAGCAACATCGCCAGGTTGAAGTGCGTGCACTTCAACTTGGCGATGTTGCACCAGTAACTTATTGCAGTTGCATCGTGCTGTTATACAGCACGAAGCACTGCGATGTTGACTTGCAACTTCACTGACTCAGCAAATCGCCAGTGAAGTTCCAAGCAATGTTGTACCATGTAATTGTACCTTTAGAGAGCAGTGGTTTTTCTTCATGTAATCCTGCTATGCACACCATTGTTGTTCAGTGCTAACCTGACGGTGGACTCATAAATATGAAGACTAGCTAATGTGAGAGAATCCTTTCGTTTTTTAGAAGTTTTCTTGGGTGCCTTTGTGATCTTATGGATTATGATACACCTTGCACTTGCAGTTAGATTTATTGGTTGACTACTTTCTGGGCAGGGTAACAATTCATGACAAGTTGTGACACAGAAAATCTTAAACTAGTAAGGGACTAGTTTAAGATTAGCAGCAAAATTACATGGAGGCACATATCACTCATCAGATTATGGCTTATGAAGAGGCATGCACCTATGAATTAGGAGCATCTGAGTTTATCATGCGATCATGCCCCTTATCAAGTTTGGCAAGAAAGTCGATGATCTTGATGAATCGCGGCCAATCTGTTTGACTGGATTAGAAGAGTTCAAACTTTTTAGGAATAACTTTAATTCTGATAAGCATTTAAGGTATCGTTACATGAGGCGATATTGCCTGTAACATCGCCAAAAAGGGAAGTAGGCATCCCTGTTGCCGTTGAGATCGCTAGTGCTTTGCAACGTGTGACAGGGTGATTCAACGGCGATAAGTTGCTTGAGCGGAGTTGCCAGGGTTATGAACATGTTCTGAAACCTGGCGATGTTGCTCAGGTGATCTGCAAGTATCGCTCTGTGTGACACCGCAATAGCGAAGTTGAAAGCAACTTCCCCTATTCACTACAATGATAAGTATCGCTCGCTGGGTTGAACAAAACCCAGCGAACGAAAGCTGCTTTCAACATCTTGGAAAAGTGCCAAAAACGTCTGCGCTCCCGTGAAGTTGCAGGCAACATCGCAGCAAAGTTGCCACATGATGTTGGAATAAAGTTAAGTTGGACTAGATGACCTGTAGTCATTTCACATCATGTGATCAGTCACGTGCACGGGCAGAGCCAGGTGACATCACCACAGGTCCTGTAACAAACAGAGCAGCTGTCTCACAGAGAACAGCCAGGTACTCACAGCTCGCTCACTCAGCCCACTAACCTCACTCCACTCACCCCACTCACTCCACAGTCTGCTCACTCCACTTACCTTGCAGCCTGCTCTCACCACAGCCCGCTTATCCTACAGCCCACCAAATGAGAAACTGTGCCAGTTCCTCATGCCACCATCATGTTCCTTATGCTGCCGCCGCATGAGAGCGACCACAGGGGAGCAGATAGCGACCACATAGGGGGTCAGAGAGTGACCACAGGTAGAGCAGAGAGTGTGCATGGGGGGCAGAGAGCATGCACAAGGGAGAAAGAGAGGCAGCACGGGGGGGGAGGGCAGAGAGTCTACACAGGGGTAGCAGAGATGAGGCAGAAAAGGGGGGGCAAAGAGGAAAACAGGGGAAAAACAGCAGACAGGGGAGAGACCGCTCCGCAGGGATACACGGGTGCTGCCCCCTGCACCACAGAACCTGCCACTAATCGTGATGTCACTGCCCACCCAATGCGATAGCATCAGGCTCTCATTTAGTTGTACATATTTGCTATACTGGTTAACATGATTGTATAAATGTGCGATATGGATATATGTTCTACTAGAAATGTATGTAAGCTGCATACCTGACACTATATTGTGTAAATACTATTTGCCAAGTTATTTTACCTGTATATGGCTTATATGTATATGTGTCAATGCTGCGGATTTCCTGCGCATTTCCAACATATTTTTTACAAATCATAGTACAGCACTTTCCCTGCGAAGTGTACGGGTAATTAGGCTAGGGCCACACTTAGCAGGTGCCCCACGTTAAACAGATGCCATTACTGCAGAGTCCAGCCTACAGTAATGGCCAGTATTAACGTCGGGGGCTGCCTACGAACGCTGCTCCATGGTAACCCGATGTTTACCATGGATGCAGCCACACAGGAAGCCCCAAGAACTACACTTTAGCAGAGCGCACAGGAAAACGTTGTTTGCAATAACTCTATATACTATACACTGTGTTCGAAATTATTATGCAAGTGTCTTTTTTCTGATTCTCCTAAATGGTCAGTGCAAATGACAGTCAGTGTAATAAAAGTCATCACCCGTTAGAGTATACATCGAATTTTATTGAGGAAACTTCCCAATGATAACAGTATAATCTTAAAAATGTAAAAAAACTCTAAATGAACTGTTCCAAATTATTAGGCACAGTAGAGTTTCTAAACATTTGATATGTTTTAAAGAACTGAAAATGCTCATTTGTTGATTTTGCAGCATTAGGAGGTCACATTCAATGAAATAAAAAGCTATTTAACTCCAAAACATCCTAACAAGGTGTCACGCCCCAGGGCGTACCCTGAGGTGTGGACCCACTGGACCGCAGCAATTGCGGATGCCGATACGAGGATGACAGAGAACCGGACAACTGAATACTTTAAAGGTTTTATTAAAACCAAAGGCAAAAGCATGGTGGCCCCAAGGGAAGGCCGCAAGGATACAACACAAGTACCCCTCAGTAAGGTGCCCAGGATAGGGACCCCCTAGGACAGGGATATCACCTGGACCCGCTAACCGAGGCGCCCGGTGGAGCGTTACTTGCGAATCACCGACCCTAAGGGGGAAAACATACAATGCAAAATCAAAGAACACAGAGACCGGACCCAGAAGTAAGAGGAGCCGTCCGCGTCAGGACCCGAGGTTGCACAATGAAGATCGGACCAGAAACAGCAGGGGGACCAATGCAAGGTCGGACATGAGACAAAAGAGAAGCAACACGAGGAAGATCCGGGAGAAGCAATGGAACAGCACAACTGCAAAAGGAACAAAAGACAGGTAATAGATTAGCAAGCCAATAAACAGACTAGCAGGACCAGAACTGGCAGCTTCACAGGGAATGAAGTTGCCCCGGCGAGGTCTGGCAGTGAATGCAGGGTTTATAACCCTGCAGCACAGCAATCATTGGCCAGGGAGCCGGGCAGACTGATCAGCAGCCGGACTCTATAAATGGAGCTGAGAGAGCGGCCCTGCCTCCTAGTGAGATCCCAGAGAGGAAGCAGGAAGCACATTCAGAGCTGCAGGCAGAAGTCAGGGCACCCTGGAACCCCGGAGCCGCCTGCGGATGACCAGAACCCTGGAACCCCGACCCCGGGAAGGAAAGGTAACAGATCGGGAAGAGGGGGAAACAGGGTGTGAAGTGGGGACCCCGGACAGCGGGGCGGCTACAGTACTCCCCCCTCCACGCCCCCTCGGAACCAGACCGGCATGAAACCTGCGCAGGAGGCGAGGAGCATTGATGTTCCCCTCAGGCTCCCAGGACCTTTCCTCAGGACCAAACCCCTTCCAGTCAACTAAATACCACGTAGAGCGACCCCTCTTTCTCATGTCCAGAATCGCACTGACTTCGAACACGTCAGAGGCCGAGACCGGCGGAGGCTGCGCTCCCGGATCCTGGGAGTAACGGTTGAGGACCAGCGGCTTGAGGAGAGACCGGTGGAAAACGTCATGGATCCGCAGAGTAGGTGGCAACTTCAGCTGGTAGCATACCTCGTTTATCCTCCGGATGACTTCAAAGGGACTGATGTAGAGAGGACCGAGCTTATAGGAAGGAATCTTGAGATGGACGTACTTGGAAAAAAGCCATACCTTATGCCCTGGCTGGGACAGGGGGGAGTCCAGACGTCGTTTGTCGGCATGGTCTTTCATCCGCCTAGATGCCTTTTCCAGGGTAGACCGCGTCTCAGTCCAGATCTTGAAGAAGTCTCGAGCTGTCTGCTCAGCCGCAGGAGTAGAGGTAGTGATGTCCACGGGAGTCGGTATTCTTGGATGGTGACCGTAGACTATGAAAAAAGGAGAGTTATGGGAGGACTCACCGACATAGTTATTGTATGAGAACTCTGCCCAGGGAAGCAGGGAGGACCAGTCGTCATGATGGGCGTTGATGAAGTGCCGTAGATACCCGGATAACACCTGATTCACCCGTTCCACCTGCCCGTTGGACTGCGGATGATAAGCAGACGAGAAGTCCAAGGTGACATCAAGCTTCTTGCAGAGCGACCGCCCGAACCGGGATACAAACTGTACGCCTCGGTCAGACACTATGTGAGAAGGCAAACCGTGTAAGCGGAGGACATGTAGAACAAACAGCTCCGCTAATCTGGGTGCAGAAGGAAGACTGGACAGCGGGATGAAGTAGGCCATCTTGGAGAAACTGTCCACCACTACCCATACCACGGTGTTACCGGAGGAGACCGGAAGGTCGGTGATGAAGTCCATGGCGATGTGCCTCCAGGGCGCAGAGGGCACCGGCAAGGGCAGGAGAGGGCCAACGGGCAACCGCTTGGGCGTCTTGTTGCGGGCACAGGAGGAACAGGCAGAGACAAAGTCGGTGACATCCTGTCGCATCCGAGGCCACCAGTAGTGTCGAGCTATCAACTAAAGAGGTCTTTGTTATGCCTACGTGCCCTGCAATTCTTGAGGAATGACCCCAGCTCAATACGTGTCCTCGATCGGCCTCAGCTACCAGCGTTTTACCTGGCGGGGGTAGAGACAATGGGAGAGGAGCAACCATACCAATATTGGATGGATTGATGATGGAGCGCGGCTCATCCTCCTGGTCTTTGACGAGGAAGGACCGGGACAAGGACATCAGCCTTGATGTTCTTCTGTGCCGGACGAAATGAAGACGGAAGTCAAAACGTGCAAAGAACAGCGACCAGCACGCCTGCCGGGGGTTGAGTCTCTGGGCTGACTGCAGGTATGCCAGGTTCTTGTGGTCGGTGTAGATCACGATGGGATGTACTGCGCCTTCAAGGAGGTACCACCACTCCTCCAGGGCCATTTTGATAGCAAGCAGCTCCCGGTCCCCAATGGAGTAATTCCGTTCACAGGATGTGAAGGCCTTGGAGAAAAAGCCACAAGTCACCATGCTTCCTGTGGAGGTCTTCTGGGTAAGAACGGCTCCCGCTCCAGAGGAGGATGTGTCCACCTCCATGAAGAACTGTTTGTCCGCCATGGGCCTGTGGAGAGCAGGAGAAGAGGAAAAATCATTTTTAAGCGTTAGGAAGGCAGTCTAGGCCTCAGGAGTCCAAGCCTTAGCAGGCGTCCCTTTCCGGGTTAAAGCGGTGAGCGGGTTGACTTCCGAAAACCGAGGGATGAACTGCCGATAGTAATTGGCGAAGCCCAGGAACCTTTGAATCCCCTTGAGTACCACTGGTCGAGGCCACTTCTGGATGGCGGATACCTTCTCTGGGTCCATCTCGAGTCCGGAATCGGAGACAATGTAGCCCAGGAAGGGTAACTAAGTCCGTTCGAACAAACACTTCTCGAACTTGGCATACAGTCGCTTCTCCCGTAACCGGAGCAGAACCCGCCGGACGTCTCGCCTGTGTGTGGGAAGATCGGGAGAGAAGACCAGGATGTCGTCCAGGTAGACCACGACACATACATAGAGAAGGTCCCTGAAGACATCGTTTACAAATTCTTGAAAGACTGCGGGAGCATTACTCAAACCAAAGGGCATTACCTTATACTCGTAGTGGCCATCACGAGTGTAGAAGGCTGTCTTCCATTCGTCGCCTGCTCGGATCCGGACCAGGTTGTACGCACCTCGCAGGTCCAGCTTGGTGAAGACCTGGGATCCCCGCAGTCGGTCGAAGAGCTCAGGAATAAGTGGCAGCGGGTACTTGTTCTTTACCGTTATGGCATTGAGACCCCGATAATCAATGCATGGTCGGAGGGACCCGTCCTTCTTCTTTACGAAGAAGAAGCCCGCTCCTGCGGGCGATGTGGACTTCTGAATGAACCCCCGCGCATAGCTATCCTTTACGTATTCGGCCATGGCCTGGGTCTCGGGCGGATTCAACGGGTAGATGCGACGCCTAGGAAGCGAAGCCCCGGGTACCAGATCGATAGGGCAGTCATATGGTCTATGTGGAGGTAATGTCTCAGCCTCCTTTTTGTCGAAGGCATCGGCATAAGACCAATAGGCAGACGGCAGACCGGGCAAGGTCGCCGACGAGGGAGGCATCCGGACGGGACGTACAGGAAGAAGACACTGACTGTGGCACCTCGGACCCCACCGTGAGACCTCACCAGTTCGCCAGTCCAGTACGGGTTCATGAACGCGAAGCCATGGCAAGCCCAGCATGAAGGGTGGAGAAAGAGACGGCAGGACATAGAAGGTGAGACGCTCAGTGTGGAGAGCTCCGACCTGTATCTCCACCTCACCTGTGATGCCTGCAACTGAGTCCTGTAGGGCTCTCCAGTCAACGGAGGTGATGATGCGAGGATGCTGCAGCGAATGTATGGCTATACCCTAGCGCAGAGCCATCTCCTGTTGCACGAAGTTGCCAGCCGACCCGGAATCCAGATAAGCCATCTCCGAATGGCGTTGGTCGCCGACCCTCACCTGGATGGATATAGTAAGGGGTTGAGAGGAATCGCCCCTACTTAGGTCGGCCTCTCTTACCTGGCCTAGGCGGAGGAGTTTTCTGGCCTCTTGGGGCATTGTCGACGGAAGTGACCTGGTCCACCGCAGTAAAGGCACAGGCCCCTGGCGATCCTCTCCTCTCTAGTCTGGGCGGTCAGCCGAACATGATCCACTTCCATGGACTCGGAACCCGATGGGGACGCTGAGGGTGCAGGAAGAAGAGGTCGCTGGAAAGTGGGTGCAAGGCGGGGAGTTCTTCTCTCCTGGGTCCTTTCCTGCATCCTTTCCTTGGACCGCTTCTGGAGACGTCGGTCTATCCGGATTGCCATGGTGATGAAATCCTCCAGAGTGGTGGGTAAATCCCGAACTGCCAGTTCGTCTTTAATGCGACTGGAAAGCCCTCGGCGAAAGACACCCACCCAAGGGCATGTCCGTCCAGCGTAGCTCGGAGGCTAGGGTACGAAACCGGATTGCGTACTGACAAACAGACAGATTACCTTGCTGTAGGTTGAAGAGGGCTTCTGTGGCGGAGGCCACCAGTCTGGGTTCATCAAAGGTCCTCCGGAACGTCTCCAGGAATGCCTGTAGGTTGGATATAATGGGATCCTCTCTCTCCAACAATGGGTTGAACCATGCCAGGGCCTCTCCTTCAAGATGAGAGGCCAGAAACGCCACCTTGGCCTCATCCGTCGGGAATTGATGTTGCAATAACCGGAAATGGAGCAGGCACTGGTTAATAAACCCCCGACAGGCTTTAGGATCCCTGGTGGGCTGAGCCAGCCGTGGAGAAGACACTGCTCCAGCTCCGGTGAGTGGCACCGAGATGGAGCCCGGGGTACTTGCTGCTCTTTGTAGACTGGTAAGTCGGTCATCCACGGAAGACATGTAGGATAACATCCGGGTCTGTATGTCTCTGATGGTCCAGTTCTTGGTGGAGACTCAACATCTGGGAAGAGAGAGAGGGGTCAGTGGTAGAGAGCGCCCCTAAGCGGGCCTCTAAGGACTGGATGAATGTCACTACTTGGTCGTGACTCTGACGGAGTCCGGCAAGCTCCCTTTGGGCATCAAACCTGGTATCAGCGGGGTCCATGGCCGGGGCAAAATCTGTCACGCCCTAGGGCGTACCCTGAGGTGTGGACCCACTGGACCGCAGCAATTGCGGATGCCGATACCAGGATGACAGAGAACCGGACAACTGAATACTTTAAAGGCTTTATTAAAACCAAAGGCAAAAGCAAGGTGGCCCCAAGAGGAGGCCGCAAGGATACAACACAAGTACCCCTCAGTAAGGTGCCCAGGATAGGGACCCCCTAGGACAGGGATATCACCTGGACCCGCTAACCGAGGTGCCCGGTGGAGCATTACTTGCGAATCACCGACCCTAAGGGGGAAAACATACAATGCAAAATCAAAGAACACAGAGACCGGACCCAGAAGTAAGAGGAGCCGTCCGCATCAGGACCCGATGTTGCACAATGAAGATCTGACCAGAAACAGCAGGGGGACCAATGCAAGGTTGGACGTGAGACAACAGAGAAGCGGCACGAGGAAGATCCGGGAGAAGCAATGGAACAGCACAACTGCAAAAGGAACAAAAGACAGGTAATAGATTAGCAAGCCAATAAACAGACTAGCAGGACCAGGACTGGCAGCTTCATAAGGAATGAAGTTGCCCCGGCGAGGTCTGGCAGTGAATGCAGGGTTTATAACCCTGCAGCACAGCAATGATTGGCCAGGGAGCGGGGCAGACTGATCAGCAGCCGGACTCTATAAAAGGAGCTGAGAGAGCGGCCCCGCCTCCTGGTGAGATCCCAGAGAGGAAGCAGGAAGCACATTCAGAGCTGCAGGCAGAAGTCAGGGCACCCTGGAACCCCGGGGCCGCCTGCGGATGACCGGCACCCTGGAACCCCGACCCCGGGAAGGACAGGTAACAGATCGGGAAGAGGGGGAAACAGGGTGTGAAGTGGGGACCCCGGACAGCGGGGCGGCTACACAGGGCAAGTTACATGTTAACATAGGAACCCTTCTTTGATATTACCTTCACAATTCTTGCATCCATTGAACTTGTGAGTTTCTGGAGAGTTTCTGCTTGTATTTCTTTGCATGAATAGCCTCCCAGAGCTGCTGTTTTGATGTGAACTGCCTCCCACCCTCATAGATCTTTTGCTTGATTATACTCCAAAGGTTCTCTATAGGGTTGAGGTCAGAGGAAGATGGTGGCCACACCATGAGTTAATCTCCTTTTATGCCCATAGCAGCCAATGACACAGAGGTATTCTTTGCAGCACGAGATGGTGCATTGTCATGCATGAAGATGATTTTGCTCCTGAAGGCACGTTTCTGCTTTTTGTACCATGGAAGAAAGTTCTCAGTCAGAAACTCTATATACTTTGCAGAGATCATTTTCACACCTTCAGGAACCTTAAAAGAGCCTACCAGCTGTTTCCCCATGATTCCAACCCAAAACATGACTCCATAGTAAGCAAGTCAATCAGGGCACTTAGCGGGGCTAAGGTCACGGTTGGATTTCCTTCCAGGAATGGCGATTTCCCACCGGGGGTGCACAGCCAAAGTACCAGCGATAGCAAATAAAAAGGAAGGGCGGCACTCACCGAGTAAACGAGATGGTCTCTTTATTCCAAAATTTCGGAAACAAACAGGGTGCAGGGAGGGGGCAAGAGGAGCCGCCGGACTACGGCACCGTTTCGCGACACGTGTCGCTTCTACGGGTCCAGGCACCCTGTTTGTTTCCGAAATTTTGGAATAAAGAGACCATCTCGTTTACCCGGTGAGTGCCGCCCTTCCTTTTTATTTGCAAAACATGACTCCTCTGCCTCCTTGCTGACATTGTTGGAACATGGTGGCTATCCACCAACCATCCACTACTCCATCCATCTGGACCTTCCAGGGTTGCTCGGCACTCATCAGTAAACAAGACTGGTTGAAAATTAGTCTTCATGTATGTCTGGGCCCACTGCAACCGTTTCTGCTTGTGAACACTGTTTAAGGGTGGCCAAAGAGAAGGTTTATGCACCACAGCAAGCCTTTGAAGGATCCCACACCTTGAGGTTCGAGGGACTCCAGAGGCACCAGCAGTTTCAAATATCTGTTTGCTGGTTTGTAATGCTTTTTTAGCAGCTGCTCTCTTAATCCGATAAACTTGCCTGGCAGAAACCTTCCTCATTCTGCCTTTATCTGCACGACCACGTCTGTGCTCAGAATCAGCCTCAAATCTCTTCACAGTACGATGATCACACTTAAGTTTTCGTGAAATATATAATGTTTTCATCCCTTGGTCAAGGCAGTGAACTATTTTTTGCTTTTTGGCAGCAGAAAGATCATTTTTCATTCCCATGTTACTTGAAAACTGTGGCCTGCTCAATATTGTGCAACATCCAGTTTTCCTTTTATTGGCTCACCTGCCAAACTAATTATCACAGGTATCTGAGATTGATTTCAGTGATCCAAAGAACTCTGAGACACAATCCCATCAATGGGTTTCATTAAAAAAAAACAATAAAACTATATGACACTTAAATTTGCATAATAATTTGGAACCCAGTTGATGTGTTTCACTTTTTGTATTGAATTACTGAAATAAATTAACTTTTTGATGATATTCTAATTCATTGAGATGCACCTGTATCTCTTATGCGCTCTAAGAGTACCTTACACACGGCTACATTGTAGCTTGTCACCAGTAACTTACTGGTTGCAGTGAAATCATGGATACATGATTCCATTTGTACACAGCAACAAGATAGAACCATGTATCCATGATTTCACTGCAACCAGTAAGTTACTGGTGACAAGCTACAATGTAGCCGTGTGTAAAGGTACCCTAAGGCTACTTTCACATTACAATTTATGAGGGAGCCGATGCTGTCCGATAAATTCGGACAGCATCGGCTCCCTTCTGATGCCTGGAATCGGATGCCAAATAGGCATCCGATTCCGGCATTAAATCGTAGCCTCCGGGGAAAAAAAAAAAAAAAGTTTATACTCACCTCTCCCTGAGCCCCCGCCGTCTCCCGCCGTCTTCCTGCAGGCTCCCGGTGGCTCCTGCAGGCTCCCAGTGTCTGCAGAGGTCTTCTTCTGCTGTATAGGACCTGCGGTGATGTCACAGTCATGTGACAGCAGGTTCCACTATGGTAACCCGCGGTCACATGACTGTGACATCACCGCAGGTCCTGTACAGCAGAAGAAGACCTCTGCAGACACCGGGAGCCTGCGGGAGCCACCGGGAGCCTACAGGAAGACGGCTGGAGACGGCGGGGGCTCGGGGAGAGGTGAGCATAAACTTTTTTTTTTTTGCTCAGTACAGTAAAATCGGGTCCGAGGAGACATCAGATGTTTCCTCGGACCCTTCTCCTTAGGGCCCCATGTTATATTGATCGGGTCGGATCGGATGTGCACTAAATGCCATCCGATTTGTTCCGATCCGATTCTGTCAGATTTTATTTTCGGTGCAAAAATCGGAGCAGGCTCCGATTTTTGCACCAATAAAAAAATCGGAGAGAATCAGATCGGACCAAATCGGATGGCATTTAGTGCACATCCGATTCGGTCCAATGCCCATAGGGCTGCATGGGGCCCAAAATCTGTCCGATGCTGTCCGATTTTTATCAGACAGCATCGGATTTTAAAAATCTGTAGTGTGAAGGCAGTCTTAGTAAGCAAATGGCTTCCCTACTAGTTATCTGACTCGGAGTCATTCATGAAAGGGTTAAGATCCAGGCTTCCGGTAAAGGATGTTGAAGCCTCAGTTCGGCCCACTCTCACCACAAAGTGCTGGACTTCTGCGATGCATTTCAGGAAGATCATTAAAGTAAGATGCAGTTTGTTTGTTGGGAAATTCACAGATTCCCATGTCTTGTTGATGATACTATCTCACTTCCATTTCCTCTGCTGATGTCACTCAGTTTTTTGTAAATAATTACAAGACCCTTTCATCTGGCTCTTGTGACTTGGTAGATAATGTGCAGGACCAGCTTTAAGGGTATACCGCTCATCCTATATGGTGGCACAAGCTCTACCACTCACTCATGTTAAATAGAGCACCAAAGACATCCTGGTATCTGAGGCTTGTGATCACCATTGATCTCAATATTAATGGAAAAGCATGTTAGGGTATGTGCACACAATCCGTGTTGGACGCAGTGTTTGTGGACAAGAGAGAAGCCGCGGGTGAACGCAGGGAGAATGCAGCCTCCCTGTTCACATGATCTGCGTTCGGTACAGGGCGGCTTTTCCCTGCTTTCACCCACTGGAGCTTGCATTGGACTTTGCAGCAATAAATTAACATGCTGTGGAGAAGCGGAAGTGTGGCGCCCCTGCGACCAGGGTGACCACATAGGGAACTGCAGCCAGGCAGATAGGAGACAGGTTTGTGCAACAAGCACCCTCAGCACATACACCCACTAAGAGGCAGCACCCAACCCGGCGCCCGGGACTCTAGGCGGGCAAGGGGGGTTGGTGTTAAGAGGAAAGTGGATGGGAAGAATGCAGATCAGGTGACAGAGAGCACAAGTAGAGGAAAAGGAGAGGAAGGAGTTAGTAGGCCAGAGTGAGTCGAGCAGCACAGACATCAGAAAGACAGAGACATGTCCCTGTGGGATTGGGCTTCATGGAGATGCAGAATCCACAGAGTCACAGAAACCATGGAGAGAAAGCTCGTCCATAGCCGGCATCCCAGGGGAGTGTGAGGAAAGAGACCGGACCAGCAGTACTGGGTCCGAAGAACACGGCAAGACAGACCAACTACAGGCGGAGTAGTTTCCCTGATTTGTGCTGGAGTCACACGGGTTAGGTGGAGTCTGGTAACGCCTTGCAAGAAAGGGTTACTGCAGACTAGGCACACACCAGAGTGTCGGCTTTGAGGGGAACAGATTCCATACCGGCTTCCCAGATTAACCGACGGGGAGCTCTAACTCCATGTTGGAGATCCCACAACAAGGGTGAAGGCACAGCAGCAACCACAAGGCCCCACAAGGGTCCGAGCTGCCGCTATACCACCCGGGGAGAAAACGCAGAGAAAAACAACAGGCTGGAAGGACTTAGAAGGAGTGAGGGGTCTCAGAGCGACAGCCTGACTGCAGTGGGTTCAGTGTTACCGGAGCTAACTGACTGGGAACTGTGTTAAGAACTGCACTGTGAACTTCTGTGAATTGTTTGTGAAAAGCTGACAAGTAAACCAGTGAACCCTGCCTGAGTGTCCGTGTCTGATTCCAGGTATACTGAACTGTTTAAAATACTTTTTATTCTGTCAAGAGCAGCCCGACCCATCCATCTGGCTGCAGCCCATCCATCCATCCTTCTGACAGAGCAGCGCTGCAGCGGTTGTCCCATCATTGGCCACAACCCGTGGGTGGCGTCACAACGAACTTATCCTTGTAAATACCCCTTTAATTGTGAGAACCCGGGACACGGCCTGGCCCTTTATGCGGCTACAATGCCGGCTTCTGATTGAAATCTTGCATTATTTCCTAAGGTGAGCAAAGACGCTACAAATCGCGTTTCCTGTGAGCTCTGCAATAGTGCATATCCGTGGATTCTCTGTCGAGCCCTAAGCTGCAGTAAGCATCGGGTTACCATAGCAAAGCATAGCCAGGCGGAGCATAGCGTTACATGCCGTTAACGCTATGCACTCTGCTTGCCTTGGACTAAAGGGAACCAACCACCCCGCGCGCTCGCTTCCCGGCTGTAGCTGATGACGTGTGCACGGGCATGACATCCCGTGCACCAGCCTGGGACGCTGCAGAAAGGGCCGGGCTTTACTGCTGCGAGCCAGAGAGGAGAATGAGTGACAGAGGAATCTCGGCTTTTGCACATGTAAGTCACGCCCACCCGTCCCTTGGTTATAAAGTTTCTAAAGCATTATCTTAAGTTTTATAAAGCAGTTTTTTTAGCAAAAAACCTTGCAGCACATGTATGTGCTGCAAGTAGGGAACGATATTATTAGTCCGGGGGGGTCATTTGGGGTGGTTGGTTCCCTTAAGTTTATAACAGATTCAGCAGGCTGAGGGCAGAAGCAGGTCTGACCCTAGCCTATTTGTAACATTGTGTTTGAAGGGATCCTGTCACCTCCAAAACGCCTCCTAAGCTAGCAAAACATGTCCCTGCAGCATCTTATCACTAATCTCACAAAAAAGTGTGAAAAACGTTTTAATACTTACTCATTAGTGATTATAATTAGTAGGGGCTATATTCTTTAGTCACCAGGGCATGTTGTTTTGCAGCCTCGAGGATCCACCCTCTCTCTGTCTGTGCTGCTGTGATGTGCAGCTGAAGGCAGGACTAATGATTTGCATTCTGTGAGTGATAAAGAGGGGGGAGGGTAAAGCCTGCACAAGCAGAGGAACACAGAGAGAGAGAGGGTAGATCCTGGAGCCTGCAAAACAGTCAGCCCTGGTGACTGAAGAATATAGTCACTGCTAATTATAATCACTAATGAGTAAGTATTAAAACGTTTTTCTCCACTTTCACAGGATGCTTTTAGGAGGCAAAAGGAGTGTGAGATTAGTGATGGGATGGTGCAGGGACATGTTTTGCTAGCTTAGGAGGCGTTCTGCAGGTGACAGGATCCCTTTAACATAGTGTGTTTGTGTAACATGAACTGTGTATGGAACGTGCAGTGTATGTGTAACATGCATTGCCAGTGTATAACATTCAGTGTCTGAACCGAATGCTTCATACTCAGAGTCATCTTATTTGCATGAACTGCAGAGAGGAGAATGGCATAGTATTGCAGGAAATAATGAATATACACAGTAATGGACCCAATTTTAGATAGAGAAACTCAAAGTTAAATCTACTTACATAATCTCCAGTTTTTCGTTTCCGTGAACTATGCCGCTATTCCAGAATCCTTTGCGGCGCATGCGCCATCGCGAGCCGCCGCCTGCCTTGCTGGATGGCGCCATAGCGCCACAGTGGCCGCAAATCAAACACTCCATGCCTACTGCATCCTCTCCCCGCCCGCTCCTAGCACTCCGCCTGGTGAACCCCTGCCCGGTCCCCGCACTCCTCATCGCTAACCCCACACTTTAGCCCCCACCAACCATCCTCCCCGCCGCCAATAACCCGCTACTTACGAGACTTGTGGTGACATCACTGTCATGGGCGGAGCCACGTCACATGACCATGACGTCACCACAGGTCCTTAAGCCCCGCACGCAGAATGGATGCAGAAGCACCTAGGTAATTCTGCTGCATCCCACACCACCCTCAGCCATGTATTCGCCCAGCACTCTGCCACACACTCACTCACCCTCCACTCACTGAACCTTCACTGACTCAGGCCACACTCACTGTGCCCTACACTCACTCTACCCCTCACTCAGCCCACACTCACCCTGCACTCACTGAGCCCACACTCACTCTGCCCTGCACTCTCTACTTCTCACTCAGCCCACACTCACCCTGCGATCACTAAGCCCACACTCACTCTGACCTCCACTCACTGAGCCCACACTCACTCTGTTCTGCACTCTGTACATCTCACTCAGCCCACACTCACCCTGCACACACTCAGGCCACACTCACCCTCTTCTCACTAAGCCCACACTCACTCTGACCTCCACTCACTGAGCCCACACTCACTCTGCCCTGCACTCACTGAGCCCACACTCACTCTGCCCTGCACTCTCTACATCTCACTCAGCCACACTCACCCTGCACATACTCAGGCCACACTCACCCTCTTCTCACTAAGCCCACACTCACTCAGCCTGCACTCACTCAGCCTGCACTCACTAAGCCCGCACTCACTGAGCCCGCACTCACTGAGCCCGCACTCACTGAGCCCTGTACTCACTCTGCCCCCCACTCACTCTGCCCCGCACTCACTAAACCCACATTCACTCTGCCCTGCACTCACTCGCCCTGCACTCACTGAGCCCACACTCACTCTGCCCTGCACTCTCTACATCTCACTCAGCCCACACTCACCCTTCACTCATTTAGCTCACACTCACTCACCCTCCACTCATTCAGCCTGCACACACTCTGCCTGCACTCACTCAGCCTGCACTCACTGAGCCCACACTCACTCTGCCCTGCACTCTCTACATCTCACTCAGCCCACACTCACCCTTCACTCATTTAGCTCACACTCACTCACCCTCCACTCATTCAGCCTGCACACACTCTGCCTGCACTCACTCAGCCTGCACTCACTGAGCCCACACTCACTCTGCCCTGCACTCACTCTGCCCTGCACTCACTAAACCCACATTCACTCTGCCCCACCACTCACTCTGCCCCCACACTCACTCACCCTGCACTCACTGTGCCCCATCCTCACTATACCTACACTCTGCCCACCACTCACTCTTCCTGCATTATGCCCCAGCACTCATTCAGCTCCGCACTCATCCATCCCGCGCTCACTCAGCCTACACCATGGTTACCCCGCACTCACCCACGCCTCACTCATTCAGCGTACACCACGGTTACTCCACACTCACTCAACCTGACTCACTCTGCCCACACACACCCTGTACGCACTCACCCTGCCTGCTCTGCCTGCACTCTCTCCACTCAGCCTGCAGCCCGCTCAACGCACTCACCTCGCTCACCTCACTCACCCTGCCGCAGGCTCAACAAGGAACTGCGCAAGTTCCTCATGCCGCCATTCTCTCCCGCCACATTACACTAAGCACAGAGGAGGGGGGCAGAGACCGAGGGGCAAAAAATCAGCACGCAGGGGACAGACAGCACAGGGTGAAGTCACAGCTGCTTGCCCCCAGTGCAAAGACCCCGCCCCCATCTTGATGTCACCGCACTCCCGATGCCATAGCATGGCCGTATACTCTGCCCCACTCCCCTGTAACTTGTCCCGCCTGCCCTCTATACTCTGCTCCCCGCACGCCCCCTCTATACTCTGCTCCCTGCACTGCCCCCTCTATACTCTGCTCCCCACTGCCGTAACATGCTTCCTGCACTGCCTGTATACTCTGCTCCCCGCACAGCCCCCTCTATACTCTGCTCCCCGCACAGCCCCCTCTATACTCTGCTCCCCGCACAGCCCCCTGTATACTCTGCTCCCCGCACAGCCCCCTGTATACTCTGCTCCCCGCACAGTCCCGCTGTATACTCTGCTCCCCGCACACCCGCCTGTATACACAGCCACCTGTATACTCTGCTCCCCGCACAGCCCCCTGTATACTCTGCTCCCCGCACAGACCCCTGTATACTCTGCTCCCCGCACAGCCCACTGTATACTCTGCTCCCCGCACAGACCCCTGTATACTCTGCTCCCCGCACAGCCGCCTGTATACTCTGCTCCTGCGCACAGCCGCCTGTATACTCTGCTCCCCGCACAGCCGCCTGTATACTCTGCTCCCGCACAGCCGCCGTATACTCTGCTCCCCGCACAGCCGCTGTATACTCTGCTCCCGCACAGCCGCCGCTATACTCTGCTCCCCGCACAGCCGCCTGTATACTCTGCTCCGCACGCCTGTATACTCTCCCCGCACAGCCTGCCTGTAACGTTAACTCTGCTCACCGCACAGCCGCCTGTATACTCTGCTCCCCGCACAGCCGCCTGTATACTTTGCTACCCACGGAGCCGCCTGTATACTCTGCTACCCACAGAGCCCCCTGTATACTCTGCTACCCACAGAGCCCCCTGTATACTCTGCTACCCACAGAGCCCCCTGTATATTCTGCTACTCACAGAGCCCCCTGTATACTCTGCTACCCACAGAGCCCCCTGTATACTCTGCTGCCCACTGACCCGCTTGTATACACACAATTCATTTCACCGAGCTCCCGATGCAATTGCATCGGGCCTTTTTACTAGTATGTTATATGGAAAGGAGGTTGAAAAAATATGTATGAAATTAGGTCCATTACATTGTATGTTCATTATTTCCTGCAATACCATACCATTCTCCTCTCTGCAGTTCTTGTCACGATGTCAACGATATATATCTGCTATGTCTGGCTCGATATCGCGGCTTCTCATGAAACAGTGCTACGAGCGCTGATGCCACTAAAGTTATCTCAGGTAACACAGCGGATTTTTTGCTGAGAATATCTGAGGTTCATGAGTGGGCTCCGTAGTATAGTGAAGCTTGCTAAGTAAATATGTTTGAAAAAAACCTCTGTGCCAAAAGAGCGGGGTCCCACTTTAAAACGGTTTGAGCTGTGTTTTGCAAATTTTAGGCCCTTTGAAGGTGTTTTTTAGGTCCTTTATTTTGTCTTCAGTTGCGAATGGGGTTTGGAAGTATGCCCATTCAGTGAACCAAACCAGAACTTCAAAAGGTTTGCTCATCTATAGAAGGGACCTGCAGGGTCATCGTGTCCAATTACCTGCAGAATGTGTGATTCATTAAACCAGAGGTGGTGATTTTTCCTTCTGGGGGCCATTCGGAAATTGTTACCATCATTCGAGAGTCACACAAAATTATCACCTTGAAAATTACCCTGCTATATTTGGTCACAAAATTACTTAACTCACCCCCAATTTGACTGGAGCTTCTACTCTTTGGTTCCACTGTGATGTTAGGTGATAGTGATCTTGTTGCTTCTCAACTGCTTTTCTAGGTTTATGTTGGCCTGGAGCGCAGTCACAGACATCACTCAGGGTGGGGGTGCACAGACGTCACTGGGGGGAAGAAACATCACTGGGGAACAGACAGCACCGGGGGGCACATAGTACACAGGTGGCACATACATCACTCGAGGGTATATACAGCACATGGGGCTTACCTACATCACTGGGGGTATAAACAGCACTGGAAGGCACAGAAATCACTCGGGGGTACATACAGCACTGGAAGGTATATACATCACTGGGAGGCCTATACAGCACTGAAGGGATATACATCACTGGGGGGAGCACAGAATTGGGGGTATATACATCACCAGGGGACATACAGTGCTGGGGGTATATACAGCACTAGGTGGCAAAGGTATGACTGGGGCGCACATACAGCACTGGGGGGTATATACAGCTTGTGGGGGTAAATGCATCACTGGTGTATATACATCACTGGGGGTATACACAGCACTGAGAGGTATATGCAGCACTGAAGCACTGAGAGGTATGTACAGCACTGGGGTGAACTTACTGCTTTGGGGGGTTTATACATCATGGGGTTGAATACAGCCCTGGATGGCTCAGGCATCACTGGGGGTGTATACAACATTGGGAGGTGTATACAGCAGTGGGAGGTATATTTAATACTAGACCCATATATAGCATTATAGTAAATATAACCCCAGTTGAGTAATATCAACCTTCTGGGGTATATTGCATACTCATAAGCTGAATTTAAAATTGGATGACACTCAGAGTACTTATGCAAAGTATATTTTAATTATACATAAACACAAAGACAGCGATGGGACAGAAGGAAAAAACAGGGGGCACCCCTACATTATTCATCCATATTAATACTGTACAACCATAGTTACATAAAACTGACAAATATCCACAAAAGTAGGAAATAAAGTACAATTCACATAGTGCAGGTATCTCTGTTGATTTTATCATAAAGGCCCTGTCAGACGCTTCAATTTGATGAACGATGTTGTTAGCGATCACATGCACGCGCGACCGCTAACAACATCGTTCACATCGCTGGTGAGCTGTTGAGCTGTCACACAGGCAGACTCACCAGCGATGTGGACCAGCGAGATCGCTGGTAACCATGGTACACATCGGGTCACTAGGCGCCGCGCGGCACTAAGTACCCCAATGTGTACCATGGTTGCCATCTCCCAGCATAGACTGTGCCGCTGGGAGATCGTTCATCACGGTGTCACAAACTACGATGCTGCAGATGGCTCAATGGATTATCTCTTGATTTGAGGTCCTGCTCACAAATCTTCCACCAAACAATCAAGCGATTTTTCGTTGACAGATCGCTCGGATACATGCAACAACGCACAAACGATATCGTTTAAGCGATCAAATTTCCGGATCGCTTAAACAATATCGTTCACCAGATTGAAGGGTCTGACGTGGCCTTAAGACTCATGTAGACACAATGCCCACCATATTGTACCAATTAGGAATGGGGGATTATATTATATCTCACATCTCACCCAAAACCAGCATGGGCATAGGTCACATACAATAAAGACACAAGCTACCTGCACATACAGAGTTTAAAACCCCATTTCCCGCTGTGTACAAGGGATGACAGTATTCATATTACAATCTTATTGTGTCCAAACACCATTAGGGGAAAACCCCTGGAGGGAAAAACCAAGGTCCTTACATGATTCCCCAACACTTGTTTCACACGTTGTTTCTTCGGGGGGACAGAAGATGCAGTAAGGTGTAGGAAGGCAGTCCGCAATGTTCCCCACTCATGGCGCTGTCTCTTATACGCAATATCGCCGGTGACGCCCACCCAGATTTCCGGGGGATTGACGTCACATGCGAGTGCCGCAACTCGTCATCACACACCGTCGGCCAATTAGGTCGCGGCTTCACCGCGCATGCGGTACGCGGCCAGACAGTACAGCAGGGGTGGCAGGCCAAGGCGCTCATATATCAGCCACATAACCAGAAAAACATACATAGTCAATCTATAACCCAAAGTTCAAAATCTGTTTCCTCAAGTTCATGTACAGTATAAGAACACTTTGATGGGATCTAAATCTTGGCTTTCAGGGTACATAATAGGAATTGTTCTCCAGCTGGCAAAAAGTCCTCAGGCATCGTGACAGTGCAGCGGATCAGGTGATGGAACATATACGGTTCAACCCAAAATCCTCAAGGTCCTACACAACAAATTGTAAGAGCCCAAAGGAGAAAGAAAAAAATAAGAAAGAAAACAAAGTTAAAGACAATATGGGGTCAGATGGGACACAAATTCGCCTTACAGAAAGGGTGCATAGGATAACCCCTCATTCAGACCCTGTGGAACGAGCGTATCCAGGACAACAATCTATTTAGCCTCCCTCTGGGCAAGGACCTTTCTGAGGTCTCCTCCCCTGGAGCCACATCGATCCCCCTGACCTTCAGTGAATCTGGGCTGCAACCGTGGTGTCTCTTAAAATGTCTAGGTAAAGTTTTTAGTTCTTTTTCATCCTCAACCCCTCCTGCAGCAACTATATCTCGAACGTGCTCCCTCACTCTCACCCTAGGTGGAGCAGGCACAGAGCGCAAAGTAAACCATGTAAGTAGTACTACACGTAATTCTGTGCCTGATCTCAAAACTGCAGGCCCCGTTCGATGAATGGAAGCGGGAAGCTCGCTCGATCTTTGCGCAGGAGAGGCAGTGGCCACACGGAAAGCAGCCCGGAGTTGGTCCACAAGAGCCAAAAGGGGACACTAAGTGAGGTACATAGTGGCTATCCACGAGGATGTCTCTCAAGTTCCTCGCCTTCTGGGTGTCATCAATGGTCTGTCCGGAATACATCCGCGTAATACAGGGTCCGTCTGTAGTAGGAACGAGTGCCTTGAGAAAATGGAGCGCATAGTGCTCCATTCATAGTTGTATGTGCCCACAAATCTTGTCACGGGGCTCTTCTCCGTTCTTTTTGGAACTTGTCCCAGCAGATGGGTCCTAGAGGCAGTCCGTGCTCTCAGGTACCCACGCTTAATCAGCCTGTTGGAATATCCTATCTCCCTAAAAATCTGCTTCAAGTCCACCGCCTGATGCTGAAATCCCTCATCTGTAGATCAGATCCGCCTCATTCTTAGGAACTGGCCTATAGGAATGGTGCGGATTGTGGCCATATTGTGACCTGAGGTTGCGTGCAAAAGTGCATTCACGGAGGTCGACTTCCTATGAACATCATTCTGAAGGGAACCTGACAGATCCATCTCCATCATGATGTCCAAGAAGTTCATCCTCCGCGAACAGCACTTGTATGTCAATTTGATATTATACTGGTTCTGGTTCAGATTGTACTTAAATCGATCAAGTTGCTCCGCCGTGCCCCTCCACAAAAATAGGACGTCGTCTATATACCTCATCCAGCACTGCACATGAGTGCTGACCTCCACACCCGCATCACCAAAAATCTCCCTCTCCCAGTATCCTAGTAAGATATTGGCGTACGCGGGTGGACAGGCCGTGCCCATCGCAGCGCCGCGTTCCTGCAGGTAGACGACGTCCTTAAAGATGAAAAAATTATGGGTCAGGGCAAAGCGGAGCAGTTCCGGAACCAGTGCACCAACCTTCTTATCCAATCCACCAGCCCCCAAGAAGAAGCGGACCGCATCCAGGCCATATTGGTGACCTATACAAGTATATAGAGATTCAACTTCGGCGGCGACTATCAGCGTATCGGGTTCCACAGAGATGCCATCGACCCAATTCAGGACGTCCGTCGTGCCTTTTAGGTATAAGGGTAAACTCTCAACTAGTGCTTTGAGGAGATAATCAACGAACTTACAGATTGGTTCAGTGAGACCTCCAATACCTGACACGATCGGACGGCGGGTCGAGGGCATCCTTGTGGAATTTGGGCAACAGGTAAAACATGGGCACCCAAGGGCAAGGCACCAAATGGTCATCACGCATCTGTTTGGTGATGATGCCATTCTCCAGCACCTCATCCAGAATCCCCACAAGCTCAAATATAAATTTAGGGAGCGGGTTTTGATGGAGTCTTTTATAGCTGGTTTTGTCCCTAGGTTGTTCTAAGAGCCTCTTTCTCATATTTCACAGATGGCCAGATCACAACATTCCCCCCCTTGTCCGCCGGTTTAATGACTACATCTTTAAGTTCTTTCAACTTCCTCAGGGCGTCTCGCTGTCTTCCTGTCAGATTATCATACCTTCGACAGCATGAGACTGCCCTAAGGTCCTCCGTCACCAGATGTGTGAACACATCTACTGCCGGACAGACGGACAAGGGGCGGAACTTCTTTGATCTGCAAAATAGATATTTTGGGAACATACCTTTCCTACTTGGTGTCTCGGATGAAAGATCCTCCAGGACAGAGAGGGCTTCGGTTTCACTGCGGAGAAGAAGTTAAACTGGTTAGTAGGAGCAAAAGTCAAGCCAAGGGACAGAACCTCCCTTTGAGCCTCAGAGAGTGAGTGTAATTTGTTAGAATTGTTCTTACTCGCCCTCGGTGGCTGTTGACGGGTTTGGCCTGTTGGACCCGGGTTGCCTCCGCTCCCAGATGTTTTCTCCCCAGTGTCAGGATGGTTACCGCCCTGATTTGTTCGCTGCCTAGAAGATGACCTTGATTCTGACCTGCGTCTAGAACTGGATCTCCCCCGTCTTTGTGCATTCTTCCACTTGTACACCTTGTTGTCCTCTCTGTCTTGGAAGTCTCTTTTAAATTTCTTGATTTTAAACTCGCTCACCTCCCTCTCCCATTTTGTTAGATCGCGAGCGACCTCTTCATTGAACCTGGTGAGGTATTCTGGAGAGGCTTTGACATTAATTATAGCCTCCAAGGTTTCCAATTTAAATTCAAGATCTGTAAGGGTGGAGGTGCTGACCCCAACCAATAGGCCCATAAAACTTCCAGAACAAGTGTCCGCCACTTCTTCCCACTTAGTTAAAGTGGGAGGTATATACAGCAGTGGGGGCACAGACATCACTGGGGGTGCACATACAGTACTCTTGGACACAGGCATCACTGGGGAGTACAGACCTCACTGGGGTGCACATACAGTACTGGGTGACACAGGCACATACAGTACTGGTGGGAACAGACTTCACTGGGGTCAGTACTGAATGCTGCGTGCACCTAAGTGTTAAAGGGCCAGCAGCCAGCAAGCTGCAGGACGGAGGTTCCCACCCCTGCACTAAACCATAGTAAACAGATTTCAGTCCAGTCTCTTCTTGTAGACTCACCACCTCCCGTGGCAGCCTTTTCCACTCATTGATCACTCTCACTGCCAAGAACTTTTTTCATATATCTAAACTGTAGCTTCTTCCTTTCAGTTTCATTCCATTGCTTCTCGTGTTTCCATATGCAAAAGAGAGTAAAGATGATCCCTCAACACTGACATTCCGTCAGATATTTGTAGACAGCCTTTAAGTCTCCTCTTAACTTTCTTTTATGCAAGCTAAACATTTACAGACCTTTTAATCGATCCTTGTAGGACATAGTTTGTAGTCCGATCTTCATCTGGTAGCTCTTTTCTAAACCTGCTCCTGTTTTTCAATGTCTTTTTTTAAATGTGGTGCCCAGAATTGTACACAGTATTCAAGATAAGGTCTGCCCAAACAGTTTTAGAGGTGGATTGTGAAACTAGTCACCACACAGACATAAAGAAGTAGAATAGTCAAATTTTCAGGCAGGTTCCAGGAGAGCAGCACATCAAGACAGAGGGAAAAACAGAGGCTTAGTTAAGTCACAGTCCAAGGTCAGTTACCTGGAGAGGAGCAAATCATACTAGAGGGACAAGGCAAATGTATGGTTAAACACAGGCAAGGTCAGGCAGCCAAAGTTCAATTCCCAAATCACAAATACAAGAGACCAAACTAGCAGAAGAGAACTAAAACTAAGACTAGCAGTGCTCTGTGAAAAACAACAGAGCTAAAAAGCCTGACAATACAGGACACAAGGGGTACCTGCAAAAACCAGCACATGCCTAGAATGATATTGGGCGACTGAGCTGTCAATCAGAACACCAACAGCCCATCATATCCCAACTCCAGATAGGATGACTAAGCAGTCAACCACCAGGCCCAGCACACCATGAATGCAGAGCGGAGGAATCGTGACAGGAATAATTACTTCATGAGATCTAGATTCTATGCTTCTGTGAATACATTCCAAAACTGTGTTTATCTTTTGTGCTGCTGCATCACACCGTGACTTAGGTGCAGTCTGTGATCTGCTGTTATTTCCATGTCTTTTTCACACGTGCTGTTGATTATTTTTATTCCTCTTATTCTGTAAATGCTATTTTTGTTTTTCTTGCCCAGATGTAGAATTTTGCAGTTCTCACTGTTAACACCAGTCACTACTCCTTGATTCAGATCATCTAGATTATTTTGAATTCTTTCTTTGTCTTTTTTAGCGTACGTTATCTGTCCTACCTTTGCATCATCTGCACATTTTATCAGTTTACCTACAGTTCCCTTTTCTAGATCATTCATAAAAATGTTAAACACTAAGGCCAAGACAGAGCCTTGTGGTACCCCACTTGAAACACTCTTCCAATTGAATGTGCAACCATTTATTAACACTCTTTGACTACAATCACTGAACCAGTTATGAATCCACCTTACCGTAGACTTGTCAATAGCATATTTGGTCATTTTTTCAATAAAGATAGTATGAGATACTTTATCAACTGCTTTGAAAAAGTCTAGATATACTATATCTACCGTATTTCCCTCATCCACCCAGTCAGTGTTTCCATCATAGAAGAAAATTAGATTCGTCAGGCTTGACTTTTTTGCTAGAAGCCAAAGCTGGCTCTGGTTAATTACTGTATTCTTATCCTAATACTTACATGCTGTTTAATAATTTGTTCTAATATCTTATCTGGAATAAAAGAAAATCTGGCCTGTAATCTCCTGGTTCTATCTTTTTTGAAGATAGGGACAACATTTGCCCTTCTTCAGTCTCTAGGACTTTCCTGTTCTCCAGGAATTTTCAAATATTCTGGCTAGTGTTTCTGCTATTTCTATGCTATCTTTTTCAGTACCCTAGGATGTAATTTATCTAGACCAGGACATTTAAATTAATTTAAATTTGCTAAGTGTTCCCACACCAGCTTTCTGTTTAAAGATAGCGTTGATTCTTTAAGGCTGGCTTCACACTACGTTTTTTACTATTCTGTTCTGTTCGTTTTTGAAACAAACAGAACAGGATCATTTTTGCCCCCCATACATCCCTATGGCACCGGATTGGCCCTATTTGGCCATCCGCTTTTGTGAATCCGGTGCAGGATTCATTTCTGTCCTGTTTTTCGCCGGTCCCATAAATGAGGCCTGCAGCATTTTTGGGCTCCGGTGACGAAACAGGACAGAAACGAATCCTGCCCTGTCCGGCACACTTAACATGGGGGCCTATGGCACCGGATTAGGACAACAGCAGAATCATTTCCCAGATCCAGTGCCAGGGTACAGAGCATGCGCAGAACAGGAGCGCTGCTCTGTACCCATAGTAAATCTGTCTAATATCACTAAAGCAGTGTATCTATATACACTGCTAAAGCGATATTAAATAAAAGGATGGTTAAAAATAAAAAATAATAAATACACACCTTCCGGCGACTTCTGAGTGTCCCACGCTGAATCTCCCGACCATTCAAGGACCTGGCATGATGTCACTGGGAGGGCGGGGCAACCCGATCACATGACCACATCAGCGCGGGTTTTAATTGGTGCTGATGCGATCATGTGATCGGGTTGCCCAGCTCCTCCCAGTGACATCATGCCAGGTCTTCAAATGCCAGGAGATTCAGCGTGGGACACTCAGAAGTCGCCGGAAGGTGAGCATTTATTATTTTTTATTTTTAATCATCCCTTTATTTAATATCATTTTAGTAGTGTATATAGATATACACTGCTAAAATGTTATTAGACAGTGCTGACAGCACTTGTCACACAGCGCTGACAGCGGCTCGGCTACCCGCTGCTCTTTCTGTGTCCGGAGACCGGAACGGACACAGTAAAAGCATCTGAAGGTGCTGATTCGGTGCTGTCCGTTCCTGTTCGTTTCGATCCTGTAAAAAACTGGATCCAAACGAACATGAAAAAACGTAGTGTGAAGCCAGCCTTATTCCTTTGATAGCACAGTGAAGATCATTTGATTTTACATTTGCTTTCTTAGAGAACACAGATGCAAAATAGGAATTTAAATGTTCACTCTTTTCATCCTGTAAAAATCCTAAAGCATCCTTGACTTTTCTTTTGTAATATCCCCCAAAACTTTTTTTAATGCTTTTGGTCTCCCTTGCAAGTCTCACTTTCATTACTGTCTTTAGCTCTTCCAATGCTTGCCTTGCCAACCCTGTAGACATCATTATGTTTAGGTATGCCCCCTCTTTCCATTTTCATAATGGGGGCAGACAAGGGCACAATAGGGTCTTATCTCTTTATTGAAAGTTACTTATCTTGTGATATACTGCTTACCTTGCCTATTTGTGTGACTCACAACTGGTGTATGTGCCTTATATAGCTGCTGCTGGATCCACCATTCAACGTGGATGGCCGTGCAAACTACAGATCCAAAGGACAAAGCATTGATCCGCACTGCTGTATGAATGGAGATGGACCAGAATCCTTCAGGAAACTGTGTTTATTTCAACACGTTCCAAGGCTGTCCCAGCCTCTTCAGGAATACACCAAAAATAATTCCCTTTCCATTTGATATACATTTCCTTTTCCTTTTTACCAAGTTTTTAAGTTCTGTGTTCATCCATCATGGTCTCTTTAAATGTTTCAAATTCTTCCTTTTCTAAAGTAACTCTGTCAGATCATTTTTCAGCATGATGCTAATAGTACCCTTGAATAGTGCTTGTCAGGCAGCAATTTTAAAACATGTAAAAATCAATACTGTACTCTCTGCAGTTTTCTTTCTATAAGCATCTTTACATCCTGCAGGAAGCTGGCTGTACTTGTCCAGTCCATTACTTGCACTGCCGATTAATCAGTAGTATGTAAATGTTAATGTAATATCGCATTTGTGCTGAAGATAGTCACTAAAAATCTCAGACTTGTGCAAGCTGCTTCTGGGGGAAGTAGTCTGGAAAGCGGAGAGAGATAGGAAAGCGAGAAGGTGTTTGTTGCTCTGAGTAAGGCTGTGGAATCATCGTCATGGAGTCGGTGACAATTTTGGTAGAATTGGAGTTGGTAAAAAGTTGGTAAAAAATGGAACGGCTCCAACTCCTAAAATATATAATAAATTGTGTATAGTAGCTGATTGTAGTATGTGCTGAGTATATTATTAAGAATTATTATGTTACTTCTAAATATCTTGATTAGTGTATCATAATAATGATTAAAAGCCTGATGTTCACATTGTACTACAATAAATGTATCACTCTAATATAAGCCATTTATGAGGGAGTCAGAGTTGTGGAATTGGAGTTCGAGTCAGGGAAATTGAGGAGTCGGAGTCGTTGGTTTTGACTTACCAACTCCACAGCCCTGGCTTTGAGGACAAGCTGCCACTCTTGTAGTAACATCAGTACAGTGTGTGCATGTGAGAAATTTCTATGTGTTTATATGAACATTTGTTTTCCTGCATACATGTAATGCGTGTATCTGCTGAGCAAATAAACAAATGTTCATATAAACACATAGAAATATCTCAGACAATACACATTACACATATGCTTTAGATGCACACAATGACAGTGCTTCATTCTGGAAGGAAATGAAGATGTCAGAGCTGCATCTGCTTTGCTTAGGCTAAGGGTACCTTTACACGCCGAAACTGGTGAGACATTTTTGGCAGCGATATTTCTCGCTGGAATGATCGCCACCAAATTGCCTCTTTATTGTGGCGTGTAAATAGGGAATTTGGCAGCGATAAAACCAATGTCGCCTGGTTTCGATTTCAGAGCACTGCTCTTAACTCAAAACCAGGCAACATTTGTGTTATCGCCTCCAAATTGCCGATTTACATGCCGCAATAAGGAGGCAATTGGGAGGAAATGTAGCAGCGATATTTCCAGGTCGCAATGTCGCTGCCAATATTTCTTGCCGCGGTTACGGCATGTAAAGGTACCCTAAAGGCCCCGTCACACATGTCAATGTCGCCAGCGATCTGATCGCTGGCGACATTGACGGATGAACGCTGGTGAGCTGTCACACAGGCAGACTCACCAGCAATAATTTTACCAGCGACATCGTGGAAATGATTTAAATATCATTTCCACGATGTCTGCAGGCTGGTATCCAAGGTTAACTGCGGGTAACTAGGCAAAAAAGTGTGAAATAACTGTAAATATGTCTTATATTCTAGGTTCTTCAAAGTAGCCACCTTTTGCTTTGATTACTGCTTTGCACACTCTTGGAATTCTCTTGATGAGCTTCAAAGCAGCAAAGCACCCGCAAATCATCAAACCCTCTCTTCCATGTCTTCACGGTGGGAACCAGGCATGTAGAGTTCATCCGTTCATCTTTTCTGCGTTGCACAAACACAAGGTGGTTGGAACCAAAGATCTCAAATTTGGACTCCTCAGACCAAAGCACAGATTTCCACTGGTCTAATGTCCATTCCTTGTGTTCTTTAGCCCAAACAAGTCTCTTCTGCTTGTTGCCTGTCCTTAGCAGTGCTATCCTAGCAGCTATTTTACCATGAAGGCCTGCTGCACAAAGTCTCCTCTTAACAGTTGTTGTAGAGATGTGTCTGCTGCTTGAACTCTGTGTGGCATTGACCTGGTCTGTAATCTGAGCTGCTGTTAACCTGCGATTTCTGAGGCTGGTGACTCGGATGAACTTATCCTCCGCAGCAGAGGTGACTCTTGGTCTTCCTTTTCTGGGGCGGTAATCATGTAAGCCAGTTTCTTTGTAGCACTTGATGGTTTTTGCAACTGCACTTTGGGACACTTTCAAAGTTTTCCCTTGTTTTCGGACTGACTGACCTTCATTTCTTAAAGTAATGATGGCCACTCTTTTTCTTTAGTTAGCTGCTTTTTTCTTGCCATAATACAAATTCTAACAGTCTATTCAGTAGGACTATCAGCTGTGTATCCACCAGACTTCTACACAACACAACTGATGGTCCTAACCCCATTTATAAGGCAAGAAATCCACTTATTAAACCTGACAGGCACACCTGTGAAGTGAAAACCATTTCCGGTGACTACCTCTTGAAGCTCATCAAGAGAATGCCAAGAGTGTGCAAAGCAGTAATCAAAGCAAAAGGTGGCTACTTTGAAGAACCTAGAATATAAGACATATTTTCAGTTGTTTCACACTTTTTTGTTAAGTATATAATTCCACATGTGTTAATTCATAGTTTTGATGCCTTCAGTGTGAATCTACAATTTTCATAGTCATGAAAATACAGAAAAATCTTTGAATGAGAAGGTGTGTCCAAACTTTTGATCTGTACTGTATATATATTCAGCTACTTCGGCCAGCTACTCTTTATATTTCCCCATCTTTGTGTGCCATAGAATCCAAGTTAGTTTTGAATATCTATTTTCTAGAGGGATATTTGCTTATACTTTTTCTTGTATTTGAATGTTAATATGATATTTCTTCTGTACAATTTATTTATTACTATTTTTTTCCATACTGTGTCATATGGAGACATACTAGCCTCTCTAATTCTCAAATCGTCCTGTTTTTTTATTATCTTTGCTAGTTGTTGTGGCCTCAGCTTTGTTTCTCACTTTTTCAACTGTGAAGGCTCATGTAACGGTTCCAACGGCAGTAATCATGGGTGAAGGCTTCATTCTTCAGTTCACCCCATCCCGTTACAGAACCACATAGTGGAGTCTTGTGAAGGGTTTATCTGATTGCAGCAGTTCTTCCCGGTCACGAGTCAACTTCACATTGTCCAGTTCATACTGCGTGGAGTTACTAAAAACAATTCAAACATTAGTTCACTTTGCTAGTGACAGGACTTACAGATGGTCTCTCACAAGGCATTTGTAACACTGGTGTGTTTGTACCTTGTTTTCCCGGTGTTACAGTGCATGTATGTGCTCTTACCCAGTGCTCCTTCCCCCCTAACCAGCTGGGATACTGTTTCTGTTACCTTTTATGGATGTTGATCAGTTCCCTGCTCTGATAGGTAGTGGTACGTGTGTTGTAGAATCTTTGCCGAGCTGCATGACCATCCGTGTGTGCTGCCTGGTGCCTGGAGCCTGATGTCTTTCCAGTCTCCCTGATGTCCTGCCTGTGTGTCTGATATTCCCTGCCTGGAGCCATGTCTGATGTTCCAAGTCCAGATGTCCTGCCTTTGTCCTAGATGTCCAGCCTGTGTCCAGATGTCCAGTCCATGGTCCCGGTGGTCTAGCCCATGTTTCAGAGTCGGTCCTGCTCGTGTTCCTGTATGGCTCCTCCTCCGTGTTCCTGGGGAGTCTCCAGCTGTGTTTCCCAGTGACGGCTCTTCCTGTGTATCCTGGGTCTGACCAGCCGATTGTTCTAAGCTTCCATGTTGGTGTTCCTGGACCTGTGCCTTCCATGTTCCGCCTGTGTCCCGATGTCTGCCCTGTTCTCTGGGGTCCATTCTGGGATGACATCTGTCTAAGGTTGATGTCTGATGATCTCCTGCTGTGCCAGTGCTATGCCTGAGGCCTGAGAGAGAGGTTCTCCTAATATGCCTGTGCCAAATGACCCTAAATTACATCAACCCATGATGACCTCTTGCCATCACCTGACGTCTGCCTACCTGAGATGTCCCCCATGCCTGATGTGCAGAATCGGGTTCTCTGTAATGTATTGTATTTTGTCAGTAATCTTTATGTTTTTTACTACCTTGCCCACATGTTCAGCTGCCACAGACCAAGGTCGCTGTCCTTCCCTAGTCCAGGTAGGCTGGGTCTTCCCTATGGTCCAGTGGGTCCACACTCTATTACCACCTGGGACGAATGCCCCACGTCGCCGTTGGCCTGGTGGCATGGGAACGTAAGCTAAGCAAGGCCCCCTTGTAATGGCATTGACATTCTTATACGGTACAACTCTTCCATTGGAGTTATACACAAAGTCACACCGGTGATTGAGGTGGATAGAAGGGCCTGATGCCTCACTGTCTTGCCTCAATGCCAGTGGTCCTCAGTCAATACTGATCCCATCACTGTCCACACCCATTCCCATTCACACTAGCCCTCTTGATAGGGAGAAGCACACTTTAGTCCTGAAGTTCACCCTTATAACGTTGGACTACAATCCCAGTTAACTTTATATCCTCCAATTATTTTGCCTTGGATTACCCTCCACACCACACTGGTTCTCAGCCTCCTTGGGCTTTACTCTAGTGTCAACTACTACTACTGGCTACTCAACTCACTCAAACCCGTAAATACCCAACATTTGGTATATCCCCTTCTCTTAGGCTAGGCTGTGTTAATGCTGCCATTGAATGATATGGGTGCCAGACTCCCCAGTGCATGTTACCACGGGCACTAAAAGGCCGGAAATTGTAATGTCGTGTTATTTTGAAGCAGATGGGAAAAAGTTACAAAGAGCGTTTTCCCGTCCACTTAAAAATAATGCGATATTACAATCTCCGGCAATTTAGTGCCCGTGTTAACATGCACTGGGAAGTCTGGCACCCATATCATTTAATGGCAGCATTAACACAGCGTTAGACTGTGTTAACACTGCATTAAGGCTGCGGTAAAACTACTTTATGGCGAATATGTCCTGCAAAAACCCGACGGTAATGTGGCCCTAGCCTTATGGGCTGGCTTCTCCAATTAACTTTTCCAGCCCTGTCACTATACCTGGAGCCTAGACCTCCCTTCTAACTAGGTAACCAAGGACTGGTGACACCCAGCAGTGGCAGACAGCACTGCATCCAAATGAACACACGGAATTTAAGCATACAACTATCATTATACATACAAATAGAAATAGATATCTGCCGCGACACTACTATATTTATGAGAAATGTAGATCAATGAGTGGCACTAGAGAAAAGAGGATCAAACCGTATTGTGCATATGTGTAATGCAGGATGTGCTAAATATTAAAATCGGAGATCTTAGTCTCGATAGTAGCCACTAAAGATTAAGCCTGGCATCCACTGCAAGGAGCCTCCACTGCCAGGTCCTGACACTATGCCCTAGTGAGATGGTGAAATGTGTATAGGCTTATATGTCCATGGATGTAATTAAAAACAATGATCCGGTGTGTGTTAGGACCTCACAATGGTGTCCATGTGTGGCTACCAGGGAAAAATCATATATAATGGGAGCTCAGTCAAAACAGACAATATGTGAATAAGGGCCACGTCACACACACAGATATATGAGCAGATATTGTTCGCAGATCTCTGGTTGCAGTGAAATCATGGACACATGTTCCATTTTGTGGCTGTGTACAAATGGAACAGTATGTCCATGATTTCACTTCAACCAGAGATCTGCCAACAATATCTGCACAAATATCTGTGTGTGTGACGTGGCCTAAGAATAAGACTAAGATCTCCGATTTTCATATTTAGCACAGGGCAGTTCCTGCATTACACATATGCACAATACGGTTTGATCCTCTTTTCTCTAGTGCCACTCATTGATCTACATTTCTCATAAATATAGTAGTGTCGCGGCAGATATCTTTTTCTGTAAGTATTATTATTTTCTGCAGCACCTACGTCTATGGTGATGCCAGTCATATTCTTATATGCATACAAATACACATTACACATAAAACAATGATGTCTTCAGGGAGTAGGTCATAAACCACTCTCTTACATCTTCACTACCTAATGGGAACACTTTCAGTACAAAATGTAAGCAGTGCAATGTATCTGTCCACTGAATGCCACCTGTAAATTATTCTGGTCAATAGAGATCAACATGGTCAATAACATGTGTCGAGCCCCAGGCTTTGGGGTACTCGGGAATCAGGCTTCAGGGGTAGCGTCTGCTGTGTCACGGGGAGTGGTGGCCTCGCCTGATCCCATGTCCTGGGTGACACTTCAAAAAGGGGTTATATTTACAGGGAATTTACTATGTACAGTTCACGTGACGCCACCTGTAGTTTCTGGTGAGGAGTCACCAGCGCCGCCACAGTCCGCCAGAGGTGGATGGTAATGCGGCTAGTTGGTAAAGTCCCCTACAGGTAGGGCTGGACCTTCGGGGCAGCGTAGTGTGAAGGGGCAGCTTGTAGTGGAGCTGTAGATAGGATGGGGAGTGATGTTGCAGTCTATGAGAGACACCGGGAGCAGAGAGGAATGACGCACACACAATGCAGAAGTCTCTTTTACCTTTTACTGTTGGTACGGCAGGTAAAGATGTCCAGGGCACTGACAGGTGACCAGGTGCACAGTGCGTCCCCACAGCAAGTGGGTATAAGGCCTCCTCTGTTTTTCCGTGGTAGCTGAACCCAGCCTGCATGCAGCCAGACTGGCCTCCTCTCTCTTCCAGTCTCTGCTCTTCTCTCTCCTCCTGTGCGGTCCACGGGTTACCCTCTCTGATCACTGCAGTGGTGCACTGCTGTGTCTGGCTCCCTCTCTTTGACCCACAGGGGGACCGGGTGACTGCAGTCTCCATGGTGTGATGGGGTTCTCTGTGGTCCTGGAGTATCCTACAGGTGCGGATTCCCGATGTCCGGTACTTCTTTGGGCGAACTCCCACTAGTTCCTCACTCCCTTTAGGCTGTCTGCTCCTTGCCTTCTGTCCCCACTTAGGCTTGCAGGACGTCAGAAGGGCCACTCCAGGTCACTGGCTCGGGCCTAACCGTGGCACCGACCACCAGAACGTCTTCGCAGCTCTCCTAGCGTCTGCACACTCTGACTAACTCCTCCCCCAGCAGCAGTATTTATAGGGGATCTTACCTAAGGTCAGCAAGTTGAGCTCCCCCTACTGTGACGGGGTGGAAGATGTTGCATGTAGGAGGTACCTGCTGTGGAAACCCAGCTGTGCATTAGAGACGTCCGAGGCTACCTGCGTGAGCAGGGCGCCATACATGCATACACTGTGTTCTCTGAAAGATACTTCATTAAAAAACATATAACCTTATGTGAAAGACAAAAATGCATATTGTTTTGCAAATACTTCACCAACCTGCATATAAAGAGACACTCAGGGTGCAATTAAATCTGGGACAGTGTGTTGAGAGTGCCTACAGTCTTGTCCTGGTTGAGATTTGTTGATGGCAGGGGAACCGTTGACAAGCTAGGGTCACACTTGCCAATCAGTTTTTTCCACAGGTTTCAATAACAAATCTGTTTTTTTTTTTTTTGCACCTCCCTGTGCAGCCATGCATTTTTTGGACTTTGCCATTTTTTGTCAAAAAAATGCTTACAAAAACGGATCCGTTTTTTTACTGCACCAAAAAAAACGGATCCGTTTTCCCATAGGGTCCCATGTTAAAAAAAAATGAACCCTTTTTTTACTGCACCCAAAAATGTTGCTTGCAGCGTTTTTTGGGTCCAGCAAAAAAACAAATAGTTTTTGTTAACAATGCAGTCACACTTGATCCCAGTATCCATTTTTAGCATCAGTTTTTGGACTTTGGAGACTGTCACACCCCCGCTGCCGGTAGAAGGTAAAGTATCCTCTGGGAGGATTTTTTTTTTCTTCACATTCCAGAGGGGAGAGGACAGGGGGGTGGACGGGGGGGGGGGGGGGGGTTGGGGGGGAGGATAGAGGAGAGGGACAGCAGAGATAGAAGAGGGACAAGCATGCAGAGACAGGTAGTGACAGGGACAGATAGAGAAGAAGCAGGGACAGGCAGGGAGAGCATAGAATCGGATCGGATGGCTATTTGCCATCCGAGTGCAGGGATCTATGTGGATCCGTGGCTGTCCATGGGGATCCTGCTGAGAATCGGATTCCCACGGACATCCACAAATCGTGATGTGAACCCGGCCTAACAATTGGACACTGAATAGGACTTAATAGGGGCATTCATGGAGCTCTGAATAATATGAATAGAAAGCTGAATTGAGTTATTAACTGACCATTGAACAGAAATATTAATGGATAACTTGATAACACTATTAATTGAGCACTAAATGGCTCTATTAAATAAACAATGCATTGTGGTAGTATCAGTACCAGGAGCGCAACTTCAATGGGTGCAGCGGTTCCAGTCGCACCCAGGCCTTGGAGCCTAGGGGGCCCAAAGGTCCCTTTGGCCTACAAAAAAAGACTGATGCTAGGATCAGACCTACGTTAGCCCTCAAGCTGACGAATCTGCTTAAAACTTAAAAAGCAGCCCAAAGGCTTCAATAGAAGAACCGGATTGCACTATTTACAATCCAGTTACCCGGTTATCCGGTTTTGCAGCCTGTGGTAAAAATTATGCAGGCTGCATTTTTCGGAGCGGTTGCAAAATCGGATCCGTTTTTTTTAACATGGGTGCCTATGGGAACTGGATCTGGTACCTCAGGCTGTGTATTGATCGCTATGGTTACCGGACACCTCGCGCAGCCGGCAGTTTCACTCACAAGGACCGGATGTGTGCTTTTGCTGAGCACACAGGAAACACTGCAAACAGCGTTTCCTGTGCGCTCAGCAACAGTGCAGATCCAGTCCTTGTCAGTGAAGCTGCTGGCTGCGCTGTTTACCGGTAACCATAACGATCCATACACAGCCTGAGCACAGCGTTACTCTCTGTTAATGCTATGCGCTCAGGCTGCCAGAAACTAAGTTTTAAGTGGATTTATCAGCTATAATGCTGACACAGGTCTGACCGTAGCCTACTTCTATTAAAGATTTGCAATAATTGGGGACCCTGTTGGAGCTTTTGCATCGGGGCCCATTAAGTTCAAGTTACGCCACTGATTAGAACATTGAATTAGGCTAGGGTCACACCTGCAGTATTTTTCACACCTAGATCTGGATCAGCAGCCCATAGGCTTCAATAGAAAAACTGGATTGAACTATTTGCAATCCAGTTACCGCATCCGGTTTTGCAGCCTGCGGTAAGAGTCATGCAGGCTGCATTTTGCGAAGCGGTTGCAAAATCGGATCTGTGTTTTTTAACAAGGGTGCCTATGGGAACCGTCCTGTACCGCAAGGTACATAAATGTACCTTGCGGTACCGGATCCGGATGCGATTTTCAAAATTGCAAAAACCCACTTTGCAAAACCGGATGCATTAATGCATCCAGATCCGGAATGAGGGTTGCAGTATTACTATCAAAAGATAGTATGAAGGCACACGGTAAAACCGTGTCCGGTAATGAATGCGGTTACCGGATTGTGCCTTTCAAGTGTGACCCTAGCCTTATTAATGTTTTAATGGACAACATGATGATGGCTATAGTTCTTGAATTAAATACTATGAATACTATAGTTCTATTAATTAAATACTGAAGTAACACTAAATAACAGAATTAATTTAATCCTGACCTACACTGTTAAACAGAGAGTGGTGGGATTAATAAAGTACAGAATCAATTGTGTTAATGCGCATTGTCTTTCATATTAATGTGAATGGTTAAACACTTTGAATCCAGTGTAGTTAGTTGTCTAAAGGGCCCATCACACGCTACGATATCGTTGAAACGTCACGGGTTTTGAGATGTTCTAACAACGTCATTGCGTGTGACACGTCGATGCGACCAGCAATATGTCAGCTGATAGTTCATTGCAGGTTCATGATCCGGACCACAAATCAGTCGTTGATCGTCCGTCCAACCTGCTGCATCAGTGTGTGTGACACCTTGTTAACGATGTCGTTTACGACTTCGCCTATTCAGAACTGAAGGACGTAGGTGACCAAACGACCGCAAGTATTGTTTGCTTATCGCGGAATCATTGCTGCATCGTTCACGATATCAGTACGTGTGACACCTCAGCAGCGATCATTGAACGTCGTTACAGCGATGTAGGTCAAGTCGGATCGTTGGTAGATCGCCGACACATTGAAGCGTTTAACGAGCCCTTTAGTCATATTAAAAAGTGGTTGCTTACAGAAAAGGCAGTTCACCCTTGAAGTTGTAGGACCTCTTTCTGTGTTGGCATGCACATATATTGGAGTCCCACATTGCAGAATGCTTATTGATGAAAACAGCAAGTGCTGACATCTCTACTTCTGATAGTCTGGCTTTACTGTTTGTGCTTGTTTCTCTCCTGCCCACATTATTTTGATAAGCACTTTTGAATAATATCTTGGTTTGAAAAGCCTCAAAGTTTTGTTTACGTTGCCAAAAAAGCTCATCTCTGCAAATTTGTGGCTAAATGGTAACTAGAGAATTAGTTTTTAGTGTAAAATGTAAATCTAAGCAGTAAATTGTTTAGAATTTAAAGTGTAACTGCCATTTTATTTTATTTTTTTAAATAATATTGTAAAGCAAGTGATTATAATAAACTTTCAAATATACTTCATAAGTGAAATCTGGAAGAAAACTTTCAAAAATCTTCCAGAAGATGTCCCCATTTGGCTGTTTCTAAACCTAACATGCTGGTTGTCAGAGAAATCCGTCTTCAGCTCCACACACTGAATACAGCCATATAAGGGGGGGAGGGCTACACAGCGTATACAATACAGCAGAGTCTCAGGTTACCTCAGGCAGGGACAGTGCTGAGCTCAGGCTGTCAGCACACAGCTCATGGGAGATCTTATCTGACTCGTGTACATTCACATAGCTCTGCTCCGTGTTATCACTTGAGGAACTGTGTGAAGGCCATCAACTGAATAAACAGAGCAGAGCTGACAGCAAGGGCTTTATTAATTTATATAGCTCTATTAATTCCATAATGCTTTGCATACATTTGCAATACTGTCCTCATTGAAGATCACATTTCATACCATACATTTACAATTCAGACTTTTGGCAAGTGCACAACTGTTTTATATGTATAATTCATATAACAGTTGTCCTTGCATTCCTGCAGTGCCCAATGCCCACTAGTCTTATTCAGCATTCCAGATGAAATAATGGTGAATGTTGACCTGAATAAACATATTTGTTTTCATCTTCATTATGTCTCCTACAAAGATGTCACACTTCAATAATGACTGCACCTAAGCGTAACTCAGTTTGTGACAGTGATGTTACTGCTGCAGGTCATACCATAGAATAGTTAATTAGGAGATAGGCAGGCATTAGGCAACATGAGTGTGCAAACATTTAACTCCGAAACTGACAGCTCAGGTTTGAATCCTGTCATTCAATGGAAGAGGCGTGCCCCTTGCAAAGCAAACACAAAAGCCACAGAACTTATTAGCATCACGCACGCAGTTACAGTGTTTGCTACTACTGTGCAACTTGGCAGAATAATGGCATTACACTGTACTTTGAAGATGGATCACCTGCAAGACATGACTGACGTGGACTCAGAGGGTGTCATCTTCCTAACCACTCCAGTGGCAGAAGATGGGTCGGATTCCAAAGAACCAGACCCAGAGTGGCATCATGTAGAGGAGATTTAGACATATGTGAGCTGGAGCTCCACCACACTTCTTTGGGTCTCATCTGCAATGCGGTGTAGATCCAATCCTGGACTCCGATGCAGGACATGGACCTGATGAGTGAGTCACAGTAGTCAGGTGACACTTTCCCTGTGGCATCCGGGACCACAAGCACCACATGTCAGACTGCACATGATCTTGCAGCATGTCTGTCTAGATTCCACCTCCAGACAGTGTTGCAGCTACTGGATCCCATTCCCCAATACCACCAGGACCAGAACCTTTATGAGAATGACCGAGAAGACACTGTTTCCCAGCCATTTGGATCACCCTCACCACCTCCAGAGGCATTCAACTGGGACAATGCCATGTGAGAACCCCTACGCCCTCTAAGCATCTTTCTGACAGAGCATCAACCATCCTGTCCTGCTGTGTCCTTTGTTGAGGAGATTCGACATGCAGATGCCATCGCCCGAGACTGGTTGAACTGTCCTAAGGCTAATGACTTTCTCAACCAGTGTACCCAAGACAAGGTGAGGGCATTCTAGCAGAATAAATGGTATGGCTTCCATTGTCCTCTCCAGCAGTGGCCATGATGGAGTGTCCTGGGGACAGGTGGTGGCAGGAAATGGCCTAGAGAAGTAACCCTCCAAGACCATCCGGCAGCAGAATACAAGGAACAAGAGCGACAACCTTTCAGGGCATGGCTGAAAATGGCAATTGACAATGTCAGTCAACCTTACTAAAGGCATGTTAGTGGGTCGGTGTGATAGTGTCCCATCCCTTAGTTAGAGAGGGTTACGGTAGTTAGGCTAGAGAGGGACTTCTTGGAGTTGTTGTTTTTTTCAGTTACTCTTTACCAAGGTCTGTGTATTTGTTAAAGTTATATTTCCACTTCAAATCTGCAAGAAAAAAGCACGTTAGCAGAGCACTTCTAAACTCTCATAGACTTTGCTGGGTTCAGTATAGACAACCTCAGAGAAGTCATGATGAGAATGTCTGAGGTTCTTGAGCGGGCCTGCAAGCATGCTGAGTGTGACAGTGGTGCTGAAGCTTGCAAAGTAATAGTGTAGGAAGCTAATGTCTGTGCCAAAACAGTGGGGCTCCACTGTAAAACGTTTTGTGCTTTGAGCTGTGCTTGGTAGCTCTTGGCCCCTTTTAATGTGTTTTCAGGGCCCTTGGTTTTGCCTACCGTTGATTTGAATGAGGTTTGGAAGTATGCCATACTGTTTGTCACACGTTGCATGTTCGATGAACTGAACTGAATTCCAACTTCCAAAGGTTTGCTCATCTCTAGTCACCAAGTCACTTCGGGTCATGCTGTGCTGCATGTGTTTCGGTGCCTCTGATGAGTGGTGACTTCATTAACGTTGCCACTCATAAGAGTCACCGAGTCACGCACTGCGTGAATGAGGGTATGTATCTTGTTTTAGCTCTCTGTGTTTGTATGTTTGTGTTTTCAGAAAGCCGTTTTTGGACTACGACTGATTTTTTGGATTCCCTGGACTATGGTGGAGTTGCATGGCTTTTTTTAAAATAAAATGGTAAACAAGGGAAAGTTTAGGGGAGTGTTTAAGTAGTGTTGTCTATTGATAATGCATAAGTGATCTAGTATCTCTCTCCACAATTGCCAGATGTTTTTGTTATTGTACTTATTCAGACAGGGGTACATAAACAAGTAGACTAACCTATGCAACTTGCAGGTCACAAACTCCATGTTTTATATAAAATACAACATTCATTAAGATGGCTTTTTATTTTGTAAACTCACATGTATTCCAGAAGCCACATTTAAAGGTCCACTTTATCAATTGTCAGGTCCCCTTAATCCTTCAAAGCAGCATTCACATGTGTGTACTAAAATTACCTGCGTAACCAGCCCTGTATAATGGGATTTACTAAAATCAATGTTTAAAGGGATCCTGTCACCCCCAAAACACCCTCAAAAGCTATTAAAAGCTGTCCCTAGAGCATATTCACACTTACCCTACACTCCTTTTAGCTCTTAAATGCAGCTAGTGAAAATGAAGATAAATGTTATTAAGTACCTCATTAGTGATGATAATTAGTGACTATGGTATGCATAGTGACCCTGGCAGGCTCTCCCTCTTCATGATATCACGCCTCAATAGGCGTGATCTTCAAATCAGATTCAAATGGGCGCCTCCCCGCTCTGTCCTATGCCAGCCGGACCGCTACATTGTGCGGCTGTATGACGCGAATCGCGTCATTTCCGGCGCCAGGTGACGTATGTACACCCGTGCCGCTGTTAGCATCAAGACCCACACTGGGCATGCGCATGCGCAGTGCACGTTTTGAAGCTAACAGAGCGGCGCGGGTGTACATACTGTCACCCGGCGCTGGAAATGACGCGATTCGCGTCACCCAGCCCCACTGCAGCCCGGCCGACACAGGACAGAGTGGGGAGGCGCGCATTTGAATCTGATTTGAAGATCACGCCTATTGAGGCGTGATATCATGAATAGGAGAGCCTACCAGGGTGACTATGCATACCATAGTCACTAATTATCATCACTAATGAGGTAGTGTAATAACATTTATCTTCATTTTCACTAGCTGCATTTAGGAGCTAAAAGGAGTGTAGGGTAAGTGTGAATATGCTCTAGGGACAGCTTTTAATAGCTTTAGAGGTGTTTTGGGGGTGACAGGATCCCTTTAAAAAAATAATTTATCTTTATATGCGCTGTTCTTATACTGTAGACCCCAGCTGTGTGCTTTATCTTGGCTGTGTATCAAAATATGTGGGAACTCATGCAGGTTTTTTACAAAAAAGTTTAAATAAATAATTTAAACAAATGGTGTGGGAACCCCCCAAAATTTTGATGCCCAGCCATAATAAAGTAGACAACTGAGGGCTGGTATTCTCAGGCTGAGAAGGCCCATGGTTATTGGGTCCTCCCAGGCTAAAAATAGCAGCTTGCACCACCCCCAGAATTTGGCAAAAAATCACATCTGCCACAAAGCCCTGGATTAAAGATGGGAGAGGTGTCTATAAGACCCCTTATTACAAATCATGTAAGTAAAAAAAAAAAACACAAAACACAGAGAAAAATCCTTTAGTTAAAAAAAACCTCTTTCTCCATTGTATTAACCTCCAAAACACATGCAGGTCTGACGTAATTGACGAGTCACAAAATCTCATGACAATCCAGGCTCTATATTACATCCTGAGGTTGCAGTGTGTGTGCTGAAGTTACAAAAGTGACCAATAACTGCGACCTGCAGAACACACTGACGATGCTACAGATTTGAGAACACTGATGTCAGTGAGATTCCACAGTATCTCAGCTGTGACCTCAGGTGAACTCCTAGAGCTCAATGCCAGTGTACAGCATTAGGCTATATGCGCACATTGAGTATTTGGTTGCAGAAATTTCTTCACTAAATCTGCATCTTCTGGCGTAAAAATGCTTGAATTATTCCATGCATTTTTCACTCTTTTGGTGTGAAATTATGCTGCAAAAACGCAGCAAGAATTGATGCTGCAGATTTTTTTTTGCACCAAATCTGCAAAGGAAAGAAAGCAACATGTGCACAAAACTTCAGAATTCTCATTTACTTTTCTGGCATAAGGATTTGCATGCAGTTTTGTGACAAAAATGTGTAAAAAACAGATTAGGCTATGTGCACACATTGGTTAGAAATGTCTGCACTGAGGCTAGGGTCACATTTCCATTTTGACCCTAGTCTACCGGATTGCGCTTTTATCATAGTACTTTTCCCCGCACCGCATAGCATTACCGCTATGCGGTGCTGGATAACGCTGCCCCTAGTTACCCGATATTTACTTTCCCAACCAGTCTCACAGGCAGCTGCTGGGAGTGCGCTTTACAGCGCCGCACAGGAAACGCTGTCTGCAGCGTATCGTGTGCGGCGCTGTAAAGCGCACTCCCAGCAGCTTCCTGTGTGACTGGTTGGGAAGGTAATCAGATGCAAAAAGAAGGGATTCCAAGGGCACCACAAATAAAGGTTGGGATCAGGGTGCCCCTGACGAAGTTGCCCTTGGTGGCGACGATACGCATTGGGTACAGCTGGCACCCCTTGCCAGTGACCGCATACTATTTATACCGGATTGTGATGGATTTCCCTTGGTCTAAATGATAGCGGGTCAGCTCTGCCTCAGGTTTGATTTACCACTCTTGATAGGGATTTATTGGTGTGATCTATACCCTTGGCTCATTTACCCCACGGGGTGGTTAAAGGATCATTGATAGTGTTCCTATTGTTTGGTATGGGCTTACTGGTATATATGAGGGTTTCATGACCATGTTTGATCTCCATGGCTCCTGGTCTTTTATTTGATGTGTGTCAAATTTCCCTATCCTAAAAATTTATATTTCTATATGATGGTCTGGTTTGTTTGACCAGAAAATATTACCAGGTAGTGGGTATTTAGAGTTTGGCACTTATATTACATTACTGCTTGGGGTGCCATTTTTGATATGAAGGTCTGTATCCCTACTTTTTTTTTTTATGTTCAATCTATTTTTATTGAGAATTTAAAACGTGGATAAAGCATACAAGTAGTACAGTACCGTTATGTGGGCATATAATGAGAGATACATATGGGAGCCATTAGTACAACGGTGACAGTGTTTGAAATTACATGGTAGTAGAGAAAAAAATAAAAAAATAATAAATGAGCAATAGAGAAAAGCAAAACCCTGGAAGAGAGGAAGTAGAAAGCATAACAAGGTTATATGCAAAGAAAAAAAAAAAAAAAAAAAAACTACAGCAGTAGAATAATGATGCAGTGAGGAGTCCTAATCTTCCGGTGTCTTCTGGTGTCAGGTGCAGCACACCCCATTGGTGTTTGTGAGAGAAACTACTCTATAACTCTAGTGCTAATCTAGTGAGTCTAAGGGTACCTTTACACACGGCTACATTTGTAGCTTGTCACCAGGTAACTTACTGGTTGCAGTGAAATCATGGATACATGGTTCTATCTTGTTGCTGAGTACAAATGGAATCATGTATCCATGATTTCACTGCAACCAGTAAGTTACCTGATGACAAGCTACAAATGTAGCCGTGTGTAAAGGTACCCTAAGGGCTGTGCGGTGTTGGACCGGGTGACTTGCAGTTGGTCCTGTAGAAACAATTGGCTTTTGTAGGTTAGGTGAACTACAGGCGAAGTGTGGATGCAGAGAAGGGTCCTTACGAGAGAACGAAAGTGACATAGGGGGAAGTAGAAGAGAGAGAAAAGATTTAAAAAAAAAAAAGAAAAGATAAACAGGATAGGCGAGGGGAAGGGTAAGAAGGGTAAGGAAAGTGTGGGGGTGTTTTTTTTTGGGGGAGGGGGAGGGGATGGCAGGGGGCCTCTGTGTCCTATGGGCCTTGTGTCTAAGACTCGGGGCCCTGGTTCAGTACTCTTGTAGGAAGAGTTTTGTGAAGTTTGGGGAATTTCTGTACATGATCCACTCCATCCAGGTGGTATTGTATCTGTTCATTGACCCTGTGCCCTCGCCGCCAGCTCCTCCATCCGGCAAATGTCGAGCATTTCTGCGCACCAGTCCGCTAAGGGGGGGTTTTTGGTGATTTCCAGTAGCGTGGGATGACGGACCTGGCGGCCGACAAGCAGAAGCGCAGGATGTCTTTTTTGATATTTTTCATCTACCCAGGGTAGACCGACAGCAAGGCCATTTCCGGGCCACCGACCACTACTTTGCCCGTGATGAGGTTGTAGTTTCGGAACACCCCTTCCCAAAAACCCTAATTGCTGCGCAGTTCCACCAGATGTGGAGCATGGTTCCTTCCTCTGTTCTGCAGCGCCAACATGTTTTCGAGACTGAGGGGAAGATTACATGGAGCCTGTGTGGGCAGCGGTACCATCTATATGGTATTTTGTAATTTTTTTCTTGGGCTGCGCATGTGTTCACTATCTTACGGGTAAGTGTGAAGCTTTTTTTCCATTCAGCCCGGGAGAGCTCTCTACCTAGTTCCTTCTCCCAGGCTAGTTGGAAAGTTCGCTTGCCGGTCCTTCCCTCCCCTGCGATAACCCGTGGGATCTCAGAAATTGTGTGGGGGGGAGGGGAGTGTCGAGTGAACAGATCCTCCATGGGTGAGGGGAGATGTCTGATCCCGCCTATCTGTTCTGCCGTGGAGAGGTAGGATTGTAGTTGGAGGTATTCGAGCCACTGTAGTGCCTTAGGGTTCAGGCTTCGCTGCATACATTCGAATGGGGGTAGTTTTCCGTTTAATAGTATCTGACCTATGCGGACGTCTTCCATGTCTGTCCTGCGCAGGAATGTGTGTCTGTGCATCCCTGGTTGGAATCTCGGGTTTGAGAAGATGGGCGAAAGCGGGCTCAGCGTCCCCTCCCTGGGGACCCATTAGTGTAGGGTTGCCATATTCGTATGGTGTCTTTAGTGAGGTTGTGGATTATGTCCATCTGTTGGGGGTCTAGTGGGAGTACCCATGGGAGGTACCGTAGAGGAACCTTCACCCCTTCCTGTTCTAGGGTCACCCAGCGTTTGGAGTGGGGTCTGTAATGCCAGTCGATCAGCCGGACTATGGATGTCGCTATAAAGTATCTGTGTGGGTCCGGTAGCCCCAGTCCACCTGCTTCGGTGGGATCTGATAAGATCTTCCTGTGTACCCCGGGTCTTTCCCCTTTCCAGACAAATTTCCCTATCAGAGCGCGGAGTTTGTAAAAGAAGTCTCTGCGGGGTAGTATGGGGATGGTCTGGTAGGTGTATAGGAGTCGGGGTAGGATGTCCATCCGTACCACGTTTATCGTCCCCAGCCAGGATAGCTGAAGTGTGCGGTATGTGGATTAATGTGTCTCCAGTAAGGCGAGGAGAGGTTGGTAGTTGAGCAAATATAATTTTGACAAGTCGGAGGGAATACCTACCCCTAAGTATCTAATGGATTCAGCTTTCCATTTAAAGGGAAAACTTGTTTTGAGGGAAGAAACTTCCTTAGCGGTTAGGGAGATATTCAATGCCTCCGACTTGGAGAAATTTATTTTAAAGTTGCTCAGGGAACTGAAAATTTTGAGCTCTCAGAGGATAGATGGGATCGAGGTCCGTGGCTGGGAAATGTAGAGAAGTAGGTCATCGGCGTATAGGGCCATTTTGTGATGGTACGAGTCAGTTTGGAGTCCGTGGATGTCTCTGTTTCCTCTGAGGGCGTTGGCTAGGTGTTCGATAATGATCACAAAGAGGAGGGGGGATAGTGGGCAACCGTGCCTAGTCCCATTTCCGATGTTGAATGGGGCTGATAGGGAGCCGTTAACTCGGACCCTGGCTGATGGTGCGGAGTAGAGGGAGAAGAGTTTGTGAAGGAATTTGGGGCCGAGTCTAATCTGGGTCAGCGCCTCCTTCATGAAGCCCCAGTGGACCCTGTCAAAGGCCTTTTCAGCATCGACTGATAGTATGCTGAGGGGGACATTTTGTTGTTTTGCCTTGCTTATGAGGACAATGGTGTTGTCCCTGGCTTCGCGTCATTTGACAAAGCCCACTTGGTCCATGTTGATAATCGAGGGGAGGAGGGGAGCCAGCCTGTCTGCCAGGATCTTTGAGTATAGCTTTATGTCGATGTTTAGCAGGGAGATGGGTCTGTAGTTGGTAGGTAAGTTTGGGTCTTTCCCCGGTTTGGGTAGAATACTTATGTGAGCCTCTAGGGATTGTGGGGCGAAGTTTGTTTTGTCTGTGATTGAGTTAAATGTAACCTGCATCTGGGGCAATAAGTTGTGTTTGGAGGGTTTTGTAGAAGATTGGGGTAAATCCGTCGGGTCCTGGACATTTAGATGACGGGGTGTTGTTTATGGCTGTCAGAATCTCTTGTTCAGAGATCTCGGCTTCCAGGGCCTCGACTTCTACTGTCCCTAGGGGGGAAAGAGCTGTGGAGGTGATGTATGCCTGTGTTTTTCTGAGTAGGTCTTCGGGTGGCATATCCGCAAAGCAGCCTTTGAGGTTATACAAGTCTTTGTAGTAGGATCTGAATACTTCCAGTATCTCAGATGGGTTGTATGTGTCTTTGCCGTCCGATGACCTAATCTTGGGGATATAGGTGCGGTTTGACCTAGGGTGTAGTAGGCGGGCTAACGGTCGGGCACATTTATTTGCGGCCCTGTAGAAGTAACACTTAGACCTCTCTGTCTGTTTTAGGTGTTTCTGGTCCAGGAGTGCTTTGAGCTCTTGTCATTTCAGGACGAGCTCGGCTAGGACCTCTCAGTCCAGCGTCTGTTTGTGTTTCGTCTCTAGTTGTGGGTTTGGGAGAGGATGTCTGTGATCACTTCGGACCGGAGCCTTTTGAGTCTGGCTCCTTGTTTTATTAGGGTTCCCTTAAGCAGCACTTCAGGGCCTCCCATTTGTAGGGCTGGGGAGTGGGGTCTGAGTGGTGGACCTGGGTGAATGTCTCAATTTCCCTTTTTAGTTCTGTCAGGCATACGTTGTCTTTCAGGAGGTTGTCGTTCAGTCTCCAGGTCCACGGTTTCCGGGTTGTGTCTGGTAGGGTTAGAGATAGGTACACCGGGGCGTGGTCTGATAGGTATAGGTTACCGATGGTGGCGGATGGGTCCCAAGATAGGACCTTGTGACTCACCAGGAATAGGTCTATGCGGCTGTAGGAGTTGTGGACGTGCGAATAGAAGGTGTAGTCTCTATACAGGGGGTTGAGGGTCCGCCATACGTCTACAAGCTGGAGCGTGTGAAGGAGCCTTCTGAAGGCCTTCAACCGTCTGTCTGGGATCGTGACTCTCCCAGATGTGGAGTCACAGGTGAGGTCCATTGTGAAGTTGAAGTCTCTGCCAATTATTGTCGTCCCCTCAGCGAAGTCAGCGAGGTGGGTTAGGAGGGTTCTCCCAACTTTGGTTTGGTCTCTGTTGGGCAGGTACCAGTTGGCCACCGTTAAGGTAGTGTTGGACACTCGAAGTTTTAGGAACACGTATCTCCCCCCTGGATCGATTTGTGAGTCGAGTACCTGTGTATCAGATTTTTGTGGATCGCGATTGATACTCCCCTTGATCTGGATTCCGGGTTAGCGCTGTGTATCCATATCGGGTAGTATTTGTTATTTAGGTTGGGTAATGACCCGGTTTTAAAATGTGTCTCCTGGAGTAGTACAATCTGGGTCTGTTTCTTATGCTATCATAGAGGATCTGGGAGCGTTTTTGGGGGGTGTTGAAGCCTCTCGCGTTGAGGGTCCCGATTCTCAGGGTGGCCATGCTGTCGGTCGTCCCCCTGGTCGCGCATTGGATAGGGGCTTGTGGGGTGGGTCAGGGCCACGCGTCGTGTCGTGGCTGAGTCGTTGGGGGTGGGGGGGTGGTTGCGCTATGGGGGGGTTGAGGGGGCGAGTAGAGAGGGAGTTGGGGAGTGTGGTCAGGTTAAGGGGGGGGGGAGGTGGTGAAACTGTTATGTTTCGTGGACAAGAAGGTCAACTCCCGGTTTGGAGTTGGTGGTGTGTTTGGGGTCTGTATTAAGATTGCCGCACCTGCCTGCAGCGTGCGGCTCCCCTTTGGGGTTGATGCCTTTCCTATTGGAGTGGAGACTCCCCACGCCAGGGCCTCAGTTTGTAGTAATTACGCAGTAATTAGTTAGCAACAGTGATTGCAATTGTTGTACAATTTAGCGATATCTCATTAATGTAAAATTAGGAGAGAGAGATAGATGACATTGGTTGGCAAAATGGGGGGAAGCTCAGGGGATAAGTTGGGGGCGTTAGTGTACCGTTGGCCTCTGTGGTGCTGATGGGGGTGTGCTGCTGTAAGGTGCGGAGTTCCATTCCACCCTTGGGTGGGGGGTATGTAGGGGACCGCGTTTGCTGGTGTGGTTGGGGTCTTTCTTCCCGCTCCCCCGGCCCCTTGTGTTTCCCCCTCTCGCCTGGCGCCAAATTCCTTGCTCTCTGGGGGTTTGGGTTTCGGTTCCGCTCCCCGGCATGCCAGGCCACTCCGTGATGTGGATCCTGGGTGCCGGGATTCTTAGGTCTTCCAGGAACACAGGGATGTCCCTTGGGTGGGAAACAGAGAATAATTGGTCATCCCTGCGGACCTGGAGGCGGAACGGAAGCCCCATGAGTATGGGATGTCCCCTCTGCGGAGCACCTCTATTAGTGGGGGATCTCTGTTTCGTGCCCTTGCTAGTATTTCCTCTTTGGCTCTGAAGCTATGGACTCTGCAGATGATGTCCCTGGGTCTGGCGCCGTCTGGTGGGGGTGGGCCCAGGGATCTGTGTGCCCTATCGAATTCTAGGGGAGTATTTTCGGGCATGTTGCGGATAGAGTTGAGGAACCACCGGAGTGTAGCGTCTAGGTCTCTGGTAGGGATGGATTCTGGCAGACCACGGACTCTGACATTGTTCCGTCTATCACGGTTCTCTAGGTCCTCTATTAGATCCATTAGGTGGTCAGATGTAGACGTCTGGAGGGAGACCTGTTGCTCTAGGGAATTCAGGCGACTGGTTAGCTCTGCTATGGTGGTTTCAGCGGAGGCGACTCTCCTGACCAGCTGCTGGTACTCGCCCCTCATTGCTGCTGCCTCTGCCCTGAATGAGGATTCCATCCTGATGAGGAATCCCTCCATCTCTTTTCTGGTAGGGATGGATTGGATGCGGGCTGTCAAGTCGTCCCAAACCACCCCTTCGCAGCCTGGGTCGTGGGGAGGGCCTGGGGGGTTGACGTGTGGATCGGGTGATCAGTAGCTGGGCCTGTGGGGGGACTAGTGTTGGGCCCTGCAGTGTGTGGTGGGGCCTGGGCGTTATTAGGCCTTGGGTGGCCCTGCGGGTCTTTGGGCCTTTGTGGCTGAATGTGAGCCATCCTAGGGTCTGGGTGCTGGGGGCTACAGGGTCCCACCACTCCTGCTGTGGGAATCGGGGCTCTGTGGGGTGGAAGTCTTGTGTGGCCGGTCCCCCCCCTCGCCCATTACCTTCCACTGCTGCTGTGTCTCCCGGTCCTGTGGTGCACGGTGCTGCATGTGCTGCCTGGTCGTCCCTCTGGGGGCTGGGGCGTCCTCCTGCGGTCTCTGGAGTGTGGGGCCGCATTTCGTCCACGTCCGGGTAGTGTGGGGGTGGATGTGCGGCGTGTTCATCTGTCCGGGGGCCGCAGTTATCTCCTGCGGCCTCCGGCATGTGTGGCTGCGTTGCCGGGGCAACGTCTTTGTTGTGCGGGCCGGCATCAGCGGGTGGAAGCTGTGTGGCTGTGTTTCGGGGGCGGTCTCCGCTTCCCTCGCCGGCTCCTCGCTCATCCCCTTGCTTCTGCTGTCGGGTACTCTCCGGCTCCTGTCTGCTGCTCTGCCCCACGTCGTCCGCCATCTTGCTGGTGGTGCGGGGGGTCCCTCGTTTGTCGGTGCTTCTTAGGAAGCGCTGGATGCTTGGGGCACCGGGCACCTGGGGGCCCGGGCGGGTGCTGAGCTTGGTGGCTCTCCTTTTAGCCGGCATAGTAGCCGGTGCAGTCACTGTTGCGGCGGGTATTGAGGCTTTTCCTGGCGTGGGGAGCAGGAGCTTCAGACTTAGCTTCCTCTCCTCTCCATGGTCAGCCTGTATCCCTACTTTTAATTGATTTTATCTCATGTAGATTGTAGTGTTTCTTTGAATTAAATTTGTATTCTATTTTGTACCTTATATTGGTGATCGCTTTATTTTGGTGAGTCGCTTTTTCTTACATGTAAAATGGTTGGGAAGGTAAATATCGGGTAACTAGGGGCAGCATTATCCAGCACCGCATAGCGGTAACGCTATGCGGTGCAGGGAAAAGTACTAAGGTAAAAGTGCAATCCGGTAGGCTAGGGTCAAAACGGAATTGTGACCCTAGCCTAAGCCTGGCAGAAAAACGCACCAAAAACGAGAAGAGTTATTTACATGTCTTTTAGTGCAGTTTTGTCACAAAAGAACATGCAGATCCTAATACCAGCAAAGTCAATGAGAATTTTGATGTTTTACGCACATGTTCCTTTTTTCCCTTGAAGATTTGGAGCAGAATAATATCTGCAGCATGTCAATTCTTATGCATTTTTGCAGCATTGTTTTCTCAACAAATGCATGAAAAATACATGGAGAAATGCATTCTAAAAATGTATCAAAAATGTGTCAAAAATTCTTTTTTTCTGCCAGAAAGATACAGAATTTTCTCATTGAACTCAATGAACTCACCTTAAGGGTGCTTTCACATTACTACTTAGTGCCTGTCCATGGGATCCAACTTTGAAGGAGGATCCCACGGACAGGCACGGATCCACACGGATCCCTGCAATCGGATGGCAAATAGCCATCCGATCCGATTCTATGCAGGATCCATGTGGATCCTGCGGTCCCCTGTCTTTCTCTGCTGCTGCTGATGGTGTCACATCCTGGGAGCCGGTGACAGGTGATGTATACTCCAGGAGGAGTTTTCTTTTTTTTACACACAAGGAAGAGAAGAGGGGACAGGATAGGGATTAGATCAGGATCAGGGGCGTAACTAGAACTGGCAGGGCCCCATAGCAAACTTTTGAACGGGGCCCCCTCCAAGACACGCCCCCAATGACACTCCCCCTTCAAGCACACCCCCTTACCGAATCGGTGTTAACAGTCTGACGCCACCCAGTTTACCGTATATACTCGTGTATAAGCCGACCCCCTACTTTTGCCCCCAAAACCTGAGAAAACCTATTGACTCGTGTATAAGCCGAGGGTGGACCCCAGCACAGGTATACAGCCCCAGCAGTGTGGTATACAGGCCTCCCCAGTGGTAGTATACAGCAGCCTTCCAGTGGTATATACAGGCCCCAGCAGTATATACAGTAGCCCCAGTGGCATACATCAGCCTCCCCAGTGGTATACAGCAGCCTCCCCAGTGGTATACAGCAGCCTCCCAGTGGTATACAGCAGCCTCCCCAGTGGTATATACAGGCCCCAGCAGTATATACAGCAGCCCCAGTGGTATACAGCAGCCTCCCCAGTGGTATATACAGGCCCAGCAGTATATACAGTAGCCCCAGTGGTATACAGCAGCCTCCCCAGTGGTATATACAGCAGCCCCAGTGGTATATACAGCAGCCTCCCCAGTGGTATATACAGGCCCCAGCAGTATATACAGCAGCCCCAGTGGTATACAGCAGCCTCTCAGTGGGTATATACAGGGCCACAGTGGGTATATACAGGGCCCCAGTGGGTATATACAGGGCCCCAGTGGGTATATACAGGCCTCCAGTGGCTATATACAGGCCCCAGTGGCTATATACAGGCCCCCAGTGGCTATATACAGGCCCCCAGTGGCTATATACAGGCCTCCAGTGGCTATATGCAGGCCCCCAGTGGGTAAATACAGGCCCCCAGTGGCTATACAGGCCCCCAGTAGCTATATACAGACCCCCAGTGGCTATATACAGGCCCCTAGTGGCTATATACAGGCCCCCAGTGGCTATATACAGGCCCCAGTGGCTATATACAGGCCTCCAGTGGCTATATACAGGCCCCCAGTGGGTATATACAGGCCCCCAGTGGCTATATACAGGCCCCCAGTGGCTATATACAGGCTTCCAGTGGCTATATACAGGCCCCCAGTGGGTATATACAGGCCCCCAGTGACTATACAGGCCCCCAGTAGCTATATACAGGGCCCCAGTGGCTATATGCAGGCCCCAGTGGCTATATACAGGGCCCCAGTGGCTATGTACAGGGCCCCAGTGGCTATATACAGGGCCCCAGTGTGTATATACAGGCCCCCCACTCCTCCCTTCCTGCTGCACACGTCACCTGTAAAGGAATACATCATACTTACTTATCCCTGCCGGCTGTCGCTGTCGCCGCTCTGCACCGCGCTCCGTCTTCATCCAGCTTCTTCCTGGTTGTGACCGGCGGGTGCAGGCAATGACGTCACAACCAGGAAGAAGCTGGATGAAGACGGAGCGCGGTGCAGAGCGGCGACAGTGGCAGCCGGCAGGGATAAGTAAGTATGATGTATTCCTTTACAGGTGACGTGTGCAGCAGGAAGGGAGGAGTGGGGGGCCTGTATATACACACTGGGGGCCTGTAGCTGACCGGATAGCAGCGTAGCGTGCTGGGTCCGGGCCCCCCTCAAGCGCCGGGCCCCAAAGCGACCGCTACGTCTGCTATGCCGGTAGTTACGCCCCTGATCAGGATAGAGGAGCAGGGGGACAGAATAGAATAGCAGGGAGACAGCATAGAATAGCGGTGGGAAGAAGATGCAGGAGGCAGCAGCAGGGAGAGGCAGGGAATACGGAGCCAACATCGGAATCCCAGGTGAACTCGGATCCGATGTCCATAGGCTCCCATTTTGTGGGCACTCAGATTAGCAGTGATCCGATGCTGTCCGATTTGAGTCACGGACACAAAATCGTAGCAGGCTGCGATTTTGTGCCCGTGATTAAATCGGATCGTATCGGATTGTGCCAAAATCGGATGCCAATAGTCGCACATCCGATACGATACGATTCCCATAGGGGAACATGGGATCTGATTTCGGATTTGATTGTATCCGTTTTGAAACAGATACAATCGGATGACCGAAAATCGTAATGTGAAAGCACCCTTAGTAAATTCATTGAACTCAATCCCAGACTACCCAAATGCGTCATTGAATTCAATGGTGATATATCACCAGATTATTGACTTCATTGGTTCTGGATAATCAGGTAATCCGTCACCATCGAAGTCAATAATCCACTAATCCGGCACCAGTCAATGCCGCATTACCAGAATTGAGTTCACCTGATGTGAGTTCACTGAGTTCAATGAGTTCACCTCAGGTGAGTTCTCCTTAAGGCCCAGTGACACACACAGATAATTGTGCAGAGATTGTTTGCAGATCTCTGGTTGCAGTGAAATCATGGACACGTTGTACCATTTGTACACGGCCACAAAATGGAACAATGTGTCCATGATTTCACTGCAACCAGAGAAAAGCGAACAATCTCTGTACAATTATCTGTGTGTATAACTGGGTCTATAGGTCACAACTGAGGTACCATGAGAACCACCAGCTGTGACTTTAGGTGAACTCACTGACATCATCGTTCTCACAACTGTGACTGCGGTGCCGTCAAGTTTTCTAATGTTAGTGCGCAGTACGACATCAGGATGTAGAAGAGCCAGGTTTGTCATGGGACGTTGTGACTTGTGTATTATGTCAGACCTGCAGGGATGTTTTGGTGGTTAATAAATTGAAGAAATTAGAGTGTTTTCTTTTAAATAAGGTATTTTTCTCTGTGTTTTTTGTTTACTTCTTTTTACTTAGATGATTGGTAATTTGGGGTGTCTCATGGAAAACTTCCATTACTAATCCAGGGTTTTGTGCAGCTATAATTTTTTGACAAATATTACCCGATTGCTGCCACACGTGGGAAATTGAAATAAGCCAGGTAAGTGCCAGGAATGCTGCATTTAATGGATGCTCCAACTCTGCTACTAGTCCCCAGCTGTCTGCTTTGTCCTGGCTGGGAATCAAAATTAGGGGGATACTATGCTGTTTTTTAAAATTATATATTTAAATACTAAAAAAAGTGTGGGGATCCCACATATTATGGTACCCAGCCAAGATGAAGCACCCAGCTAAGTTGTCTGCTTTATCTGCACTGAGTATCAAAATACAGAGGACCCCAAGCCTTTTTTTTCAATTATTTATATATTTTTACACTCCATTTCTGGGACCCACACAGCCAGTGTGAAGGCAACCAATCACAGCACAACGTTTTCCTGTGCGCTCAGCAAAAGTACAGTTCCTGGGGCTTCCTGTTTCCAAGGTAAACTGTGGGTTAGTATGGAGCAGCGTTGCCTGTCAGCACTTGCCGGTAAAGCTATCCGCTACTGCAGACACCTTGCTGTGCCCCCCAGAGGGACCCTAACAATCAATCTGCTCTCTGTGAGGTGCCAGCTCACTGTGGGCACTGAAGGGAGCTGTGTATTTGTGTCAGATCGATAATTATTAGTGAAGGGTATGAGCATTTCGGCGGTACTTGGTGCTCGCTAAGCGTCCCGAGTACCAGGATACTCGTGCGAGTAACAAGTAGCGCCGAGCATGCTCGCTCATCACTATGATAACCCTAATGGTACCTTTACACGCCGCCACAGGAAGGTAGAAACCGCCAGGCATCGGACACAATTGTGCCTGTTGCCTTGAAAACACTGCGAAGTGGCGGCGTGTAATTCAGGAAGTTCCTTCCTGTGTCTTCAGATACCTGTGTCTGAGCCGTGCTCAAAAACAGGAAGGCATAATCCCTATGGTGGCAGTGTGTAATCGGGGCACAGGCAAGGTATTTGCGTGCCCTAGTGAATTCCCTGGGGTGTGACACAGCGTCTTGTATACCACGCCCCATCAGCTATCATTGGTGGGGGCTACTGTGTAACCATTGGCTGTCCCTGCACAGGGCGCCATATTCAACGAGCTGACCAGTCACACTACACATTTGCAATAGCGTCATGTATTTGCCAGCCTTCCTGCGCAGGCTGGCCAATCATGATGTTATTGCATTGTCCAATCACCGTATGAGCGTCACGTAATACACAACTCTGTCACACCTATGTCCTTGCGGCGCGCAATATGTACGCCCATATTCCCTTGTGGTAGCGGCGTGTAAATCAGGGAAGGTGCTCCACAGAAGGTAACCCGCGGCACTCGTCGGCATTTCCGGGGAATGCAAATTCCTTCTGTGGAGCACTTTGTGGCGGCGTGTATATGCGGCATCAGGGATCGTTAGGCACCGTTGCAAACGCGTGCGTGCACGTGCGATGCCTGCCTGTTGCTGCCCTCTGTGGCGGCGTGTAAAGGTACCATTACAGTTTAATTAAGGTATGAAACCTTGGTCAAAGTTATCTGAGCACCCAAATCTCTTTGCATAACATACAAAGAAAAAATGTCATCGTTAACCTTATGAGATCATTTCATCTTCAACTTGTTTAACTGTTCACAACAGCAGTAATTTTGGCCTGGTGCTCCCAAATTTTTACATAGCAATATGTAATATCCTGTAATGAAACACCCTGGTACACATTTTGCCTTGTATAATCATTGAGTAATATCGTAGCAACAAGCCAACAATTATCAGATATCTCTCCTCAAAGGGATATTTCAGAGAAATACATTTCCCAATTGACTACTAAATGGGTTAGAAATGGTAAATTTGTGTGGGTCCCACCACTGTAATAGCCCCCTTCAAAGGTAAGATGTCATGTGCTTCATATTACATAGAAACATAGTATTTAAGGTTGAAGGAAGTCCATCTAGTTCAACCCATAGCCTAACATGTTGATCCAGAGGAAGGCAAGAAAACCCATGTGGCAACACTAAGCTCCACATTGGGGTAAAAATTCCTTCCTGACTCCACATACAGCAATCAGACTAGTTCCCTGCATCAACGCCCTATCAAGGAATCTAGTATATATAACCGGTGATATTATAGTTTTCAAGAAAGGCATCCAGGTCCTTCTTAAATGTTAGTAGTGAGTCACTCATTACAACATCATGTGGCAGAGAGTTCCATAGTCTCACTGCTCTTACAGTAAAGAATCCACGTCTGTGATTATGATTAAACCTTCTTTCCTCCAGACCTAGAGGATGCCCCCTTATCCCTGTCTCAGGCCTAAGAGTAAAAAGATCATTAGAAAGGTCTCTGTACTGTCCCCTCATATATTTATATTCATTCCGAACCGAACCTCCATTTTCATCCCAGCCCTCACCCACCTCTTTAACCTTTCACTTAGCACTGGTGCCTTCCCCTCGGCCTTCAAACACCCCCTAATCACGCCCATCCTAAAAAAAACTTCACTTGACCCTACCTCTGTCTCTAACTATCGCCCCATATCTCTTCTCCCATTCGCCTCTAAGCTACTTGAACAGCACGTCCACTCCGAACTGTCCTCTCACCTCTCCTCATGCTCCCACTTCGACCACTTACAATCCGGCTTCCGACCCCTCCATTCCACCGAAACAGCCCTGACCAAAATCACCAACGACCTACTGACCGCCAAGAACAAACACCACTACTCCATCCTCCTCCTCCTTGACCTGTCTGCCGCCTTCGACACGGTTGACCACTCCTTTCTTCTCCGGATCCTGGAATCCCTTGGCATCACCCACCTTGCCCTCTCTTGGATCTCCTCATACCTAGTGGACCGGACCTTCAGCGTCTCGCACTCCCAAACCTCCTCCTAACCCTACCCCCTTTCTGTCTGAGTTCCCAAAGGTTCGGTCCTGGGACCCCTACTTTTCTCCATTTACACTCTCAGCCTAGGGAAACTCATTGAGTCCCATGGCCTCCAGTACCACCTCTACGCCGACGACACCCAAATCTACCTGTCCGGCCCTGACATCACCTCCCTACTCTCGAAAATCCCACAATGCCTTTCCGCCATCTCATCCTTCTTCTCTGCTCGCTTCCTTAAACTCAACATGGACAAAACTGAATTCATAGTCTTCCCCCCAAGAAATTCCACCCCACCTCCCAACCTATCCATCTGCATCAACGACTGCGCCCTCTCCCCAGTCCCCCAAGCCAAGTGCCTCGGGGTAATCCTTGACTCCTCCCTATCCTTCAAGCCCCACATCGAGGCCCTCACCACATCCCTCCGGCTCCAGCTCAAGAACATCTCACGGATTCGCTCCTTCCTCACCCACGACACCGCTAAAACACTCATCCATGCTCTTATCATCTCCCCCCTTGACTACTGCAACCTCCTTCTCAATGGCCTCCCGGCTAACTCCCTCACACCTCTCCAGTTTATCCTCAACTCCGCTGCCCGACTAATCTACCTGTCCTCCCGCTACTCCCCTGTCTCCCCCCTCTGACAAGCCCTTCACTGGCTCCCCGTCTCCAAGGGATCCCAATTCAAAACACTAACCACGGCGTACAAAGCCATACACAACCTGGCCCCACCATACATCTCTGACCTGGTCTCACGATACCTACCCTCACGCAACCTCCGCTCCTCCTAAGAACTCCTCCTCTGCTCCCCCCTCATCACCTCTTTGCACAACCGAGTCCAGGACTTCTCCCGGGCATCTGCCTTACTCTGGAACTCCCTGCCCAAACACGTCAGACACTCTCCTACCCTGAGTAGCTTCAAGTGTCACCTGAAGACTCACCTGTTCCGTCAAGCCTACAACCTGCCATGAGACCCAGGCGACCGCCCCATACCTGACATTCCCCCATTCTACTGTATCCTAACCCGCCCCTCATTGACTGTGAGCCCTCGTGGACAGGGTCCCTGCCCCTCCTGTACCTGTACGTCCTGATCGCCTATATTTAGTGTACTTGATCTTGTCTCCCTCATCCTCATGTAAAGCGCCATGGAACCTAATGGTGCTATATAAATAAATAATAATAATAACAATAATAATTTATACATTATTATAAGATCACCCCTAAGCCTTTGTTTTTCCAAACTAAATAACCTCAAGTTTAATAACCTGTCTTGGTATTGCAGACCTCTCAGTCCTCTAATGAACTTGGTCGCTCTTCTCTTCTCTATTTCAGCTATGTCTTTCTTATACACTGTAGACCAGAATTGTACACAGTATTCTAAGTGTGGTCGCACTAGTGATTTGAATATAGGTAAAATTATGTTCTCCTCATGAGCATCTGTGCCTCTTTTAATGCATCCCATTGTTTTATTTGCCTTTGCAGTAGCTTCCTGACACTGGCCACTAAATGTGAGTTTATCATCTACCCATACACCCAGGTCTTTTTCAGTGGTAGTTTTGCCTAGTGTTTTACAATTAAGAACATAATTATACATTTTATTTCCTCTGCCCAAGTGCATGACCTTACATATATCCCCATTAAAGCTCATTTGCCATTTATTAGCCCAAGCTTCTAGTTTACATAAATCCTCCTGTAATATAAAATTGTCCTCCTCTGTATTGATTACCCTGCAGAGTTTAGTGTCATCTGCAAATATTGAGATTCTACTCTGTATGCCCCCTACAAGGTCATTAATAAATATGTTAAAAAGAAGCGGGCCCAACACTGACCCCACTGTTAACTGTGACCCATTCTGAGTGTGTTCCATTAATAATCACCCTTTTCTATTACTAAGTCAGTTCTTAACCCACTTACACATATTTTCCCGTATCCCCATTACTCTCTTTTTCCAAATCGTTTTTTATTATTTTCATATTCAAAGAAAACAGATCATGACATGTCATATGTTCATATATATGTCAACAGAATAGTTTACAAACCAATTATCCTTAAACATTAAGACGCATACATATTACAGCGAAATTTTTAAGTCCAAGAATAGTAAACCAAATCCAACATCCCTCCCCACCCCCCGGTCAGCATCTAAAACAAATTTACTAGATTCCGTAAAGCAAATTATTACAAGCATCTTACAACTTGCTACACACAACACATTCGACAATGATTAGATTCGTCATAACACCCCTACTTAAGTGACATCCTCCTCTTCGGATCTCAAGAGTAATTTACCCAATGTTCCTCCCAATTCCTCTAAAGCATACCACTCGGAGTGTTGGAATGTTATCATTATGTTTTGAATTTCTGAATCAGTAAGAGATGTTTCTATATATGCCCTCCATTTATTAAAGAAACGTTTAGTTCCCTTCGTTAAGTTCCTCAACGTTTCCCTCCTCTCTAAATGTAATAACTCCGATAGGGCCAAGTGAATATCCACCTCCCCCGGCAATACCCGCTCCATCCAACGTTGAAGTATCGCTCGTTTCGCTATTAAGGCGATGGTATGAAACAGTAGATGTGGGTTTCCCCCTTGTATGTTTTCAGTGTAATGAAACAGCCAGTACATTGGATCCAGCTCTACCGTGATTCCACAAATCCTTTGCACTAGACCCTGTATCATCCCCCAAAACTGTTTGGAGTAAGAGCAAGACCACAACCCGTGCTCCATGTCTGTTCCAGCCTTTCCACATTTAGGACACTTTACTATTCTATCTGGACGCTTAGAGTTAGGAGGGACATTAAATCCTATTATAGCACCATGCATGATTCTGAATTGACTGTCTCTCCAGCGTTCATTAATAATTTGTTTTTTAACCGTTCTCCAGCCTTGTAGTATTTTTTGCGATAAATCATCATCGGTCCAGTACTTTCTCCATTTTCCAAACATCCTATCCTCACATAATGGTTGTAGTTCTGCTCTTAATGTTTCATATACAGAGGAGATTGTAACGTCCATAATATCTTTTGACATCAGAGTCTCCCACGTATTTTTGGATATTTCCTTTGTTATGTTTCTCAAGTTTTGTAGAATATGGTAATTCAATTGCCTGATTTGTAATAATTGAAAGCTAGGCAGATGATATTTATTCATAATTTCCTGACCTGACATCCATCTCTTCTCTGTCACATCCATCAAGTCCCCAACTGTTTTAATGCCCTTTCTCCGCCATTCCCCAAACAATCTATTCTCCCTTCCTAGTCTGAAGGCCGGATATGCCCAAGGATTCAGATACCTCGACACCCTCCAAGATAGTTTTAGTTTTTTTCTTATCATTTTCCACGTTGCCATGGTGTCTTTACAAATTGTTGAGTTTTTAATGTGTGTGGGTAAGTAGCATAAAGGTGAGTGTAACAGTGCCGCTAAATCCCAAGGTGCGCTAAACTCCGATTCCAAGGCCAAATCCGAGTATCTACTTGTTTTCTTCATCCAGTCTATCACATGTCTTGCTATACATGCCAAATTGTATCCCCTTATGTCTGGCATACCCACCCCCCCTTCATCCGTTTGACGAATTAGATATCTAAAGGCTATTCTAGCTCTATTGCCTTTCCAAATGAACTTGGAGAAAGCTTTATTGATCCTATTTATATCGTCGTGTCGTAGCAACATTGGGATCGTCTGCAGAGGGTACAATAATCTGGCAAAACTTCTCATTTTAAGAAGATGACATCGTCCAAGCAATGACAAGGGGAGTCCCTTCCACCTCTCTAGCTCCTTTTCTATCTTTATTATAATTGGTGTGTAATTCAGCTTGTATATGTGATGTGTTGTTCTACCCAAATATATTCCCAAATACTTGATATGGTCCTTCACCACTGGAATCCCACACAAGCTAGCATTTTGCTCCCGTGGTTTATCTTTTCTAAGAAACAGAAGTTCACATTTCTTGGTGTTTAGGTGAAAGCCCGAAAACTGGCCAAACCTTTCGATTTCAGCCAATACTCCTGGAAGGTCCCGTGCGGGATTATTTAAAAATAAAATAACATCATCTGCAAAAAATGCGGATTTAACTTCCACCTTTCCCACCCTTATTCCTGTAAAAGTGCTGCGTTCGTTTATTAGAGATGTGCGATGTTCGATGCGAATAGTTCGCCAATCTCAAATTCGAGTTGATTTTGGGCGCTATTCAAGTCATTCGCCGAATTCGAACAATTTGGTTCAAATTCGGCGAATTTCGAACATGTTTGATTTTGGTTCGAAAATGAGGCAGATGCAGTCAGAAAACCGCATCTGCCGCATTTTCGGCCAAAATAAACAGCTAATAAGTGTTAAAAATAAAAACATAATCAATGCTCACCTGTCCGCGGTCCACCGAAGCCTCCGGCAAGGTCCTGCGGCTTCTAGGACCTGTGGTGACGTCATGTTCTCGCGCGAACTCCGGTCACGTGACCGGAGTTCCACGAGAACATGACGTCACCACAGGTCCTGGAAGCACAGGACCTTGCCGGAAAGCTTAAAATAGATATTTTTATGTTTCGGACCCTTTCTTTAAGTAAACGTTACTTAAAGAAAGGGTCCGAAACATAAAAATATCTATTTTAAGCTTTCCGGCAAGGTCCTGTGCTTCCAGGACCTGTGGTGACGTCACGTTCTCGCAGGAACTCCGGTCACGTGACCGGAGTTCCCGCGAGGACATGACGTCAGCACAGGTCCTATTAGCAATAGGACCTTGCCGGAAAGCTTAAAATAAATATTTTTATGTTTCGGACCCTTTCTTTTACTTAAAGAAAGGGTCCGAAACATAAAAATATCTATTTTAAGCTTTCCGGCAAGGTCCTATTGCTAATAGGACCTGTGGTGACGTCATGTTCTTGCGGAACTCCGGTCATGTGACCGGAGTTCGCGCGAGAACATGACGTCACCACAGGTCCTAGAAGCCGCAGGACCTTGCCGGAGGCTTCGGTGGACCGCGGACAGGTGAGCATTGATTATTTTTTTATTTTTAACACTTTCTTTCACTTTTTTTCACTTCCACAATGTATGTATATACATTGTGGAAGTGAAAATGCCCCACAGGCCCGGTTTGTTCGTTTTCCGGGGTGTTCGACGGTGTTCGTCGAGCATTCGACGAACATTCGTCGAACACCCCGTCGATTCGACGAATCGAATCGAATTCGAACACCGGGGTGGTGGCTCATCTCTATCGTTTATATGTCTAACCAGTTGCTCAATTGCGATATTAAACAATAAAGGCGACAGGGGGCAGCCCTGTCTGGTCCCCCTCTCTAGCTGAAACGTGTCCGATAAATGTCCTGTCGTGTATATCCGCACCCTAGGATTAAGGTACAGATTTGTGAGAAATTGTCTAAAAGGGCCTGTCATCCCGATATTATCGAGAACCTGACCCAGCCATGACCACCCCACACTGTCAAATGCCTTTTCCGCATCTAGGGTGACCATGGCCAGATCCTCATCTTTTCCCAATGTCTTGTCTCTCAGCACATCAAGCAACAACATCGCTTTCCTTATGTTGATGGTGGTGGATCTCCCCTTCACAAACCCCGTCTGATGGTGCATAATCAGATTTGGCAAAATCTTGGCCAAACTTTCTGTCATTATTTTGGACAAGAGTTTGAGATCCTGATTAATTAAGGAGATTGGCCTATAGCCTGCAGGGTCAAGTTTATCTTTTTCCTCTTTAGGCAATAATTTTATGTATGCTATGTTTACTGTGTCAGAAAAAGGCTCCCCCTGAAGAATCCCGTTATAATAATTCTGTAAGGGTTGAATTATTTGTTCACGTAATGATTTAAAAAAAGCTCCATTGTACCCATCTTTTCCCGGTGCTTTATGAGAGCTAAGTCCCCCTATGGCAGGGGTCTCAAACTCCAGGCCTCGAGGGCCGCACACAGTCCTGGTTTTCAGGATTTCCTTGGAATGTGACAGTTGGTCATTTGAGTACCAACTGTCAAATAGTATGGAAATCCTGAAAACCTGGACTGTGTGCGGCCCTCGAGGCCTGGAGTTTGAGACCCCTGCTCTATGGCAACCCCAATCTCCTCTGTAGATATTGGTGCTTTTAAACCCATTAACTCCTCTTCAGTTATTTTAGTCATATTAACAGATTCTAGCCACTCCAGGCCCTGTAAACCTGACTGATTTTTTCCTTTGTATAGGGTGGCATAATATTTACCTAGAGTGTTCACAATGTCCTTAGGATTCGTCAATATCTTTCCCCCCTTATCTCTAATTGCTGTTATGTGTGTGTGCTTGTACGCTGTCCCTTCACCAAATTAGCCATCATTTTTCCCGCCTTATCCCCATACCTATTTAATTCCATTTCCAAATGCCCTTTCTGCATGTTCTCTTTCTTTTGTGCCCAATCCTCAAATTCTCTCTTTGCCTGGACCTTGTCGGTATTCAACATTGAAGATTTATAAGTAGTATATGTTTCCCTAACTTTATTGCTTGTGGCTAAGTATTGTTCCCTGACACGTCTTTTCCATTTCATTGTGTATGCTATTATGTGCCCCCTCAGGACCACTTTTGCCGATTGCCAATATAGCGCTGGGTTACTGATATGTGCAGCATTATCTATCCTAAAATTTGTCCACCATTCCTTCAATAAAGTGTTGAAATTTTCTTCCTTTGTTAAGATTGAGGGAAATCTCCACAAATAATCAGTCCACTTTTTATATCTATCCACGGTTGCTAAAATAACCGGACTATGGTCCGAAATAACCATGTTTTCTATTTGTACTGTGGATACCTTCTGCAGGACACTTGTTGATAACAGAAACATATCCAAACGGGACCATGTTCCATGAACATGCGAGTAATGAGTAAAGTCCCGTTCTATTAGGTTTATCGTCCTCCATACGTCTCTCAGATACCAACTGGCCACCATCTCCTCTAGATAACTACCCTTATCTTTTGCCATTTTCCTTTTCCCTCCCGTGGCTTGTTCCTGTGTTCCCCTCCAGTCCTCTGCTCCATTCATCACCTTGTTAAAATCTCCTCCCACTATCATGTTGTTATTAGTATCAGAGATAAGTCTGGTTTGCAATTTCGTGAAAAAGGCCCTCTGACCCGTATTGGGTGCATATATGTTATAGACACTAAAGATTTCATCCTGGATTTATAACTCAAGGTGTATCATCCTGCCTTCTTGGTCCGACTCCTGGGAGACTAGCTTGTGGGCAAAATTTTTATTAATGAGGATCAAAACCCCGGCTTTTCTATCAACCGAAGCAGAACCGTATACTTCTCCTACCCATAACTTTTTAAGTCTGAAAAAATCATCGGCTGACAGGTGTGTTTCTTGGAGTAGGGCAATATCGACCCTCAGATGTTTTAAATGGCGTAGTATTAGCATTCACTTATTAGGTGAACGTAGTCCTTTAATATTCCCAGTCACTCATCTAACCATTGTGGAATCATAGTGGTATAATTGTGGTAAGTACTATGAAATCTAAAGTTTGAGTAATGTCAAGGTATGACATTATCTTCGTGTGTCATCAAGTGCAAGTAAATATATTCGATGGTGACCAATTGTTCCCCCCCCTTCCCTTGTTCCCTTCTCCCATTCCTCATCCTCCTTTTCCACTAATGACCTCTGGACTTCTCTTTTTTCCCTCTTTTTTGTCTGATCCCCTCCCTGCCTGCTATCAGTGATGTGGTCCGGCCAATGCCTTCCCACCTGCGAATGAAACCCGAGCCCCAAGTTTATCACATCCTTCTGGGATCAGAGTGTACATCACTGCAAATTCAAAAACCACATTCTAGTTTGACCATGTAACAACCTTTGTGATTCCCAATGATTACCCCCCTATTTCTCTTTTTCTCCCCTTCCACCCACGAATCCCCTCCCCTTACAAAAATTCTGAGATTGAAAATAAACTTTTTTAACTCAGCAAAGCCTAGTAACTGTTAGATATATTAAACACATCAATTAGTTCCCTATCTTATGTTATGTTATATTATTAGTGAGGAAAAATCGCCACTTATCCTCTCCATTTCATCAATCTTCTTTGTATCGGGTCTGTTTCAGCAGTGGCTAATCCAGTCCAAGAACCCTCATATCTCTCATATCTGCATCATGTCCGTGCCCCCAAACACACGTCCAGGTGACTTCGGGTCACAGTTTTCTATGAACTCATCTGTAGAGACGAGAAAAGAGGAAAAAAGAAAGAGAAGAAAAAAAAAAAAAAAATGTCCTCGATCCTCCTCCATATATTTCCAAGGACCTCCCGTCTCTATTCATTATGGATCCCCATGAGCTCTTGAACAGTTCATCTTGCTTGACCACCCTTTTTGTTCATCTTCATCCCAGGCGTTCTTTGCTCTCTCGGCGCTGCATTTCTTTCTTGACTTCCACCCATTGAGCTGTCTGATCTCAGCCTGTATGATCTTGTCAATTCTGGTTCCTCCTCCTGTGTGGGTGCTGTTGCTTCTTTCTCCGAAATCGAAGTTGTAGGCGATTTCCTGGATGATGAACCTTGCTGCTGTTTTGTGACCATTTGCATGGCTTCCTCTGGGTCTGTGAAGGTTCACAGCACACCGTCTATTGTTCTGAACCTGAGCAATGCAGGGTAGCTCAGTTGGAACCTCACATTACAGTTGTATAACAATGTGCATACGCCGCTGAAGGCCCTCCTGCGTCTCGTGACTTCCACTGAAAAGTCGCCATATACCAGTACTTTCTGGCCGTGTACAATCAGTGGTTGACGTCTCGCCTTATATGCTCTCAAAATTTCCTCTTTATCTTTGTGATTCAAGTACTTAGCTACCGATTGTCTAGGCTTTTGGGGATCCTTATTGCGTTGTGCCCGTGTCTCTCTATTATCAGCAGAAAAGTCTCTTGGGGGACCAATTCTATGTGCCCTTTCTACTTTACACCTGTGTGTTAGCCCCAATGCCTTTGGTAAATCCACCTCAAAAATCTCATCTAGCAGTCCCATGGGAACTGTCTCAGGAAGGCCAATTATCTTAAGGTTACTTCTTCTGGACCTATTTTCTAAGTCCTCTAGCTTTTCCAGAGCATACGTGGATTGTTTTGTAGGATTTGTACTGTGTTCTCTAATGGATTCTGCTTCCACTATCCTGATTCTCCTGATTAGCAATCTTGTTATGTAGTTCTTTTGTTGAGGCTTGCACCAGCTCTGAGACTGCCTGCTTAATCTCATCAGCAAAATGGTGGGCCATTTCTTTTGCTAATAGCTTGTAATCTATTAGCATATTGTCTGCTCTTTTGTTTCCCTCTGATTCCTTCCTCCCCTCATCGCCATGTTCATAGGGGGCTTTGTCCCTGAGGGCATTTTCTCTCTCCTCCGCCTCCTCACATTGTGTGTTATCAGATGCAGAGGCAGATTGCGGGGCCGCGTCCGCCATTACTTCTTTCCCGCCCTGCAGCACACTGCCTCCCTCCGTGTCGGCTGCCTCCGTTCCCGGCCCCCTCCTGACATACTTGTACATCATTCTCAGCACCGCTCTTCTTCTCCAGCCGGTGGGTGACTATTACAGTGTCTTTGCGGCCCTGGGCTCGGGGAAATGCTGTATTTAACGGCGGTCTGTGCGGGAGCGCTCTTACTCACATGCAGGCATGAGGGCGCCGGAACCGGAAGTCCTTACTCTCTTTTTATGTATCAACCTTTTGTGTGACACCGCATCAAAAGCTTTTGAAAAGTCCATATACACCACGTCCACTGCATTTTTTGGTCCAGTCCAGAACTTACCTCTTCATAGAAGCTTATCAGGTTAGTTTTACAGGATGGGTCCCTCGTAAACCTATGTTGATATTGGTTCATGAGGTTATTTTTCTTCAGATACTCCAGTATAGCATCTCTAAGAAAACCGTCTAGGATTTTACCCACAATAGAGCGTTAAGCGTACTGGCCTATAATTTCCGTTTTTGTCCCCTTTTTGAATATTGGCACCACATTTGCTATATGCCAGTTCTGTGGTGCCCTACAGACCCTGTTATTATGGAATCTTTAAAGATTAAAAATAATAGTTTATCTATGATGGTACTTAATTCCTGCAGTACTCTGGGGTGTATCCGATCTGGGCCCGGGGGTTTGTCAATTTTAGTGATTTTTAGGCGATGCAGTACTTACTGCTGGGTTAATCAGGTGACATTTAATGAAGAATTTTTGTTATCACTGATCATTTTGTCTGTCATGGGATATTCTTGTGTAAATACTGTTGCAAAAAAGTCATTTAGCATATTGTCTTTTTCCTCATCCTCATCCACCATTTCACCCAGACTATTTTTAAGGGGCAACACAATCATTTTTTAGTTTCTTACTATTTATGTAGTTAAGGAATATTTTGGGAATTTTTTTTACTTTCTCTGGCAATGAGTCTCTCTGTCTCAATCTTTGCTTCCTTGATTTGCTTTTTACAGATGTTAATGTTCTGTATTTATTTAATGCCTCATCACTACCTATTTGCTTTAATTCCCTAAATGCTTTCTTTTTGTCACTTATTGCGCCCCTTACAGCCTTATTTAGCTATAGTGGGTTCCTCCTATTTCTAGCATGTTTATTCCCATAGGGTATATATTGTGAACAGGTCCTATTCAGGATGCTAATAAACATCTCCCATTTGCTTTGTGTACTTTTATATCTCAGGACATCACCCCAGTCTATTGCACTAAGATCATTTCTCAACCGTTGGAAATCTGCCTTCCTGAAGTTTAGTGTCCTTGTAGCCCCTCTACTACACATCTTATTAAAGGATACTTGAAAACTTATTATTTCGTGATCACTATTACCCAAGTGACCTCCAACCCATATATGTGATATGCTGTCCGGCCAGTTGGTTAATATTAGGTCTAACAGTGCCCCCCTTCTTGTTGGGTCCTGAACCAGTTGTGAAAGGTAATTGTCTCTCATAATTGTCAAAAACCTACTACCTTTGCTGGAACTACAGGTTTCTGTTCCCCAATGAATTTCAGGCTAGTTGAAGTACCCCATAATAATGACTTCTCCCTGAGTCGCTGCTTCATCTATTTGCTTTATGAGGATGTTCTCCTCCACTTCCATTATTGTTAGAGACTTATAACAAACCCCTATCAGTAATTTGTTATTTTTTCCCCTCCCCTTGTCTCCACCCACAGGGACTTTACATTTTCATTAGATTCACTTATATTATCAAAAAGGATGATTTTACATATAAACACACACCTCCCCCTCGCTTATTTGTATGGTCATTTCTGAACAGACTATAGCCCTGTAAATTAACAGCCCAGTCATGGCTCTCATCCAGCCATATCTCCGATATCCCCACCTTGTCATAATAATTTTCCAGCAAAATTAATTCTAATTCCTCCATTTTATTGGTGAGGCTTCTGGCATTAGTATAGATGCACTTTATGCATCTCTCGTTACCTCTATTTCTTCCTACTATATTGACTGTTCTAACCCCAGGGCCCATTCCACCCCCAATTTTATTACTTGTGCCAGGTTACTATTTACACTATCTTCCCCTCCTGTACAATGAATACCCTTACCCCCAATCCCTAGTTTAAACACTCCTCCAACCTTCTAGCCATTTTCTCCCCCTGCACAGCAGCACCCTCCCCATTGAGGTGCAGCCCATCCCTAGCATGGAACCTGTAGCTAACAGAGAAGTTGGCCCAGTTCTCCAGGAACCCAAACCCCTCCTTCCTACACCAATTCATGAGCCACTTATTTATCTCTCTAATCTTCCGTTGCCTATCTGGTGTGGCACGTGGTACAGGCAGTATTTCAGAGAATACTACCTTGGAGGTCCTTGCCTTAAGCTTGCAGCCTAATTCCCTGAAGCCATCTTTAAGGACCTTCCGCCTACCTCTAACTTTGTCATTTGTGCCAATGTGCACCATGACCGCTGGGTCCTCACCAGCCCTTCCCAGTAAGCTGTAAACCCAATCAGCGATGTGCCGGACTCGAGCACCAGGTAGGCAGCACACTGTTCGACAATCCATGTCTTTGTGACAGATTGCCCTATCTGTTCCCCTAATAATTGAGTCCCCCACTACCAGCACCTGTCTGGACTGCCCTGCTCTCCTGTTTTCCACCTTACTGGAGCAGACACTCCTCTAGCTTTCAGAGGACATTCCTTGCTGCAGCAGTTCTATCCCTGTACCAACACCCCCCTCATCTGCCAACTTAGCAAATTTATTGGGGTGTGCCAGATCTGGGCTAGCCTCCCTGGCACTCTTCCCTGTACCACGCCTTCTAACTGTCACCCAGCTAGCTGCCTCACTGTCCTGCAGCTCCATGCTACCAATCTCCCCCACATCTATCCCATTGAGCAGCTGTTCAGTGAGCAGCAGACACCTTTCCATATTGTCTATGAATCTCAGTGTCACCAGCTGTTGATTTAGATCCAGTATCTGGGCGTTCTCACATCTCACACAGCAGTATGCACCCTCGACTGGCTGTTCAAGGATTGCATACATGTGGCAAGATGTACACTGGATGCCATTGTCTATTATGGAGCGCATTTCCTAATGGGCATTGCACTAGACAGATGATAAGTAAAAAGAAATGTAAAGTATTAATAAAATACAACCAGCAATTCAGTAAGTCCTCCTTTTCAAATTTCCTGAATCCAAAGTCACTGAATCACAAGTCACTTACTTCCGTTCGCACTTACGCTCCGGTCACACTCAGCTCATGTCACACTCGCTAAGGAAGAAGATTTAAAGAGTTTTTTTTTTCGCTTCAGCAGAAATCCAACCTACAGCTCAGTGAATTTCCAAAACCCTGGGCAGCATGAATCAGAGAAAGATTTCCTTATTATAAATTTCCATGTTTCATTCTGAAATTCTCCAATGTATTAATTTAAGCAGGGAACCCAATGCGATTATTGTCCCCTCCAAACTCAGTATGATAGACAAGCCTCTTCCAGGTATGCAAGGCTTCGCTTTGGTGACTAGTCATCTCCATTTCCTTGTTCTGACCCCCTGTTTAAAATATGTTTCCTCTGAAATGTCAGAGCACTTAAAAGTAATACATAGGGATTTGTAATGAATTTGTCATGAATCACATTTCAGATCCCCATTAAGTTCCATACAGACCTAGGTAAGGGTGTAACTACAATAGATGCAGTGGTTGCGATCGCACCTGGGCCCTGAATTCCTAAGGAGCCTCAAAAGACTTGACCAATGACCAATGGTATTAAAGACTTGCAATAGTTGGAGGCCCCATTGGAGCTTTTGCATCGGGGTCCATGAGCTTTAAGTTACGCAACTGGACCTAGGTACCTAACTATAGACCATGTAACCTCAGTTGGCCATCACAGTCTCATTCAATACTAAAGTATTGCCTAACATTTCATAAAAGTAATTTAGGCAAGGAAGTACTAGATAACAAATACTTAGCTACGGTATATTATTGTAATGAAGTGGGTAGCCCTGACTGTGTTGTTATTCAAATGGACACTGCAGTGAACATTACACAGTCTGATCCCCTCCCCCAACAGCCTTGTGCTGAGGAAGAAAAAGGGCGGGAGATGATGATTAGAGATCCAGAGCTCTGTCAGGACAGACTGTGTGGTGTCTCCCGACATAGGGCTCTTTTGCAGCCGGATTCTTGGGAAGAAATACCCCGTGAGGATCGCTGTTGCAACCCCCGGTCTGCAGGACCTTGTCTTACCGAGGGTCCCACTCAAATTCAGGACATTGCCTCCGGAATTCAGGACATTGCCACTGGATTACATGTGCAGGGGCTGTGACTGACATAAGGGAGCCATCTGTGCTACTGTGATCTCCCTTCTGCTCATCGGTTTGCCCCGAGACTGAGAGAGACTTCTGTGCTGCTGTGGGCTCCCTTCTGCTCCTCTGTGTGCCCTGAGACTGGGAGAGACTAACAAAGAAAGATTCTGTTACCTGCGGACGGAGACCACAGAAGAAGACTGAGGAGTTTCCACCTTCAGCGCTGCACCGGGACCCGTCATCGTGAGACCCCAGGCCTGCTACGTGGGAGCGACACCTTCTTCTGTGATAGACTGGTACGTGATTTTAGGGAAAGTTAGGGAAAGATATCTCCATTGTTGTGTTTTTTTTTCTCTGCTTGCTGCGTACCCGGAAGAAGTGAAGATCCAGAGACTCTAATATATACATGTGTGCAGCTAGATCAGTTGACTGTGTTATAGACATGTTTTACAGTAAAGAAATGTTACTACCGGTTAAATCTGAGTATGGGGATTCTGTTGAGAAAGATCATACACACACACCCGCGGCCTTACCACCGGTCGCTACATCTGGCGTAGTCGGCAGGATGTGTGATCAACAGAATCTCCTCCCGGTAGTAACTTATAACCGGACAGCTCCCCCGGCATCTATTGTCAATCAGGTGAGGAAGTTTAACGGACGGAACTATCCTGTAACTGAATGGACCGAACAACTTAAGATAGTGGGGGAGATGTATAACATTGATCCTAAGACCTTAGCAGAAATGGCCATGCTAACATTAGAGGGGGAGGCGTGGACGACAGTCAGGCTGGAGACGGTTAGGGGCCAGCGTACGTTGGATGACTTGGTGCGGGTGCTGGAGAACACCTATGGGCCGACCACATATGCGGGAACATTACGGTATATGTTCTTCCGGCGTACTCAACTCGAATCAGAGGACATCCCTCAATATGCCAACGCCCTCCAAGTACTGCTTGAACAAGCCTGCAGAAAAGGAGAACAGATAGCTAGTACGGGCGCCCGTGACCTGGTGTTGAGAGATCAATTTGTGACTGGATTAAGAGACCCGTACCTTAACCGCTCACTGCAAGATCTACTCCGGATAAATCCGGCCCTTACGTTCGCTGAGGTTAAGCAAGAAGCGATAGAACGTTCGAGAGGACCTGTCATGGAGGCCCAGACTTATACCGCGGCTTGCAGGTCCATAACTGGTATCAGAACCCCGAACAGTGACACGGAAGAACTGAAGCAGATGGTGGCAGAGTTGCAGAAACAGGTGTTGCAGCTCACCCTGGACCAACAGGCGGACAGGCAAGCGAGACAACAACCCAGCCGGCCGATGGGAAGATGCTGGACATGCGGTGATCCCGCCATAGAGCGAACCGTTGCCCCCAGAACGTTCAAGTTCATCCACGGGCCGATATACCGGAACCAGCAAGTCATGCCCCACAACAGCGGCCACCTTTAAACTAGACGCCCCTGCCAAAGAGGCTCACTCGGCAGGGGAGGCCAAGGAGAGGAGTGTAGGAAAACAGAGCCAGCCACGGAACAAACTTGCATCAAACAGCCCTACCCTGGAAGTATTATTGGAAGGGACCGCCGTGCAAGGATTAATGGATACTGGGTCTCAGGTATCCACCATCTCCGAGCAGTTTTACGAAGAGTATCTGAAGCCGCGGGTTGCCTGTGACCCTGATACTACTATCAAGATCAAAGCAGCCAATAATCTACCCATTCCGGTGACGGGAGTTGCCTGGATGAACACTGAAGTCTGTGGGCAAGATCTCGGGAAGAGAGGGATAATCGTGGTCAGGGAAGGCTGTGGATCAGAAACGCCCATGATTATTGGGATGAACATCTTGAAAGACCTGAATCTGGTGTTGCTTACCAAGAGGGGGCCCAAGTACTGGCAAGAAGTGACCACACATACGGCCACCCGCCGAGCCTTCCAACAAGTGGTCCGGACCTGCAATCTCCAGCGAATGACCGAAGACCAACTGCCGCTGGCCACGATCACCGTACCCCGCCATACTAGGATAACTTTACCTGCTGAGAAGGAGACCGTTATCTCGCTACCCCTTAGCACCACAAGACAGCTCGAAGGCGTGGAGGTGCTGATTGAGCCGCGCACCCCGAAGGAAGGGAAGCTGAACCCCCTAGTTGCTCGAACGCTAGCTGTTGTGAGAAAGGGGAGGATTCCTGTCAGGCTGGGTAACACGGCTAACGTGAGCGTTGACCTAGAGGCTGGGACACAACTCGCCCAAGTTTACGCCCTAACCGAAGAGGTGAACCCTATGAACCCCCTCCAGTTTGCACCGTCCACAGAGGGAGATTGGACAGTGACGGTCTCTGCCATGGCCGCTGTCGCGGATGACATCAACGCGGGGCGAGAACTACGAGAAAAGTGCCAGTTGGACATATCCCAATACTCCAACGAAGAAGTGTCCCAGGTGGAAGAGTTACTTCAAGAGCACCAGGCGTCCTTTGCCCGGCATGACACCGACTTTGGATGCACCCCCAGTATCAAGCACGAAATCCCCACAGGTGATACCGCTCCTATCCGTGAAAGGTACCGCCAAATACCTCCCCAACAATACCAAGAAGTGAAAAATCTCCTGAATTCCATGTTACACGCTGGAGTGGTACGAGAAAGCCAGAGCCCCTGGGCTGCACCAGTGGTGATAGTCAAGAAGAAAGACGGGTCCCTGAGGTTCTGCGTGGACTACCGCCGTTTGAATGCTTGCACCATCCGGGACTCATACCCTTTACCAAGGATCGAAGAATCCCTGACAGCCCTGAAGAAAGCTAAATATTTTTCGTCATTGGACCTGGCCAGCGGCTATTGGCAGGTACCTATGCACGAGAAAGATAGAGAAAAGACTGCTTTCATCCTACCCATGGGCCTGTACGAGTTCGACCGGATGCCCTTTGGCCTGAACAACGCGCCGGGGACCTTCCAGCGACTGATGGAGCGCTGCCTGGGGGACTTCAACTTCGACTTCACCCTTATTTACCTGGACGACATCGTAGTCTATTCGGCCACATTTGAAGAACACCTGCAACAGCTGGGCCGTGTGTTTCGTAGGTTGAGAGAACATGGCCTGAAGTTGAAACCCAGCAAGTGCCGTCTTCTGCAGCCCGAGATCAATTACCTGGGTCACCGGATCTCGGCCGAAGGTGTACAGCCGTCTTCGGAGAAAATAGCCGCCGTGCGGGACTGGCCACAGCCTACGAACGTCAGAGAGGTCCGGGCCTTCCTGGGGTTGGCCGGTTACTACCGCCGGTTCGTGGAGAAACTTCGCCCGGCTTGTTGCACCCTTGCACGAATTGCTTCGAGGGACCACCAACGGCCCCAGAGGACGACCCATCAGCTGGGGACCCAGCCAGGAAGAATCCTTCCAAGCCCTAAAGGGTGCCTTGACTTCACCCCCCGTCCTGGCATATGCAGACTACAATCTCCCTTTCCAACTACATACCGATGCCAGCCTACAAGGTCTAGGGGCAGTACTTTCACAAGCACAAGAAGGCAAGGAACGTGTCATAGCCTATGCCAGTCGATCCCTACACGAGGGCGAGAAGAACCCCACCAATTATAGCTCGTTCCGGCTGGAGCTGTTGGCCCTAACGTGAGAAATTTGCAGGATACCTCACAGGGGCGGAAGTACTGGTCCTGACCGATAACAACCCGTTGGCCCACTTACAAAATGCGAAGCTCGGAGTCATGGAACAGCGTTGGATGGCTCGACTCTCGAAGTTCAACTACAAGATCAAATACAGGGCTGGGGCTGAGAATCAAAATGCGGACAGCCTGTCTAGAGTGTCATACCCCTTACTTACCAGAGACCGGGATGAAGAACTAGAAGGAGACGAGACGCCCGACTTTGCAAGGCTTGCCCAACAGATGATGGATTACTGCCAGTTCGTTGTGGGCGAAGTTGGAACTCCAGTGGGGGTTACACTGTGTCCCCAAGAGTTGTGCAGGCTCCAGGACCAGAACCCTGAATGGGCTCTACTCAAACAATGGGTGAAGCAAAGGCAGAAGCCCCCCCCTGACACGCGGGCACGACTGTCTACCGGGACCTTGACCTTGCTCAGCCAGTGGGATCGGCTAATTCTGAGAGAAGAGGTACTATATCGGAAGGTTCTCCTGTCCCACATGTTGGAGGAATGTACACAAGTCGTGGTGCCTGCCCAATTGGCTCGTAAGATGTTGGACGAAGCACACAAAAGGAACGGTCACTTTGGAATAGACAAGACCTTTCGGTGGATTCAACAGTCCATCTACTGTCCAGGGCTCCGCAAGCTGGTCGAAGACGTCTGCAGAACCTGTCGCACCTGTGAACTGCACAAGTCCACCGAACAGCGTGCACCTGTCCAGACGATTAAAACCTCCAGGCCTCTTGAGCTGTTGATGGTGGACTATCTGCTGATCGGGACGGCGAGCAGTGGCTATCAATACTGCCTAGTCATGGTGGACCACTTCACAAAATTCGCCGTCGTTGTTGCTACCAAGGACCAGACGGCCGAGTCGGCTGCACAGGCCATCTGTCGACAGTTCATCCACGTCTATGGGTGTCCGGAGAGGTTACACTCCGACCAGGGGGCTTGTTTCGAAGGCAGAGTCATCGAGGAGCTGCATCGGATGTATGGGATCCAGAAGTCGAGGACCACTCCTTACCATCCACAAGGGAACGGTGCATGTGAACGCTTTAACCGGACCCTACTTCAGCTGATCCGCACCTTGGCCGAAGATAAGAAAGATCGATGGCCCCAATTCCTTCCAGATCTAGTATGGGCCTACAACAACCAGGTCCACTCCGTGACTGGCTACACCCCTCACACTCTTCTCTTTGGCCGCCCCGGAAAAGGGGTCCATGACCTGAACCCATTCCGCCCAGAAGAAGATGTCTGCCATAACTACCCCTCCTGGCTAAATGCTCACCGCCAGAAGATGGAGACTGTACACCGGCTGGCGAGTCAACAAATCCGGGGCCAGATACATGCTGACCCACTCCCCGTGCAAGAGAAACCCTTAAAGTTGGGACAGCTAGTCTTGCTCCGTATTAAGAAGCCTCAAGGGAAACTTCGAGCCAAGTGGGAGACTGAAGTCTACCGGGTAATCGAACGCCCTTACCCCAATGGACATGTATACCGAGTGCGGGGTGAAGACAGCCACAGCACCCGCACTGTGCACCGAAATATGTTGCGCCCCTGCCGCTCCCGGCCTGACTCCCCTCCCACAGTAACCGGAGGGGGTGACGCTGCTGACATGACTGACGTCACGGACATTTCTCAACATAGAGATCACGTCGACTCTGAGACCGGTGACCCACCTACACAGACCAGTCCCTCTCCCGGGAGTACTGACTGGAGTGGGGCGTAAAGACAGTGACGAGGAGGGGAACAACCGACCCTTGCGACGCACTGACCGCACCACTGCTGGGATCCCGCCCGGACGGTTCTACAGGGACCAGTATGTATGGCCCACTTCTCAACCGACCCCTGTGACAACTACAGTCATCACTGCCTTGGAGCCGGCGGTTGTTGACAGGGACTGCCAACCTTTAAGTGGGGGGGTATGTAATGAAGTGGGTAGCCCTGACTGTGTTGTTATTCAAATGGACACTGCAGTGAACATTACACAGTCTGATCCCCTCCCCCAACAGCCTTGTGCTGAGGAAGAAAAAGGGCGGGAGATGATGATTAGAGATCCAGAGCTCTGTCAGGACAGACTGTGTGGTGTCTCCCGACATAGGGCTCTTTTGCAGCCGGATTCTTGGGAAGAAATACCCCGTGAGGATCGCTGTTGCAACCCCCGGTCTGCAGGACCTTGTCTTACCGAGGGTCCCACTCAAATTCAGGACATTGCCTCCGGAATTCAGGACATTGCCACTGGATTACATGTGCAGGGGCTGTGACTGACATAAGGGAGCCATCTGTGCTACTGTGATCTCCCTTCTGCTCATCGGTTTGCCCCGAGACTGAGAGAGACTTCTGTGCTGCTGTGGGCTCCCTTCTGCTCCTCTGTGTGCCCTGAGACTGGGAGAGACTAACAAAGAAAGATTCTGTTACCTGCGGACGGAGACCACAGAAGAAGACTGAGGAGTTTCCACCTTCAGCGCTGCACCGGGACCCGTCATCGTGAGACCCCAGGCCTGCTACGTGGGAGCGACACCTTCTTCTGTGATAGACTGGTACGTGATTTTAGGGAAAGTTAGGGAAAGATATCTCCATTGTTGTGTTTTTTTTTTCTCTGCTTGCTGCGTACCCGGAAGAAGTGAAGATCCAGAGACTCTAATATATACATGTGTGCAGCTAGATCAGTTGACTGTGTTATAGACATGTTTTACAGTAAAGAAATGTTACTACCGGTTAAATCTGAGTATGGGGATTCTGTTGAGAAAGATCATACACACACACCCGCGGCCTTACCACCGGTCGCTACATTATAAGTACTATTTATTATATTTAGTATGTGTCTAACATATTGTTACTGAGCAGACAGTCTGGAGTGATAGTTGCTGATGAATTCTTTCTATATTTATACCACCTCTTAGACATGCAGTTTTCATTGGGCTGTCAAGCAACAACATGGAAAGGAATCATTGTCATCCATGGTGCTTAGAAATTATTGTTGGTTAAACTCCTCACTTATAAAATACAACATGATGCTATATTAAGTTTCCATAGTTTTTTTTTCCTTTTTGTGTCAATCTATTACTTTTTTTATTTTGACTTCCTCTGTCAATATGTCCTGTTAATGGGCAATGAGTGAGAATGGGAAGCTGCGAAGTAGGAGTAGAATACAGCTTTGGCTTTCCCATGCCTCCTATTGTGGCCACTGAATTAGAAAATCTTTGGCCAAATAGAACTTTCTCCTGAGATAACAAATGGTCATCCTGGGATCTAATGAGCCTTACTTGGTCATTACAATATATTATAATGACACGTGTAAACATTGTTTTATGTACTGCTACTTTCATCTACCAGCACCCCCATCTCACATGTCGCTGTGTTATTACTAATATCCATATGTATGAGCACCCCGCTAGTTACTGCAGTATTTCTGTCATCAATATGTATGATCACCAGACTAGTCATTGCAGTATTACTATCATCCATATGTATGATCACCCCACTAGCCACTGAATTATTACCAACATCCATATGTACGAGCACCCCACTAGTGTATGATGACCCCACTAGTCACTGCAGTATTACTAACATCCATATGTATGATCACCACACTAGTCAATGCAGTATTACTAACATCCATATGTACGAGCACCCCACTAGTCACCTGAAGCATTACCAACATCCATATTTAAGAACACCCCACTAGTGTATGATCACCCCACTAGTCATCAAACATATTGATGTTAGTAATACTGTAGTAAGTAGTGGGGTGCTCATGCGTATGAATGTTAGTAATATTGCAGTGGCTAGTGGGGTGATCATACATATGGATATTAGTAATACTACAGTGTTATATATTAGATAATGGCCGGCATCACCTGCATGTAAAGGTGCAAGCAAAAAATACATACACTAGGAGAATATTTGCTGAGACACTAAATATGATGAGTGTGAACTAGCTACATGGCTATGAAATAGGGCTATGTACAACTAAGATAATACATATATGACAAAGAAACACAGTAAATATGGCTCTGGATTATAGAGAAAATAGAGAGACTTAGCTTCAACAATGGCCACTGAGGAAGAGCCCGGTAAGTGCGACAAGGTGCTCTCATCTTACCGGGTCCTTATGCTATGTCACTGCTAGTATGGGGTTTTATGCCTGTGAACTGCAATTAAAACCTGCTGGTTTGGTATGTCTCTGGACCTCAGTTACTCACTGCAGTATTAACATCAATATGTCTGATCACCCCACTAGTCACTGCAGTATTACTAACATCAATATGTCTGATCACCCCACTAGTCACTGCAGTATTATTAACATCAATATGTATGATCACACTAGTCACTGCATTATTACTAACATCAATATGTCTGATCACCCCACTAGTCACTGCAATATTACTAACATCAATATGTATGAGCACGACACTAGTCACTGCAGTATTACTAACATCAATATGTAAGAGCACCCCACTAGTCAATGCAATATTACTAACATCCATATGTATGAGAATTCCACTAGTCACTGCAGAAATCATCCAAATATATGAGCACCCCATTATTCACTACCGTGCCAGCTGCATCTACATCTGCTAGCACCTCAACTTTCACTGCACTAGTACCAGCACCTAACTGCTACATTACTACCTGCATATTACTACCACTTACCTCTTTCTGCAATCCACAGCTCAATACATACTACCCAACACCTCATTGGCTAAGTTCACATCTAAGGGGGTTGAGTTTTTGCACTGCATTAGCCCAGTGGTCCCCAACCTTTTTTGTACCGGGGACCGGCTCTATACAAGACCATAAGCAATCAAAGGGGACAAGGGTTAACGGGAATGGCTCGACCGGACTAACGGGCAGTTGTTAGTGCCAGGCAGGGCGTCTGTAGCCTTTACACAAGGTTAAATTTTCGGTCCAAGTACCGGCTTTTGTAAAATTTAACTCTATGCAAGACCACTTTTCCGGGGCCCGGCTGGTCGGGGTTGAAAAGGGGTGGGGCTTTGATCATAAGGGCGGAGCTATGGAGAAGGGGTGGAGTTTAGTACCCTGTTTCCCGGAAAGATGCGCTACGTCTTATTTTCAGGGGATGTCTTATTTCTCTATTCCCTTGCAGCCCCCAATATGGTATCCCCATCATCCCCTTGCAGCCCACAATATCCCCTTGCAGCAGTCTCCAATAACACCATCATCCCCTTGCAGCAGTCCCCAATAACCCCATCATCTCTTTGCAGCAGTCCCCAATAACCCCATCATCCCCTTGCCGCAGTCCCCAATAACCCCATCATTCCCTTGCAGCAGTCCCCAATAACGCCATCATCCCTTGCAGCAGTCCCCAATAACCCCATCATCTTCTTGCAGCAGTCCCCAATAACCCCATCATCTCTTGCAGCAGTCCCCAATAACCCCATCATCCCCTTGCAGCAGTCCCCAATAACCCCATCATCTCCTTGCAACAGTCCCCAATAACCCCATCATTCCCTTGGAACAGCCCCAATAACCCCATCATTCCCTTGCAGCAGTCCTCAATAACCAGTATTCCCCTTGAAGCCCCCCCAATAACCCAATCCTCCCCTTACAGCCCCCCAATAACTCCATCATCCCCTTGCAGCCCCCCAATAACCCCATCATCCCCTTGAAGCCCCCCAATAACCGCATCATTCTCTTGCAGCCCTCTAATAACACACACTTACACATACATACTTGTGATGAGTGAGTAGTAAAATGCTTGGATGATCGATGCTTGGGAAAAGCATATCAAGATGCTCGGGTGCTCAACCCGAGCACTGAGCCCATGTTATCCTATCGAGAAACCAGAGCATTTTGCCGGTGGCAACGAAAGCATAAATGTCACTTGCGATCCAGCTGTTGCCAGCTCCTGCTGTCCCCTGATGCCATCCGATCACCCCATGTCCCTCGCTGCACAGACAGCAGGCGTGGAGACAGGGGGTGATCGGATGGCACCAGGGGCCTGCAACCGCTCATCGCCCAGCGGTGTCAGCATGGGAGCTTTAAACACAGCTGATCTGACAGCTGATTCAGGTCCTTGAATCTGATATTGATCATCTGATTGGTTTGCCAGAAATATAGGGAAGCCCTTTTCTTTAATTTCATGAATTTCATGAAATAATTTAAAAAATTGACGTGGGGCTTCGCCCTATTTTTGGGTCCAGCCAGGTACAACCAGGCAGCTGAGGGCTGGAATCCACAGTGTAGGGTAGCTTTCTGGGCCCACCCCCCCCCACTGCAAATTGCAGTTCGCAGCCGTCCTGGAAAATGGCGTTCATCGAAGTGCCATCTTCTGCCGCTGTACCCAACTTATCCAGGGCCCTGATGCGGTGGCTCACTGGGTAATAAAGGGGTTAGGGTCAGCTTTGTATTATCAGCTTGCCCTAAGCCCGAAATTCATGGGACCTCGCCAATATTAGACATGACCTACATGAATTTCTAGTAATCATATTGAAAAAAATGCAGAGACACCGAGAAAAAATATTTTTATTAGGAATAAAACAAAACACAATTAGGGATTCCATCTTTATTAAAGAAAAGAACCCCACCCCCTCCGACATAGTCCAGGTTCGAGGGTCCCACGATATCCAATCCAAAGCCAATATCATCTGATCCGTTTGCTGGATGGCAAACAGATAGATGATCAATACCAGGTTCAATGACCTGAATCAGCTGTCAGATCAGCTGTGTTTAAAGCTCCTGCGCTGACAGTGCCAGGAGATGAGCAGCTGTCTTCACTGTAAGATAAGCGGCGCTTGTCATCTCCCGGTGGCGGCAAACGCTTATCTCCCGGCGACGGACGACGCTCATCTCCCAGCGGCGATTTAAACACAGCTGTCAGATCCGCTGAGATTAAATTGCCAGCCGCCAGCATGAGCACAGCGCGGTGAGGTCTGATATAGACCTGATGACGCTGTGCGGCCAGACAATTACTGTAATGCTACAACCAACATGGCTGTGGCATTACAGTGTCTGGTAGCCAATCCCTGCATATGGGCTGGCTCTGTAAAGAGCGCTAACATGCAGGGACGGGGAGCCAAGCATGTCAGCGGTACTCATGCTCGCCGAGCATCCTGAGTACGGTGATGCTCGTGCGAGTACCGAATACCGCCGAGAATGCTCGCTCATCACTAATACATATACATACACACATACATACACACACTCACAATCACACATACATCACACATACTCACATACACACACATGCACACACACATACATACTCACACATACATACACACACTCACACATATACACTCACATATACACATACATACACACACATACATACACTACACATACATACACACATACACGCACTCCTACATACACACACTCACACATACCTACACACTCACATATACATACACATACATACACACACTCACACATATATGCACACACATACATACACACACATACACTCACACATACACACACATCATACACATGCACACACACACTCACACATAAATACACACATACATGCACACACACATACACTCACACATAAATACACACATACATACACATACTCACACATACACACACACATACATAAACACACTCACACATACACACACACTCACACATACACACACACATTCATACACATACACTCACACATGCACACACTCACACATACACATAGATACACACTCACACATACTCACACCATTCACTCATACACACACATATATACACACACATTCATACACATACACTCACACATGCACACACACAACTCACACATGCACGCACACTCACACATACATACACACACGTACATACACACACACTCACACGTACACACACACATACATACAAAATACCTCACACATACACACACTCACACATACACACACACACTCACACATACATACACACATCACACATACATACACACATACACATACACTCACACACTCTCACACTTTCCTCACCGGCAGCTCAGAGCTCCTCCGGCGGCTCAGAGCCCGCTTCCTCACCCCTCAGTGACAAGCCTCCCAGCGGAGGAGCCAGCAACCAATCAGAGGCGAGCATTTGACGTCATCTGATTGGCTGCTGGCTCCTCTGCTGGGAGGCTTGTCACTGAGGGGCGGGGAAGCTGGCTCTGAGCCGCCGCATGCAGAACGCACTTTCTGTTTGCAGTGCTGGTCTGCAGCGGCAGTGCTGGTCTGTGGCTGTGCTGCGGCCCGGTGGTTGGGGACCCCTGCATTAGCGCATAGAAAAGCAATGAAATGCATGCGTTTTTGCCACCCGTTGATTTGAATGGAAAACGCATTGAAAACACATGTAAAAAAGCATGTCATTTTCTTTCAAACGCAAAACGCATGCATTTTTGCAAATGCAGCCTAATTCATTGCAGGACATGTTTTGGGCTGCGTTTTCAAAAATGCATGCGTTCTGCGTTTTCTGTAAATGATATGTGTTTTTACTTGTGTTTTCAATGCGTTTTCCATTCCAATCAATGGGTGCGTTAATGCATGTGTTTGCAATATGTTTTTTGACACACATGCTGTCAAAAATGCATTGCAAGCCAAATGGATACAAATGCAGATGTGAAACTGGCCTGCCCAGAGGGCACATTTTTAGGGATCATTGCAGAATGGCACGAGGCAAGGGGAATTTGTGTTGGGTTCTGGACAGCAAACTGTACCAAGACTAAATATGAGTAGAGAAGAGCCACCACCCTAGTGTTCGATACGATTCGTCGAATTGGCGGGTGTGTTTATCGAATGTTCGTCGAACACGTCGAACACTAATGAATGAGCCTGGCGGGCACTTTCACTTCCGCAATGTATATATATACATTGCAGAAGTGAAATTAAGTAAAGGAAAGGGCTAAAAATAAAAAAATCTCTATGCTCACCTATCCGGCTATCCACCGATGCCTCCAGCACCTTCGTCCTGATGCCTGTAGGACCTGCCGTGATGTCACAAGCCAGCAGCATCATTGGGTCACATGACCGATTACCGCTGTAACTGCGATCATGTGACCCGATGACAGTGCTGACTTGTGACATCACGGCAGGTCCTACAGGCATCAGGGCGGAGGTGCTGTAGATTTTTTTATTTTCACCATTTCTTTACTACTTTTCACTTCCGCAATGTACGTATATACATTGCGGAAGTGAAAGTGCCCCGCACAGCTCATTCATTAGGTGGAAAATGCGGCAGTCGAAGCGTTATCGAACATAACCTCGAACTGCTGAATTTGAAGCTAATTGTTCACAATCGTCAAATGACTCGAGCATCGCCCAAAACAGCTCGAACTTGAGACTGGCGATCAATTCGAATCGAACACCACGCATCTCTAAATATGAGGCCTCGCGCTACCACTTGCATATAAATACTCCGAGTGTAATGCTCTAAAATCTCACATTGCATTTGCACCAGTATAATTCAGTAAAGCAGTATTCATCTCTGAGTTTTTTCTCAGGTGTAATTGGGCTAAGGAAAAAAATGGCAGCATGCTGTGTATAGCTGCGTAGATTGGACTAGAATCATTAATTCAAGTCTATGGGAGCGAGAGCAGAAATGAAAGGCACATGGAACATCCATATGCCATCCATTTTTTATGTATACATTACCATCCTGTGGTGTAGAACAGTGAAAATAGTCCTGTAAATGATTGTAGAATAATAGTTGCTGAGAAAAAAACAACACATTGCATACAGATGGCATAAGCACATCATACGGATGTAGATGAGAAAAAAATTGCACACTCACATGACATGTGGAATGACACACATGACACTCATCCAGCTCCTCTGGATGAAAATCACGGAAGTAGAAGCATACTCTTACTGTAATAAGAAATGTTATGATCTGCATCCAATGGAGAAGATGACACGAATCAGTGACCATGCTGCCTGTAAGGCCTCTTTCACATCAGCGTTTTTGCTGATACACAGCAGATATGGCAGATTTACTGCATCTGCCGCATAACCGCCGATTTGCCGCAAGCCCCCATTTATTCTCTATGGGACTTGCGGCAGGTGTGGCAAGTGCAGTTTTCGCCGCAATCCAGCAAATACGGCAGTTGCGGCAGGTCCAACAAACGCGGTTATCTGCATATTTTTGACTTGCCGCAACTGCCGGATTTACTGGATCGTAACAAAAACCGCACTTGCAGCCCCTGCCGCAAGTCCCATAGGGAATGAATGGGAGCTTACGTGGCAGATGCGGTAAATCTGTCATATATGCCGCAAATCAGCAAAAATGCTGATGTGAAAGGGGCCTAAGCAAGATGCATGCGAGACACTCGCATGACTCACCTGGAACAGCCGCTGCCTCTCTGCGGGAGCCTGTCAGCTTCATAGACACACATGCAGCTAATGCACACCTCTCCAGAGTGCCGGCGGCAATTCTGGGTGAGTCATGCGAGACTCATGAGAGTATCAGCATGCGTCTCACTTAGTGTGTGTCTGGCTTTATACAAAAGCCTTTTTAGCAATTGGTTGGAAATAGAAATATAATAACTTTTGTTAATTTGTTAATTAATAGGGTTTTCAAGCTCAGGTCTCTACAGTAACAGCTCTTCTGGAAATATAGTCTTCTACAGTTTAAGAATCGAGTCCAGCCTAAAATAAGACCTTATAAGTTTGCTGTAATATAGAAATCCAATTCCATATATTTATTACGCAAAGTATATTGAGATGCAGGCATATTTTATTTTCTGTGTTGCTCATATTTATAATGTACGAGCTGTAATGTATGAGCTTCAGTTGCATTGTACTATGTGATAGAGTGGCACTGCCCATTTATTACCAGCTGTAATGACCATTGATTGATCTTATGGTATTTTCCACAGATCCGGGAGTGTGAAGAACCATTGGCATGAAATTTACCACTTTGTTGAAAGTCTTACTGAAAAATTCACAAGGTATGGATCAATAACCTCTGATTATATGGTGTCTACTAGTGATCTACTCACTTCTCCGATCCTCCAAACTGGACATTCTCATCTCATTATCCAGATCACTTTTGTAATTTGGACAAATGAGAAAATGTTGGAGAAACAAGAACTGGGCATGTCAAGTTTCCTTTGTTCTAGGGGAGATAGGACAACATCAGATACAGTCTTTGGCTAGGGTCACACTTGGCATGAGTTTTTTTATTGCCTTAAAAATAAGCATGCGTTTCTGCATGCTTTTTTCAATTCTGCATGTATTTTTTTAGGCATGCGTTTTTGAATCAGCAGCAAAAAAAAGTTCATGAACCATTTTTCAGTGCTGATTTAAAAACGCATGCATTTTTTAACATGGACCCCTATGGAAAACGCATGCGTTTTTGCATGGTACTAAATGGTACTAATGTACCATGCGTTTTTGCATGCGTTTTTGAAGGCAGCTCCTCACATAAATGCAAAAACGCATGCCAAAAATGCATGGCACTTTAGGCATGCGTTTTTGCAATTGGGGCAAGCGTTTTTGCTATGGGGGGCTAAGGGTGCGTTTTTAAATGCTTTTTTAAAAACGCAGGTCTCCAAAAAAGCATGTAAAATCTGCAAGTGTCACCCTAGCCCTAGGATAGGGTGACACTTGCAGATTTTGCATGCGTTTTTGAGACTTGCGTTTTGTGAAAACGCATGCAAAAACGCATCCATAGGCCCCATGCAAAAAAAGCATGCCCTAATTGCAAAAACGCTTGTCTGAATACCATGCATTTTTGGCATGCGTTTTTGGCTCAGCACCAAAAAATACTGCAAGCAGCATTTTTTGGTGCTTTTTCAAAAACACATGCGTTTTTATAACATGGGGCCCTATGGGAAACGCATGCGTTTTTGAAAGTGTCTAAATGCACCATGCGATTCCGAATGCGTTGTTGCATGTGTTTTAAGGTAGCCCCACACCTATCAGCAAAAACGCAGCCCAAAAACGCAGGCTGCCTAAAACATGCAAAAAAAACGCATGCCAAGTGTGACCCTAGCCTAAGGCTGGGCTCACTTTTGTTCACCATTTGCGCAGTGAATGCAGCGTCCTAAGCACAACAAAACGAAGGCACTATATTTTCCTATGTTTAACATGGGAACGCATAGTGCCTGTGTGTGGCTGCGTTCAGGTGCAAAATATTGAATTTTTTGAGCGTTGCTTTGGCCAGGTCACGCATGCCAATCCGCTTTTTTAAGCCCTTAGAAAAACAGATCCGTTTTTGTTAGGGTGCCAATAGTGTCTTCTGAGGTCCTGGCTGTTTTTTGGACGTAGTCATTTAAAAAAAAAAAAACGCATGCGTTAAAGCATGCGTTAACGCATGGTGCCTATATGTACCATGCGTTAACTCATGCGTCTCTCATAGGGCCCCCATGTTAAAAAAACGCATGTTTTTTTTTTAATGCACCCAAAAACGCTGCTAGCAGTTGAAAAACACACACACATGCGTTAACGCATATGAGTTTTTGGACTTTGAAAAAAAAATGACCAATATGATCCCAAAAACGGATTTAAGCCAAAAACGGATGGTATGTGTGACCCTGGCCTTTGTGCTTGTTTTATACACAAGCAGACAACCGCACACAAATATGAATGAAAGTGAATCTGTGCACATTGCCATCTGCTGGCAAGCGCAGAGACGCAGCGGAAAATGAGGTCATCCCCAGGTAAATCTTGTCCTGGCGTTCTCTCTTCCTCTTCTTTATTCCTCTTCTTCTTTCTTCTTCTATCATCTTCTTTTTTTTTTTTCCTCTTTTTTCTTCGTCTTCTTTCTTGTTCTTTCTTCTTTCTTGTTCTTTCTTGTTCTTGTTTCTTCTTCTTCCTCCTGGGTGCCGCTGCCGCTGGTTTATTTAAAATAGCCGGTGGTGAAGTCGGCTTTCCTACCCGCTTTTTCAAATGAACAGCTGATGCTGAAGCATCAGCTGATTATTCGAAATAGTCGGCTGGAAACCGGCGGTGGGGAGAAGGAGATTTCCACAGCTGATCTCCATCTCCCGGCCGCCGAGACCGCTGATTGGGTGGCCGGGCGACTCACAATGGCATTTTCATGTGAATGTATGCGGACAATCTCCGCTGTGTTCACATGAAAGTGTTTGCGTTCGGCACTGCGTATGGGTATGCGCTCCATACGCTGCAGTGCCGAACGCAAATGTGAACCTAGCCTTAGGTAATGTTCATATTGTGTTTTGGCCACACATCACTGAATATGTCAAGGCCTCTATTTTAGGTTGTGAAAGACAAGATTTATGCGGAACCTCCAAATGGTCTGTTCCCTTTTGGACACAGCTGAAATGGAGGCCAGAGTGAATACAAAGTGACTGTCTACCTTATTAAAATGAATGGTCCTTTTGGGGGTTCTGTCCAAATCCAATTTTTCAGGGATTTAGCTGGAAGCCATGATGGAGCTGCTGACTTTTGGTCAATATGCAATATAAGCATTGTCCTTGTTTGCAACCTAACTGATTAACATTAACATCTGATTCTTTACATTTGCTCCTATGCTCATCAGTAAAGGTGTGCTGAAAGCACATAAAAGATACTTCATGACACACGTGGATATTCTGCCTAGGGTTTCCTTATAGTATTGCTGCGCTTGCATTTTTAGTTAGTTTACTTTATGTTTGTTCTCTACTATATTTATATATGCCTAGCCCAAACCTTAGATGTCATTTTGCCAATTTATATGTAAGAATTAAGGATTTTCCAATTCTTATGCATTGGTTGGCCACTATTTCTCGTTTCTATGGGTGTTAACAATTGTAAAAAAATAAGAGCAATAGTTAGTCATACTTGAATATTCAGTGGGTATTTGTGGTGAGTGCTTAATGCTGTTTCCAAGTTTCATATTGTGTCCATTGCCCTTTTTATAGCCAGGAGGGATGGACAAAATTCAGTATTTAGTAACTTCTGTGTGACAAAGGTGGAATGTTTTCCATTTACCACAATATGTCCACATGGGATCAATTAATCTGTGAGAACGACAGAACTATTCCAGCTGAAAGAGCACTTTTTCCAGGAAGTTCTCATCTGACATCACTGTGTTTTTTTCACTGTGGGAGGAAGACATGGTTAACATTTAATAAGAAAACATATAATGATGTAGTCTGTTTTCTATTATAACTATATTTTTTAAAATGTTTCATTTTTTTAAACTAGAGTAACATAGACAGACATTTCCTGTTTTCCAGAGCTTTCTTATCAGCTTTACTATGTAGACTGGGACAGGATCAGTAGGGTGTTAATGACAGGTGAATGGTACTGATGGAGAAAATATACAGTTGTGGCCAAAAGTATTGACACCCTTGCAATTATGTCAGATAATACTCAGTTTCTTCCTGAAAATGATTGCAATCACAAATTCTTTGGTATTATTATCTTCATTTAATTTGTCTTCAATGAAAAAACACAAAAGAGAATGAAGAAAAAAGCAAAACATTGATCATTTCACACAAAACTCCAAAAATGGGCCAGACAAAAGTATTGGCACCCTCAGACTAATACTTGGTTGCACAACCTTTAGCCAAAATAACTGCCATCAACCGCTTCCGGTAACCATCAATGAGTTTCTTACAATGCTCTACTGGAATTTTAGACCATTCTTCTTTGGCAAACTGCTCCAGGTCCCTGATAGTTGAAGGGTGCCTTCTCCAAACTGCCATTTTTAGATCTCTCCACAGGTGTTCTATGGGATTCAGGACTGGACTCATTGCTGGCCACCTTAGAAGTCTCCAGTGCTTTCTCTCAAACCATTTTCTAGTGCTTTTTGAAGTGTATTTAGGGTCATTGTCCTGCTGGAAGACCCATGACCTCTGAGGGAGACCCAGCTTTATCACACTGGGCCCTACATTATGCTGCAAAATTTGTTGGTAGTCTTCAGACTTCATGATGCCATGCACACGGTCAAGCAGTCCAGTGCCAGAGGCAGCAAAGCAACCCCAAAACATCAGGGAACCTCCACCATGTTTGACTGTAGGGACCGTGTTCTTTTCTTTGAATGCCTCTTTTTTTCTCCTGTAAACTCTTTGTTGATGCCTTTGCCCAAAAAGCTCTACTTTTGTCTCATCTGACCAGAGAACATTCTTCCAAAACGTTTTAGGCTTTCTCAGGTAAGTTTTGGCAAACTCCAGCCTGGCTTTTTTATGTCTCGGGGTAAGAAGTGGGGTCTTCCTGGGTCTCCTACCATACAGTCCCTTTTCATTCAGACGCCGACGGATAGTACGGGTTGACACTGCTTTACCCTTGGACTGCAGTGCAGCTTGAACTTGTTTGGATGTTAGTCGAGGTTCTTTATCCACCATCTGCACAATCTTGCGTTGAAATCTCTCGCCAATTTTTCTTTTCCGTCCACATCTAGGGACGTTAGCCTCATTGCCTTGGGCTTTAAACGTCTTGATGACACTACGCACGGTAGACACAGGAACATTCAGGTCTTTGGAGATGGACTTGTAGCCTTGAGATTGCTCATGCTTCCTCACAATTTGGTTTCTCAAGTCCTCAGACAGTTCTTTGGTCTTCTTTCTTTTCTCCATGCTCAATGTGGTACACACAAGGACACAGGACAGAGGTTGAGTCAACTTTAATCCATGTCAACTGGCTGCAAGTGTGATTTAGTTATTGCCAACACCTGTTAGGTGCCGCAGGTAAGTTACAGGTGCTGTTAATTATACAAATAAGAGAAGCATCACATAATTTTTCTAGCAGTGCCAATACTTTTGTCCACCCCCTTTTTTATGTTTGGTGTGGATTTATATCCAATTTGGCTTTAGGACAATTCTTTTTGTGTTTTTTCATTGAAGACAAATTAAATGAAGATAATAATACCAAAGAATTTGTGATTGCAATCATTTTCAGGAAGAAACGGAGTATTATCTGACAGAATTGCAGGGGTGTCAATACTTTCGGCCACAACTGTATAAGGCAATCTGTAACAAATATACGCTTACCTCATATACACTGGCGTTCAAAATGAGAGAACAATGTATGATCACTTGATTTTTCAGACAGAATGTAATCTACATTGATCAGTATTTGACGGTTTTTATGTAAGGAGCACACCATGCCACTAGAGCAGTGGTTTACAAAATAAACGTAGTATATCAATTTAAAATCTTTATTTTATACAAAATGTGATGGTCATAATAATTAGAGAATAGCAATGACTGTAGCGCAGAGAAAAATTAAAACTAAATGTTGTGAAGATTACAACAGTCACCAATCAGTAGGAAGGGTACAGGTCTTTGCTTTGAATGACTTCAGCACATCTGTGGCCACAGGACTTCACTAGTCACTCACACTGCTCTGGTGTGATTTTGGTCCACTCTTCTTCCAGTCTCTTCCACAGTTCTGTAACAGTTGTGGGTTTCTTGGCCATAACTCCAGAGGAGTTCTATTGGCTTTAGTTCAGGACTCTGGGCGGCCATTTCATAGTTTCAATGTTTTCTGTTTCAAGGAACTGCTTTATCTGTTTTGCATTGCCCTGCATAAAATTTGCTAACTTATTGAGTGCTGAATGCAAGTAAGGAATCACACTTGAAGAAGGTTCTGATTCACACTTGCACTCATTCTGCCATGTAGCTGTATGACAGGTCCAACACCAGTAGCAGAAGACATTCCACAAATCCTGACTCTTCATCCACCACCTTTCACTGATTTTTTTACACACTTTGGGTTCAGTCTTTCCCCAGTTTGTCGACGAACATAATGTTTCCCACAGACCCATATATGTTAAACTTGCTTTCATCACTAAAATGAACTGTGGCCCTCTTCTCCTGTATCCACACAATATGCTCCTAACTAGAGATGAGTCTAGCCTTTTGATTCTTTTGGCTAATTAGAGGTTTGGTCACTTCAGAGTGGACTTTCAGTCCAAATTCTCTTAAATGATGTAAAACTGTATGGCGAGACAAATCCTTACCCTCTCCAGTGCTGCACTGGTAAACTATTCCAGCTGCAGTGTAGAAATGATTACTCTTGCAGATTTTCTGCCTTAGACTGTCAACTCTTGCATTTGACTGTTGAGGGCGACCAGCCTTGTATGAGATCTCGAAAGAGTTTTTGATGTTGTAAAGATGCAATATTCTACAAATCACAGAATTGGAACGACCAACTTCTGTTGCTTTGGCTTTCCTCTGGACAACCTGATGCTGGATTGTTACAGTCATATTGGAATGGCCCACCATTTTTGCAAAGTGAGTGCAAACTGGAAAGTTAGGCTTCCAGTTAAATAAGGTTTATCAGATAATTATGAAAATTAGCATCGGTAGCCAGATTAACACCAATACCTTCCAGGTATCTGAAAGTGTTCTCTAATTTTGATCAGTGTTCTTTTTTATTTACCTCATTTCATTTTTATTCTATGCTTTATAATATATAGAGTCAATGTAATAAACATACAATATTGCTAATTTACTCATGTTAGGATATTTTCACATAGGACAGCCCAATGAGCTTAACATTAAGGAACTTGTGTGTTGTTCTCTAATTTTGATTGTCATTGTATAAGGTTCTATATACATCTCCTGTCACATTTTCTCAGAAAGGTACATGACTGCCCCAGGAAAATATTATGAAACATGTAATGAAAATCAAAACGATATGGAAATTACTATTAGAATCTCATTGACATTTTAGTCCAATAGCTACAGTTGAAACCAGAAGTTTACATACACTACAAAAAAGACCATATGCATATTTTGTTCACTATCTGACATGAAATCAAAATAAATCTTTTCAATTTCAGGTCAATTAGGATTACCATAATTATTTATATTTGCCACACACCAGAATAATGAGAGAGATAATATTTTAAGGCATTTTTATTACTTTCTGCAAAGTCAAAAATGTACATACATGTCATTAGTATTTAGTACCATTGCCCTTAAACTGTAGGACTTGGGTCAAATATTTTGAATATCCTTCCACAAGCGTCCAACAATAGTTGGTAGGAATTTGGGCCCATTCCTCCTGACAGAACCGGTGTAACTGAGCCATATTTGTAAGTCGCCTTGCTCACACCAACCTTTTGAGCTTTGCATATAGATTTTCAAAAGGATTGACATCAGAGCTTTGTGATGGCCACTCCAAAACATTGACTTTATTATCCTTAAGCCACTTAGTAACCAGTTTGGCAGTATGCTACTTGTCATTGTCCATTTAAAAGACCCATTTCCGCCCAAGCTTTAACTTCCTGGCTGATGTCTTGAGATGTTTCTTCAGTATTGCCACATAATCTTCTTTCCTCATGATGCCCTCTATTTTGTGAAGTGCACCAGTCCTTCCTGCAGCAAAATAACCGCAAAACAAGGATGTTGCCAACCCGGAGTTTCATAGTTGAATGGTGTTCTTTTCAGCCTCCGCCATTATCTTCACAAGGTCTTTTGCTTTTGTTCTTGGGTTGATATGCACGTGTTGGACCAAAGCACGCTCAACTCTGGGACACAGATGCGTCTCCTTCCTGAGCGGTATGATGGCTGGACATTCACATCTTGTTTGTACTTGCTGAAAATTGCATCCAAGGATGAACCAGACATGTGTAAGTCCACAATTCTCTTCCTGATATCTTGGCTGATTTATTTAGACTTTCCCATGTATCAACACAGAGAACTGTGTTTCAGGTGTGTATTAAAATACATCCGTAGGTGTGTATCTAATTAACTCAGATGTTGCCAATAAACCTATCAGAAGCTTCCAAAACAAATTACTTCATCATATGAGCTGTCCCAAATTGTTTAAAAGAATAGAAATCTTAGTTTAAGTAAACTTGTGACTTTGTAGAAAGTAATAATAATGCCTTAAAACATTCTATCTCATTATTCTGGTATTTGGCAAATACAAATATTTATGGTAATCCTAATTGACCTAAAACGGGAAAGGTTTATTCTGATTTCATGTCAGATAGTGAGAAAAACATGTATATGTGTCTTTTTATATAGTCTATGTAAACTTCTGGTTTCATCCGTACTTACTTGTATATTGTGTACTGCTAAAGTTGTGCATATATCATGTATTTACTGGATGTTCCTGATTTTTCAAATCTTTGTGTTCAATGCAGTCCTATGCTCAGGATGTCGTTCATTGTCTTCTCCTCCCGGGCAACAACAATCATGAAGCTGACTGAAAAAAGGTAAAGCACTGATTTGATACACCCACCTGTAGATAGTGACTTTGCATAATTTTTGGTTGGCATTATGAGATTTCATACTCCAAAAATGGGCCTAATGTTGTCCTTGGGTTCTGTGGAACCTGAAAACTGAAACAGTTTAATCGATGTTTTATTACACAAAGTTCAGATTATGCTTTGGGGGATCATATATCTACTTTTATTTAATTTTTTAATTAATATTTTTCATTTTTATATTTATTTTTATTTATTTTTATTTTATTTTCCATTTTCTATTTATTTTTTCATTATCATTTTTCACATTTTCAAAAACTTATACACTTTTTCTTTTTTACATGCTCATCAATTTAATTCCTACATAAAAATCAATAAAATTCCATACACTTTACACGCATTTCATACTAATTTTTGTTAATAATTGGGATATGAATGAATAGTTCATCTATACACTAATAAAACTAATATAACTCACATATTCATACATCTTGTTGTAGATATACTTTTATTAAACATACACAGGTTAGTTTGGTACATCTTCCCCTTTAAAATGTTGTATTTACACAGCACAGTTGGTCCAGGCGTAAGCAAAACTTTGCCATCTGCAGTACGCATGCGCGCTTCGTCTGCGGCCGTGGTGATTAGGTGGCATGGTGAGGTGTCTATTCCAAGTTGCTTCCCTGCCCTCCTCCTGACCCATCAGGGGGTGGATACCGGGGAGTAACATCAGTCGCTGAGCCCGGCAGTCTGGTCCTGGCGGCATGGGCTAAGCTCCATTAAATGCGCACCTGCATTTTATTAGGACATTCCACTATAAAAAGGATGCATTACACATCAGCGGCACCCTCAAGAAGAAGCCCCCAAAGACGAAATGCGTCAGGGTGACCCCCGCATCCACTTAGGAACGGTAATTATATCACCAACTGAGGTGCCATAAATGCAGGGCACTTGTCCAGCCTCAGTGTGTGCTTTGATTGAGAACCCACATCTTATCCTTAATATGCATTTTGTACAGTTGATACAAAGCCTTTGTTGGTCACAGGCTGTTAGGATTTTCCTAATTGTGCATAGAGTGATACTGATAATATCTATAATATTGTTTTTCAGTTTAACCCCTTGTTAGGAGCCCCTCTTTTGGTTGAAGTATTAAGTAATTGTGTATAACGATGTAGTGAAATATGTATCTCAGGGACTGGACACTAGAACAGTAAGGGGTCTATCCCATGTCCATCCACAAGAGGTCACAACCTGCTTTATATAAGCACACACTAACTTCGCAGTCACACTGACTCCAGTCTCCCCTGGGGGCAACCTGCCAGCAGGGCAATAAATTCACACATATTGGGAGCCTCAAAGAGGAATAGAATTGATAAGAGAGAAGCCATCTCAAATAGCGAGCTTCAAACAGACCCACAGATGGAAAGCAAAATCAGGAGACCTAATCAGAAGACAAAGAACATTTTAAAACATAATATATGCATAGCTAAATTAGTGAGTGTCCAATCATAGACCCAGAAGTAGAATGCTAAACTAGAAGGCCGGTCTAGAATCTGACTTCCCCAGTCTGAGTCTATATCTGGGCTCTCGCAGCTAAAGCCCCTTGTCACAGAGATGGGTCAGCCAAAGCTGCTGTGATCATCCTTCCAAACCTCTGCTCTCCCCATTGGGCAACTGAAGCCAAAGTTTAGGTTTCTGTAAGTTTCTCCTTTTTATTTAATTGTTTGCATATGTGTATGTCATTTTATTATTTCTATTTTTTATACCTTCTTTGTAAGCACTGTACTTTTTATATTAAAGCTTAAAACTTTAATAAGTCTGAACCTTGTATGCTCTAAGAATGTTGTTAATTGTCTGATAAGTCTTAGTTTAGGGGAACACATCGGCCCCCCCAAAATCCGATGGGTGGTGGCAGCATGTGTGAAGCGGGGTGTGATTGATGCTCCCTTTCAGCATAGGACAGAGGTCGAGTGCTGCATTGAGTGAGAGGAGATAGATTAACCCTTACAGGTGCAACCCAAGTCATGTGCTGAGAAGTGGGTACGTGACAACCGGTAGCGTTAAATAGTCAGAGCCCCTTACCATATAGGAAAGCGGATCCCTCCTATATTTTTTGGCTTATGGGAGAATTGCATTGTTTGATTGTTTTAGGGTCTGACACTAGTTGTTTACACTAACATGACTCACCCTTTAATTAAATAAAAGTTTATTTTATGTTATTTTCACATAGGTGTGAGTCACACACACACTAGGTGGATATTTTCTTAAGTTACTTACTACCACACTGTACTTTATTTATTTTTTGGTGGGGTCATGAATAATTGCACATTTGTTGATTTAAGTGAATTTTCACACTTTTTAGCACATTGATATATATTATTGATTTGGATAACTTTGCTGTGTGTTATTAGTTTGATTTTTTCTCATATAGACTATTTTAATTTAATTATTATGATTTATAGGGGAAATTCTCAAACACATTAACCCCCCCTTTTTTATTCACTGTACACTAGATTTATGTTCACTACCTAATATAGTCGACCCTTTAAACCAAAAACTCCACCTTTGATCAGTGATCCAGATAAAGTGAGGAAATAAACTGCTTTTTCCACCATTTTAAACGTATAATCGGTATACACCATCTAAAGGGTTTTCCTAGATACACTTAAAGCACTTTAAACATATTGTATCAACTGTATTTATTTTGATTATTCTACAGATTTTTAAATATAATTTGGGTTCCTTTCTTTCCGTTTGATGTATGGTATTATCTGGATGCATTGAATTCATGGTGTTTTTTATTCTCTTTATCTATTATATAAAACCCGAAGGCCACTTCCGCCCAAAATCCGCTTCCGCTTCCGTGATGGCCTCCCTCCTGTGTCCAACTCCGGAACCGGAAGCACCAGACCCACGAGCGGCGCCACCGGCCCTGCACAGAGCCCCGTCTGCGGCCGCCCACATCCCGCCCACAGCCCTGCAGCTCACCGCCCACCAACATCCGCCAACCGGCCCGGAACGAGTGTGGGGCCTCCGCCGGCACAGCTCCCAGTCCTGCCGCTCTCTCCACAGACCGGCTGACGCTCCTCCATCACCCAGCTAGCCCCGCCCACACTCCGCCCCCGGCCTCCGGAACCGCCAACAGCACTGCCGCTGCCCGCCGCCCGCCAACAGCCCAGTAAGTCTTCCGCCACCCTCGCTCCGCTCTCCTCGCCACCTCCAGCCCTCCTCTGCCCCTCCAGCCCTGCTCTGCCCCCTCCAGCCCTGCTCTGCACCCTCCAGCCCTGCTCTGCACCCTCCAGCCCTGCTCTGCACCCTCCAGCCCTGCTCTGCACCCTCCAGCCCTGCTCTGCACCCTCCAGCCCTGCTCTGCACCCTCCAGCCCTGCTCTGCACCCTCCAGCCCTGCTCTGCCCCCTCCAGCCCTGCTCTGCCCCCTCCAGCCCTGCTCTGCCCCCTCCAGCCCTGCTCTGCACCCTCCAGCCCTGCTCTGCACCCTCCAGCCCTGCTCTGCACCCTCCAGCCCTGCTCTGCACCCTCCAGCCCTGCTCTGCACCCTCCAGCCCTGCTCTGCCCCCTCCAGCCCTGCTCTGCACCCTCCAGCCCTGCTCTGCACCCTCCAGCCCTGCTCTGCACCCTCCAGCCCTGCTCTGCACCCTCCAGCCCTGCTCTGCACCCTCCAGCCCTGCTCTGCACCCTCCAGCCCTCACTGCTGACCCCTGAGCCCTCACTGCTGACCCCTCAGCCCTCACTGCTGACCCCTGAGCCCTCACTGCTGACCCCTGCGCCCTCACTGCTGACCCCTGAGCCCTCACTGCTGACCCCTGAGCCCTCACTGCTGACCCCTGAGCCCTCACTGCTGACCCCTGCGCCCTCACTGCTGACCCCTGCGCCCTCACTGCTGACCCCTGCGCCCTCACTGCTGACCCCTGCGCCCTCACTGCTGACCCCTGCGCCCTCACTGCTGACCCCTGCGCCCTCACTGCTGACCCCTGAGCCCTCACTGCTGAGCCCTCACTGCTGACCCCTGAGCCCTCACTGCTGACCCCTGAGCCCTCACTGCTGACCCCTGAGCCCTCACTGCTGACCCCTGAGCCCTCACTGCTGACCCTGAGCCCTCACTGCTGAGCCCTCACTGCTGACCCCTGAGCCCTCACTGCTGACCCCTGAGCCCTCACTGCTGACCCCTGAGCCCTCACTGCTGACCCCTGAGCCCTCACTGCTGACCCCTGCGCCCTCACTGCTGACCCCTGCGCCCTCACTGCTGACCCCTGCGCCCTCACTGCTGACCCCTGAGCCCTCACTGCTGAGCCCTCACTGCTGACCCCTGAGCCCTCACTGCTGACCCCTGAGCCCTCACTGCTGACCCCTGAGCCCTCACTGCTGACCCCTGAGCCCTCACTGCTGACCCCTGAGCCCTCACTGCTGACCCCTGAGCCCTCACTGCTGACCCCTGAGCCCTCACTGCTGACCCCTGAGCCCTCACTGCTGACCCCTGAGGCTGCGCCCTCACTGCTGACCACTGAGCCTGCGCCCTCACTGCTGACCCCTGAGCCCTCACTGCTGACCCCTGCGCCCTCACTGCTGACCCCTGCGCCCTCACTGCTGACCCCTGAGCCCTCACTGCTGACCCCTGCGCCCTCACTGCTGACCCCTGCGCCCTCACTGCTGACCCCTGCGCCCTCACTGCTGACCCCTGCGCCCTCACTGCTGACCCCTGCGCCCTCACTGCTGACCCCTGCGCCCTCACTGCTGACCCCTGCGCCCTCACTGCTGACCCCTGCGCCCTCACTGCTGACCCCTGCGCCCTCACTGCTGACCCCTGCGCCCTCACTGCTGACCCCTGCGCCCTCACTGCTGACCCCTGCGCCCTCACTGCTGACCCCTGCGCCCTCACTGCTGACCCCTGCGCCCTCACTGCTGACCCCTGAGCCCTCACTGCTGACCCCTGAGCCCTCACTGCTGACCCCTGCGCCCTCACTGCTGACCCCTGCGCCCTCACTGCTGACCCCTGCGCCCTCACTGCTGACCCCTGAGCCCTCACTGCTGAGCCCTCACTGCTGACCCCTGAGCCCTCACTGCTGACCCCTGAGCCCTCACTGCTGACCCCTGAGCCCTCACTGCTGACCCCTGAGGCTGCGCCCTCACTGCTGACCACTGAGCCTGCGCCCTCACTGCTGACCACTGAGCCCTCACTGCTGACCCCTGAGCCCTCACTGCTGACCCCTGAGCCCTCACTGCTGACCCCTCACTGCTGACCCCTGAGCCCTCACTGCTGACCCCTGAGCCCTCACTGCTGACCCCTGAGCCCTCACTGCTGACCCCTGAGCCCTCACTGCTGACCCCTGAGCCCTCACTGCTGACCCCTGAGCCCTCACTGCTGACCCCTCAGCCCTCACTGCTGACCCCTGAGCCCTCACTGCTGACCCCTGAGGCTGCGCCCTCACTGCTGACCACTGAGCCTGCGCCCTCACTGCTGACCACTGAGCCCTCACTGCTGACCCCTGCGCCCTCACTGCTGACCCCTGCGCCCTCACTGCTGACCCCTGCGCCCTCACTGCTGACCCCTGAGCCCTCACTGCTGACGCCCCTGCGCCCTCACTGCTGACCCCTGCGCCCTCACTGCTGACCCCTGCGCCCTCACTGCTGACCCCTGCGCCCTCACTGCTGACCCCTGCGCCCTCACTGCTGACCCCTGCGCCCTCACTGCTGACCCCTGCGCCCTCACTGCTGACCCCTGCGCCCTCACTGCTGTCCCCTGCGCCCTCACTGCTGACCCCTGCGCCCTCACTGCTGACCCCTGCGCCCTCACTGCTGACCCCTGCGCCCTCACTGCTGACCCCTGCGCCCTCACTGCTGACCCCTGCGCCCTCACTGCTGACCCCTGAGCCCTCACTGCTGACCCCTGAGCCACCGCCCTCACTGCTGACCCCTGAGCCACCGCCCTCACTGCTGACCCCTGAGCCACCGCCCTCACTGCTGACCCCTGAGCCAACCGCCCTCACTGCTGACCCCTGAGCCACCGCCCTCACTGCTGACCCCTGAGCCACCGCCCTCACTGCTGACCCCTGAGCCACCGCCCTCACTGCTGACCCCTGAGCCACCGCCCTCACTGCTGACCCCTGAGCCACCGCCCTCACTGCTGACCCCTGAGCCACCGCCCTCACTGCTGACCCCTCAGGCTGCGCCCTCACTGCTGACCCCTCAGGCTGCGCCCTCACTGCTGACCCCCTCAGGCTGCGCCCTCACTGCTGACCCCTGCGCCCTCACTGCTGACCCCTGCGCCCTCACTGCTGACCCCTGCGCCCTCACTGCTGACCCCTGCGCCCTCACTGCTGACCCCTGCGCCCTCACTGCTGACCCCTGCGCCGCTCCCTGCTACTGCTGACCCCTGCGCCCTCACTGCTGACCCCTGCGCCCTCACTGCTGACCCCTGCGCCCTCACTGCTGACCCCTGCGCCCTCACTGCTGACCCCTGCGCCCTCACTGCTGACCCCTGCGCCCTCACTGCTGACCCCTGCGCCCTCACTGCTGACCCCTGCGCCCTCACTGCTGACCCCTGAGCCCTCACTGCTGACCCCTGAGCCCTCACTGCTGACCCCTGAGCCCTCACTGCTGACCCCTGCGCCCTCACTGCTGACCCCTGCGCCCTCACTGCTGACCCCTGAGCCTGCGCCCTCACTGCTGACCCCTGAGCCTGCGCCCTCACTGCTGACCCCTGAGCCTGCGCCCTCACTGCTGACCCCTGAGCCTGCGCCCTCACTGCTGACCCCTGAGCCTGCGCCCTCACTGCTGACCCCTGAGCCTGCGCCCTCACTGCTGACCCCTGAGCCTGCCCCCCTCACTGCTGACCCCTGAGCCTGCCCCCTCACTGCTGACCCCTGAGCCTGCCCCTCACTGCTGACCCCTGAGGCTGCGCCCTCACTGCTGACCCCTGAGGCTGCGCCCTCACTGCTGACCCCTGAGGCTGCGCCCTCACTGCTGACCCCTGAGGCTGCGCCCTCACTGCTGACCCCTGAGGCTGCGCCCTCACTGCTGACCCCTGAGGCTGCGCCCTCACTGCTGACCCCTGAGGCTGCGCCCTCACTGCTGACCCCTGAGCCACCGCCCTCACTGCTGACCCCTGAGCCACCGCCCTCACTGCTGACCCCTGAGCCACCGCCCTCACTGCTGACCCCTGAGCCACCGCCCTCACTGCTGACCCCTGAGCCACCGCCCTCACTGCTGACCCCTGAGCCACCGCCCTCACTGCTGACCCCTGAGCCACCGCCCTCACTGCTGACCCCTGAGCCACCGCCCTCACTGCTGACCCCTGAGCCACCGCCCTCACTGCTGACCCCTGAGCCACCGCCCTCACTGCTGACCCCTGAGCCACCGCCCTCACTGCTGACCCCTGAGCCACCGCCCTCACTGCTGACCCCTGAGCCACCGCCCTCACTGCTGACCCCTGAGCCACCGCCCTCACTGCTGACCCCTGAGCCACCGCCCTCACTGCTGACCCCTGAGCCACCGCCCTCACTGCTGACCCCTGAGCCACCGCCCTCACTGCTGACCCCTGAGCCACCGCCCTCACTGCTGACCCCTGAGCCACCGCCCTCACTGCTGACCCCTCAGCCACCGCCCTCACTGCTGACCCTGAGCCACCGCCCTCACTGCTGACCCCTGAGCCACCGCCCTCACTGCTGACCCCTGAGCCACCGCCCTCACTGCTGACCCCTGAGCCACCGCCCTCACTGCTGACCCCTGAGCCTGCGCCCTCACTGCTGACCCCTGAGCCACCGCACTCACTGCTGACCCCTGAGCCACCGCCCTCACTGCTGACCCCTGAGCCACCGCCCTCACTGCTGACCCCTGAGCCACCGCACTCACTGCTGACCCCTGAGCCACCGCACTCACTGCTGACCCCTGAGCCACCGCACTCACTGCTGACCCCTGAGCCACCTGTACACACACAATTAATTTCACCGCACTCCCCTAACTATTACTAAATAAACTATATATATATATTCTAGACTACCCGATTCTTCAGAATCGGGCTGCCATCTAGTCATGTAATAATTGTACTAAGTATTATGTTTTTAAATTTGTACCAATAAAACAATTGATTTTATACCTCAATCGGGCTATAAACTCATTCTTTGTAGGTTGTTTTTGGATCATATATCTAGTAGCAGATGTTCTGCAAGGCAGGAAACATTGGGTCAAGGTTTCCACATACTAAAATGGTGTGGACATGCAAAATCTTCATCCCTGCCATAATTGTGTCTTCTGTCTTATTAAAATGATTTTTGGTGGGTACAGTATCGATAAAAAATGTTACCATTCATTGTGGTTGTGTTTATGTCCTTCACAGAGAACTGATACGCCTTGGCCTCCAGAAGCTTTATAATGAGGTGCCTGGAGGTGACACTTTTATGCATGAAGGTTTTAAAATGGTAACTAAAGTTGTTATTTTTTTTGTTTAAAAGTTGTCAAATCTTTAGATCCTGGCTCATAATTTTTTTTAATACATATGCAAAGTTGGTTAACTGAGTTAAACATATTTTAGTGACAATCAAAAGTCATCTCATTACTGGTCATAGACTCAATCTACAAGATCTCTGCAATGTGTATAAAGCCTAGTGGTCCCTCAACTAAGATACCAGTGAAGCTGATAGTGGAACCAAATGCCCTATTATGGTATACAACATCATATACAGGGGTCATCTGCTTAAGAATCCCCTCTGTGATTGAGAGCAAAGTGAACCTGGCACAACCATGTACAACAAGGCAATTTGACTTCTACAACATTACCTGATAGTATTATAGGGCTTGATCTGAGTGATCGTTCGATAGTCACAATGAATCTTGTAATGGAATATTTGTCCCATATTTCTGGAAAATTCTTTTTTTTTTCTCATAGAGGGGTTGTGCTACAAACATTTGTACATTTTAATAGATCTCAGATTAAAAATAAGTTCCACAATTTCATGTGTTGAAAAATAAGTTCCTGTCCCTAGATCCTCTTATAAATGTGCCCTTATCCAATGTATGTATCCAACCATGAGCAACCATGCAGGAACGGGTGGGATATACTACTGCTCCTGTGCACGGGGGTGGAAGTAAAAGAGAGAAGACAGACATTACAGCCGGAGATCATAGCTGATTCTTTCTGTGATGTAAGACAAGTTTTTAAATAGACAATATATTTTTTTATAACAGAAAGATTGAGCTGTGATCCCCTGCTGTAATGTCTGTATATTCTTTAACTTCTTAAGAAGTTATGGATTACCAACTTTAGATTTTGTTAAAAAAAATGCTTTATTAACAAACCATTAAAAAGGTCAAGGACCTACATAGAAAGACATTACAAAAGGACAAATGTTTGAATCCAAAGAAAGTGTGATAGGGGGAGACTAAATTTCCCTCATTTGTTTGCACCTACCTATCAATGGGGGATTTTCACCCTAACTGTTTTGGTGCCTCCATACCTCGTCGGCTGTCCCTTATCTTTATTCTGTTTTCCCTAATAAGGGTTCCTAAGGAGAAGAAACACTCCCAATGCCACTTAACTTAATAACGTTGATTGTGGTTTTATAGGGGACGTCACACGTTTTTTTCTTTTTTAGATTCAAAATTGATGTGTGTACTTCTCCAATCTTGACGCTTTTCGTCTGATCTTATACTGTCAAACTCATCAGAAGGTGGAGTGATTGAAAATGGCTTGCCTAAGAGGTTAAAAAAAACAAACAGAAAGCAAATGAAAATCTGGCTTTTATGTTTACTAGGGATGAGCGAGTACCATAGTAATCGGAATCGCTATACCCGCAACGAGTAGGTCTTGGTACTCGCTACTCGTTGCGAGTATAGCGATTTTGAGTACTTTTGCAGTGTATCAATAAATACACTGCAAAAGTCCTGTAAAAGAGATGCAGAGTCGCTACAAAATAAAAACATCGGATACTCACCTTAACCGAACGCTGCAGCGGGACCGGCCAATGGACATCTATGCATGTTAAAGGACCTTACACTCTCCCAGCCAATCAGATGCCGCCACGTCACAATTACGTGATCGCTATCGGCCACCTGATTGGCCAGATGGAAAGGTTCTCGGTGTACCTGAGAGGACATGTATCTGGCTTACTTTCTCCGAAGTACGTTATTCCAATCACATTTTCTGGGTGAAGGCTTTACAACCTCCAAAACCCAGAACTTAAGGCAATCAGATTTTCCGCCATGCATCTCATGTACATGTCTTCACACAGCGGCGTCTCTTATATGTTTTATGTCTCCGAGGTGCTCACCCAGACGCTTTCTCAACTCTCTCGAATTTTTCCAATGTAATCCAATGGGAATGAGCAAGTAATGATATATATAACGCCCTGTGTACTGCAATTGGAAAAACTTTGAGACTCATAAGTTTTCTTAGTTGCAGAACTAGTTATTGATTTTGAAGGGGACACTCAAGGGCAGAACTTACAGTGTCCACACCTAAAAGTTCCTACTATTTTTAACTTACCAAGCCATGTAGGTGGTGGTTTTTGGCCCTGATAATGACTATGTACAAGCCTATCGTCTATGGATCTTCCTTTTCTAAAGGTTATTGCAGGATAAGAAGGTATCAGGTCCTTCAATTCAGGATCCGCTTGCAGTATACCCCAATGCCTTCTAAGAAGTCCTACAACGTCCTTGTTATGAGAGTCATAAGTACCTATTATCCTAATCCTGGATGCACTAGCATCCTGCCTTTTTGTCTCGTTCGTTGTCAAGAGAGATACCCTCGTCCGTGTCATAGCATTTTTATATGCTGCTGACAGGACTTTTTTTGGAGTACCCTCTATCAAGGAACCTATGTTTCATTTGTCCTGACTGTTCTTGGAACTCATCCATTCGAGAACAATTCCTTCGTAAATATTCTTTTACTTCCTCTCCTGCCCATGAGTTGTGATATTGTAAGGTCGTCACCTCCTAGACTGGTTTAAGCATGCTATGACTTTAAGAGACAGTGTTTCTGACCCGCCCCAGGGCCGTGGGGTACTCCGTTCCGGGCGTTGATTTACGGAGGATGTCACGGGGACCTGTGCCCAGTCCCATTGCCCTGGTGGTCGTTGAAAGTCAGTAAAAATAATAAAAATAAAAGTAGTTTGTGACGCCACCTACGGTTCCGGTATGGCTACAGGAGCTGCGGGTCAGACCTCCAGGGTGATGGTAGAGCAGCCAGATGGTTTACACTCCCCGTAGGTGAAACAGGATTCCCGGGGCAGTTGTTTAAGATAGGAGTTGCAGGACAGTCTATGGAGGGAGCAGGATCAGGGGCCGCAATATCAGTCTCACACAGGGTTAAGGTTTTCGTACCTTTACTGTTGCAAGGTACCGTCTCTGGTGTTACAGGCCCAGGTGATATGGAAGCAGTTCGGGATCTCCACACCCGGTGAGTTCTGAGGCCTCCCTGTGGTGCTGTGTCTGTTCTCGTCCTAGGATGCCTAAAGCTAGGCCCTGACCCTCTCCTACCAGCTTCACCTGTATGGTAGGCAGCAGGAGCTCTTCTGCAGGGCACCACTGCACTCTCTGCAGCTCTGTGATGTGTCTTTGCCTTCAGGTGCTGCATTGGCCAGGAGATCTGGAGTCTCCTTGGCCTCCAGTCTCTACTACTGGGCGGTTAGATCCCTTGCAGTCTCGGACGCTGTTGTCCAGGGTTTTGCACTCTTTCTCTCGTGCGAACCGGTATGGCTCCACTCCCCCTTACTACTCCTCCTTGCCTCCGTCCATCGCTCTAGGGTCCTTCACACTGGTTAATGGGTCTCACTGCCACAGGCTTAACGCAGCTCCGTCACCAGGATGTCTTCACAGTCCTCCCTGGAACTGCACTGCCTGGCTCCGCTTCCAGGACTGAATTTATAGGGGACCTCACCTGAAACAGGTTTGTAGTGCTCCCCCTTCAGGTCTGAAGTGGAAAGTGTTGTTTGTGGACTTACCTGATGTGGAGATCTTCTCTGCCCCAGGTGTATCTGTGGCAACCGGACCCTGGGGTGCGACATTTCCCTGCATCCTGAGTTTTGTGGATTAGTTGCTTCCCCTCATTGAACTGTGCATGTAGTTTGATTGATACATGTTAGAAAGTGCAGGGAGCAGAGAAGGTGAAAGTGAATGTAAAAGAGCTGAGGGAGAAAGACAGGAGAAGACTGCTAAACTGAGTTTATGAGAGAGAAAAAGGACACCTTACCTAGAAGTGTCCAGGTACTTGGGCTTTGGGAAAGGCACGATGCTGGCAGATAGAGTGACTGTGGTTTAGACTGTGAAAGAGCCCTGGTTATCGCTGAGCAGTACCGAACTGAGAAGTTCCAGAGGTTGGTGATTCTCAACAGGACTCAGAGACCTAATCCAGAGGACGCAGAGGCGTGATCCAGAGGACCAAGGGCTTCCGGGACCATGAAGGAAAAAGAAAGTTTTTCCCCTGCTCTACAAGGAAGGAAGTGCGCACCGATGAGCATCACACATCAAGCTCCGGGACTGGACTCATTTCTCCTGCATTATTGTGTGCCTTTACTGTGTGTGCACACATTAGGGTGTAGTATAAACCTCCGTAGCCAGATCATGGTAGCCGTGTGGCTTGAGTAAGGTTGTAGGTGTACTGTAGTTTCGTATACTTCTTGCTTTACAAATCTACTGTTTAATATTCGTTTGTAATAGTTGGGGTGATGTGTGCCTAAGTGCCCCTGCTAGGAACTGTGATTGTTAATTATGTTTTTGCCACAGTGTACCCCCCCATCTGAATCTGCTTTATCATTACCTGTTCCTGCCGGTTACTAAACCTTCCCTAGGTTCTGCAACCTTGTCTTGTGTACCGTAATTGAACCCTTCATTGTGGTGATACTTTGGCCATCACTTTAATATATCCAACCTGTTCCTGTATGGTCGGAAATACACATTACACATGTATACATTTTTAAGAATATCTGGGGACAGGAACATATCTTTTTTACACATGCGATTGTGGAACTTTTATTTTTATTCTAAGATTGATTAATTAAAATGTACAATTGTTTGTGGCACAACTCCTTTAAATGCATGTATGTAGTACAAATCTAATTTTACATTTAAAAATGTTGCACCCTTTATTTCCTGCACATTCAACTTTAATCTGTTTTGTGGTCATAAAAGAAGGGATCAGATAAAAAGAGATAAAGAAGTTACAAACTCCCTATTGGTGCTTCATAGCAGGCAGACTGAAGCTCAGTTTAGTCAGTCTGCAGCCAACAATAGACAGTACAACACAGAGGCTATTTAAGGCAAACAGTGAACATTTTTATTAAAATCCAATGCAAATATGATTTTTATCTCCAATCACATGCATTTAAGTTAAATAAAAGAAGATGGACAACCCCTTTAAGTGAGGCACTTCTCAAATGCATATTCACTGCAGATGAAGTGTCAATATCTCCTAGCATTCACCCCTTTTATTATCACACCACAAAGTTCCTGAAGGCATGTAGTGTTAGTGCAAGAAATGTTTCCAGTTGACTCATCTAATTTGAAATCACAACTCATCCTGAATATGTCTTGCAGGCAAATGAGCAGATCAATCAGGAGAATAGTGGAAGTAAGTTATTGGTATATTTTATATTTATCATAATTATTATAGAAAAATGCATGTAATAAAAAAAACAAGGCATAAAAAAAACATAAGGTATAAGCCACCTCTGTACCACACTAAAGTCTACTACAATAAACACCAAAAAGTAAAAAACACTGCATGTACACCAAAAAAGGACTTTCGCAACTCATGTTACAAAAGTAATACTTAGTTTTGCATATATGCAGTGGTGACGTCACAACAAAGAACTGCTGCAGCCAATCTCTGGTCTTAGCAGTAATGAAAAGGTATTTGGGCAAAGACGAGTGATCCCAGTGATTGGCTGCCTTGATCACGGTTGCTATATTCTTGTAAAAAGTGAGTCTTCATTTCCTATATGCACATGGAACACCATCTCTAGACATGACCAATGCAAATTTTTGGAGTGCTGACTGGTATTAGCGTAACTATAGTCCAATAGGCCACGTTGCAAAATCTGGACCTAGTTCCTACTCACAACACATGTTAGGCAGATGTATGGACCCATGTAGCGTTTCAAATCCTATAAAGACATATGAGTTGCCGACCCACCTCCTACTTTATTATGTAGTAATTCCCCTATCCTTTACTAATGTTTCACTTTCTGGATCCCTTCTTGGTAAATGTTGCCCCGTCCTGGTACAAATTTCCCCCATCTTGGTATATACATTTGTGGCCAAAAGTATTGACACCCCTGCAATTCTGTCAGATAATACTCAGTTTCTTCCTGAAAATGATTGCAATCACAAATTCTTTGGTATTATTATCTTCATTTAAATTGTCTTCAATGAAAAAACACAAAAAGAATTGTCCTAAAGCCAAATTGAATATAATTCCAACCAAACATAAAAAAGGGATGGACAAAAGTATTGGCACTGTTGGAAAATTCATGTGATGCTTCTCTAATTTGTGTAATTAACAGCACCTGTAACTTACCTGTGGCACCTAACAAATGTTGGCAATAACTAAATCACACTTGCAGCCAGCTGACATGGATTAAAGTTGACTCAACCTCTGTCCTGTGTCCTTGTGTGTACCACATTGAGCATGGAGAAAAGAAAGAAGACCAAAGAACTGTCTGAGGACTTGAGAAACCAAATTGTGAGGAAGCATGAGCAATCTCAAGGCTACAAGTCCATCTCCAAAGACCTGAATGTTCCTGTGTCTACCGTGCGCAGTGTCATCAAGAGGTTTAAAGCCCATGGCACTGTGGCTAACCTCCCTAGATGGTGGATAAAGATTCTCGACTAACATCCAAATAAGTTCAAGCTGCACTGCAGTCCGAGGGTACAACAGTGTCAACCCGTACTATCCGTCAGCGTCTGAATGAAAAGGGACTGTATTGTAGGATACCCAGGAAGACCCCACTTCTTACCCCAAGACATAAAAAAGCCAGGCTGGAGTTTGCCAAAACTTACCTGAGAAAGCCTACAACGTTTTGGAAGAATGTTCTCTGGTCAGATGAGACAAAAGTAGAGCTTTTTGGGCAAAGGCATCAACATAGAGTTTGCAGGAGAAAAAAAGAGGCATTCAAAGAAAAGAACACGGTCCTTACAGTCAAACATGGCGGAGGTTCCCTGATGTTTTGGGGTTGCTTTGCTGCCTCTGACACTGGACTGCTTGACCATGTGCATGGCATTATGAAATCTGAAGACTACCAACAAATTTTGCAGCGTAATGTAGGGCCCAGTGTGAGAAAGCTGGGTCTCCCTCAGAGGTCATGGGTCTTCCAGCAGGACAATGACCCAAAATACACTTCAAAAAGCACTAGAAAATGGTTTGAGAGAAAGCACTGGAGACTTCTAAGGTGGCCAGCAATGAGTCCAGATCTGAATCCCATAGAACACCTGTGGAGAGATCTAAAAATGGCAGTTTGGAGAAGGCACCCTTCAAATATCAGGGGCCTGGAACAGTTTGCCAAAGAAGAATGGTCTAAAATTCCAGCAGAGCATTGTAATAAACTCATTGATGGTTACCGGAAGCGATTGATCGCAGTTATTTTGGCTAAAGGTTGTGCAACCAAGTATTAGGCTGAGGGTGCCAATACTTTTGTCTGGCCCATTTTTGGAGTTTTGTGTGAAATGATCAATGTTTTGCTTTTTTCTTCATTCTCTTTTGTGTTTTTTCATTGAAGACAAATTAAATGAAGATAATAATACCAAAGAATTTGTGATTGCAATCATTTTCAGGAAAAACTGAGTATTATCTGACAGAATTGCAGGGGTGTCAATACTTTTGGCCACAACTGTATATGTTTATGCCCGACTCATGCTTTTAAATATATCCCCCATCCTGGTAAGAATTTCCCCCATTCTTCTAAATATGTCCCTTATTTTGGTAAATATGTTCCCCATACTGGTATATACATTGATGAACAAAAGGGTAACGATATTTTAAATTTTTTACTTTCAGGCTCTATATCTCACCAAAGCTTTGACCGTGAGACTACTTTCACTCTATAAACAATGACCTTGACTATACATAAATTTGATTTACAACTATTTAGCATATGGTTAGGTATGCAGATTCCTGTCATATCACTGCATTGTTACTGTTTTGCCCCTAAAAAAAAAAAATCTAAATTTAAATGTTTCCTTTGTGACTCACTTGTATTCAGCTTTTTCTTCAATTCCACCCACAAGTGTTCAATTGAGTTGAGGTCTGGGGACTGTGGGTGCCAATCCAGAACTTCTACTTTCTGCTATTGAACCATTTCTCTGCCAATCTCAACATATGTTTCAGGTCATTGTTCTTCTAGAACAGTGTTTCCCAACTCCAGTCCTCAAGGCACACCAACAGGTCATGTTTTCAGGGTTTCCTTAGGATTGCACAGGTGTTAGTTTAATCACTTGCACAGGGGATAATTCCATCATCTGTCTAATGATAAGGAAATCCTGAAAACATGACCTGTTGGTGTGCCTTGAGGACTGGAGTTGGGAAACACTGTTCTAGAATACTATGTTGTCCTTTTCATACCCATAGTACTCCAGTGTACAAAGTCACTTATCCTATTAGTTACTCATATATAGCTCAGCATTGAGATGACCATCAACCCTGGTCAAGTATCCAACCATTTTGGCTGTAAAACAACCCCATATCATCAATTTTTCAATCCATTATCCCCTTTTTCCCCTTGTTTCTTCCAGATGCATATGCACCTATCAGTGCCTAGTCTATTGACTTTCATCTCAAATTGACTGTTTTCAATCTTATGGTGTCCAATTTTTTTACTATTTTGAAAACCTGAACACTCTTTATGACGATATTAAAGTTGAATCTTCTCCTTTTTTCGGGCCCCCATTCCAGACTTGTGTAACGTGCGTCTGTGAACTCACTATTATGAAGCACAAGAGCCAATGTCCACAAACATGTTTGTTGCTCCCAAACTGATAGACCTTCTAATGAGCCGAAGTGTTGATATTTCACTTGAACGTCCACCTCTCGGCTTTTGAATGGATGCATGGACTTCATTTCGTATTCTTCCACCATGGCACTGGCATGATAAAATTTGGCAATTTTCTCCAGCCAAGAGACTACTATTGATGAGCTAGATGATGCTGATTCTTTTTACTTGGGAAATATTCTTTGTGGCTGCTCTTCTATTTGAAACAGTGACCTTTCGCTTGGGAATCAAGGTAATAACACAATTTATGTATGAGATAGCCAAGATGATTGTCTATAAAATGATGGTAGTCTCACGCTCAAAGCTGTATGGAGCCTGAAAATCAAAAGTTCAAAGCATTGTTACATTTTGCTTAGCAGTGCATTTCCCCGTCCTGGTATGCAGTCATGGCCGAAAGTGTTGGCATCTTTAAAATTGTATCAGAAAATGAATTATTTCTATGAGAAAATTATTAACGTTACACATTTTGTTGTAGACATGTTTATTTCCTCTGTGTGTATTTGAACAACAACTAAAAAAAACAGACAAAAAGACAAATTAGACATAATTTCACACAAAACTCCAAAAATTACCTCCAAAAAGTTGGTTATACACACTTTGGAACAAATACATTTTCAATAATTTCCTATAATCATCAATAAAATATGTATACCTCTCAAGTGCAATTTTGAACCACTCTCCTTTTGCAAACTACTTCAGGTCTCTCATATGTGAAGAGAGCCCTCTCCAACAGCAATTTTAAGATCTCTTCACAGATACTCAATGTATGGTGATTTAGTTCAGGACTAATTGCTGGCCCTTTCAGAATTCTCCAGAACTTCGTTTCCAACCATTTCTGGGGGCTTCCTAAACTATATGTGTGAGGTCATTGTCCTGCTGGAAGACCCATGACCTAAGACACAAACCAGCTTTCTGGTATCAGGGCTTACATTGTAATTCAAAATCCCTTGATAATCTTCAGATTTCATTATACCATCCACATAGTCCTAGAGGCTGAAAAACAACCCCAAAACATCTTTGAACCTCCACCATATTTGACTGTCGGTACTGTGTACTTTTCTTTGTAGGCTTCATTCAATTTTTGGTAAAGGGTAGAATGATGTTCTTTACCAAAAAGCTCTATCTTGGCCTAATCTGCAAAAAGACGCCTTCCCAGACAGATTTTGGCTCACTTAGATACATTTTGGCGAACCTGTGTTCAAGAACCTTAGTGTTCGAAATGCGTATGGCCTTTATGCACCCACACCTACTCCATGTCTGCATTGTTGCCTGAGACATCCTAATCGTTGTTTTCTGTTTTAAGGACATTTTTCTGAATAAAGCTTAAAGAATTTTTATTACCACCGTAGTGTGTGAGCTGGATCTAATTACGTCTTGTGAAACTGCAGTCTAGGTTTTATTTGTCTTTCTGCCAGCAGTGGGCCCCTCCTGGTTCTCTTGCAATAGCATTTCATTTCATTGAAATATTGATGGATAGTTCACGCTTAGACTGATGCACCCTGAATCTGCAGCACAGCTCAGATTTCTTTGGAACTTGATTGAGGCTGTTTATCCACCATCCGAACTATCCCTCGTTGCAACATTTCATCCATTTTTTTTGCCGCCCACATCCAGGGAGATTGGCTACAATGCTATAAACTTCTTGATTATCTCGAAGTGGACAAAGGAACATCAAGCTCTCTGGAGATGGACTTGTAACCTTGAGATTGTTAATAGTTTTCATCAAATTTGGTTCTCAGTCCTCAGACAGTTCCCTTCTCCTCCTTCTGTTCTCTGTGCTTAGTGTGAAACATATGATCCATACACACAAAACAAAGATTGAGTCTGCCAATGTTATCTAGTTTCAGGCATGATTTTGATATTGCCTACACATGTTACTTGCCACAGGTGGCTTTGGTTGAGCCTCTGTTTGGCTGGCAGTGTTAATTGCAGAGCATGGACCCTATGGCTCTCTGCTCAACAATGCATGTCAGTTGGATGTTTGTCATTAAAATCACATCCAGGTGAAATAGGTACTGGGGTTGGTAGGCTCCCTCCACCCGCCAGGCATGGTTGCTATCCTCAACAGCAATAGTTACCGTATTTTTCACTTGATAAGATGCACCTGATCGTAAGACGCACCCCCAAATTTGGTGAAGGAAAAGCGAAAAATTTTTTTTTAAATTTTAAATGGGGTCCGTCTTATAATGCCAGTGTCCGTCTTATAATCAGTATACATGTCCCTCATCCTGGTACATAAACCCCCCCATCCTGGTATCCTGGTATATATGCCCCCCCCATTCTAGTATATGTGTCCCTCCTCCTGGCATATGTGTCCCTCATCCTGGCATACATGTCCCCATCCTAGTATATATATCGCTCATCCTTGTATACATGTCTCTAATCCTGGTATATACGTCTCCATCCTGGTATATATATTGCTAATCCTGGTATACATGTCCCTCATCCTGCTATATATGTCCCCATCCTGTATATGCCCCCCATCCTGGTATATATATCCCTCATTATGGCATACATGTCCCCATCCTGTAAATATGGCCCCCCATCCTGTATATATACCCCCATCCTGGTATATACATCCCCCATCTTATCTATATGTTCCCCATCCTGTATATATGCCCCATCCTGAAAATATGTCCCCTCATCCTGTGTATATGCCCACATCCCCATCCTGTATATATGTCCCCATCCTGTTTATATGCCCCCATCCTGTTTATATGCCCCCATCCTTTTTATATGCCCCTATATATGGTCTTACAGATGGGGGAATTGCGGCTGCTGAGCGGGGGTGCTGGTGGCAGGCTCTGGAGGGTGAGGAGCACGGGTGCAGGGCCGGAGCAATGGAGATGTACCAGCGGCAATGACTGCTGGGTGCCGCCATGTTTTTTGTGGCCGGCTGCATTCACTATGTGCAGCCAGCCAGTAGAGACTTCAACAAAATGGCCGCGGCCATAAAGGAGACCTGCGGCCAATTGGAAGTCTCTACCGGCCGGCTGCACATACTGAATGCAGCCGCCCACAAAAGACATGGCGGCGCCCAGCGCTCGCTGCTGCCGGTACTCCCCTGGATCTACAGTCCAACACACATGCCCCTCACCCTCTGGAACCTGCCTCTGGCATCCCCGCTCGGTACCCGCACCACCTGCCCCGGTAATATGTAATTTTTAATTTTCTACATTCTCTTTTTAAGACGCACCCCCGTTTTTCCCCCAGATGGGGGAAACAAAAGTGCGTCTTAAAAAGCGAAAAATACGCTCCTGCTGGCTGGATCTCTTTGCAGGTGTGCTTCCATGACAAAACAACTGCATTCTCAGTTTGTGAATGAGAGCTGTAGCTATGGAGAGGCATTTCAAGAGCAGAGGGTGTAACAAGTACATTTATTATTTTCACTCAGCCCATCAGCTTACAAAATCATAGTACATACAATTTTAAAAAATAAGTGCTAATAAGACATGTACACCTTGTAAGGTCCAGATATCTAATGAACTGCTTTATGATAAGACAGATAAGGCATATAAAATATAGGGAAATGTAATTGTTTTGACTGATATTTGCATTTTTACCTTCAGGTAACAAGGCAGCCAGTGTTATCATAGCACTTACTGATGGAGAACTGCAGCAAAACCAGTTCTACTATGCAGAAAAAGAGGTATTATTATTATAATTATTTATTTATATAGCGCCATAATATTCCATGGCACTTTACATGTTAAGAGGGCAAACTAGGACAAGTAACATAGTAACAATACAAGTAACAATGGCTGTGGACAATTCTAATGTACAGACACAATAGGGGAGAAGATCCTATCCGCGAGGGCTCACAGTCTATCATAGATCCTTACACTCTCTTAAAGCGGTTGCTCATGCATATCCTGAAAATATGCAGTCACTCTAGGTGCATAGTGCGCCCTGTGAGGATTCTTCGGTGCCAGTGGCATGACCGGTCATGTGACCATAAATGTGCATACTCTCAACCACATTGTGACTAAACATGTGCGGCCTCACTTAATTCACTTGTATTTAGCAAGGCCATGCTCATCCATATCACATACATGCACTAACATGACCGCTTGGTCTCACAGATGGCACCGAAGAATCCTCACTACCTAATCATTATCTTTACTGACATGATCTGTTTGGAGAGAGTTGGGAGATCCCGTACACATTAGATGGCCTATCCCACCATTATCATACAGTATGGGGGTGTAACATCCTCTCATCAAGTCTCTTAGGCTAGGGTCACACCAGCGTTATGGTGTGCGTTCAGGGGGTTCCATGTAAAACATAAAATTTTACAGCATTAGCGCAGTGTTAACGGAAAGGTAACACTGACTTAACGCTGTCAATTCATCAGCAGATGCCCCCCAGGCCAGTGGTCAAGCAGCAGTTTTGGGGCCGCCCAGCCATCTGTCATGTTGGTCTGGGAGGCCGCTCTGCCCCTGAAGTTCACTGCTCAAGGGCCATTCCTGTGTGCTTGCGCCCCAGGCTGAAATTTGCCAGCCAGCCCCTGAGTAGGACAGGAACGGTTTTAGACAAAGGTGGGGCCCTCGGCAAAAGTTAATAGAGGGGCCCTAAATGTTCACATGTTGCACCATCATAGGCCAGGGTCACATTCCCGTTTTTTTTTTTTAAATCCTGATCCGGTTTTGAGCTTTCAAAAAGCTCAAAACCGGACCAGGAAACGCTCCTCATAGGAGCCAATGCAAAACACCGGATGGCTTCACAAGCCATCCAGTGGCCGTATCCGGCACTGCTGCCTGCGTTAAAAATCATGCAGGCAGCAGTTTTCGCAGCGGTTCCCTGTACCGCTGTGCAGTAACCGGATGGCTCAGGATGTGTAATCCTGAGCCATCCGGCAACTGCATAGTTTGCGGATCCCGGCTATTGCCGGGATAAGCAAACTGTAGTATGAGTAGTAAAGTGTTAAATCTACAAAGTAAAGTAATGTTTGAGTTCTCTAGGGGGGGCTTAGACCCCCCTAGAGAACGGCCGGCCACTCCGGTGGGCTTCTAGTACACTTGCCCCCATTGCACGGGCTCCTCGGAGCTCCGTGCAAGTCCCCACACCTCCAGCCCCCCGAATTACTATACAGGGGTGCCTGCACCCCTCTTGTATAGTTATTCCTGTATGGGGGGAAAATGATTTATTAAAGTTTTGTTTGTAGCTCATATTTACGTGTCTTCTTCGGCAGTCTTGTGTAAAATCCATGGGCGGGGCTGTTTGCGGCAGCCTCCGCCCCCTCATTCCTTATGGCCGCCCCCTCAGTGCCTCATCCATTGATGTGAGGGCGGCCGCGTCATGAAAGGGGCGGGGCAAACCGCGGCACACCATGCGCCCCGCCCCTTTCATGATGCGGCGGCCCTCACATCAATGGATGAGGCACTGAGTGGGCGGCCATAAGGAATGAGGGGGCGGAGGCTGCCGCAAACAGCCCCGCCCATGGATTTTACACAAGACTGCCGAAGAAGACACGTAAATATGAGCTACAAACAAAACTTTAATAAATCATTTTCCCCCATACAGGAATAACTATACAAGAGGGGTGCAGGCACCCCTGTATAGTAATTCGGGGGGCTGGAGGTGTGGGGACTTGCACGGAGCTCCGAGGAGCCCGTGCAATGGGGGCAAGTGTACTAGAAGCCCACCGGAGTGGCTGGCCGTTCTCTAGGGGGGTCTAAGCCCCCCCTAGAGAACTCAAACATTACTTTACTTTGTAGATTTAACACTTTACTACTCATACTACAGTTTGCTTATCCCGGCAATAGCCGGGATCCGCAAACTATGCAGTTGCCGGTTGGCTCAGGATTACACATCCTGAGCCATCCGGTTACTGCAGTCCGGTATCCAGCACACATTTTTTCAAAAAAAAGTGTGTGCCCGGCATTGCGTTCACTGCATCCGGATCCGGATGCGGTGAATGCAATTCATGTTTGAAATGTGACCCTAGCCATACTCAAAGATTTAGATTACATTTACATTTACATACTGTTTACTGAGACTGGTAAATGAGTACGTTCTACAATATTCATATTATGGTTTTTCCCACAAACAAAGATAATTTTAAAGTTGATTTGAACCAATAGATCTCAGAATAATAATGCTTTCCACAAATGGATGTATTTAAAAATTTTTTTCCTGTGCTGAGATAATCCTATATATGTGTCCCTGCTATGTACTGTGTAATGGCTGTGTCTGTCCATACAGGGACATGGTCTGATCATACCACATCTCCTGTTCTGAGATAATCTTATATATGTGTCCCTTCTTTGTACTGTGTAATGGATGTGTCTGACCGTACAGGGACATGGACTGATCATAACACATCTCTTGTGCTGAGATAATCTTATATATGTGTCCCTGCTATGTACTGTATAATGGAGGTGTCTGACCAAACAGGGACATGGTCTGATCATACCACATCTCATGTGCTGAGATAATCTTATATATGTGTCCCTGCTATGTACTGTGTAATGGATGTGTCTGACCGTACAGGGACATGGTCTGATCATACCACACCTCATGTGCTGAGATAATCTTATATATGTGTCCCTGCTATGTACTGTGTAATGGCTGTGTCTGACTGTACAGGGACATGGTCTGATCATACCACATCTCCTGTGCTGAGATAATCTTATATATATATCCCTGCTATGTACTGTTTAATGGATGTGTCTGACTGTACAGGGACATGGTTTGATCATGCCTCATCTCCTGTGCTGAGCTAGAGTTAATCTTATATATGTGTCCCTGCTATGTACTATGTAATGGATTTGTCTGATTGCACAGGGACATGATCTGATCATACCACATCTCCTGTGCTGAGATAATCTTATATATGTGTCCCTGCTATGTACTGTGTAATGGCCATGTCTGACCATACAGGGAACATGATCTGATCATGCCACATCTCCTGTGCTGAGATAATCTGATATGTGCCCCTGCTATATACTGTGTAATGGCCATGTCTGACCATACAGGGACATGGTCTGATCATACCACATCTCCTGTGCTGAGATAATCTGATATATGTGTCCCTGCTGTATACTGTGTAATGGCCATGTCTGACCATACAGGGACATGGTCTGATCATACCACATCTCCTGTGCTGAGATAATCTTATATATGTGTTCTAGATATGTACTGTGTAATGGCCGTGTGTGACCGTACAGGGACATGGTTTGATCATATCACATCTCTTGTGCTGAGGTAATCTTATATATGTGTTCCAGATATGTACTGTGTAATGGCCGTGTGTGACCGTACAGGGACATGGTTTGATCATACCACATCTCCTGGGCCAGGGAGGATGGAAAATAGTATACAGACATTACAGCACAGGATCAAAGCTGATTCTTTTTGTGAGCTGAAACGTTTCCCTGTCTGTTTTTCAAAAATGTTTTACCTTAAAGAATTATTGTAATGTCTGTATACTTTTTTACTTCCTCCCCTGCCCAGGAGATGTGGTATGATCAGATTATGTCACTGTACAGTCAGACACGTCCATTACACAGTACATAGCAGGGACACATATATAAGATTATCTCAGCACAGGAGATGTGGTATAATCAGATCATGTCCCTGTATGGTCAGACACATCCATTACACAGTACATAGCAGGGAACCATATATCAGATTATCTCAGCACAGGAGATGTGGCATGATCAGACCATATCCCTGTACGGTCAGACACATCCATTACACAGTACATAGCAGGGACACATATATCAGATTATCTCAGCACAGAAGATGTGGTATGATCAGACCATGCCCCTGTACGGTCAGACATGGTCATTACACAGTATATAGCAGGGACACATATATAAGATTATCTCAGCACAGGAGATGTGGTATGATCAGACCATGTCCCTGTACGGTCAGACACATCCATTACACAGTACATAGCACAGTACATTGATTTTTTTTCTCATTACGCTGTTTACCAATTGGATTCATTTACGTCATGTTTTGATAGATCAGCCTATGGTGAATACAATGATTTTTACTGTTTGAATACTATTTTTAGTATAGCTCTTGTAGATGTTGAGGTCCCAAGGGAATGGGGACCCTTGATAATTGCCCAGATTGCCCTCTTAACGCTAGCCCTGAGGACGAACTGTATGAAGACAGACACACTAAGTACTAAAGAACTAAGATGGATGTTTATTCTCAATCGGCTAATGAAAGGTGTTTATCTTCTCCTTTAGGCCGGGGTCACACTGGCATATAGCATTGTATGCGTTATGCTAACGACACTTGGCTTGAACTCTGCTGCGAGTGTGAGCCAAGAGTCATTCTATTGTGCTTCAGATCACAGGTGGGGAGAGGAAGGAGATATTAATCTTTCTATCTTCTCCATTGTCTGTCTGCATATGATGTTTCACTCGCACTCATAGATTTGTATGGGTCCATGTGATCTGAGACTCGCTGACAATCGCTGCATGCTGCGACTGAATTCTTAGTCCTATGGTCCGGCTGCCACTTAATGATATTGCATGCTTTTCACATGTATAGTATCATGCCCAGAGACAAGGCTAGGCTCACATATCGTTTTTTCGGTTTGTTACAAAGGAAACATTAATGGTTTCCATTGAAGCGGTCAGCAAAAGTGACATTTTGAGTCATTTTATAGTGCAGTGTTTCCCAACTCCAGTCCTCAAGGCACACCAACAGGTCATGTTTTCAGGATTTCCTTATCATTAGACAGATGATGGAATTATCCCCTGTACAAGTGATTCAATTATCACCTATGCAATCCTAAGGAAATCCTGAAAACATGACCTGTTGGTGTGCCTTGAGGACTGGAGTTGGGAAACACTGTTATAGTGCATACATTTTTGATACCATAAAAACGTATGCGCTACATGAGATAGCTACTGCTGCTCCTGGGCCGCTGGGTGAATATTCATGAACATAATGAGCGGCACCGAAAGCAGCTGTCAGAGCAGGGAGATAGAGTGGACACTGATAATGCTTTTCTAGCATCTATATTTCAATGTATCCTATCTCTTTCTATTCTATTCATCTATTGCAAGTGCAACATAATGCAATGCTGCTTATTTTCACAAATCTGTAAGACTGAGTTATACTGCATTAGTTTTGTAGCGGACTTAAAAACAATGCAATCTGCATTTGCCTGTGCGTCTTAACAAATGCATACTTGCAAATGCATGTCTATTTTGGCATGCCTAAGTATTCATTTATTGAATGCAAGTCTATGGATATGTTAACGCATCCCTTACATTGCGTTTGTGCTGTTGTCAAATAGATGTGTTAAACGCACAACACAAATGCAATGTAAACCTACCCTAAGAAGGGAAAGCTTTGTCCAGACCCCCATTTTCAGACAACACAATCCAAACTCCAGGCCAGGGATGTGCTGGTCGAGAGAAACCCACTTTCAGCGCAGTCCCCACTGACTTAGGTTAAGGGTGGGTGGCAAGATGGAGACAGCTCTAGTGAGATCCATTCGGGCAGCTGGGTAAGCTAGTACTACATTTGGGGTAAGGTGCTAGTCCCAGGCCTGAGGACACAAATCTGCTGCCAGCTGTTCAAGTTTGGCAGAGCTAGCTGCAGAAGGGATGCCAGCCCCAATACAGTTTGTATTCTTCAAGCCCAAGCAGGAAACTGGAAGTCACTGGGATTCAGGTACAGTGCCTACCTTAGTGGACCCTCCCCAGGCTCAAGGAACTGCGAAGGGTTAGAGGACCAGCAAGACTGTTGCTCACAGAACCCGCAGCTGCCTGCCTACTGGGAACAGCAACAACAGGACACTTAGGAAAGGACAGAAGTATCAAGTGTGAGAGAGGAGAAGCAGCAAGGAAGGCCAAATACCCTGTGTTTTGGCAAAGTGGACTCTGAATACTTCTTGGCTGGCCAGGCCATGACCTTGTTGGATGATGTACCCCGGCTGGGCTGTAACTGCACTGATCTTCCAATAAATGGTAAGAGCCACAAGAACTTTGAATTGTCTGGTCCTTCCTGCACCTTCCTGCTCCCACTTGCAGAGCCATCACCCTGCACTTCAACCCCTACTATTTCCTCCACTCAACACCAACTGCTACTCCTGGGGGCCTGTTCCTACTGAGGGGAGTGCTTAATGTAGTTGCACCACCACCTATCCCCTTGGAGTACTACCGGCACTGCTGGACATCCCTGATCAGAAACCGCAGCTGGTGTCACGACAACCCATGAACTTTTATTCTCTGTAAATAGTCCATTAACAATGTCCGATTGAGGCCACGGCTTCTGAAGTCTCCACTGTGATAAAGAGACTGTTGCCCCAACCCCATGACCGCTGCGTTTACAGCTGGGGAAAAACTCTGCAAATGTGACCTGAAACTTTGATTGGCATTGGTCCATACTTTCAATCTGGCTCCAATGTCCTGTCAGGTTGACTGAACACAAGAATGTGCATGTTCTAATGCCTGGCCAGAGCTGCTGCAATAAGACTTCTGTCTCTTTCATCACATAGCCCCGTCCTCTGAACTTGAAGATGAAGTGTGCTTTATTGCAGCTTCCATCATGGAATCCTGACAGAGTAGGTAAATTATAAGTTTTTGCTATATAAAGCAATTGCCTGTCTTGGCGCATATTGGAGTGTAATCAGATAACAATTGCAGCATACAGTGATCTTTTTCTCATGCTGAATCGACATGAGAAATAAATGCTATTAGTACTGTTCCATAGTATAACATTGGGGTGAGTGCTATCCACTAAAACATCAAGTAACATTCATCCGGTGTATACAAAAATGTGAGCATACCCATACTCTCATAGGCTAGGGTCACACTTTAATAGTGCCATCCGCTAAAAGGATGCGTTAAAAGGATGAGTTTTTTTTCGCTGGCCTTCACATGACATGTGTGTACATTTTGAATGCATGCGTTAACGCATGGTACATGTATGTACCATGCGTTAATGGATTTGTTTGCCACTGACTTCAATGTTAAATTAACGCATCCATTTGCTAAAATGGGCCAAAAGACGTTCCAGACCGCGTTATGATGTGCGCTACAAAAACGCATAGTGCCAAACGCATACCAATTTGGCCATGCGCTTTTGTATTGGAGTTAACGCATCCATTTGCAGAAATTTTCAGATGAAAAAAAATGCATCCTTTTAGCTGTTGCTTTGTGCTAGTGTGACCTTAGCCTTACTCGCTCCCTCTTTCACATTTTCACCTATGTTGTTGCACTATTTCAATTGTTCTCTTTTCCATACTCATGACCCACCCCAAGGCCGTGGGGACTCAGTGCCTGGGCGTTTACTGTAAGGGGATGTCACTGGTGGCCTGGCCGGGTGCTGTATCCCTGGTGATTGCTTAAAAAGGGGGGTTGTTTTGAGGGATAAAAAGAAAAGAAAAATAAATAAAGTCTCGTGACGCCACCTGCAGTTTCTGGTGATCTCACCAGCACCACTAACAGACCACCGGGGATGATGGTATTGCAGCCAGTTGATAACGCTCCCTGCAGGCGGAGCGGGATCCTAGGGGCAGTGTTGCTGCTGAGCTTGTCGTAGTGGTAGCAGCGACTCATTAACTTATGCGGAAGGAAACACCAGAGGCTTGCTGATTTGTACGGGTACTTTACTGGTAACAGTTCACGGTAACACTTCAGTTTACAGTCACGCAGTCTTTGCGATTAGCTGGCCGGGTAGTCACCAGATAGTACAAAGTGTCCCTGAGGCTCTCCAAGTATTCCTTCTACTATGTTCACTTTCCTTCTGTGTCTTTCTTGTGCTCTTCTTTCTATCTGTGTGCCGCCCTGTACAAACCCACTTCCTACCAGGCCCGTTGGGTGCGATGAAGTTACCCTTTTCTCTCTAAGGGGCTCAACCCGGTTTGAGGGTACCTGGTGGGGCGATGCGTTGTAGACAAGATAGGGGGCTGCTTGGCAGACCTGCGACCCACCGGTGTTGGCGGCTCAGTGGTGGACTCGCCTGTACTGCAACTTGGAGCCGGTACCCCGTTGTGGAGGGGGATTCCCCCAGACCGTTTACTCTGACAGTCTGACACTGAGTCTCCCCCTTCAGTCTGGGTTGCTGTTCCTCTCAGGCACCCTCCCTGTGGTGTCCCTGTAGGACATGCTCTTTGCTTCTTTCCTCAGATTATACTAGATCTGTTCATGTTTTTCCCGCTCTGTCTACCCTAACACTCCTCCCACCGGGACCGGTTACCCTAGTAACATGTTAGCCGATTGGTCCCCTAGTCTAGGTGTAGGGATGCTGGGATGAGAGCCTCAGTTCGAATTATCTCCTGCAATGACTGGGATACCACATGCTCTGTCTTGGGTGCAGTACCCCTACTGTGGTGCACTGACCAGTGGGGCGCCACACTCGCACCTCTTTATTCCCTCAGAAACTCTCCTACATTCTCTCGCTCTCTTTTGCATTCTAAGGGTACCTTTACACGACACTACTGGCGGGTGGATACAACCAGCTACTTCACGTGCACGAGCACGCACAAACGGTTGCAAACGGTAATCGCACCATCATTACACGCCGCAACAAGGTGCGCTACAGTAGGTTACATCTATCTCTAGATACACCGCCGGGTGTCTCAAGTTACCTTCGGCCGAGCACCTTACCTCATTTACACACCGCTACAACAAGCTAATATGGGCGGACCTGGTGCAGCAGGGACAACACATAGGCGTGCCACAATTGTGGATTACGAGACGTCCGTACGCTGATAGGACAAAGCAAGAACATCATGATTGGGCAGGCAACGCAGGAGGCTGAGTAATACAGCACGCTCGAGCAATTGTGTAGTGTGACTGGTCAGCTCCTTAAATATGCCTCCCTATGCAGCGTCTACCAATCGTAATGCAGGAGCTTCCTCCAATGATCGCTGATGGGGCGCGGTAACCCGGAGCCTGTGTCACGCCCCAGCTACATACCAGGTACATAGGCTGGTGTCCAGACATCCCTTTCTGTTGCTTCTTTACACGCCGATACAGGTCGCTACAATCGCCTGGGTAGCCACCTGTTTCAGGGCAGTGCTCAGAAACAGGTGCCGCTACTGCCGGGTGGCTACTACCGTCTTCACACGCCGCTACTATGGGGTATATTGCCGATGCAAGCTACATTCTCGCATGTATCCGGTTGTATCCACCCGCCAGTAGCGGCGTGTAAAGGTACCCTTAGGCTATGTGCCCACTGGGCATTTTTGCAGTGTTGGTGATCTGTTTTTGTGCTGAATTTTTTTTATTTTTTTAAAACTGCACCAAAAACGGATCAGCTACTGCCTCAGCCAGCAAAGTGAATGGGATTGTCAATGTGCTGTGCAGATGTCAGCATTTTTGACTGCTGTGATAGAGGTGCAGAAAGGTCATCCAGATAATAATAAGCATGTCAATTATTGCTCCGTTTCTCTGCTGCATGTTCTCCATTCACTCCATTTTACTGAAAAAAAAAAAAAAAAAAAAGCATCACAAGCGGATTGGTATTCACACAGTCTGTTTGTGATGCTTTTTTACTGCTCTTTCCACACCACAAACGCTCCAATTTCTTACCTTCCCCAGCGATCCCTCGGTGTGCTCCAGCAATGTGTCCCTTCTGGGCATTGGGTAACAGGACCTGCGAGAAGACACAAGGACCTAGTCATGTGACTCAGTCATGTGACCTGTTACCGTGTGATACCCGCAAGTAAGACATCACTGGACCCCGGTAATAAAGTCTGTGTCACATCTGCCCCTTATGGTATAGTACTGCCTTTTGATTTGAAAAAGCAAAGTGCAGCACTAAAAAAATGGAGAAAAAAACCAACACAAATGGATGATATGTTTGTCATGCTTTTCTGCTAAAAAATAGGATCCGTTTTGGCTGCAGAAAATGCACCAAAACCGGAGCACAAACGCCCAGTGGGCACATAGGCTTATTCTCTTGGACCTCTCTCCCTTCAGTCGAGCTGTTTTGTAGTATATCCTACGCACTGTAAATGTATTTATCATGTTTAATATAGTGCACAGTGGACAGAAAAGCATGGCATGTGGTACATGAGCCTGGGCAGGATGATGCCACATGGAATTTCAGCCTCCATCTTTGTATCTCCTTTAAAGAAATCTGTCACCAGGTTTTTGCCACCTAATCTGAGAGTAGCATAATATAGGGCCAGAGATCCTGATTCCAGCAATGTGTTACTTTCTGGACAGATTCCCTGTAAAAGGCAAGTGTTTATTAAGAAGGTGTACCATGGACTACCTGAGATCAGTTACTGTATGTGTGCATATTGTTTTTTACAGGCAGACAGAGCTCGCAGTTTGGGTGCTATTGTTTACTGTGTGGGAGTAAAAGACTTCAATGAAACACAGGTGAGTACAAATACTCCTACTACTGCTGCTGCTGCTGCTGCTACTACTACTACTACTGCTACTGCTGCTCAAGCTGCTATGACTACAACTAATACTACTACTGTACTTCTAATGCTGCTATTCCTACTACTGCTATTACTAGTGCTACTACTTCAACTACTACTACCATGACTTTTCAATGCTGCTAATACTACTGCTGCCTTCACTGCTACTACCATGATTGCTGCTACTAACACTACTACTACAACTACAACAACTATGACTGCTGCCACTACTATTACCACTACTGCTGCCACTACAATTACCACTGCTACAGCTGCCACTACTATTACCTCTAGTCCTGCTGCCACTACTATTACCACTGCTACAGCTGCCACTACTATTACCACTACTACTCCTGCCACTACTATTACCACTACTACTGCTGCCACTATTACCACTACTACTGCTGCCAGTACTATTGCCACCACAACTGCTGCCACTACTATTACTATACTACTGCTGCCACTAATATTACCACTAATAATTCTGCCACTACAATAACCACTACTTCTGCTGCCACTGCTATTACCACTACTTCTGCTGCCACTACTATTACTATTGCTACTGCTGCCACTACTATTACCGCTACTTCTGCTGCCACTACTATTTCCAACACTTCTCCTGCCACTACTATTGCCACCACAACTGCTGCCACTACTATTACTATACTACTGCTGCAACTAATATTACCACTATTAATTCTGCCACTACAATAACCACTACGTCTGCTGCCACTACTATTCCCACTATTACTGCTGCCACTACTACGGTATTACCACTACTTCTGCTGACACTACTATTACCACCTCCACTATTACTACTGCTGTCACTACTATTACCTCTACTTCTGCTGCCACTACTATTTCCACTACTTCTGCTGCCACTACTATTACCACCACCACTGCTGCCACTACTATTACCACTACTTCTGCTTTACTACTATTATCACCACTACTGTCACCAGTATGACCACAACTACTGCTTCCAGTACTATTACCACCACTGCTGCTACTAGTATTACTATTACTACTGCTGCCACTACTATTACCACCACAACTGCTGTCACTACTATTACTATACTACTGCTGCCACTAATATTACCACTATTACCACTACTACTGCTGCCACTACTGTTACCACTACTTCTGCTGCCACTACTATTACTACTGCTGCCACTACTATTACCACTACTACTGCTGCCACTACTATTACCACTACTTCTGCTGCCACTACTATTACTATTATTTCTGCTGCTACTACTATTACCACCACCACTGCTGCCACTACTATTACTATTACTACTGCTGCCACTACTATTACCACTACTTCTGCTGCCACTACTATTACTACTATTTCTGCTGCCACTACTATTACCACCACCACTGCTGCCACTACTATTACTATTACTACTGCTGCCACTACTATTATCACTACTTCTGCTGCCACTACTATTACCACTACTTCTGCTGCCACTACTATTACTACTGCTGCCACTACTATTACCGCTACTTCTGCTGCCACTACTATTACCACTACTTATGCTACCACTACTATTACCACCACCACTGCTGCCAATACTATTACTACTGCTGTCACCACTATTACCAAAACTACTGCTGCCACTATTTCCACTACTTCTGCTGCTACTGCTACTATCACCACCACTGCTGCCACTACTATTAATACTGCTGCCACTACTATTACCACTACTTCTGCTGCTAGTACTATTGCCACCACAACTGCTGCCACTACTATTACTATGCTACTGCTGCCACTACTATTACCACTACTAATGCTGCCACTACTGTTACCACCACCACTGCTGCCACTACTATTACTATTACTACTGCTGTCACCACTATTACCACTACTACTGCTGCCACTACTATTACCATTACTACTCTTGCTAATATTACAGCTACTGCTGCTCTTATTTGGCAATATCAAACTTAGCCACTACGCCTCAGTCACACTAGGGGGTGCACAATTTAGTGGCAATGTACATTTTTCATCTCCTATTTTCCTGTATTTGTCCCCTTATTTTCATTATTGCTGTACCTGATTGACCCCTCTGCATCTGGATTTCTGTAGTTATCGACCATTATCATCTGACTATCTGCTTGTGCTTGAGTTGCATTCTGAAAAGGATTCTGGGAAGATGATACTTTTTGTATTGTGCGTATTGTTTGAACACTACATTGTATTCTGTGAGCGCTGTATGGCAGTATTTTGTGAACACTAGATGGAAACATTGTGTAACTATTGTTTGGTGGTATTATTTTGAGACTATATAGGAGTATTATAAAGCATTGTATGGCAGTATCATCTGAACATTGAATAGCACTTTTCTTTCAGAAAAGAATGGCACTATATTGTGGGCAATTAATAGCAATGTTACGTGGGCACTGAAATTAATATTGTACTGTGTTCTGTTTTATCTGTGCAGTTTATCATGAACTGTCTATAAATGTATCCACTCTTCCTTGTTGCTCATGACTTAATTTTTTTTAATCTATCCCAAACAATATTGACATACTACACAATAAAACATCACTATATCACATATTTTCTCTGGTGACCTTATATGCAGCAATTGTATCAGCTGGCATGGTGCCCTTTGTTAAGTTAGATGTAACATTTATAGAACTGACAGGGTGCCAGCTTCTCTCTACGCCACAAATCGCCTATGACCATGCTTCCATATACAATTTGTTGCACATTTCGACTCCCTTTGGTCTCTGCTGCAGGAAACCCCTTGCTGCTCATTTGTATCCATCTTGTACGATGTGCTTTCATTCCGTGTTACATTAAATAGATCCTCAAGTCTGAATCCATGATATGAAGCAGGGGGACAGGGACGGCCGTGGGCAGTGAGGCAGATTTACATGGACACAGACAGGATGGAAACAGCCAGGCTGTCATAAGCAGATATGTGCAGCAGGGACACTGAGGGCAGGATATTATTATACATATGATGGACTCTAGCTCTAATGTTATTACTACAACTCTGCGGAAACACTAGATGGTCACTTTAGTAATTGTGTGCTAGTCCACACTTAGTGAATATACTAAAAGCTAAGTAAATATTTTTGTTTTAATTGGGTTACTTTTCTTGAGAATTTTCTACTTTCTCTTTTAATGGAATTTCCCCAAAATATGTTTTAAAAGGAATTTGTCACCAGATTTCTACTACTGCATTAGAGAATAGCTTAATGTAGGAGCAGAGACCCTGATTGCTGCAAGGTATCACTTTCTGGGCTACTTGCTTCAGTATTGATAACATTTACTTCTCTACTGATCTCTGTGTAACCCCGTCCACTGATTTGTGGATTTCTGTGTACAATGTGCATAGACAGAAAGCTGCCAATCAGTGATGGGAGCGAGTTATATAGAGCTCATGATTATGAAGAACTACATGAAGCAGGTTTAATGTCATGGTGACTTCTGGTCACCTGACCCAGGCCTCAGAGATCATGTAATATCTGGGACTTGGGTCTGCAGCACTGACAGCCTGTATGGCAATTATAGTTGTGGCCAAAAGTATTGACACCCCTGCAATTCTGTCAGATAATACTCAGTTTCTTCCTGAAAATGATTGCAATCACAAATTCTTTGGTATTATTATCTTCATTTAATTTGTCTTCAATGAAAAGACACAAAAAGAATTGTCCTAAAGACAAATTGGATCTAATTCCACACCAAACATAAAAAAGGGGGTGGACAAAAGTATTGGAACTCTTAGAAAAATCATGTGATGCTTCTCTAATTTGTGTAATTAACAGCACCTGTAACTTACCTGTGGCACCTAACAGGTGTTGGCAATAACTAAATCACACTTGTTCAAGCTGCCCTGCAGTCCGAGGGTACAACAGTGTCAACCCGTACTATCTGTCGGCGTCTGAATGAAATGGGACTGTATGGTAGGACACCCAGGAAGACCCCACGTCTTACCCCCAGACATAAAAAAGCCAGGCTGGAGTTTGCCAAACTTACCTGAGAAAGCCTAAAACGTTTTGGAAGAATGTTCTGTGGTCAGATGAGACAAAAGTAGAGCTTTTTGGGCAAAGGCATCAACATAGAGTTTACAGGAGAAAAAAAGAGGCATTCAATGAAAAGAACGCGGTCCTAACAGTCAAACATGGCCGAGGTTCCCTGATGTTTTGGGGTCGCTTTGCTGCCTCTGGCACTGGACTGCTTGACCGTGTGCATGGCATTATGAAGTCTGAAGACTACCACAAATTTTGCAGCATAATTTAGGGCCCAGTGTGAGAAAGCTGGGTCTCCCTCAGAGGTCATGGGTCTTCCAGCAGGACAATAACCCAAAACACACTTCAAAAAGCACTAGAAAATGGTTTGATGACACCCGCAGGGATCAAGTATCTGGGGATTATTTTAAGCTCCTCTACGACGGTAGCCCTACAAAACATCACGCACATCCTTGGTGACCTGTCCCGGGCGCTGGAAAGCTTTCCGCTATCCTCAATGTCGCTCATGGCTAGGATCCAGGCTGTGCGGATGATGTGGTTGCCAAAAATCCTCTACATGTTTCGTTGTGTCCCGATTCGTTACCCGTCCGGGTCGGTGGCACGACTCCAGGCGCTCATCAGTAGATGTGTGTGGGCTAACAAACCGGCGAGAATTAAAAAATCGGTCATGTGCAAACACCTAACAAACGGGGGTATGGGAGTCCCCGACGTAGAAAGATATCGGAGAGCGACGATCTTGGAGGCGGCTGGGGGATGGTGGAGGGAGACAAATCCCCAGGGATGGAGGCAGCTCGAGGAGGCGATGGTTGAGAAGGGCTCTATCCGGAGCCTCATTGTGGCGAGGACTGCGGGAGTGGTCTCCCCGAATGGGATACCGGGTACCGTCACCGAGCTTCTCCGGGTGTTGGGAGCTTTGAGGGGGGAGTGGACCAAGATCCCCACGGAGGCCTTTCCTCTGGGGGCTCTCAAGTGGTTCATCCCCTCCTTGAACCTCTCCCCCTGGAGTGGCGGCCCGCAGACCTTGGGAGACATCATGGCCGGCCCTCGCCTCATGTCCTGGGAGGACTTTGCCGTGAGCTTCCCAGCCCTCCGGAACACATTCCTATTGTTCCTGCAGGTGCAACATTTGATCCGTTCTTCGGAATTTGGATATAACCTGTCCCCTCCAAGAGCTCCCTTGGCCCTGCGACGCAGTCTATCTGACGACCCGCCCCCGAAAAGGAAACTCGCGCAGCTTTACGCGGATCTCGCAGAATTCGAGTCCTCCCCCATCCCTGCACATGTCAGGGCCTGGGAAGAAGAGCTGTGCTTCACGGCGTCCTCAGAGGACTGGGAGGACTCCATTCATAGCGTTCTGGAAGCGTCGCGTTGCCTCAACCATGTCGAACTAACCAAGAAAATTCACCTTCGTTGGCACTCCTCCCCAGTGAGGCTAGCGAAGTTCACCAAAAACGCCTCTCCCCTATGTTGGAGACAGTGCGGTCAAACCGGTACTCTCTCCCACATGTGGTGGGACTGCCCGAAGATACGTCAGTTCTGGCTCTCCACGGCCTCCCTGTTGAACACGGTGACTGAGACCTCGATCCCACTTGAGCCCCAGGTTGCAGTACTACACCTGGGCGTCATGCCTTTCCCCCCAGTGATCCGTAGACTGATGACCTATGTCCTGACGGCTGCCAGGCTTTGCGTGGCGTCCAAATGGAAAGACCCACTTCCACCAACAATGAAAGATCTAACAAACAAAATCAATGTAATCTTTACACACGAATATTATCTGGCCTTGGAGCGGGGAGCAAGGAGATATGTCGCAGAGGCATGGGACCTTTGGGCCCGTCACCCCCTGGCGCTGCGGCTACCATGCTAAGCTAAATCATCCACGCATTCGGACCTCTGGTATGGAAATGAAGGGAATGCAGCCGGTATTCAATACCTCCTTGCCTCCCTCCCCAACTTCCCTTTCCCACATCCCCCCCCCTTTTTTTTTTTTTTTCTTCCCCCGTCCTCCCCCTCCCTGACCTAAGGCTCTTCTCCTTTTTCCTCTTCTCACTCTAACCTTTACTCTTGCCCTGATGATATCACGCCTCTAAGTGGCAAAGATCATAGTGGCGGTGGTGCCGCTTGGGAAGGATGGATGAAGACAAACTCATGGACTCCTATCACCCCTCTTCACCACTATGGGGACGAACCTGCTCAAGCTCTAAAAATGACCACCGGCACATGAGTCAGCAGAACGACTGAACTTGATCGTACTCACTACTAAACACGGTCACTTTGGCGGCTCCTCAATCTAGCTTGTCCAAAAAATCTGCGCCCTAGTAACTCAGACTCCTATACATTTAAACACCCCGTCGCACGGGTGTAACCATGCACATTTATACCGTGCTGTGGTGCGTGCCTTCGTGATGCCTTCTCAACTCAATTTATGCTTGTACCCCGTTCTTCCCCCACTTGACCGCCTCATCCTTGGTTTCTTTCCTTCTGTATTATTGTTGTACATGTTTTATCTGTCCATGTAAAGAAATTTACCCAATAAAAACCAAATAATGGGAAAATGGTTTGAGAGAAAGCACTGGAGACTTCTAAGGTGGCCAGCAATGAGTCCAGACCTGAATCCCATAGAACACCTGTGGAGAGATCTAAAAATGGCAGTTTGGAGAAGGCACCCTTCAAATATCAGTGACCTGGAGCAGTTTGCCAAAGAAGAATGGTCTAAAATTCCAGCAGAGCATTGTAAGAAACTCATTGATGGTTACCGGAAGCGGTTGATCGCAGTTATTTTGTCTAAAGGTTGTGCAACCAAGTATAAGCTGAGGGTGCCAATACTTTTGTCTGGCCCATTTTTGGAGTTTAGTGTGAAATGATCAATGTTTTGCTTTTTGCTTCCTTCTCTTTTGTGTTTTTTCATTGAAGACAAATTAAATGAAGATAATAATACCAAAGAATTTGTGATTGCAATCATTTTCAGGAAGAAACTGAGTATTATCTGACAGAATTGCAGGGGTGTCAATACTTTTGGCCACAACTGTAGATTATAGCCATACAGTGCATCTGCAATTAGTGTGACACTAGAGACTGCAGCAAGAGGACCCTTGATCCCTTCCTGTAATCTCTGCACGTAGCAGAGGTAATTGAGTGTTGTGGAACTATCATTGTGGATTACCATCGGAGAACATGTGGGAGTAATAAAGATGGAGTCAAAGTATGTGTTTGTATTTTTTTTTTAATAAAATTATATTTTTCTCTGTATTGTGTATGATTTACCATTTACTTAGACGTTCCTAATTGGCCCAACATTAGTAACCTCGGGCTTAGTGCCAGCTGTTAACATAAAGCTATCATTAAACCTCTTTATTACCCAGTTTGCCACCAGCACCAGGGCAACTAGAAGAGTTGGGTAAAATGGCAGAAAATACTTCAATGAATGTGCCACTTTCTGGGGCGGCTGCGGGCTGCAATTCACAGTGTGGGGAATCCAGGACTCTTGGTCCTCCCTACGCTGATGTTTCCAGCTCCCATCTGCTCAGATGTACCGGGCTGGCAACCAAAAATACAGCAACATCCCACATAGTTTTTTTTATTTTATTATTTCTAGAAATAATTTGAAAAAAATTATGTCGGGCTTTGCTGTATTTTTGATTGCCAGCCAGGTACAACTAAGCAGCTGGGGGTGGCAGCCTGTAGCTGCCTAAGTGTACGTGACTGGCAACCCAAAATATATTAAAGCCCCACATTGTTTTTTTTTTTATATATCATTATTATTTCTAGAAAAAATTAAAAAAAAAGAATTTTGCTGTATTTTTGTTTACCAGTCAGGTAAAACTAGGTGTCACGCGCTTGGTTGGCTTTGCTGGATGCTGCTGTGTATATTTGTCTTTAAAGGTACCGTCACACGCCGCCATATCACCAGCGAGATGACTGGTAATTCCCAAATTCGGCGATGTGAAAACCACATCGCATGTGCGTAGTGGCGTGTGACTGGGCAATTCTACGGCGAGAAATCGCTGGTGGAGCGTCGCCTGATTGCCCTGCACTGCAGTGAAATCAGGCGATATCCACCAGGCAATTTCGGCACATCGTGGCGTGTGACAGGGCGATAGAGATGTACACAGCCATCCTGAAATCAATCCGAAAGGCGTGCTTGGATGGTGTTTTTTTGCGCCACATTTGCAACGATTCGTGGGTGCTACTGCGTTACGATTGGCTGGCCGTGTCCGGGCCGCCTTATTTTATGACCCGTGCGTTCATGCAAGGCTGACCAATGGGAACGCAGTCCCGTCCACCAATCGCAGTGATAGGGGTGCGGTGAAACACACTCTAGGGTGCCCCTATAGAAACAGTATGGCCTCATCGCTGCTACGATTGTGGCGTGTGACACGGCGATGTGTGAAGGGAAGATCACTTCTGGTCTTCTGAACGCAATGTTCGGGATGCAGGATCGCTGAAGATTCCACGCGAGATCGCTACATGTGACAGCTCCACCGCGATTAAAAAAGTGGCCGAAACGTGCGCGCTCACGTCAAATCACCAGCGATATGGAAGTCAAGTGTGTGACGGTACCTTCAGAGCTGCATGGTTGATAGTTGTGAAGATCCTGGCCTCCTGTGTTGTGCTCCAGAACTGCATTCACTATTAAGTTCAATTGCTGTTTGAGGGGTTAATGTGTGACTCACCTGAACTCCCCTCCCCCTAGCCTTTAAGTAGCCTCTCCTTCCACCAGGTGGTGCTGCTGGGGCTCCTGGTTCTGGGGTTATAGGACCGTTTCGAATATCGGCAATTTGTAATTCTGTGCTGTACCGCCTTGACCTACCCCCAGGTTTGGCAACAGGTATGGTCTTTCATATCTCGTTACTCAGGGGATGTGGACTTTTTTCGGATGTGCCGTAGTCAAGTCCAGAGGCCTCTCTTAAAAGAGGGGGGTACTGTCACGCTCTTGGTTGGCGATGACATTGATGGATGCTGCTGTGTATGTTTGTCTTTAACAGCTGCATAGTTGATAGTTGTGAAGATCCTGGCCTCCTGTGTTGTGCTCCAGAACTGCATTCACTATTAGGTTCAACTGCTGATGGAGGGGTTAATGTGTGACTCACCTGAACTCCCCTCCCCTTAGCCTTTAAGTAGCCTCTCCTTCCACCAGGTGGTTCTGCTGATAGAGTTTCACTCTATGCCTGGAAGCCGTGCTATGCTGACCTGTGTGTTTGTGTGGCTGATGTCCTTTCTGTTGGAGTTGCTGTATCCCAGTTCTGTGGAGAGAGGTGAGGGGGGAATAGCGCAGAGCTGGTGGAGGAGTTTTAGGGAGAGGTTGGAAGCCCGAACCTTCTCACCTTTAGAGATACCTTTGGGATCAGGCCCATTCAGGGTTCCTAGACTAGGGTCAGACTAGTCTTCCCTGGTCACCCTGCCCATAACTGCCATTCCCTCATCCGCATTCTCACTACACCGTGACACTAGTCAGCTGGAGGTGGATGGCAGCTCATACCTGCCTGCTGGACTTGTGCTGGTGACCAAAAGTACAGCTGAGCCCCACATCATCAGTGCAAAATCCACAATAAATAAACAACAAATACTTTGTGAACAGTGCTGCATATTTGCTGAGTATTTTGGAGCTGACATTGAGTTCTATGAGTGAAAATCGCAGCAAAATATGCTGAAAGAATTGACATGCTGCAGTTTTTTCCATTGGAAAATGCGCCATTTCTGCCCGGGAAAATCTGCAGCATGGGCACAACATTTCTATTTCCCATACATTTTGCAGGTAAGGTGCTGTACTGCGGAATTGTCAACAATATGCAGAAAAAACATGGGAAAATTGTGTCAAAAAATGCAGGAAACCTGCAACATCAGTACATAGCCTGAAGTTCACATATCAGGTCCCCGCTCCAAAACATCATTCCTTCCCTTCCAAGCTCGGCTCTGCACTCACAAATTGTTTTCCCACCACATATGGAGTATCCGCATATCCAGGCGAAATTACCCAACATATTTTGGAGTCCAGTTTATCATGTTGCCTGTATGAATATGAAAAAATCCTTTTTGTTCCATAAAAATGTTCTTTTAGTCCTCATATTTTCATTTTTACAGCTCAATGTTATAAAAATCTCTTAGATGGAACCTGTCAGCTGTTTTATGCCCCCCCAGCTATCACTGTCAGTACCTATAGCTTCATAATACTATTCTACTCATCCCTGTCTGAGCTCATAGTGTAATGTTATAGATGAAATAAAAGCATTTATACACTTACATTTTCTCATGTAAATGAGGCACAGTCTACATTTTGGAGACTATAGTCTATCTGGCAGGTTAATAGTTAACTCACTATTAACTTCCTTGTCATAAGGACCCGTGTGATGTAACACTCATGTGACCATAGTCGGCGGAGCTAAGCAAGCCAAGTCGTTATGTGCTATGAAGACTTAGCTCCGCCTATTGTAGTCACATGGTTGTGACATCACATCAAGTCTCCCAGCATGTTCTGACATTCTTGCTGACATGTTAACTATTAACCTGCCAGACAGTCTACCTCCTCCAAGATGTAGACTGTGCCTCATTTACATGAGAAAATGTAAGTGTATAAATGCTTTTATTTCATCTATAACATTACACTATGAGTTCAGACAGGGATGAGTAGAATAGTATTATGAAGCTGCAGCTACAGACGTGATAACTGGAGGGGCATAAACAGTCTGACAGGTTACTTTTAGCACCTGAGCATTCAAGGTGCTCACTACACATCTAGATAAATTCCTTCAGGGGTCTCGTTTCTAAAATGCAGTAACTGTGAGGATTTCCATTGGGGCTCTACAGCAACATGGTGTCCGCTAATGATTGCAGCTGATTTTCCACTTGAAATGCCAAATGGCGTTCCTTCACTTCTGAGCCCTGCCGTGCGCCCAAACAGTGGTTTTCCACCACATACGAGGTATTGGTGTACTCAGGAGAAATTGCACAACAAATTGTAGGATGCATTTTATCCTGTTACAAATGTGAAAATGCAAAGTTTGAGGCGAAAGTAACATCTTTGTTGGAAAAACTAAAATGTTCATTTTTTCCTTCCACGTTACTTTAGTTCCTGTGAAGCACCTGAAGGGCTAATAATCTTTTTGTTTCCAAAATTATGCTTATGTAAAGTAGATAAGTGGAAAATGTTATTTATTAATTCCTTGCCGACACAGGACGTTGTACTTCGTCCTGGGCCGGTAAGAGGGGTTTGATGTGAGCTCCGTCTTGGCGCTCACATCAAAGCTCCGACATCTCAGCTGATCTCATCAGCTGAGATGTCGGGGTAACAGCACCGATCGGATCCGGGATCCGATCAGTGCTGTTAACCCCTTGGATCCCGCCGTCAATCGCTGACAACAGGATCCAAGGTGGCCACGGCGGGGAACGCGCTGTTCCCTGCCTGCTCCGGAGATCCCGCGATAGTATTGCGGGATCTCCGGTGCTCACGTGTCCTGGCTAGACCCTGGATGCTGTCAGAGCGCAGTTACGTGTAGTGGTTGGCAGGCGCTGCCAACCACAACATGTCCACAATTCTGGGAGATACTGATGAACTGCAGCTCATCTGTATCTCCCAGAAGCGATGTGACGTGCAGCAAGGTGCCTCTTAAAGATTCAGTGTAAATATAAGAATGAATTGATTAGCAAAGTTTTTAAAAACCTGTAAAAAAAAAAGCATAAAAGTTAAAATCATCCCCCTTTTCCCCCAATCACAATAAAAGTATAAAAAAAATGAAAATACACATGTTTGGCATTGCCGCGTTCAGAATCGCCCAATCGATCATCATATTAAATTCATTAATGAGAGCCGTAAACTCTGTAATGGAAAAAATGGTCCAAATGCCAAAATTCAGTTTTTTTGGTCGCCGCAACATTGCTATAAAATGCAATAATGGGCGATCAAATCTGCAAGTAAACTGTGGATCTCCTCAAAAATGGTATGATTACAAACGTTAGCTCAAGACGCCAAAAATAAGCCGTCACACAGCCCCAGATCCTGAAAAATGAGAATGCTACGGGTCGTAGAACATGGCGCAAAAAGTCTGTTTTTGTTTTTTTTCAAACTTCTGAATTTTTTTTCACCACCTAGATACCAATAAAGGTATACATGTTGGGTGTCTACGAACTCGTACCGAACCGAGGCATCACCCCGTCACGTCGGTTTTACCATATAGTGAACATGGCGACTAAAATACCCAAAAAACAAACGTGTTATTGCACTTTTTTTGCAATTTCACTACATTTAGAATTTTTTTGCAATTTCCCTGTACACTATATGAAGTTATGGCTCTTGGAAGCAGGGAGCAAAAAACGAAAATGAAAAATGAAGAATTCCCCAGTCATGAAGGGGTTAACTGTTTTGTTTGACATTACTATCTGGTTTAATGGTATAAAAATTCAAACTTTGAAAATTGCGAAATTTTTGCCAACTTTCCATTTATTCCAAATAGAAACGCCAAAATTATTGACCTAATTTTATCAGTAACATGAAGTCCAACATGTCACAAAAACAATCTCAGAATCATTGGGATCTATTGAAGTGTCCCGGAGATATTACCTCATCAGGTGACACTGGTCAAAATTGCAAAAAATGGCCAGGTCACTTGGGGTCAAAACAGGCTTGGGAGTGAAGGGTTAATAGACTATATGTATATATAGGGGAAAGGAGTGCATATTTCAGTCATAGAAAGGCACTGATATAGCTAGTTGAAGTGTCATAACTCGTAAGTCTACCATGTGTTCTCAGTATGTTTCCCCTCTGCTTAATATAAAAGCGTTGTAGAGAAAATGATGACGACCTTGATCAGTAGCCTCCTACAGCTCGTGTACATGGATCTCAAACACAGGAAAGGTCCATACAGCGTTTTTCTATTAACATAGGACTGCCATACGAATTGTGACATCAGCTGTGTCCAGTCACTCTGAACTCATCAACCCAACTGCTTTTCTTATTTAACAGCTACCAATGTATAATAATATTACAATAACCAATAAAAGAACACTAGCAAATAAAACTACCACATAGTGCTCACATAACATCAATATTCCCACACAATAGTACAATTCAGTGCCCATAGAAAGCTGTCATTTCATATCTACATAATACAGTTAAAGAATGCCTTCATAATATTACTGCCATATAGTGCATAAATAGTGCACCCATACAGTGCTCAAGTAAATCTGCCATGTATTATCTAATATTTCTCTAGAAAAGCTGTCTATGTATAACCAGTGCTCACAGTTGATAAAATGCCACCATTCGGTGCTCAAAATAATAATCCACCATCATATGATGCAAAATCATGTTAGGCCGCAATGAATTTTCAAACTATTACCACCCATACAGCGTTCATCTTACTGGGTAATTATCAAGTGAACGTGATTCTTTGGTATTCTTCAAGGCCACAGGAAACTGATTCCTAAGCCACCATGTAAAACTGTCATGATCAGAAATACTATGGCACCACTGGACTGAATGGAAGCAGAAAGGTTGGCATCCGCCATGATCTGTGTTTGTGCCACTGAATGACTGAATGAGCCAGAGGGAAAATGATGCACTATGTAGAAGAAATAATCAAGTTCTGAATGAGTTTCTGTCTGTCTCACAGCTCTCTACCATTGCTGACACCCTTGACCATGTGTTCCCAGTAACTGGTGGATTCCAGGCTCTACATGGAGTTATTGACTCAGTGAGTATATCTTTATGTACGCTGTCAGTGACATAACTAGAAATGACAGACCCCAAAGGGAAAGATCCTACATAACTTAAATAATGATACCCCAAAACAATGGAAATGACCGAGGTTTGTCATGACAAGTAGAAATATACCTGGAAGTATACATCGTTACCAAAAAATTGGACAGCACTCCATCTTGCACATCACGCCTTTCTTTATTGGCCCATATGTACTGAACGTTTCGGTTCCTCACGAACCTTCTTCCAGCAGTGTAACTGCTGGAAGAAGGTTCGTGAGGAACCGAAACGTTCAGTACATATGGGCCAATAAAGAAAGGCGTGATGTGCAAGATGGAGTGCTGTCCAATTTTTTGGTAACTATATACAGCTGAATACTGCTGGACACTGCACCCGAGGTGAACTGTTCCTAGTGCTGCTATCTTTTTCACTACTACTGGAAGTATACATCTATAAATATAAAGTCATTTCAGCTTACCTCAGGCAGTATACATACTGTAAGAAATGCAGACATATCGCATGGGCAGTGCACGGATCCAACTGTGTGTTATTAACCAGAAAAAGTCCATATACCGTACATAAAGTATCTGTAAGGTAATAATTAAGAGAAAAATACAGAAAAAGATTTCTCAGGAATTTGCCTACGTGTTTTGAACATTGATGTTCTTAATGTATGCTATGACCAATAACATTATTGTTCAAAACGCATAGGACAATTCCCAGGAAATCTCTTTCTACTATGCTTTTATAATGATCCAATATATTGTTTCTCTTTCGCATCATTGGGGGACACTGGACCATGGGTGTATGCTTTTCTGCCACTAGAAGGTGACACTAAGTAAACACAAAACTTAAGTCCTCCTACTTGCAGTATACACCCACGGACAGGAGTAAGAAACCAGTTTTAGCTTAGTGTCGCAAGGAGGCACATGTGCTCTGTTTATCAGACCACATTTACCCTTTCTTATTCTTATTTTTTATTTTTCATTTTTATTTTTTCATAATTTTCGTTTACACTATGGTAGATCCCAAACCATCCAAAAGAAATTATAAAACCCATACAGGGGTCAATGCATCATGTGCCATCTGCCAAACTGTGCTCCCACGTGGACACGCTTCGCAACTTTGCCTAAATTGCGAGCCCCAAATTCCCACAGAGCCTACCACTGACGCAGTACCCAGTACGTCCGACTTCCCTGTGTGGGCTCTAACACTGACACAATCGGTGGACTCATTAGCCAGAATAATGCAGTCGTTCCCCATTCCTCATACAGCCAGTGCCACCAACAGGGATTGCTCTCACTCTCCCCCATCAGGCTCCTCTTGCCAACGAGATCAGTCAGCCAGCAGGGAACGTCCCCAGTCAAGGGTCCGACATACTTCCAGGAGACGAACCCATAGAAATCCGTCTCAAGGACACTCTTGTCACCCCAGCGCCTATAGATAACCTACTCTCCGAGGGGGAACTGTCTGAGTCAGATTTGCCCCAGGACCTGGAGGCTACAGACACTCAGGCAATGGTCGGCAGCCTCATTGAGGCTATTAACCAAACCTTACGAATCAAGGATGACCCTAACACTGCTCCGGAGCACGCAGTGTCTTTCAAAAAGGCAAAATGCTCCCATTGATTCTTTTGTAATCATCCCAAATTAAGGGACATAATCCAACAACATAGAGAGCGCCCAGACAAGCGCTTTGCAGCTCACAGACCAATTGAAGCGAGATACCCATTCGCTTCAGAACTACGTAAGGAATGGACAGAATCACCACCAGTTGATCCCCCAGTATCACGTCTAACCAGCAGAACCCACCTATTCCTTTCTGATAGCTCATCTATCAAAGCCCCTAACGACCGCCAAATAGCTAATCTGGTACGTTCGGGCTTTGAAGTTTCAGGAGCACCTCTTTCCCCCTCCATCGTCACCGCGTGAGGCGCAAAAGTCATGGTATCTTAGACAGATACCCTGCGCAAAATTTTACAGGACCTCGAGCTCACACAACAGGCAACGGACCTATTCAGTCACCTCTCAGTAGCCGGGGAATACCTCTTACTTGCGTCCCTAGACACGGCCAACTTTTCCACATTGGCGGCATCAAACGTCGTCTCCATTCACTGAACACTGTGGCTCAGAGTATGGCACATGGACTGCGCGCATCTAAAAAATCCCTTATATCCCTACCCTACCAAAGTAACCGCCTATTCGGGGAAAAGTTGGATCAACTTATTTCCGAGGCCACTGGGCAAAAAAGCACATTTTATCCCCTGCCAAAGCTTAGGCGGTCTTTTTGCCACCTACAGCAACAGCCACGATTTTGCAACTCCCGCGGAACAACCGGCTGACCAACCTCAACCGCCAGCACTGGCGCAGGGCGGTCTCCCTGCGGAGAACGAAGTACTCTATTCTCATTCAAAACCAACCCCAACTGGAAAAGCCAACCCAAGCAAAGTCGCCCCAAAGACCCTAGATCCCAAAGATTTGCCGCATGACTCCCCTCCCTATCCAGTCGATGCCAGCACAATAGGCGGACGTCTTCAACACTTCCACCACTCATGGCTCTCTGTCGTCCATGACAATTGGGTCAGATATCTGGTGTTGTCCGGGTACAAAATAGAGTTCTCCGCTCGACACCCAACACGCTTTTTTCTCTCATGTCCACCCAAACCAGATTCTCGCCTGTTCTTTCAAGCCATCAGTTCCCTGCTCAAAACATGCATCATAACACTAATACCAGACACCGAGAGGTTCAAAGGATATTACTCAAATCTGTTTGTCATTCCAAAGAAAGACGGAACAGTACGCCCCATCTTAGACTTTAAGCTTCTCAACAAATTCATAAAAGAAATGGAATCCCTGTGCTCCGTCATCACGTCAATGGAAAAATGAGAGTTCCTAGCAACCATCAACATCCAGAACGCATACCTCCACATCCCCACTTTTCCACCACATCAAAAGTATCTGCGGTTCGCCGTTCAAAAACGGCACTTCCAATTCATCACCCTGCCCTTCGGCTTGGCCACCGCACCCAGAGTGTTCACAAAAGTCATGGCAGGTGCAACTTGTTAATCAAAGAACCATCCTTTCAAGCTTGCCAAGAGTGCGTCCAAATAACAATGGACACACTGTCTCGGTTGGCTCATAAACCTAGACAAATCATCCCCAACGCCGACCCAACAAATATCCTTTCTAGGGATGATCTTTGACACTGCACGAGGACTAGTCATACTCCCTCAGGACAAGGTCACTTCATTTCGGCAAGGGGTTTTCATCCTCTGTCGCCGAACACCTCAATCCATCCGCTTCGGCATTGGAGTTCTAGGCAAAATGGTAGCAGCAATGGAACCAGCTCCCTTTGCTCATCTACACTTCTGATATTTGCAGCTTGCAATACTTTCAGCTTGGGACAAAAGCCCCTTCAGCCTTGACCGTCTGTGCTGCCTATCCCCGCAGGTCAAGAGGGCACTCACCTGGTGGATGCTCACATCCTCTCTCACCCAAGGAAAATCATTTCTCCCAGTGCAATGGCTAGTCACCACCGACGCCAGTCTTCTATCGACAGCACACGGCCCAAGGTCGTTGGACACCCCAAGAATCACACCTTCCAATCAACATTCTGGAAATACGGGCGATCCGCCTAGCCCTCCAATATTCCCATCACCTCCTAGCCGGTCGTCCCAGACAACGCCACTGCAGTGGCGTACGTCAATCACTAGGGTGGCACATGCAGCAAACCTGCAATGCACGAAGTGAAACACATCATCCACTGGGCCAAAACAACTCAGTCAATCACATCAGCAGTCCACATCCTGGGAGTGGACAACTGGGCTGCAGACTTCCTAAGTCGCGAAGGACTGGCCTCAGGAGAATGCTCCCTCCATCCAGAAGTCTTTCAACAAATTTGTCGGCTCTGGGGAAACCCTACGTCGTCTTAATGGCATCAAGGCTAAACACAAAAGTCCCCACCTTCATAGCCATTTCCAGGAACCTGCTAGCGCTAGGAGTAGGCGCATTGGTCTACTCCAATGATGCAAAAACCGCAACTGTAACCCACTCCATTTCTCCATCCCAACAACACTAGAGTTCTTGCAAACTGGCCTTGACTCAGGCCTAGCACCCAGTTCCATCAAAGGCCAGATTTCCACACTATCCATGTTATTACAATGCAGGATTGCAACAAAACTAGGGGTCAAAACATTCATCCAAGGTGTCTCACAAACGCCCCCCCTACAAGACTCCAGCGGGCGTCTGGGACCTAAACTTAGTTCTGGGCGCTTTACAAGGGCCCCCGTTTGAACCATTACAAGAAGTCCCCTTCACTCACCTGTCCTGAAAAGTCTCCTTCATAATATCAATCAGGGGTGTATCAGAGCTAGCCGCCCTATCCTGCCGGCCCCCTCTACTATCCTTTCACCAGGATAAAGTAGTCCTCCGACCATCACCATAATTCTTGCCTAAGGTGGTTTCCCACTTCCACCTCAATGACGACATCGTTCTACCCTCATTCTGCCCAGCACCAGTACACCGCTTTGAGAAAGCACTCCACACCTAGTAAGGACTCTCAGACGGTACATCTCTCGAACAGCCCTCCTATGTGAAACCGAAGCACTGATCATTATTTCCGAAGGACATAGAAAAGGAATGGCAGCTTCAAAGTCCACAGTAGCAAGGTGGATCCGCTCTACAATCCAAGAGTCTTACCGCATCAAAAATAAGCCAATACCAGCTGGGATAATGGCGCACTCAACTCAATCAGTGGGCGCCTCATGGGCCATTCAACATCAGGCCTCGGCAGCACAAGTTTGAAAGGCTAGTGTGCACACCTTCACCAAACACTACAACATTCACACCCAGGCCTCTGCAGACGCAAGCCTATGGAGAAAAATTTTGCTAGCGGGAGTCATACATCTGTAAGCATGATGCACGACCGCTACTCAGCTAATTCCCACCCAGGGACTGCTTTTGGATGTCCCATGGTCCTGTGTCCCCCAATTATGCGAAGGAGAAACAGGGACTTTTGTGTACTCGTTGTAAAAAAATCCTTTTCTCCGAGTTCATCATTGGTGAACACAGCACCCGCCCTAATGGCCTTCAAGGGCCTGCACATAGCCTTACCTTATGTCCTTTTTGTACTTCATTACGTTAACATGTTCTCCTACAGCTTTAGTACTAGACTAGTTACCTAGTCCTGTCGGTGGGTGTATACTGCAAGTAGGAGGACTTAAGTTTTGTGTTTACTTAGTGTCGCCCCCTAGTGGCAAAAAAGCATACACTCATGGTCCTGTGTCCCCCAATGATTAACTCAGAGAAAAAGATTTTACGGTGAGTACACAAAAATCCCTGTTTTTTCTTTTCCTTATTAGGCTCTTTCTGGACGATTTGGTAGGTAATTTATATATACAGACTTTCCCTGAGAGTATACATGTAGGACTACAAGAACACTGCAAGGCTCTAAAAGCCTTGGCATGATCCGTTGACTGCTAATCTTACAGCTATGTGCTTGTATATATATGAAAATAACCCAACACTGTGAAAATAATCTCCATGTGTCATTTAAAAGGAATGTATCATAAATTTAATTTTTCAATAATCACATAAATGTCTATACGGGAGAAATTGTGCTAATATCATAGATTTTTAAAGAGTTGTCCATAGATTGCACCATATCTGATTTCAGCACCGCACAACCTGCAACATGAGAGCCATTTCAGCCATTTCCATAACTTTTGTAGACTACATCTCTGTGCAGATTCTCATCACCCATTAAAATGGAACAATCTAAAAAGATCCCCTTTTAATAGGGGCTCCACATGGCTTTCCTTAAAGGAGTTTTACGATTTTAGAAAAATCCTTTCAACCAGGGGCATCTTTGGGAACAGGGGTTTTCCATAACCAGAAACCCTTTTAATAGCATATATAGAAATGGATGTAAACTATGCTAACTGGCTATTGGTTTCATGAACACATGCTGTCAGACAGATCCACTCAGAGACATGGTTCTGCTATATTTCCTGTACTACAGTTATGGTGCCGTCACACGCAGCGATGCGATGAACGATATTGTTAGCGATCACATGAAGGCACGATCACTAACAATATAGTTCAGATCGCTGGTGAGCTGTCACACAGGCAGACTCACCAGAGATCAATGGACCAGAGACATCGTGGAAACGATTTAAATATCGTTTCCACGATGTCTTGCTCCCGCTGCCAGGCTGCGGTAAATGGGAGCAGGCTGGTCTCCAAGGTAAACTGCGGGTATCTAGGCAGCGCGCGCTGCCTAGATACCCGATGTATACCTTGGTTACCCGCCTTCTCCGCTCACCGGCTGGTATCCAAGGTACACAGTATTTCTCAAATTATAGATAGCTGTGACTCTAAATCATATATTAAATCTCCACAGAGTGCACTTATTAACATTTAACCTTTAATAATTTAATTAAAATGAATTCCAATCGTGTGTAACCCTCACATCCGCACAGGGGAGGGGATTGTTTCCCTGCGTTCACCCTGTCTTATGTCCTGCCTGACAACAGAGTTTTAAACACTTTATGTTTATGGTGTTCCCGTTCCTCGACAGCTCACCCTGGTATCCCTATCTCTACTTAGGGTTTACCGCCTACATACACCTATATCTTTCTTCTATGTGTTGCTATTGGATACTGGTCAAATCCTAGTATCTTTATCAGAGTGTATGCATGTGAAGAGGGAGTACCCAAATTGACTAGTGGTGCAGAGCTTACCATTTAATTTTTGTTATATACAATGATATACAGGTTTTTATCCCTTTGTTACATAATATAGGACTATCACCGACTACCTGTCCATATAGAAATATATCATTGCTGCCAGGAAATGTTAGCTATATTCCACTGTACTTATTTGGACTTACACCATTCATCAATCACTCTGTATATAAAAAAGTGGGTAAACCCTGAGTAGAGATAGAGATACCAGGGTGAGCTGTCGAGGAACGGAGACACCATAAACATAAAGTGTTTAAAACTCCGTTGTCAGGCAGGATATAAGGCACTAGGTGTATCCAAGGTACACAGCGGGTAACTAGGGTCCCTAGTTACCCGCTGTGTACCTTGGATACCAGCCGGTGAGCGGAGAATGCTGGTAACCAAGGTATACATCGGGTATCTAGGCAGCGCTCGCAGTTTACCTTGGATACCAGCTCCCAGCGCTTGCAGAGAGGCACTGGGAGCTGGCTTATCGGTCGTCTCCTGGTGTCACACACAGCGGTGCTGCGTGTCCACCGGGCGACAAACGATTGATTTGAGGACAGGACGTCAAATCAAACGATGAACGATCAGCCGACTGATTGTTCATCATTTGTAGTGTCACACGCAACGATGTCGTTTCGACATTGTTCAAGCGTCACAGAACACGTGACTTTTGAATGATATCGGCAACAATATCGTTACGTGTGACAGTACCTTTATTGTGGTGTTTTATGTGAGATATCACATATATTTGATCATTTTTATAGATCTGTCTTCAGCCCCTGAGATGGATAAAAGACTCAGTTATTGGCTAGTATAAGCAGTAATGACTATTGAATATTTTTCTTTGACTGCTGCAAGAATCTGCCAAACAGAGAACTGCCTTTTCTTTCAGATCTTGAAGAAATTCTGCATTGAAATCCTGGCTGCAGAGCCGTCCAGTGTCTGCGCTGGGGGTGAGTACATCATTACCAAAGGAATGGAAAGCCTTTGAGATTGCAAAAAAAAAAATTTCTTTTAATATGGTCTTGCCAGGTCAATGATACTTACAATAAATATTACAGTCAATCAGGAGGTTATCTTAATATCTTCAATCATAATCAATAAATCTTCCTAAACCAGAGAACTTAAGGCCCTGTCACACGTGTCAACCAAGGCAGCGATGTCGGAAACGATGGCGACACCCAGCGAGCGATCCGCAGCGATGCTGCGGTATAGGCTGGATCGCCGCCAACATCGCTATTGCAGTGTCAGATGGCGCGATCCAGCCTAATCGTTGGTTGCAGATTGACAGGTTTACGTTCATCCTCGTAAGCCTGTCAACCTGCAACCAGCGATAAATCGCAGTTCCATAGCACTGTCACACAGCACGTCGCACTTGCGATATCGCTAGCGAGATCACTGATGCGTCACTTTTTGGCGATGTCGCTAGCGATATTGACACGCGACAGGGCCTTTAGTTCTTTGCCCAAGTTCCTCACCACTTGTTCCACCATGCATAAGGCAAAGACGTTTATATAGTGGCAGCAGATCAAGTGACTGGAGTGAGGTCTTTGGGTGACAAGGGCATGTAAAAAACTCCTATATACCAAGGCACTGTCTATTTAGCAAACAAGGAGCTGGGAAATTTGCCCAGGGGTCTGATTTATGTCACTGTTAAAAAAGAAAATCCAGAAATCTTGCATTTCTCTCTTAGGCCCTCTTCACAACACGATTTTTTGGGATCTGTGGCTATCCGTTGTAAAACGGATAGCCACGGATCCGATTTGGCCCCCATGTATCCCTATGGGCACAGATTAGTGCTTAATAGCCATCCGTGTCTGCAGGGATCCGATTGTGTCTGCTCTTTTCACGTCCCCAAAATTGGAGACGGGCATAGCGGAAAGAATCGGACAGCATCGGTTCCGATGCTGTCCGATTCAAATAACATGGGGATCTATGGAGTTCGGATCCGGGAAAAAACAGGGTCGTGTCCCGGATCCGATTTTAGTGTACTGAGCAGTACTGAGTGTAATTTCACTTTAGCAGTGTATCTACATACTCTGCTAAAGTAAAATTAAAGAAAGGAATAGTTAAAAATAAAAAAAATAAATCCTCACCTCTCCGACAGCTGTATGATGTGATTGGCGGGTAGCGATCACATGGTATGGGATATCACATGATCGCAACCGGCTAATCACAGATCTTTAAGGTGCTGGCAGCATCCGGACGTCTTCTCGGTTCCCGGACAGCCGGCAGAGAAGTATGTATTTTTTTTTATTTTTAATACATATTTTCTCTTTTATTTTGCTTTTGTAGTGTATGTAGATATACTGGGAAAGCAAAACTGCAGCCCCGACATGTCACACGGGGGGAGGAACAAAGGATTCTTCCTACCCCCATGTGACATTACAGCCCCGACACCACTGGGCTCCTCCCAGCTCTTTCTGTGTCTGGATTACTCAAAATCATGGATTCAGACACAGAAATGGCATCCGGAGGTACACATCCGGGCCTGTCCATGGGGATCCTGTTTTTTGCAGGACCTCACGGACAGGAAAAAATTGTAGTTTGAAGGGGCCTTAGTCAACAAAGCCCTTACAGCAGACTGATACTTTGTAGAGCAGAGGTCCCCAACTCCAGGCCTCAAGGCCCACCAACAGTGCAGGTTTTCAGTATTTCCTTAGTATTGCACAGGTGCTAATGTGATCATCTGCACAGGTAATGATTCCAAGCCCTGTGCAATACTAAGGAGATCCTGAAAACCTGCACTGTTGGTGGGCCTTGAGGCCTGGAGTTGGGGACCTCTGTTGTAGAGAGATCTTCGTAGGTCGAGCTGTTTATGTGGGGCAGTGTCTCAGCCATCATCTCACATAACATAATCAGAGAGCTGGTTCACAATCAGTAATATTTACTGTCAATTTTATCACTTGAGAAATAGGACAAAAGACAAGATCATATCACTGATATAGATAATATCACTGCTGCCTTCAGAAATGTATGGGCCTCTAAAACTACAAGGTTTTTTTTTGCACCACATACGTCTTCATCCTAAACCGTATATATGAACATGCAGGTCTTAGAAAGATGAATCCATGGACACCTGTATATCTTCTATGGGATGCTGCACTTGTGAGAAATTAGCATTTTCATTGTTATGCAAATGAGATGGCTACCCCAGCAGGCAGCAGCCTACTTAAGGCCCTGTCACATATAACGACCGCTCCAGCGATAACGACAGCGATAACGAACTGCCGGGATCGCTGGAGCATCATTACCTGGTCGCTGGGGAGCTGTCAAACAGGCAGATCTCCCCAGCCATCAGGGCCATGGGAGCCACCTTCCACATCGCTGAAGCATGATAAACACCGGGTATCTAGGCAGCGATGTTACCAGCGTCCTCCCTGCTTACAGGCAGCGCTAAGCAGGGAGAACGCTGGTAACTATAATAAACACCGGGTATCTAGGCAGCTGCCTAGATACCCGGTGTTTATCATGTTTACCAACCAGTGAGGTCACTGATCATTGGTTTCTCGCTATCACACGCAGCGATGCGTGCTGACCAGCGGGAAACCAATGGTCAAAAAATGACCCAGAGCGCTTTGGAGCGAACAGCGACCTCACAGCATGGGCCTGATCGCTGCTAAGTGTCACACATAACGACATCTCTGGAGAGATCGTTGTAACGTCACAGTTACAATGATCTCTCTAACTATATTGTTATGCGTGACTGGGCCTTTAGTTTGATAGACAGCTTACTATCTTATCAGAGAAGGAAAACAGATATTGAACTCTCAATCCAGAAAAATAGGTTTATGCTAAGCAGGAAAAAAACCTTGGGAAGCATGGGCTCCAAAGTGCTCTGTCACACCTAGAGCACTCAGCTTCTCATTTTCATATGAATAACGATGTGGATTCCAGGGAAGGTCACAACAGATAGAAGATTTAAAGGTGTTGATAGATTTAGCTTTCAAACACCTGCATGCCTATATATGCAATTTCTCAAGGACAGATTCCCTTCAAGGCTGATTTCATGCAGTTCAATACAGTTTCATGTTGTTATTAGTACCATAGTACCATAGTTATTAGGACCATAATGTGGCAGTATTGTTATTACGTGACAGTGACATTAGGCTCTGGTTTTTATTTGATCCTTTTTGTTAAAGCTGGATAACTCAGAACATTACTTATTTGACTGGCCTGATTTTGGCCCTAGGTGTAGGACAGCTGAGGGGTGACCTCTGCACATGTCACAAAGCATTGTCACAGCACTGTCCCATAGGCCTACTCCAAGATTCTCTGCACTTCCAGGGGCCTGCTTAAATGCAAATCTCTGGAAGTGCTCTATCAAATATATACGATCTACAGTATATTGAATAATTATATGAATATAAGGTAATATATTTCCTTCAAGCTGGTGGTATAGTATTTTACTGTACAGCTATATAGAATTAGTAGTCATAGGGTCAGCAGTCCTATATATTAGGAGCATATCTAACATTTCCCCTTGCATTCCATTATTCTCTTAGGTTCTGATTTATAGACATTTGGGACAGGAGGGGTAATAAGCAGATGTACTTTTGGAATTGAACTGAAGCCATTAAAAGGGTGTGTGTCTACTATCTGGAATAATGCATAGCGTGTTAGAATGATATGTCTTATTATATAGTAGGGTTTTAATTTCAGAAATTCAGCATTAATATACATTCTGCAGAAAGGATGTCATCATGATGACTTCAGTTCCAAAGACTTTCATTGTACCCGAGCCAGAGGACAAAAGGGCTGTAAGGGTGCCTTCACACTTGCAGATGGATCTGCAGCGTTTTGCAGATGCATCTGCAAGTGTGAGCATGCTGACCGCGGCCCCTATGTTTATAATAGGGCGCACCGGGTCTGAACGCTCTCATTCATTCCTATATGTGTACTGTCAGCAGGCGTATGCCTGCTGACAGATCACACACTCCCGCCCGCAGCATGGACGCTACATCTCGCGTCCACAGTGCGGGCGGGAGAGTGTGATCTGTTAAGCTGGCATACGCCTGTGAAGTACACATATAGGAATGAATGAGAGCGTTTCAGACCCGTGCGCCCTATTATAAACATAGGGGCTCGGATCAGCATCATACATCTGCAGATGCATCTGCAAAACGCTTGCAGATTCCATCTGCAAGTGTGAAGCCAGCCTAAGTGGGGCCATCTAGAGGGTGCTGTAAATCTTAAGGCTCATTGCTGTAATCAGGATAGACCGAGTAATCTCACTACCAGACCTCCAACTCTGAAGGACAAGAAAGAGGGACACCTTTTTTGTGAGCCAAGCCACACCTGTAATTTCTGTATTTGCTAAAGAATATTAGTACCCCTAATGAAACTGCTTAGTATTCCCATACTGTTTTTTACAGCCCAAATGTTGTATGACGACTAACTGCATGCTCCACCACACACATTATGCATTGCACCTTTACACGCAGTAAAATTCTCTCACATGGGATTACAAATGCCCAACAATACTTTAATATAAATAGAATTTAACACAGTAGAAAAGAACAACTATACTTTTTAGTGCATAAACAAGGCCACATTGCTTGATTATGGTTTTTTAATAAAATCATAATCAATAAATAATCATTATTAGGGATGAGCGAGTACTTAAGTAATCGGACTCACTATACTCGCAACGAGTAGGTCCCGGTACTCATTGCGAGTATAGCAAGTCTGATTGAAATGCGAGTACTTTCGCAGTGTATCTATATGTGTAATCATTGATGCACGTTCAAGACCTGGCAATCTGGCCAATCAGGTGGCTGATAGCGATCACATGGTTTGTGACGTCCGGCCATCTGATTGGTCAGATTGCTCCCAGCTATCTGATTGGCTATCAGACTGGCAGGTCCTTGCCGCACATCGGAGGTGAGGTTTTCGGGTCCAGATGCAGGCGTCGGAAGGTAAGTATGATTTTTTTTTTATTTTTTAACAACTTTTATTCATTTTTAGTGTACTTTCACAGTGTATATATAGATACACTGCGAATGTAAAAGGACTACTCGCTACTTCCAAATAATCACAAGAGACTCGGCGAGTAGCAAGTAGCCAAATATCGTTATTATTCAGCGAGTACCGAATAGTAACGATTCTATTCGCTCATCCTTAATCATTATTAATCATAAATATTAAATATTCAATAAAATAATAAACTAAGATGCGTCTTAGTCCTTAACTTGACTCAAGACACCTAAAATTAGAACTTTCATACCACCTCTGGTATGTTACCTCCTCTGGCTAAGGCGAAAAAGCTGACTAGGCTCTCCCTACAGACAAAGTGGCCTCTTGCTGTGTTCTGCAAATTTAAGTTAAATATATCCAGTTAAGTTAAACCTATTAACTCTTCGGCGAATATTGTCAAGAAATGTATATTGTTGATCTGTCCATAGCAGTCTTGGATTAATGTCTTAAAGTATATACTGTGCTTTTGGTAACAAAGCATAGCCATACAGTATGCAACCCCTGGCAAATATTATGGAATCACCTGGCTCGGAGGATGTCCATTCAGTTGTAGAAAAAAGCAGATCACAGTCATGGCACAAAACTAAAGTCATATCAAATGACAACTCTCTGCCTTGAAGAAACACTAAAAGAAATCTTGAAAAAACAATGTGCTAGCCAGTAATGGTTACTTTTGTAGACCAAGCAAAGGGAAAAATTATGGAATCACTTAATTCTGAGGAAACAATTATAGAATCATGACAAACAAACAAAACAACACTCAAATACATTACTGGTATTTTGTTGCACCACCTCTGGCTTTTATAACAGCTTGCAGTCTCTGAGGCATGGACTTAATGAGTGACAAACAGTACTGATCATCATTGTGGCTCCAACTTTCTCTGATTGCTGTTGCCAGATCAGCTTTGCAGGTTGGAGCCATGTCATGGACCATTTTCTTCAACTTCCACCAAAGATTTTCAATTAGATTGAGATCCGGACTATCTGCAGGCCATAAATTGACCTTATGTGTCTTCTTTCAAGGAATGTTTTCACAGTGTTTGCTCTACGGCAGGATGCATTATCATCTTGATAAATGATTAGCCAGGTGATTCCATAATTTTTGCCAGAGGTTGTGGTATTCTTCATTTCTGCTATCAAATTGCAAGTTCTTACAGGACCTAAATCATATTCCCCTGTGTGTAAGGTAATAAATAAGATCCGGAGAGGAAAAAGTAAACTGGCTTCCAAAAGTTTTTTGCTCAATTCACACCACTTCAGACCTCTAACTTTGAACCAACAAACTGTAACATCCTTGATATTTAACTCCAAATTATTCCTATGTTACGTTTCTCGGGTCATCTTTCTGCCCAATGGATAATTAGTGTCCCAGAATCCATATAACTTTTTCTGGAAACCTAAGAGAAACTATTTAATTAATAATTAAATGTTGGCTAACATAAATGTGAAACCTTTTGGATTCCCATCCACCCAATTCGTTTACTGCATTGTCATTCTTATCGCATCTAACCGCTTCTGTGGCAGCGCCAATGTGGAATGAATGAGAATAAAAATTTAAATTATCAAATTTTAAAAGTTTCAATGCTGTTTTCAAAATATAATTACATTGAAATTTGGACTCTAATGACTTATCGCTATGTATAAATTAAGAACTGGAAGAACTCGGCCAAGGCGCCAAATACTTTAAAAGAGCCTTGTATGGACAAAGAGGATGATCCATCGCGAAGATTTGCAACCATATACCTCTATCCTTTTGGTCCATTTTCATTTTTCTAATTTTGAAATGAAAAAAGGTCCCATAAAAAACAACATCTCAAAGAAAATACCCGATGGAACTAACCTACTAGCCAAGACCAGTTACCTGATCCTAAGTGCTGAGAAAAAGGTAAGCAAAAATATAGCTTTAAATAAGACCATTTCAAACTGAGAAAAACAGATATCTGATAAAGTTCCAATAATCCTACCCAGCAATAGAAAAAGTAACTGGACAACGACTATCAGGAACCCAAGAGTCGGTGTTGGTGTTTAATTTTGATAGTCATTTTGTTCAAAATAATATATACCTTTTCTCCTTTGCCTCATTGGGGGACGCGGACCGTGGGTGTTGTGCTGCTGTCCGCTGGGGGGCGACACTGGGCAGTGTCTGGGGGGGGTGGTTGGCTCCTCCTGCGTGGCGTGCACCCCCTGGCTGGGCCCTTGCCCGACCGGTTTTTGCTTAGTGTCTTAGGAGTGCAGACCTCTTTATTTTTTCTCTTACTTTTTTTCTTTACTTTTTACTTTTTTTCCTTTCCTCTCAAGAGGACATTACAGGGAGGAGTATTGCAGCCTTCATACTCGCCAGGATGCGAGTCAAGGCTGTTGCACCATACTCCTTCCTCATCTGCACATGGTCAGGGGACCATGTTGGATAGCTCATGGGAGAGCTAACCTCCCCGGTCTCGGGTCGAGGTTCCAGGTATGTTGCCACAGGGTCCTCCGGAGGCTGCAGGGTTCCTGGCCTGCCACAGGGTCCTCCGGAGGCTGCGGGGTTTTGGCCTGCCACAGGGTCCTCCGGAGGCTGCAGGGTTCTGACCTGCCACAGGGTCCTCCGGAGGCTGCAGCAGACTTGCTGACCGGAGGGATCCGGTCACAGAAGGGAGTGCAGGGCTCCGGATGGAGCACACAGGGACCATGAGGGCTCCTTGCCTGCCTCCTTCCCCCCCCCCCCCCGTGTGCCTGCATGTTTCCCCTGTCTTTTCCCTGCCTGTGGATACAGAAAGAAAGAATCCTAAGGCATCCACAGCCCCCCTTATGGCCTCGTCATCAGGGACCCCTTTTTGGGGTCCGTGGTTCTCCTTTGCTTCCTCCTGCGGGGACTTTTTAGTCCTCCGCGCCGGCCCCCACTGTTTTTCGGGGCCGAGAATTAATCTAGGCCCCGGCTTCGGCCTAGCGCTGGCCGCCACGCCCCCCGCACGCCCCCACGATTACATCGCAGAGCGCGTCATGCGGGAGGCGGGCCGGTGGTTTGGCGCTCCTCGCTCCCCGCGAGACCTGCGCTGTTTACCACGCCCCCTCCTCCAGTGTTGAATCTGCTCCGACCGGAGCCGCTGCCCACGGACCGCAGCTAGGATGGGGGCTCTGAATAGCAGCACCGCTCTAGCAGGTGCTGAGCCGAGCGTTTTTTGGCGCCGGTTCTTTAAGTTCCAGGTTCCCCACCGTTGCCTTTTTTTAAGGGGGTAGTCTGAGGAGCAGTTCAGTCATAACAGGAGCCCTACAGATAGGGCTCCTCCGGGCCTTTCAAGACCTGCTTAAAGTGTAAGGCTGGTTTTACATCACATTATTTTTCCTGTCCGTGGGATCCTACTTTTTGTAGGACCCCCACGGACAGGAACAAATGCCTGCAATCAGATTTTTTGCAGGATCCTCTCCCCCTCCTCCATCTCTCCTCCCCACTCCTCCACCTCTCCTCCCTGCTCCTCCACCTTTCTTTTCCCCCTCTGAAAGAAAAAAAAAACCTCAATGAGGATTACTCACCTGTCCGCCAGCTTCCTCCACCTCCAAGGGTGCCTCCTGCTGCCTGTAGGATCTGCCGTTATGTCACAATCCGGCAGCATCATCGGGTCACATGACCGTAGTTACCGTGGTAACCAGTCATGTGACCTGATCAGCTGATCGGGTTGTGACGTCACGGCAGGTCCTGTAAGCATCGAGAGCTGCTGCAGGCGTCGGTGGATCGCCGGACAGGTGAGAATAGCGATTTTTTTATTTTTAACTCTTGCTTTTACTTAATTTCACTTCTGCAATGTATGTATATACATTGCAGAAGTGAAATTAGCCGATTAGGAGCAATTTTAGTGTACTGAGCATGCTCAGTACACTAAAATCGGGTCCGAGGAACTATCAGCTGTTTCCTCTGACTCGTGCTCCATAGGCCCCCATGTTAAAGGCCGAGGATCGGATCGGATTTGGCCTAATTGCCATCCGATTTTGTGGGATCCGATTTGTGTCCAATTTTTTGCTGTGCCCAAAATTGATGCATTCTCCGATTTTGGATACAGCAAAAAATGGGACACAAATCGAATCCAACAAAATCGGATGTCAATTAGGCCAAATCCGATCCAATCCCCATAGGATAACATGGGGCCAAATCGGATCCGTGGCTGTCCGTTTTACAACGGACAGCCACGGATCCTCAAAAAACGTAATGTGAAAGCACCCTAAATGTCATTTTATTGAAAGAAAAACAACATAATATTTCTGGTTGTTAATGATGGGTCACATAGCAGCTAAGATAATGCTTTTTAGTGCCATATGACTTATTTTCTTACATTTTTGTGTGCTGTTTTAAAAACTGCATTTTATGGCTATTTGGGTGTGGCCAGCAGCTGATAGGGAGCAGTGCAATGTGACAGCAGAGATGGGTTAACAGAGATGATGACTGAGCTGTGTGTAGCCAGATGAAAGATAAGAAGCTGGTGCCAAAAAGGAGTTTTCAGTGATCCTGACATTATTAAATTGCTCAGCACTGTGCTGTAGGATGAAGTAATCTGCTACATAGTCACCTCCTCAGCTGCAGTCAGCAGTGTGGACATTCTGTGGGCCACATCCCCATAACCCTTATATGGCTACATGCCCTGTATTCAGTGTTTGAAGCTTGAAGACGGATCTGACTGAGAATGAACACATGTCTGCTTCAGATACAGTCTAGTGGGGAAACCTTGTGTAAGGTTTATGAATGGTTTTCAACCAAAATTCTGTAATAAAATATTTTTGAAAGTATATTAAAATCACTTGCTCTACATTATTATTTAATAAAAATTTGAAATATACTATTAATGGGTCTGCTGTCTCTGATTTTTTTTTTGAAAAACTATATGCCTTCAATAAACAAATGATATAGAACTACAACAATCTTACCAATTAGAGACTCATTTTTTTAACTATAATGCAGCACCTGCTGCTGTGCCACTTGGCTCCACACTGAGAGACACACCCTGCTCTGAACCTGGGTTTTAACACATTCCTGGACATGAGAATGATGGAAGACCCGGCATGGAGGAAGACTCCAGTGGGTCTTACATGATCACATAGCACACCAGTGATAATTAAATAAATGTTTCCATCCCTACAGTTGTTGCCAAAAGTATTGGCACCCCTGCAATTCTGTCAGATTATACTCAGTTTCTTCCTGAAAATGATTGCAATCACAAATTCTTTGGTATTATTATCTTCATTTAATTTGTCTTCAATGAAAAAACACAAAAAGAATTGTCCTAAAGCCAAAATGGATATAATTCCACACCAAACATAAAAAGCGGGTGGACAAAAGTATTGGCACCGTTCATGCGATGCTTCTCTAATTTGTGTAATTAACAGCACCTGTCTGAGGACTTGAGAAACCAAATTGTGAGAAAGCCATGAGCAATCTCAAGGCTACAAGTCCATCTCCAAAGACCTGAATGTTCCTGTGTCTACTGTGCGCAGTGTCATCAAGAAGTTTAAAGCCCATGGCACTGTGGTGGAAAAGAAAAATTGACGACAGATTTCAACGCAAGATTGTGCGGATGGTGGATAAAGAACCTCGATTAACATCCAAACAAGTTCAAGCTGCCCTGCAGTCCGAGGGTACAACCGTGTCAACCCGTACTATCCGTCGGCGTCTGAATGAAAAGGGACTGTATGGTAGGATATCCAGGAAGACCCCACTTCTTACCCCGAGACATAAAAAAGGCAGGCTGGAGTTTGCCAAAACTTACCTGAGAAAGCCTAAAACTAGTGATGGGCGAATCCTAAACTACTCGGAATCACTTGACTCTAGCGAGTCCGAACACAGGACTCGCTACTCGTTGCGAGTCTAGCGAGTCCAATGTTAATGAATGGGGAAGCGAGTAATAGCGAGTAGTGTGAGATTTACAAATCGCAGATGTGTCTCGGAAGCTTCAGCCTGAAGCAATCCTAGTTTTGCCATTTATTTGCATTGGACTCGTTTACTTTGTAAGTAATCGCTGGGAAACTCGCACAGATAAGAGTCCTGTCTGCTCTGTGTGCTGGCTGCCCCAGCTCCAGGGTCCTAGAGCCCGCCTGCTGCCTGATGTAGCAGAGCTGAGATTGTTCTCAGTCTGCTCATTCCCTGTGTACAGACATGAATGTCTGTGCACAGAGATGATGTAGCAGAGCTGAGATTGTTCTCAGTCTGCTCATTCCCTGTGCATAGACATCTATATCTATGCACAGGGGATGTAGCAGAGAGGTCATCGCGTTTTGGACTGCATTGGACAGAAGAGGATTTTTTTAATTAAAGATGTAGTCCCTAATGGCTTTTTTTTTTATTTCTAATAAAAAATTTTCTTTGTGTTGTGTTTTTTTTAAAACAATTTAATAGAAATTCATGGCGGTCATGTCTAATATTGGCGTGACCGCCATAAATTTCGGGCTTAGGGCCAGCTGATAATACAAAGCTGGCCCTAACCTCTTTATTACCCAGCGTGCCACCGCCACCAGGGCCGCTGGAAGAGCGGGGTTCAGCGCCAGAGGATGGCGCTTCAATGAACGCGCCATCTTCTGGGGCGGCTGCGGGCTGCAATTTGCAGCGGGGGGTGCCCAGAAAGCTTGGGCATCCCTGCGCTGCGGATTCCAGCCCCCAGCTGCTTAGCTGTACCTGGCTAGACATAGAAATTGCGCGGAGCCCCACGCATTTTTTTTCAAATTATTTCATGAAATTCTGAGATTCTGACTCTGACTCTGAGACTCTGACTCTGAGACTCTGACTCTGAAATTCATGAAATAATAAAAAAAAAATGCGTGGGGCTCCGTGCAATTTCTATGTCTAGCCAGGTACAGCTAAGCAGCTGGGGGCTGGAATCCGCAGCGCAGGGATGCCCAAGCTTTCTGGGCACCCCCCGCTGCAAATTGCAGACCGCAGCCGCCCCAGAAGATGGCGCGTTCATTGAAGCGCCATCCTCTGGCGCTGAACCCCGCTCTTCCAGCGGCCCTGGTGGCGGTGGCACGTTGGGTAATAAAGGGGTTAATACCAGCTTTGTTATACAAGCTGGTATTAAGCCCGAGATTCTTAATGTCAGGCCATGTTTGACCCAGCCACTAAGAATCTCCAATAAAGGGTTAAAAAAAAAACACAGAGAAAATTTTTTATTTGAAATAAAAAAAAAGCCATTAGGGACTCCATCTTTAATTTAAAAAAATCTTCTTCCGTCCGACGTAGTCCAAAACGCGATGTCCTCTCTGCTACATCCCCTGTGCATAGATATAGATGTCTTGCACAGGGAATGAGCAGACTGAGAACAATCTCAGCACTGCTACATCATGTCTGTGAGCAGGCGGGCTCTAGGACCCTGGAGCTGCACAGAGCAGACAGCTGGACTCGGCTCGCAAAGAAACAGCAGTTACTTTGTGAGTTTCCCTGCTATCACTGGCACAGTAGCCGAGTCTAATGCAAACAATGGCAATCCTAGTTTTGTCAGCGTTTCTGACAAAACTAGGATTGATACTGATTTGCATTGGACTCGTGCGAGTAATCACTGGGAAACTCGCAGAGTACCGAGTCCTGCGAGTCCCTTACTACTCGCCGAGTAACGAGTCCTAGCGAGTAGATTCGCCCATCCCTACCTAAAACGTTTTGGAAGAATGTTCTCTGGTCAGATGAGACAAAAGTAGAGCTTTTTGGGCAAAGGCATCAACATAGACTTTACAGGAGAAAAAAAAGAGGCATTCAAAGAAAAGAACACGGTCCCTACAGTCAAACATGGCGGAGGTTCCCTGATGTTTTGGGGTTGCTTTGCTGCCTCTGGCACTGGACTGCTTGACCATGTGCATGGCATTATGAAGTCTGAAGGCTAACAACAAATTTTGCAGCATAATGTAGGGTCCAGTGTGAGAAAGCTAGGTCTCCCTCAGAGGTCATGGGTCTTCCAGCAGGACAATGCCCAAAACCACACTTCAAAAAGCACTAGAAAATGGTTTGAGAGAAAGCACTGGAGACTTCTAAGGTGGCCAGCAATGAGTCCAGACCTGAATCCCATAGAACACCTGTGGAGAGATCTAAAAATGGCAGTTTGGAGAAGGCACCCTTCAAATATCAGGGACCTGGAGCAGTTTGCCAAAGAAGAATGGTCTTAAATTTCAGCAGAGCATTGTAAGAAACTCATTGATGGTTACCGGAAGCGGTTGATCGCAGTTATTTTGGCTAAAGGTTGTGCAACCAAGTATTAGGCTGAGGGTGCCAATACTTTTGTCTGGCCCATTTTTGGAGTTTTGTGTGAAGTGATCAATGTTTTGCTTTTTGCTTCCTTCTCTTTTGTGTTTTTTCCATTGAAGACAAATTAAATGAAGATAATAATACCAAAGAATTTGTAATTGCAATCATTTTCAGGAAGAAACTGAGTATTATCTGACAGAATTGCAGGGGTGTCAATACTTTTAGCCACAACTGTAAAAGCATTCCCAGATAATGAGATGGCTCATTTAATAGCTGAAGGTTTTCTGTTTGGTTTCTTTGTACCTCCTGTGAGGCAGTGACCGGTGTCAGATACAAAGGCCTGTATGTATCCTCCGGAATGTGCTCTGTGATCATGTAAGACCCACTTACTGTTGTCATTTACACACGGAATAATTGAACGCAAAGCAGATACTCTTGTGTATCTCTGGAACCAGAGGAGTGTAGGAGTACTGTAGCCTAAAATTGCATATGCCTAAAGGGAGCATAAGATTAAGCCATAAGCCTACATCTTGTAATCTCACCGCAAATTCTTATGCACTGATAACTTTTGCCGAAATTGTTCATCATAAGTAAACCACAAGAAACCAACAAAATAGTGATATGCTTCCAAAATTATGCTCAAATGCTGGAATAGGCCACAGCATTTGCCAGGGATTTTTTCACCAATTACAGAAATAAAAACACAACATTTTTGTATCTAATTAAAAATAGATTTCGCTGTCCAATTTTTACGGTCATCATCTAGCCATATACTAGTCACCATGTGCACGCCCGGGGGTGTGCCTCAGCCCCTAGAAGAAGGAGGGCCAAGACAGAGACGGCAAAAAGTGTGGCCGCCCCGATTGCCATCAATCATGGGGGAGGCCCACAGGAAGTTCTCTGGGAGTGGCTGCCAACAAAGAGACAAACCAGAAGAGAAGGACAGAACGACCAAGGCTCCTTTATACCTGGCAGCATGGCGGACCCCCTTTGAAGAGATATCGTGCATGAGGTTGAGGAACAGGCCAGAGCCGCACACGGAGACCCAGCAGTGGCGTCCCTCTTAACACTAGAGGGGGATGCCGACTACTGGAGACGCATTTGGACGGCTCCGCCAGGACATGGAGGAAGCCCTGGCATGGGTGTGCCAAAGGTGGAGCACAGAGAGGGCCTGTGAGCTGACATCGATGAGAGAAGGCCGAGAAGTGCGAGAGGCAGTGGTAGCAGTGCAGGCAGTTGTGGAGTACTGTTCCAATATCAAGTAGGAACCGCACACAGGTTTCTTTTTGCAGCCTTTATTTTTTCTTCTTGTGGGGTCTTACAAAGTGGAGGGTGCGGTTAACATAGAGCAGGGTGGGTATAAGCGGTGATGTCAATGCAGGAGTGTGGGCGGCCGGCCTCCTGCTACATCACCACTTTTCCCCGCCCTGCTCTATGTTAACCATAGAGCAGGGCGGGTATAAGAGGTGACGTCACTGCAGGGTCGGGGCTAAACGGCCATTTCTGGGGAAAAACAAAGCAAAACTCTGTGTTATACTGCAGAAGAGGGAGACAATGATTGGCAGCGGTGGGAAGATTACACATGCAGGGGTGTGAATCTGCCCTTTGGCTGCAGCCTCTAGCCACCTCCTTTGTGGCTGCACGATGTAAGTTTTCTAAGTGTATTTACTCGGGGTACAGGGCGACTCAAGTGCTGGGTGACCCCTTGCCTGGATGCTGCAGACATGCTGTATCCAGTGCTGTAATTAGATCACCATGCCTGGTTTGGTGACAGGTCCGCTTTAAGCTTCTGTTATGTTGGTTTTCTTCTTTACTCTCTATGTCCCACCAAGCTATTAGATAAAAAGTACAATTCCAATTAAGAGTAAATCCTGCACATATTTATTGTCACCCCATTATAAGTGGAGCTTGACCCCATATTTAGGCTATGTGCCCACAGGATGTTTTTTAACCAGTCCTGAACGCAGCAAAACCTGAACTGCTTTCAAGGATCTTAGAGTCCTTGCCAGGAGATTAGCTATGATCTGGTCTGCGTTTTTTATCATGTTTTTTGCATGATTTTCCTGCATTTTTCCTGTGTTTTGCCATTGACTGCAGCAAAAACGCAGGAAAAATTAACATGTCAATTCTCTCCCATCCACAGCAAAACCGCAGGGATTTGACAGTTTTTGACACTTGCAAAACCAATGTGTGGGCACAGCATTTCTGTGAAACACATTGGTTTTGCTGGGAATCAAAACCCCAGGAACAAATTAGCATACATTACCATAAAACTAATGGTTTTCTGCATGCAGAAAACGCAGCAAAAACGTCCTGTGGGCACTCACCCTAACAAGGGCCCTGTAATTGTTTGCTGGTGGAAAAAGGCATGGGAATAGTCACGAGAGGGATACTATACCAGCAACAAGGTGCACAGTATTTTAATTTGTTATTTCAGAAAATGAATTAGGCTTTAATACAAAAAAAAAAAAATCCTGTGACTTTTTCCTGCTGTTCTTAGATGCCGACTATGTGATGGCCACTGTGAGGGCAGCAGCCAAGATTTGTAGGAACAGGGACAATAAATGTCCTGTTGCTAAGAACAAGGCTCAGATTGAAGCACACATCACCAATGTGTTTCCGCTCCAGCGGGATGGCATCTTGTTGCTGGCATGTGTGACAACCCAATGTCTCCATCACTCGTCTATTTCTCCAATGTGAGTGTACACACGGGCGACCCACCATGCCATCGAGTGGTGATGAATTCATTATTATGTGGGGGAGGAGGGCCTGAAGCATCGCCATCACCCTCACTAAGCCTAAGCAGTCCTCTTCTCCTACTGCTAACACTACTCAGATTTAATCCTCACAATGACCTTTTCCAGTCCTCCTTGCTGCCCTGTCACATTCAGCATGGTCAGAGTGACAATAACTGGGGAAGAAAAGGACACAGTGACTGAGGGAAATCAGATGAACCAGTTGGCAGAGAGTGAAATGAGCGGCTCTTAATATCTGGATCTTCGGGGATGATTACAAATCTTTTCAGCTAACAGTACATTGTGTGTGGTATATAGATATTTTCTTACATTTTTCAAGTCCAGTGCTAGAGATGTCACATGAAGTTCCTGGGCCCCAATGCAAAACATGTAAAAGCCCCTCATCTGTTACATTGTTCTTATGGCAGTGTTTCTCAATGTTCTGATAGCCAGTACCCCTGACTCAAATACATTAGGTCCCCATACATTGTACTTCCAAGGCAGTAACTGTGCACTCTGCTGCTCCTACTAAAATGACAGCAAAACAAATGTGTGAGTACCTACTAAACATATGGTAAACAGATCCCTATCTACTACTAAAGTGACATGTAGATAAAACTACAAAAATATTTCAACTGGAAATTTCTTAAAAAAACAAATAAAATCCTATCTAACATGAGTACAAAGGTTAGTGTGAGATGTGCCTGTAGGAGTGTTTTGTTCTAAGCGGAGTGATTCTACTGGGATTACTCTGATCCATTAGGTGGGTCTGGCTGTACAAGGTTTACTCGGTCACTATGAGTTTATTATGTCAAGTTGTCTCATCTTGCATAGATGTAGGCGTGTTCCTTTTTGGAGAACCTGGACGTCGTCTCTAGATGGAGATATGTAAAAGGACTGCCAAGTCTTTTTTCTTCAAAATCCCCACAAATGAGAATATTTTTATAAACATAATCTTTATTTATGTGATATCCAAAGGGACGTCCTGCAAATAAGAACATTTCAGTATTATAAACAGCACATGGGAGGTTACAGATACATGGTCTATAACAGATTTTGCATTTAAAGGGTTCTCCCAATTATTTTTTATTCTTTTCATGATTTCATTGTCTTCCTGTATTTAAACATAGGAAGTCAGCTGTATTTACCCAACACCACTCCCCACTGCTGTTTTTGTTGCCATGTCTGGAGCCAGTCAGCTCATTGGACTTCTGCCACTTGTGACCATTGAGCCTAGTGATTGACTGCAACAGTCACATGATGTCAATGAAGTCAAGACTGCAGCCAAATTAGCCATAGTCTGCAGCAGGGAGCAGATGCAGGAATGAAGTTGGAGAACACAGAAAGTTTACAAAGAAAAAAAAAAAAAGATAAACTGGACAATCTCATAAGCTTTTACATTTCACATCTGATAATGCTTAAATAGTACTCCCATAATTCTGCCATATACAGCTCAGGTAATATATCCAAATAATGTAATAGATTCAAATTAGACCCTACACTACAGAGTACAATATAAACTTATATCTGTTACCAACAAAGCCCTCCACAGTTCTGCACCGCCCCACATCTCCACCCTCATCGCTGTCTATCGCCCTACACATGCCTTCTGATCTGCTAATGACCTAAGACTGATATTCTCAATAATCCAAACATCCCGCTTCGGTCTCCGAGACTTCTCATGAGCTGTGCCAATTCTCTAGAACATACTACCAAGAACAATTCGATTAACTCCCACTTAATTGTAACGTGCTGTGGAATATGTTTGGTGCTATATAAATACCAATTATTATTATTACTTATGAGCCACTTTTCTACCTTTAACTCTAAAATCCTGCTAAAATCTATCTAGCTTAAAACAAAAAAGTGAGCAGTCAGAACACAGCTGCCTACTATATCTATGAAGAGGGAGAACTCAGTGAGAAAGAAAAAGGCAAAGGGAATGAGATGGTGCTCTCCATTAAATGTTTTATCTTAGCTATGTGTTGGATTCCCAGCTACACTGCTAAATAGTGGTGTAAATTGTCCTCCATTCTGCTGCTCATGAGAGCGTTCTACAGAAAGACAGGAGAGCAAGGATGCCTCATGTATTTGTGTACTGTGTATGAAAGATATCATAGCAGCATGTTTTCACCCACCAAAAAGTGGCCATCTCCTGTTCATCTGATGCCAGAATAAAGACTGCTGAGATTACATCTGAATGGAGTGCTGCAGTGAAATTCTTTAAACTCTATCTATCTATCTATCTTATCTATCTATCTATCTATCTATCTATCTCTCAAAAATTAGCAGCTATTGTGGCACACCAGGGTTCATGTGCCACAGTAACAACACAAAGGCTTAACTCTCCACACAACCCACAACACTACACTAGCGCCTCCAGGCCAGAAGGGGGGCTAAAGTTGCTTCCCTATATATTCTGGTGTGGAGAGGAAGTGGGCAATTCAGTGCGGGGCAGCACTGAGGAAGAAGGACCTGGGTGTAAAAGAGCTGCGTTAGGCTCACCCCACAGTCCGCTGTCCATTTCCAGGCCAAGCCAGGGTCTGAGGACAGGAGAAGCAGAGGAACACACCTGGGAGACCGAGTTACCTTCAAACTCACCCCAGAGGAGCGCAAAGAACGGATACCGGATCCTGGATTGTGCCTAAAACATACAACACAGTGAACACCGGATTAGTGAAGGTCCCACATCTTCACTGTACCACAGCGAAGCAACACGGCGGGGTCAGGTACATAGGACAAGACTCAAGTTGCCTGGCAAGTTAGTACCCATGAGGGAAGACAGGGCCGGCAGCTTAGCTAAAGCGGCAGCAGGCCACACAGTGCAGAAACGGAGCCAAAGGACCCAGCCAGGGTGGGAGCAACCCGGCCCCTGTACAGACTCCGTGGACAGTACTCAGCTGAATTACCATCTACAGTAAAAGACCTGGAAAACTACAAAACCATGAGTCTGTGTAATCCTTGCGCTCGAGCCCCGCTCTCCCTCACAAACTGTTTCATCACTACTGCCCTGGGACCAGGCTCTGCCCGTGGAGAGCTGTCGCATCACAGGCTGCCATCCATCATCCCTGGAGGTTCTGCAGCAGCGATGGTCACCCTGACCACATACCACGGGTGGCATCACAACTTTCTCCCCTGTAAATAACCCCCAACCTTAACTTGTGGGCTCGAGACACAGTCCGTACCAAGACTGCCGTGATAACCCCCGTGATGCCCCGGTCCAGTACTGAGTATCCCGTCCCAGTGGGCTCCACACTATTGTAGGTATTTGGATCTGTGAATGTGTTTCGCAAGAAACAGCAATGTTTTTGAGCATGACAGTACTGCTGTTGATTTAAGTCATAAAATGTCTTCTCTGCCTGTTAGGACCTGACCTGACACAAGGCAAAATGGGACTAAAAATCAATCCTAGCAGGCAGGGTCCATCATTCCTTATTTGTGGCAGTATTTGAAGTGGAAATGAAAATGTCAGTCTAACTGCACTATGGAGTCCTCTTACCAGGGAGGACTGACTGCTGTGTTAATTAAGTCTATTGTCAGTAAAATGAACATGAAGTAGTTGTAGCCCCTGGCCATAATGAGACTGAAGGATTATGAGAGTTCTGTATTATCACAGTATGGTAGCCAAGAGCAAACCTCTAATACATCATTGTGACCATCATAAAAATACCAGACTTGCCATGTCTTCTAAACTATGCTAAATAGGCTGAGGAATGGGAGATATGACATATGAGTCTTAGGCTCGGGTGATGCTGAGGACTTTCTAATATAATACATAAATAAACATGCAGCAAAGGCATATAAGACTAACAAGAGTGGGGTTTAAAATAATCCAAAGGGGACAGCCAAAAGGATTAGCTTATTTCAACTACAGTGAATCTTAATCAACAGTGAAAAGGAGGGGGTCTCCTCCATCTCCTTGAATATCCCCTATTTACAGTGCCCCTTCCCAAAATAAAGGAGCATATTTTTCTGATAAAATATACTACAAAGTTTCCTATGTTTCCACATACTATTGATCTATGTTCCCAAGGGACAACAAAGCATATGTTTTAAGAAAAGGTTTGCTCCATATAACTTAACATTTGGTATTCCTTCTTTGTTTACATGTACATCCAATAGCTAAATTGCTATTAAATTCTTAGATACAGTGGGTACAGAAAGTATTCAGACCCCTTTAAATTTTTCACTCTTTGTTTCATTGCAGCCATTTGGTAAATTTAAAAAAGTTCATTTTTTTTCTCATTAATGTACACTCTGCACCCCACCTTGACTTAAATAAAACAAACGTGGACATTTCTGCAAATGTATTAATAAAGAAAAACAGAACTATCACATGGTCATAAGTATTCAGACCTTTTGCTCAGTATTGAGTAGACACACCCTTTTGAACTAGTACAGCCTGAGTCTTCTCTGGAATGATGTAACAAGTTTTTTACACCTGGATTTGGGGATCCTCTGCCATTCTTCCTTACAGATCCTCTCTAGTTCCGTCAGGTTGGATGGTGAGTGTTGGTGGACAGCCATTTTCAGGTCTCTCCAAAGATGCTTAATCGGGTTTAGGTCAGGGCTCTGTCTGGGCCAGTCAAGAATGGTCACAGAGTTGTTCTGAAGCCAATGCTTTGTTATTTTAGCTGTGTGATTAGGGTCACTGTTGGAAGGTGAACATCTGGCCAAGTCTGAGGTCCAGGCACTCTGGAAGAGGTTTTCATCTAGGATATCTCTGTACTTGACCGCATTCATGTTTCCTTCAATTGCAACCAGTCGTCCAGTTCCTACAGCTGAAAACACCCCATAGCATGATGCTGCCACCACCATGTTTCACTTTTGGAATTGTATTGGGCACGTGATGAGCAGTGCTTGGCTTTCTCCACACATACCCCTTAGAACTATCACAAAAAAGTTCTATCTTCATCTCATCAGACCAGAGAATCTTATTTCTCACAGTCTGGGAGTCCTTCATATGTTTTTGGCAAAATCTATGCAGTCTTGCACTGAGGAAAGGCTTACGTCGGGCCACTCTGCCCTAAAAGCCCAACTGGTGGATGGGTGCAGTGATAGCTGATTTTGTGGAACTTTCTCCCATCTCCCTACTGTATCTCTGGAGCTCAGCCACAGTGATCTTGGGGTTTTCCTTTACATCTCTCACCAAGGTTCTTCTCCCATAATTGTTCATATGGCTAGATGGCCAGGTATAGGGAGACTTCTGGTGGTCCCAAACGTCTTCCATTTAAGGATTTTGGAGGTCACTGTGCTCTTAGGAATCTTGAGTACTGTATAAATTCTTTTGTAAGCTTGACCAGATCTGTGCCTTGCCATAATTCTGTCTCTGAGCTCCTTTGGAAGTTCCTTTGACCTCATGATTCTTGTTTGGTCTGACATGCACTGTGAGCTGTGAGGTGTTATATAGACAGGTCATGGACTCCAATGAAGAAGTAGAAGAAGTAGAACCATCTTAAGGAGGATCACAAGGAAATGGATAGCATGTTACTTAAAAATGAGTGTCTGAGGAAAGGGTCTGAATACTTATGAACATGTGATATTTCAGTTTTTCTTTTTTAATACATTTGAAAACATTTCTACATTTCTGTTTTTCAGTCAAGATGGGGTAGAGTGTACATTAATGAGAAAAAAATGAACTTTTTGAATTTACCAAATGGCTGCAATGAAACAAAGAGTGAAAAATGTAAAGGGGTCTGAATACTTTCCGTACCCACTGTATGTGATGTGAAAATTATGAAGCTGACATTTTAAGATGTAGAGCAGTCATCCACAGGTGATGGTGACACATTTGCTGCCTGTTCTGTCTAGTGAGACTCTCATTCCGAATGTTGGAATATTCATAGAACTATGATGACATATGCTTTGTTACAGACCTACTGGATATAGTACTGTCTACAAGGACAGGGGCCAGGGAAGCATGTTTTCATAATCCAGGCAATGAGTTCTGGATACCCTGTGGTCAGGCCATCAGAAGAAAGGTATGGTCAGCATCCTCTTGTAGAAGCGGCTGCTTTTCTTGGTGCTGACTGCACTATTTTACTGTTATGCCAGATCTGCATCTTTGTATTATATGGAGGAAGTTGTGGTTAGGGATACATTCCTACAGTGAGTATGTGGTGTTAGTAAATAGCACGGACATGATCTGCTGCCGCTCCCAGTGCAGACAAAGAAAGCTTCAATCCTGCAATTTATATTCATTGTCGAAACACAAGAGAAAAACACAAAATGAGCATATACCCTATAATACAGTAAGTAAATAGTAGTAATATACGTGAATAACATAGGGCACTTGGTTATCACTGTTTGACCAAAAAGCGTAAAAGCTATCCCACCACAGTCCTACTCTAGTATTACAACTTTACCTGCGTCAGTGACATCAATGTGAATAAGGGTGGAGAAGGACAGAGCCCAACTATAGGAACCAGTCATGTGAAGCGGAGGGGAGTGCTAAAGAAGATTTGGTTGGAACTCTAGGAGCCTTATAATCTAGACTTTAAAGCTCATCAGTCACCAGAATTCACAACACAAACAGCATACATCATTAAATAGATATTTTAGACCTGATACTGGTGTATTTACATTGAAAATCAATGTCAGTATGGCTGTATAATCCTGCAGTTAAGAAAAGTATTTTATGTATCAAGATTTAGAATGAAATAGCTCTTGGCTCGAAGTATATTTAGTCCCCCTTAGCTTGAGCTGCTCTCAGTCATGCTGGTTAAGTAAATACACCAGCTTCATCAGGTCTAAGAGATCTATGTAATGATGTGTGCAGTTTATATTGTGAAATTTGGTGATAGCACTGCATTAAATTTCACATTTACAACTCAGGTTACTGGCATTTCCTTCACTTTGACTTCCATGACATACTTAGTGTGGTATGATTCAGTTGTAGGTCATAGGATGTTGGCATTTTTAATGTTATTGAGGGCTTGCTGCCTCATGAAAGACCCTTTTTCTCTACAACCAGCTAATGAATGTCTGTCTTTGTGTGTTCTCATTTCAGAGTCCTTCCAGGTGGTAGTCCGAGGAAATGGCTTCCATAGTGCCCGTGATATCAGCCATGTCCTGTGCAGCTTTAGGCTCAATGACAGCTTAATTATAAGTAAGATCACTGTGCAAAGTCTAATAAATATGGGGTAAAAGTGGAATAGTTACTAAAGCAACCAATTAACTGGTTACTAATGGCAGCAATCACACTGTATCAGGGTACTGACTTTTCACAGTGTCAGATAATTTAGCCTAACTTTTTAGTGTAAAGTTCCCATGCCACTCTTCTGTTTACCCACTGGTATAGTGACTTATCAGTCTTAGGGCCACGTCACGCACATAGATATCTATGCAGATATTGTTCGCAGATCTCTGGTTGCAGTGAAATCATGGACACATTATTAGATTTGTACACAGCCACAAAATGGAACAATGTGTCCATGATTTCACTGCAACCAGAGATCTGCCAACAATATCTGCACAATTATCTGTGTGTGTAACTGGGCCTTAGTGACATCACGTAATGCATCAGATCAATTACAGCCCACTGCATTGATCGAATGTTATATATAGCTATTACCATCCTAGCCCACCAGGAATTTTACCTTATACTGTTTTGCACCATAGCTCACCAGGGATTTGTCTGAATGCTGTATACTCTACTTATATGGAAACTGAATAAAGCTATATATCTGGGCACTCTATAAGACTGGATATCTAGATGTTAATGTATATTGGGCCTCTGATATATGGCATCATTCATCTAACAAGATTGCCCCGCTCCCTTCTTACTGGCTTACAACATCATTGCCACCAGCTATTCTACTTATGTGAGAGACAACATCCCATAGAATAGAAGGATGGGCAGGCTGTTACAATAAATTATTTTATAGGATATATATTAATTAACTGTGCAATGCCTGCTCTATAGAAGTGGACACTACTGTAAAATGTTTTACACAGATGTAAAAAAATGCAGAAAAGTAAGAATGGTTTCCAAAAAGAAGTGTTATTATTGTGTTATTATTTGTATTAAACAAACTTCAAAATGAATGAACCAAAGAGAAATTGTAATTGCACCAATATTTCATGTGACCACACTTTGCCTTCAAAACAGATCCTTCTTTAGGTTTGTTCTTAATGACATTGGCTAGATGTTTGGGGTCAGTGTTCTGAATACATTTCTAGACAGTCAGATGCCTCCCTGATGGTATTGCATGGATAATAATGGATAAGTGTCTGCCTATATTTCTATGTTTCCTAGCCTTGAAGGCACCAAGAAATGGGCAATATTGAGAACCATTGACTCAGTGATAGGTAAAGGAAACTTACTACAGCAGATGAAAGACACATCATGCTTACTTCTCTTTGAAATAGAAGATGTCTAGCTGTACCATTGGATTACAACATGTAGCAACGGGTGGGACATAGTTTCACCTGCCAACTGTTTACATAAATCACTTCAGAAATGGTTTTCATGGAAAAATTACGCCAAAAACCATATAATAGACATACAAACAAGGCAAAGAGACTCAGCTATGCATGGAAATACAGTAACTGGCACACAGAGAAATGGCAGCAGTAGCTTTGAAATATTGGGTCAAAATATACATTTGGCTGTAACAGAAGGCACTTTGTTCACAGGCTGGAGTGAAGCATAGCGGAGGTTCCTTGCAATTTGGGGGCTGTATTTCAGCAACTGGGGTTGAGTATTTGGTGTACTAAGTGCTGAGAGATACTGGCAGATACTTATCCATCATGAAACAACATCAGGGAGGTGTCTTATTAGCTCCAAATGTATTCTACAGCAGAATAATATCCCAAACAGACAGCCAATGTCATTAAGAACTTTCTTCAGCATGAAGAACAAGGAGTCCTAAAGTAATAATATGGCCCCCACAGAGCCCTGATCTTAACATGTTGGGGTCTGTGTGTGATTACATGAAGAGACAGAATCTACTATATAATTGCCGTAGGCACTTCCGTGTCGGACCCCGAGTAGACCGTGGATATGTCACACTGTGACGTCACCACGGCGAAGCATTGGCCGCGTAGCGGCCAATGCGAGTCGCTGGCCTGCGCGAGCAATGGCCGCGAGGCCATTGCTCGCGCAGGCTGAGTACGAGCAATGGCCGCGAAGCGGCCATTGCGAGTCGCTGGCCGAAAATCGAACCAGAGGCTCGGCCTCAAAGTTAACGATTTACCGGTCAGGTAGCGCGAGCAATGGCCGCGAGGCCATTGCGAGTCGCTGCCTGAGCCGCGGCGCGCTTGCGGTAATCCCCATACAAAGTATAGGGGGACTTGCGGCAGGTGCGGCAGCGAGTCGCTGGCTGAGTGCGAGCACTTGCGGCGCGGTTGCGGTAATCCCCATAAGGATTACCGCAACCGCGCCGCATTGCGAGTCGCTGGCTGAGTGCGAGCACTTGCGGAGCGGTTGCGGTAATCCCCATAAGGATTACCGCAACCGCGCCGCATTGCGAGTCGCTGGCTGAGTGCGAGCACTTGCGGCGCGGTTGCGGTAATCCCCATAAGGATTACCGCAACCGCGCCGCATTGCGACTCGCTGGCTGAGTGCGAGCACTTGCGGCGCGGTAGCGGTAATCCCCATAAGGATTACCGCAACCGCGCCGCAAGTGCAAGTTGCGGCGCGGTTGCGGTAATCCCCATAGAAAGTATAGGGGGACTTGCGGCAGGTGCGGCAAGTGCGGTTTTGCCGCACCTGCCGCAAGTCCCCCTATACTTTGTATGGGGATTACCGCAACCGCGCCGCAGATGCGGTTTTTAAATAAAATAAAATAATTTTAATACAAATAAATTCACTTAAAATAACAAATAATAAATAAATTTAATAATAATAAAAATAGTAAAAAAACAAAACAAAATAAATAATAAAATAAAAAATAGCTATCTACTATAATCAAATTAATGCACGTTCTAGAATCCCGATGCATTTGCATCGGGCTCACAGCTAGTGATTTATATTAGCCTACATCCAGACAATCTGTGGATAGTTCTCCAAAATGTTGAGAACAACCTCCCTGCTGAGTTCCTTCAATAACTGGCCTCAAATGGCCCTAGAAGAACATGGTCATATATTGATTTGATTTAGATTTCTCTTCTCATTCACTTTGCATTTTGTCATTTGATAACAATAAGCTATTAATAATTCTATTTTAGAAAGTATTCTTAGGGCCCTTTCACATCAGCGTTTTTTGAAATTCGCGGCAGATGCGGTGAAAAAACCGCATCTGCTGCGATTACCGCATACCGGCTGCACTTGCAAGACGGTTGCGGCGCGGTTGCGGTAAACGCCATACAAGGTATAGGCGGACTTGCGGCAGGTGCGGCAAGTGCGGTTTTGGCACTTGCGGCAGGTGCGGCCGCGAAAAAAAATGCTGTCAGCCGCGGTTTTTTTTCGTGGCCGCACCTGCTGCAAGTGCCAAAACCGCACTTGCCGCACCTGCTGCCAGTCCGCCTATACCTTGTATGGCGTTTACCGCAACCGCGCCGCAACCATGCCGCAAGTGCAGCCGGTATGCGGTAATCGCGGCAGATGCGTTTTTTTCACCGCATCTGCCGCAAATTTCAAAAAACGCTGATGTGAAAGGGCCCTTACTGTGTTTTGCAACACCTGCCTAAAACATTTGTTTCCTATGTGTCTTTCAGATGAGAAGCCGACCGAGATAAAAGATACCTACCTGCTATGTCATGCTCCGGTTATTCAAGAGGTTGGACAGTACGTATGATGATAAATTTATGATCCTGTTGATATATCCAGACATATAGACATTATTTACACCTCTATTCCATGGTCTGAACCATTAAAGGATCTAATATTTACTTGTGATATTGTAGAAGATCCAACATTGAAATGTGCTTTTCTGGAATCTAATCCAAAATTACAATGGACATAACCACATGTGAATGTCAAAACAAGATGGTTGAAATGTACAAGAAGAGAAAAAAGAAAGTCATGAGCTCTACAATGATACCATCTATAAATAATCCCCAGGGATAAACAATATATACCCTATAGGCTCTGTAAGCAGCAATAGGGAACCATGGAACTGTTGGGGCATATAGAATATACATTTACTACTAGTGCATCTCAATGAATTAGAATATCATCCAAAAATCAATGTAATATTGCCATGTTTCAGGGCGTTTGTGGGAGCTCTGAAATGTGATAACTAATAAATCAATATTATATTCACCCTTTGATGTCTCCTGAAATACAGCAGTGCGGTTTTTAACCCTTCATCCTCACTACTTTAATTGTCTGAAATAATGATCTTTGGGTTTTGGCTGTAAGCCATAATCATCAACATTTATAAAAATAAAGACTTGAAATAGATCACTCTGTAATAACTCTATGTAATCTATGCAATTCACTTTGTGTATTGAATTACTGAAATAAATTAACTTTTTGATGATATTCTAATTCATGTGTTACCAGAGAATGTGAAGGAAGGGTGGGCAAGGACTATGGCTGACTTAGTCACAATGGCACTGTACTCTATATACATGAAAAACACAGGTTTTTTTTAATTTGCTAATTTTTTTTTTTTTTAAGGGTGATGTATCTGCAGGTCAGTATGAACATGGGCCTCAACTTTATCTCCAGTTCTGTGAGCATCACTAGTACACATTGTGTAAGTATCACAGGTACACCTTTATCACTAATGGTGTGTATATTAATCACAAATTTCATTTTGTCCCTTTGTACAAACATATATGTCTGGGGGAGGAGTGTACACTAGACCCTCATTTTCTAGACTGATATTGACCATCAAGAAAATTATAATTGACTGCCCTAAATTACCTAAACCACTTTGTGAAGCCTTTTATTGTTGTTTCTGGAGGATATCATTAAATCTTCCACTACTCTGGACCATCAATAAACCCCTGTATTACCTGAACCGAGAAAGATACCTCCATTAAATGCTTCTTTACCCTAGTCAGCCAACATTGTGACCATCTGAAACCTGTCCACTCGAGGCCACCAAGCATTGGCACCTGTAAGCCTTTTACCACCCTTGCTACAGATCAGCCCTCAGATCACTGAATATTATTAAGCAGCGTATGCTGGTATGATGTGGGAGCTGTGTATTCTTATGTTTTGGGTGCTATTTGGCATTAATATATGTGCTCTTTGAGATGTATATTGTGGATCCTGCATATTATTTGGCCGCTATATGGTTGCATTATGTGGATTCTACATTTCTGGCATTGCATAAGAGCATTATTCTTACGTATCAGGATTGTTTCTCTAGCTTTTTGAAAATGTGCCCTATTAAATTTAATACATAAGTGATCCGAATCCTCCAGTCATCGTGTAACCTCTATGATAACATCATCTACTCTCTTCCTCAGCGCACTGGAATCATTCTGTTCATTGCCCTCCTGATACTTTTCCTTCTACTTTTCCTGGCTCTTCTTTGGTGGTTCTGGCCACTGTGCTGCACTGTGGTAAGTATTGGTAATAATAAAGTCATTATCTTTTTACACTGAAGTAACTTATTTTTAAAGGAGTATTTTATTTTCAGCAAATAAACCTTATGTATTGTATGATTAAATGCTCTGCATGCTTACAATATTGCTTTTAGCACTCAAGATCTACAGTATGCTTGTGGTCATGGAATGGGAACATTTAAAGGGGTTGTCTGGTAAAAGCAAGTTATCATCTTTCCATGGGATAATTGATAACTTATTGATTGGTGGGAATCTGACTGATGGGACCGGCACAGATTGGCAGAACAAGGCACTTATTATTCCCATTACAATGAAATGACATGCTCGACTGTTGCTTCATTCATTCTCTATGGGGCTGCAGAGCATTGCACTTGACTTTCTCCACTAGCCCCATAGATAATTAATGAAGCAGCTGTAGACCATTCACACTGCCACTCCATTCCAACAGGAAAAAGAATGTCCTGTCTGGGATAAAACAAATCCGCAATCAAAAAGTTATCATCTGTCAAATGGGGTTAGGTGCTAACATTTTTTAAATGGAGAAGCCCTTTAAGGCACCTTAAAGGGGTATTCTCATCTTCAAGATCCTATTCCAATATGTAGTAGGTGCAATAATAACAATATCAGTAGATACCTCCAATTGGAAATATAGTATAGTTGTCTTAATTAGCATGTTGCTTACCTTACGTGCACGGAATTGCAGTTGCGTAAAGCATAACTGTCGTTTACATTTTTATTTAATAATAATGTAGAGCAAATGATTATAATAAACTTTCAAATATACTTCATAAGAGAAATCTGGTAGAAAACTATTCATAAACCTTCCACAAGATGTCCTCACTAGACTGTGTCTGAAGCTCATTCTAAGTGAGATCCATCTTCACACTGAATATGACCACATAACTATATAAGGGTGGAGGGGACGTGACCTACACTGTGCTTGTGGCTACAGCTGATCACAGTATCTGATTATGACTCACCGTGGCCGGGACTCCGGTTTAGACAGGCGATGCTTCCTTCCTCCTTGTCACGGGTGGGCCGCGCCTGCCGGTAGTGGGGCCCGGTGTAGTGCAGATCAAAAGTTGAAGACGTCTTATAGGAACAGATTAAAGGGGTTTTTAATTTATTCGTGATGCCACCTATGAGTAGTTTCAGTAAGGACTACCGACGCTGCGGAACCTCCAGGGGATGGACAGCAGCAAGATGGAACGCTCCCCGCAGGCTGAGCGGTGATCCCCGGAGACTGGAGCTGCTTAAGATGTTGTGCGGCAGCTGCAGTTACCTTGTAATGCGGACGGACAGTTCATAAGGAAGCACGGACACAGAGAGTCTCTGCAACGGGTCTTTACTGTAACCAGCAAGCAGTACATGGTATACAGTTCACAGGTAGTGGACCGGGTGGACTCAGCAATGATGGTGTCCCTTAGAAATCCGCAGTGTTCCTCCATTCTAACTAAGTGATTGCCAGTGTCACCCAGGAATACCAGGTCGGGTACGGGGAGGCTGCTTCAATGCCCTATCCATGATGTACGTTCTGGATGTTTTGGGGAGCCTTGGATCCCTCGGTGGGTACACCGCTGGTTAGACGACTGGAAGTTGGCTGGTGGTGGGGTGCTCCTGTGAAGCTGCTCCTCCACGCTTCTGGTTCGCGTAGCAGAGGTGAACTGCTGCCAGCTTCGGTACCAGTGAACCGGCTGTGAGTTGTGGGCACGGGAGTCTTTTGGGAACCCGTGGTAATGATGCCTGATCCCGGTTGTTAAGGCCTCAGGTGCTGACACCCGACCGGTGACGGCCTGGGGGCTGCACGGGGTGCGGAGCCCCCGCTCCTCTCCAAGTTCAAGTTCTTTTCTCCAGTTCTAGACTCTGTTCTAGACTATCTGTAGACTATTGTGTGTTCTCCTACACACTACCCTAGCACTCCGCCCACCAGGACCTATGATTGGCCCTCTGTTCTAGGTGATGCATGCAGGGTTGGATTTCTAAGTTAACCAAATCATTGCTGGTCAGAGAATATTGCGGCTGCTTTTATGGCTGCAATACCCTCTTGTGACGCACTCGTTGCGGGGCGCCACAATTACATCAGGCACAGGATGCTTGAGGATGACAGCACAAAGACAGAATACCTTATCACTTGCATTCTGCATTCACATCGGGCTGCTCCCTATTATCAGTAAGAACAGAGCTGTGTGTAGGCCATCAGATGTTAGCAGGGAGCAGACTGATCTACTGAATGCCGGAGATTCACAGTAGCTTTGTGCTGACAGCCTGGAGTCCTTAGTCTGAGGTAATTTAACACACTGATCTGTACCCAGTCACGCATTGTAGGCCCCGCCCTCACACTCTTATATGTGAGGTTTATAAACACCCTAGTGGGGACATCTTCTAGAAGGTTTATGGATGGTTTTATTCCAGATTTCTTCTATGAGGTATATTTGAAAATTTATTATAATCACTTGCTCTACATTATTATTACATAAAAAAATAAATGGATCCTGACCCCATAAAATGTGCCCCCAGCCTCTTTATACCTGTCCCTGCACCATGCTAATACATTTCCCTGCATCCCTTTTATAAAGCGTTCTTGTAAAGTTTATAAAAGTGTATTTTATACCTATCTGATATGTGGGCTTCTTAAATGTTGATGCCTTTCTTCTTTTTCTCGCCGCCTGCTTGCTAATTATGCACGCCCCGATGGGCGTGCTATAGAGAGAGCGCGCCAGAAAGTGGTAAAGCCGCTATGATGCAAATCACACCTCGCGCATGCGCACTACGCATCGCGAGGTCGTCAGTGGGTAATGCCGGATATGACGCGATTTACGTCATAGCGGCATTACCGCCCATTTTCTGACGCACTCTCTCTATAGCGCATCAGGGGCGCGCATAATTAGCAAGCAGGCGGCAGGGAAAAGAAGAAAGGCACGCCTTTTGCGGCTTCAACATTTAAGAAGCCCACATATCAGATAGGTATAAAATACACTTTTATAAACCTTACAAGAACACTTTATAAACACAAAGGGATGCATGGAAATGTATTAGCATGGTGCAGGGACAGGTATAAAGAGGCTGGGGGCGCATTTTATGGGGTCAGGATCCCTTTAAACCGTTATTACGCTTTAAGAAGAAACTAACTATCACCATATCAGGGTTTGTAACCATAAATTGTAATCCACTGCACATGACATAAGTGACATTGCTAATCAGGAGTACTATACTACGTATATTTCAAATTGGAGGGATTTGCTAAAATTAATATTACACCTACTACATAATGGGATAAGATCTTAGAGATTGGAGTACCCCTTTAAAGTCCTTTAGGAGTACTTTCTCCACCATAGTTTAGCATTAGTACATAATTTTTTATTTCACTGTTTTGTTGCTATATATAATATGTAACGCTGTTGAGGCCCAGGTGAACTAAAAGTCTGTAATATGGGGTTGATTTGATAAACTATAATCTATGTAAACTATACCCCCCTGCACAGGCATTTTACTAATCTATGTCTGGCTTTCTTGACAGGTGATTAAAGAGCCACCACCCCCTCCTCCTCCTGAACCAGTGAGTATTAAGCCATATATTTCCGCATTTCATGCCATTTACCTTAAAGGAACCTTCATTCACAAACATGGTTATTTGTGTATTATATTAGGGTGATGTAGCCATTTATTAAAGAACATTTCCCTCATATTCCAAAACTAAAAAATGAATTTATTGTGTGATGTCAGATCATAGTCGTCTAACCACACTAAGTAGTCACTAGACCCTCCAATGAGCAGAAAACATTCAGTTACATCTCATTGAAATTCCTATAAAGTGAGCACCCTCTAGTGGTGACTCCAGCAGACTTTATTTGTATCATGTCACCTTATGGCTACGTAATACCAAGCTTGGCTACTTTGAGCTCTATATCAGAAAACAAGAGCTCCAAATCCTATTAAAAAAAAGGACCTATTCAGATTAGTTACAGTTAAAATAAGTATTTACATTATCTAAACCATCACCATTAACCTTCATTATGCTAAATAATACAGCAATGCAAAAATTGAAACGTATAAATTATATAGAGTCATTATAGAGTGATCTATTTCAAGTGGTTTTTCTATTAATGTTGATGATTATGGCTTACAGCCAATGAAACACAAAGTAAAGTAGGGAGGAGGAAGGGTTAAAAACCATGCTGCCGTATTCTACGAGACATCAAAGGGTGAATATTAGGGTGACCACAAAAAATCGATGTCGGAATTTTGTCCGTCTGGACCCACAAAACGATTCCCCTTTCCAGATATTGAGATAGCCAAAATTTGAGCTCGATCAAACGACGTTTACATTCTTTGACCGATTTAATATAAAAACAGATTTCCTGAGACAAAATCCAAACACCTGGGCCTCAAAATAATGACTTCCAAGAAGGATTGAAAATTGTCAAAACATTAAAAGTAGTTAATGATATGACTGAGCGTGGTGTTAAATTAGTAACCGACTTTAACGACCTTCTGACAAAAGATGAAGAACAAAAGCAATATGTCTCCAGCAAGTTATAAGCAAATGCCGAGCATTATATTCTGACGTTTCAAAAACTACTTTACAAAAGCTCTAGAATAGATTAGATAACTATGTAAAATGATCAACTCATGTAGGTACTACGTCTGTATCTTTTCTGTGTCTGTTTTGCATGTATTATATACCTCATTTTTATAATTCAAAATAAAAAATGTCATTAGACTTATCAGTATTACTTGTTTTTTTCTTATATTTCTACTTTAAACTCAAAAATATACCAAAAAACCCAAAATTTATCACTTAATGACAAAATATCCAAAGTATGCTCCTAGTGGTACCAGGTCACGTTCTTGGGCTAAAAGCTGTTGTAACTCAATTTGACTTAAAATAACAATTATGTATAAAATATAAATTTTGAAGAACAACATTAGCTTTCTTTTGAGATATTAAGCGTGTTTTTATTATTTACCGTTCTGGAGTTATGGCTCCATATGTCAGCTTTTTGGCCAAAAATTTGGATTTTTCAAACTTTGAGCGACGAGCGGCACGGGTTAACGTCGTTTGATCGAGCTCAAATTTTGGCTATCTCAATATCTGGAAAGGGGAATCGTTTTGTGGGGTCCAGACTAACAAGATTCCGACATTTCACCCCCCCCACCCCATGAGATCCGGTCACTCTAGTGAATATAATATTGATTTATTAGTCAACACATTTCAGGGTTCCCACAAACACCTTGAAGCATGGCAATTTCATTGATTTTTGATGATATTCTAATTCATTGAGATGCACTGGGCAGCACGGTGGCTCAAGTGGTTAGCACTGCAGCCTTTGCAGGACTGAGGTCCCGAGGTCCTGGGTTAAATTCTTCCACCAAGGACAACATCTATAAGGAGTTTGTATGTTCTCCCTGTGTTTGTGTGGGTTTCCTCCGGGCACTCCGGTTTCCTCCCACATTGTAAAGACATACTGATGGGATGTATAGATTGTGAGCCTCAATAGGGACAGCATTACTGATGTATCTAAAGTGCTATGGAATTAATATCACTAAATAAATGAATACATATTATTATTATTATATGCACTAGTATATTGTATACCTACAGTGAAGGAAATAAGTATTTGTGATCCCTTGCTGATTTTGTAGGTTTGCCCACTGACAAAGACATTAACACTCTATAATTTTAAGGGTAGGTTAATTTTAGCAGTGTGAGATAGAATATCAAAAATAAAATCCAACAAGTCACATTGTCTTAATTTTGCAGAGAGAAGTATGTATTTGATCCCTCTGGCAAACAAGACTTAATACTTGGTAGCAAAATCCTTCTTGGCAAGCACAGCAGTCAGACTTTTTTTGTAGTTGATGATGAGGTTTGTGCACATGTCAAGAGGAATTTTGGTTCACTTCTCTTTGCAGATCATCTCTAAATAATTAAGATTTTGAGGCTGTAGCTTGGCAACTCAGAGATTCAGCTCCTTCCATAAGTTTTCTATGGGATTAAGCTCTGGAGACTGACTAGGTCACTCCATGACCTTAATGTCCTTCTTTCTGAGCCACTCCCTTGTTGCCTTGGCTGTATGGTTTGGGTCACTATTGTGCTGGAAGACCCAGCCACGGCCCATTTTTAATGTTCTGGTGGAAGCAAGGAGGTTGTCACTTAGGATTTTATGGTACATGATTCCATCCATTGTCCCACTGATGCGGTGAATTAGTCCTGTGCCCTTAGCAGGCAAACAACCCCAAAACATAATGTTTATACCGCCATGCTCTACAGTGGGGACAGTGTTCTTCAGGTCATAGGCAGCATTTCTCTTCCTCCAAACACGGCGAGTTGAGTTAATGTCAAAGACCTCAATTTTTGTCTCATCTGAGCACAGCACCTACTCCCAATCACTCTCAGAATCACCAAGGTATTCATTGGCAAACCTCAGACGGGCCTGCACATGTACCTTCTTGAGCAGTGGGACTTTGCGAGCACTGCAAGATTTTAATCCATTATGGATTATTTAAATCCATAATTTTACCTCGTTGCAAGTCACTAGTGCGACCACATTTAGAATACTGTGTAGAATTCTGGTCTCCGGTGTATGAGAAAGACATAGCTGAACTAGAGCGGGTCCAGAGAAGAGCGACAAAAGTCACTAGAGGACTGAGGGGTCTGCAATACCAAGACAGGTTATTAAACTTGGGGTTATTTAGCTTAGAAAAACGAAGGCTTAGGGGTGATCTTATAATAATGTATAAATATATGAGGGGACAGTACAGAGACCTTTCTAATGATCTCTTTACTCTCAGGCCTGAGACGGGGACAAGGGGGCATCCTCTACGTCTGGAGGAAAAAAGGTTTAATCATAATCATAGACGTGGATTCTTTACTGTAAGAGCAGTGAGACTATGGAACTCTCTGCCACGTGATGTTGTAATGAGTGACTCACTACTAACATTTAAGAAGGGCCTGGATGCCTTTCTTGAAAACTATAATATTACCAGTTATACATACTAGATTCTTTGATAGGGCGTTGATCCAGGGAATTAGTCTGATTGCCGTATGTGGAGTCAAGAAGGCATTTTTTCCCCAATGTGGAGCTTAGTGTTGCCACATGTTTTTTTTTTTTTGCCTTCCTCTGGATCTACATGTTAGGCTATGGGTTGAACTAGATGGACTTAAAGTCTTCCTTCAACCTTAAAAACTATGTTACTATGTAAAAACTATGTAAACTATGGCATAATGTGTTGCCAATGGTTTTGTTGGCAACATTGGTCCTAGCAGCGTTAAGATCATTAACAAGTTACCCCCCCCCCCGTGTAGTTTTAGGCTGATCTCTCACCATCCTTATGATCTTGGATACCCCACGAGGTGAGATTTTGCATGGAGCTTCAGATCAATGTCCAGTGACACTGATTTTGTATTTCTTCATTTTTCTTACTATTACAAATCTCTTTGGTCTTGCCCATGTTGTAGAGGTTAGAATCTGACTGATTGTGTAGACAGGTATTTTTTATACAGGTGACAATTTAAGACAGTTGTCTTTATTCCAGGTAATGAGTTGATTAGGAGCATCTAACTGGTCTGTAGGAGCCAGAACTCCTAATGGTTGGTAGTGGATCAAATACTTATTTCTCTCTGCAAAATGCAAATACATTTATATAATTTAGACAATGTGGTTTTCTGGATTTTATTTTTGATACTCTGGCTAGGGTCACACATAAGCCCTTGGTCCGTTTTTGGCTTCTTTTTTGTCATTTTTTTTTCTAAGTCCAAAAACTGACAGAAAAACAGATTGGATGTAATAAACACCCTGTCCGTTTTTTTCTGGACCTCAAAACATTGCTCTGTCCGTTTTTGAGCCAAAAACGTTGCTAGCAACGTTTTTGGCATCAGTTAAAAAACGCATGCGTTTTTTTAACATGGGGCCCTTTGGGAAACGCATGCGTTGACGCGTGGCACATATAGGCACCTGCGTTAACGCATGCGTTAACGCATATGCGTTTTTAATGAAAAAAAGTCCAAAAACGTTCAGAGGTGCAGGAGGCTCAAAAAGCACCCAAAAAAAAATGGATTGGTCATGGAAATCACCTCCAAAAACGGATTTCTATGTGTGACCCCAGCCTCTCACTGTTAAAAGTGACCTACCCTTAAAATTACAGACTGTTAATGTCTTTGTCAGTGGGCAAACTTACAAAATCAGTAAGGGATCAAGTACTTATTTTCTTCACTGTATGGGAATATTATGTGTTTAATGCTACACTATCCATGATTACCATGTATAATACATAGGAATCTTAACACCTTACACTCCAAGTTCACAGCTTGTGTTCATGTTACACGTTGCTTGCAGTGTTCAATTAGTGTTTTTATTGTGCAGCAAAGTGTAGTATGTTTGGGGTGCTTTAACATCTTTTTTTGAGTACCGTATATACTCGTGTATAAGCCGACCCGTGTATAAGCCGACCCCCCTACTTTTGCCCCAAAAATCTGGAAAAACCTATTGACTCGTGTATAAGCCCAGGGTGGACCCCAGCACAGGTATTCAGCCCCAGCAGTGTGGTATACAGGCCCCCCCAGTGGAATACAGGCCTCCCCAGTGGTAGTATACAGCAGCCCCAGTGGTAGTATACAGCAGTCCCAGTGGTAGTATACAGCAGCCCCAGTGGTAGTATATAGCAGCCCCAGTGGTAGTATATAGCAGCCCCAGTGGTAGTATATAGCAGCCCCAGTGGTAGTATATAGCAGCCCCAGTGGTAGTATACAGCAGCCCCAGTGGTAGTATATAGCATCCCCAGTGGTAGTATATAGCAGCCCCAGTGGTAGTATATAGCAGCCCCAGCAGCCCCAGTGGTAGTATACAGCAGCCCTAGTGGTATACAGCAGGCCCCCAGGGGTACATATAGCAGCCCCAGTGGTAGTATATAGCAGCCCCAGTGGTAGTATACAGCAGCCCAGTGGTAGTATACAGCAGCCCCAGTGGTAGTATATAGCAGCCCCAGTGGTAGTATACAACAGCCCCAGTGGTAGTATACAGCAGCCCCAGTGGTAGTATATAGCAGCCCCAGTGGTAGTATATAGCAGCCCCAGTGGTAGTATACAGCAGCCATACAGCAGTCCTAGTGGTATACAGCAGGCCCCCAGGGGTACATATAGCAGCCCCCTAGGGGTACCCAGCAGCCCCCTGGGGGTCCCCAGCAGCCCCTGGGGGGTACCCAGCAGCCCACAGGGGATCCCCAGCAGCCCCCAGGGGGTCCCCAGCAGCCCCCAAATGCTGGCACTCGCCCCCCCTTGCAAGGACCCCCCCCGCTTCTCACCATCCCGGTCTTCTGATCAGCGCTGCTCCTCGGCGCTCCGTCCTCGCGGCTCCCGTCCTGCTACATCCGGGATCCCCGGCCGTCGCGCGATGACGTCATATGCCTGCAACGGCCGGAGATCCCGGATGTAGCAGGACGGAGGGACGGAGCAGCGAGGAGCACCGAGGAGCGGCGCTGATCAGAAGTCCGGAATGGAAATATAACCATCGGGGGGGGGGGCCCTTACAAGGGGGGGCGAGTGCCAGCATTTGGGGGCTATATGCACTGCTTCCCCTGCCGCTGATTGACAGGGGGAAGCAGTGCATATTTAATGAGCGGCCCCACGTGACGGGGCCGCTCATACAGCAGCCTCCCCCCGCCTCCTCCAGCCTCCACAGCCCCGGGACACAGCCCCCACCTTATATACCGTATATGACCCGTGTACAAGCCGAGGCGGAGACTTTTCAGCCCAAATTTTGGGCTGAAAAACTCGGCTTATACACGAGTATATACGGTAAGTGATTACTTGCTTAAAAGCCCTCAGACATCTTAGATAACTGCTTCATTATGTCTCATTACTTCCCCATAAACATGAATGCTTTGCTAAGACGTTCTTTAATAGGGCCATCACACACATCAATATCGCTTGCAACATCACTTAAAAGTCACGTGTTCAGCGATGTTGCTAGCGATATCGCAAGTGCATCGTGCAATCATTGGTTGCAGGTTGCCAGGTTTATGAACTCGTTCATAAACCTGGCAATCCGGCCCCAGCGATTATTCTGTATCGCGCCATCTGACACCGCAATAGCGATGTTGGCGGCGATACTGCCTATTCCGCACCACTGCTGCGGATTGCTCGCTTGGTTGTTCCCAGCCGAGCGAGCAATAGCTGTGCCCACATCGCAGCGGCGTCACCGACAACATCTTGCCATGTGACAGCTAGGCTCCGATGTCAGAAGTGACCGCGCTCTTGCGGCATCGCTTCCAACATCGCAGCCTAAGTTGCTGCGTGTAACGGCCCCTTAAGGTGTTCTTTAAAGGGATCCTGTCACCTATAAAACGCCTCCTAAGCTATCAAAACATGTCCCTGCAGTATCCTATCACTAATCTCACACTCCTTTTGTCTCCTAAAAGCATTCTGTGAAAGTGGATTAAAACGTTTTCATACTCACTCATTAGTGATTATAATTAGCAGGGGCTATATTCTTTAGTCACCAGGGCTGGCTGTTTTGCAGCTTGAATGATCCACCCTCTCTCTGTCTGTGCTGCTGTGATGTGCAGCTGAAGGCAGGACTAATGATTTGCATTCTGTGATTGATAGAGAGGTGGGAGGGTAAAGCCTGCACAAGCAAAGCACACAGACAGAGAGAGGGTGGATCCTCGAGGCTGCAAAACAGCCCGCCCTGGTGACTAAAGAATATAGCCCCTGCTAATTATAATCACTAATGAGTAAGCATTAAAACGTTTTTATGCACTTTCATAGGATGCTTTTAGGAGACAAAAAGAGTGTGAGATTAGTGATGGGATGCTGCAGGGACATGTTTTCGTAGCTTAGGAGGCGTTCTGGAGGTGACAGGGTCTCTTCAAGTTGAAAGTAGAGTAAGGCCTCATTCACACATAGCATTATTACACCTTTTTTTTAAACATTTTTGGTACAGTTTCTGCACCAAAAATAGATGCTTTTTTTTTTGCAAAAAAGCATTACAAACAAATCATCCATTTTCTGTTGCTTTTTTACTCTGTTTTCGGGGGACACAGACAGAAACACTGGTAGAGATACACACACTTTATTACCTTCTCCGGCGATTCAAAATTGAGCCCTGGCGAAGGGTTCCTTACGGGCACCAGCAGGACCTGCGGCGTACTGACAGTATCTGGTCTCATGTGACTCTCAGGCTGGGTCACATGGGCAGGTCCTGCTGATACCCAGAAAGAACATATTGCCTGGGATCGCCGTGCTCCCTCCGCCCGCTTTGTAATTATGCACACCCCCTCTCAGCTTGCTGCAGTGCTGATAGACTGGCCGCGTCATGAAAGGGGCAGGGCTAAAATCACGTCATATGGTTGCACCGCCCCTTTCATGACGCGGCCAGTCTACCAGCACTGCAGCAAGCTGAGAGGGGGCGTGCATAATTTCAAAGCGGGCGGAGGGAGCAGACAGGCCCGCCTCTGGAGACTTCTTCAGAAACAGAGAACTCACACAGGACGAGGTAAATATAACCTCTTTTCTCTACTTTACAAAATCGTTTTGTTCTGCAAAAGGGATGGCTAGAAATGATAAGAGGGGGTGCAGGGACAGGTATAAAGATGCGGGGGGGTCAGTTTGTGGGTGTACAACAGCTGACAGGAGTCCGCTGTTGTACATAACACATTACAGCAGTATAAGCCCACCTGAGTGGGTGTAAGGTCTCTAGGGGGACTGGGCACCCCCTAGAGACAATAAACAAACATTTATTTATTAAATTTTAAGTTTTACAGAACACAGAACAGTTTGCTCATCCCTGCGGCAGCAGGGATGAGCAAACTATCCGGTAACCGGATTGCTCAGGATTACACATCCTGAGCAATCCAGTTACCAGATTGCGGCTTCAGCAATCCGGTTCCCGGATTGCTGAATGTCTGAAGACAATTGCGTTCACCGCATCCGGATCTGGATGCGGTGAATGCAATTCAGGTTTAAAGTGTGACCCTATGAGGAGTGTTTCCTGATCTGGTTTTGAGTTTTTTAAAAGCTCAAAACCGGATCAGGTTTTAAAATAAAAACCTGAAGTGTGACCCTAGCCTAACGGCTGTCATTTTCTAATTCCTTTCTCTAAGGCTAGGGTCACACTTGAGCCTTGGATCAGGTTATTGCATCATTTTGTGCACTTTTTTTTCTAAGTCCAAAACCTGATGCCAAAAACTGATGCTGCACTCAAGTGTGACTGCAATGGTATGACTGCAGTGGGTGCAGTAAACAAAACTGATCTGGTTAGTTAACATGGGACCCTATGGGGCCCCATGTTACAAAAATGCATGTGTTTTTGAAAAAGCACCAAAAAACTCATCATGATGCATTTTTTGGTGTTGACTTTAGCCATGCTTTTTTGGCATTGGGGCCTATGGATGAGTTTTTGCATGCGTTTTTCACAAAATACAAGTGTGAAAAACTCATCCACAACACAAGTTTCACCATAGCCTGTCAAAAACAACCCTAAAAAAATTCAGCCAAGTGTGACCCTAGCCTAAGCTCTATTTATGTATTTCTATTATTTATATTCCCCTCTTACCTTCTGTAAACTTCAAAATCAAGAGATTCATTCCATCTGTCAATCACAGCGAATGATTAACTTAGTTCTCTGCTGTCCCCTCCCCATAGATGGATATGAATGTCACATAGTCACATCACAGGAGATCAGTGGGGGGGCTGTGTCCTCCTCTCTACTCTCTTTGCAGCAACACCAAGAGATCAGATAAACACAGGATCTCTCAGAGCCCAGCAGGGATTCCTTTTTACAGAAACAAATGGAGTCTAGATCAGATAAGGCAGACCTGTAGCTTTCTCACTCCTCCCTCCGTGTCCTAAACAGAACAGTAGCTCCAGAAGTGAAACCACACAGCACTGGGAGCAGAGGGAGGACAGAGCTGCTTAGAGGGAGTGCATAATTAAATTACAGTTTATATAGCAGTCGGACTAATCGTCTCTGCTTATAATGGACAGGACTAATCTAGGAGATCCCTGCATCACCAAATTTTACGAGAAAATTAAATTTGCAGAGAATCAATGTGCTGGAAATCAAAAATATTGCAAAACCTCCATTTGCCCTAAAATGTGTATAAAACTCTGAGGAATGTAATCCCTTTCAAGCTATTTAATGCAAATACAGTCTTAGTACTGTCCATGATACCTCAACTAGTAAAAAGGCCCGATGCAATTGCATCGGGAGCAGAGTGAAATGAATTGTGTGTATACAGGCGGGTGAGTGGGTAGCAGAGTATACAGGCGGGTCTGTGGGTAGCAGAGTATACAGACGGCTCTGAGGGTAGGAGATTATACAGGTGGCTCTGTGGGTAGTAAAGTATACAGGCGGCTCTGTGGGTAGCAGAGTATACAGGCGGGTCTGTGGGTAGTGGAGTATACAGGCGGGTTTGTGGGTAGCAGATTATACAGGCCGCTGTGTGGGTAGCAGAGTATAGAGGCGGCTCTGTGGGTAGCAGATTGTACAGGTGGCTCTGTGGGTAGCAGAGTATAGAGGCGGCTCTGTGGGTAGCAGAGTAGAGAGGCGGCTCTGTGGGTAGCAGAGTATCGAGGCGGCTCTGTGGTTAGCAGAGTATCGAGGCGGCTCTGTGGGTAGCAGAGTATACAGGCGGCTCTATGGGTAGCAGAGTATAGAGGCGGCTGTGTGGGTAGCAGAGTATACAGGCGGCTGTGTGAGTAGCAGAGTATACAGGCGGCTCTGTGGGTAGCAGAGTATAGAGGCGGCTCTGTGGGTAGCAGAGTATAGAGGCGGCTCTGTGGGTAGCAGAGTATACAGGCGGCTCTGTGGGTAGCAGAGTATAGAGGCGGCTCTGTGGGTAGCAGAGTATAGAGGCGGCTGTGTGGGTAGCAGAGTATAGAGGCGGCTGTGTGCGTAGCAGAGTATAGAGGCAGCTCTGTGGGAAGCAGAGTATACAGGCGGCTCTGTGGGTAGCAGAGTATACAGGCGGCTCTGTGGGTAGCAGAGTATACAGGCGGCTCTGTGTGTATCAGAGTATACAGGCGGCTCTGTGGGTATCAGAGTATACAGGCAGCTCTGTGGGTATCAGAGTATAGAAAGGCCTCTGTGGGTATCAGAGTATACAGGTGGCTCTGTGGGTAGCAGAGTATACAGGCGGCTGTGGTGGTGGCAGAGTATACAGGCGGCTGTGGTGGTGGCAGAGTATACAGGCGGCTGTGGTGATGGCAGAGTATACAGGCGTGTGTGGTGGTGACAGAGTATACAGGGGTGTGTGGTGGTGACAGAGTATACAGGCGTCTGTGGTGGTGGCAGAGTTTACAGGCGTCTGTGCTGGTGGCAGAGTATACAGGCGTCTGTGGTGGTGGCAGAGTATACAGGCGTCTGTGGTGGTGGCAGAGTGTACAGGTGTCTGTGGTGGTGGCAGAGTATACAGGTGTGTGTGGTGGTGGCAGAGTATACAGGCGTGTGTGAGGTGGTGGTGGCAGAGTATACAGGCGTCTTGAGTTACGGTGGTGGTGGCAGAGTTACAGCGTGTCTGTGTGTGGTTAGGGTTGTGGTGGCGGACAGGGGGTGAGGTATACAGGCGTCTGTGGTGGTGGCAGAGTATACAGGCGTGTGTGGTTGGTGGCAGAGTATACAGGTGTCTGTGGTGGTGGCAGAGTATACAGGCGGTGTGGTGGTGGCAGAGTATACAGGTGTCTGGTTGGGTTTGGTGGCAGTGGTCAGTAACAGGCGTGTGTTGCAGGTACGGGTGTGGTGGTGGCGGCAGAGTATAGAGGCATCTGTGGTGGTGGCGGCAGAGTATACAGGCATGTGTGCTGGTGGCGGCAGAGTATACAGGCGTCCGTGGTGGTGGCGGCAGAGTATACAGGTGTGTGTGGTGGTGGCGGTAGAGTATACAGGCGTGTGTGGTGGTGGGGGCAGAATATACAGGTGTGTGTGGTGGTGGCAGGGTATACAGGCGTGTGTGGTGGTGGTGGCAGAGTATACAGGCATCTGTGGTGGTGGCGGCAGAGTATAGAGGCATCTGTGGTGGTGGCGGCAGAGTATACAGGCGTGTGTGCTGGTGGCGGCAGGTGTACAGACGTCTGTCGTGGTGGCAGAGTGTACAGGCATGTGTGGTGGTGGCAGAGTGTACAGGCGTGTGTGGTGGTGGCAGAGTGTACAGGCGTGTGTGGTGGTGGCAGAGTATACAGGCGTGTGTGGTGGTGGCAGAGTATACAGGCGTCGGTGCTGGTGGCAGAGTATACAGGCGTTGGTGGTGGTGGCAGAGTATACAGGTGTCTGTGGTGGTGGCGGCAGAGTATACAGGCGTCTGTGGTGGCGGCAGAGTATACAGGCGGGTGTGGTGGTGGCGGCAGAGTATACAGGCGTGTGTGGTGGTGGCAGAGTATACATGCGTGTCTGGTGGTGGGGGGCAGAGTATACAGGTGTCTGTGGTGGTGGCAGAGTATACAGGCGTCTGTGGTGGTGGCGGGAGAGTATACAGGCGTGTGTGGTGGTGGTGGCAGAGTATACAGGCGTGTGTGGTGGTGGCAGAGTATACAGGTGTCTGTGGTGGTGGCAGAGTATACAGGTGTCAGAGGTGGTGGCAGAGTATACAGGTGTCTGTGGTGGAGGCAGAGTATACAGGTGTCAGAGGTGGTGGCAGAGTATACAGGTGTCTGTGGTGGTGGCAGAGTATACAGGCATCTGTGTGGTGGCAGAGTATACAGGTGTCTGTGGTGGCGGCAGAGTATACAGGTGTGTGTGGTGGTGGCAGAGTATACAGGCATCTGTGTGGTGGCAGAGTATACAGGTGTCTGTGGTGGCAGAGTATACAGGCATCTGTGTGGTGGCAGAGTATACAGGTGTCTGTGGTGGCAGAGTATACAGGCATCTCTGTGGTGGCAGAGTATACAGGCGTCTGTGGTGGTGGCAGAGTATACAGGCATCTGTGTGGTGGCAGAGTATACAGGTGTCTGTGGTGGCAGAGTATACAGGCATCTGTGTGGTGGCAAAGTATACAGGTGTCTGTGGTGGCAAAGTATACATGCATCTGTGTGGTGGCAGAGTATACAGGTGTCTGTGGTGGCAGAGTATACAGGCATCTGTGTGGTGGCAGAGTATACAGGTGTCTGTGGTGGCAGAGTATACAGGCATCTGTGTGGTGGCAGAGTATACAGGTGTCTGTGGTGGCAGAGTATACAGGCATCTGTGTGGTGGCAGAGTATACAGGCATCTGTGTGGTGGCAGAGTATACAGGTGTCTGTGTGGTGGCAGAGTATACAGGTGTCTGTGGTGGCAGAGTATACAGGCATCTGTGTGGTGGCAGAGTATAAAGGTGTCTGTGGTGGCAGAGTATACAGGCATCTGTGTGGTGGCAGAGTATACAGGTGTCTGTGGTGCAGAGTGTACAGGTGTCTGTGGTGGCAGAGTATACAGGCATCTGTGTGGTGGCAGAGTATACAGGTGTCTGTGGTGGCAGAGTATACAGGCATCTGTGTGGTGGCAGAGTATACAGGTGTCTGTGGTGGCAGAGTATACAGGCATCTGTGTGGTGGCAGAGTATACAGGCATCTGTGTGGTGGCAGAGTATACAGGTGTCTGTGTGGTGGCAGTGTATACAGGTGTCTGTGGTGGCAGAGTATACAGGCATCTGTGTGGTGGCAGAGTATACAGGTGTCTGTGGTGGCAGAGTATACAGGCATCTGTGTGGTGGCAGAGTATACAGGTGTCTGTGGTGGCAGAGTATACAGGCATCTGTGTGGTGGCAGAGTATACAGGCATCTGTGGTGGTGGCAGAGTATACAGGCATCTGTGTGGTGGCAGAGTATACAGGTGTCTGTGGTGGCAGAGTATACAGGCATCTGTGTGGTGGCAGAGTATACAGGTGTCTGTGGTGGCAGAGTATACAGGCATCTGTGGGTGGCAGAGTATACAGGTGTCTGTGGTGGCAGAGTATACAGGCTCTGTGTGGTGGCAGAGTATACAGGTGTCTGTGGTGGCAGAGTATACAGGCATCTGTGTGGTGGCAGAGTATACAGGTGTCTGTGGTGCAGAGTATACAGGCATCTGTGTGGTGGCAGAGTATACAGGTGTCTGTGGTGGCAGAGTATACAGGTTGTCTTGTGTGGTGGCAGAGTATACAGGTCTGTGGTGGCAGAGTTACAGGTGTCTGTGGTGGATCAGAGGTAATACAGGATCTGTGTGTGGCAGGATGTATACAGGTGTTGTGGTGGCAGAGTATACAGGCATGTGTGGTGGCAGAGTATACAGGGTCTGTGGGTGGTGGCAGGTATACAGGCATTTGGTAGGTGGCAGAGTATACAGGTGTCTGTGGTGGCAGAGTATACAGGCTCTGTGTGGTGGCAGAGTATACAGTGTCTGTGGTGGCAGAGATACAGGCATCTGTGTGGTGGCAGAGTATACAGGTGTCTGTGGTAGCAGAGTATACAGGTGTCTGTGTGGTGGCAGAGTATACAGGTGTCTGTGGTGGCAGAGTATACAGGCATTTGTGTGGTGGCAGAGTATACAGGTGTCTGTGGTGGCGCTCCTGCAAGGCAGGGGTTAAAAAAAATAAAAAACGATTATGCTCACCTCACCCCGAGCCCCCGCCGTCTTCCTCCAGGCTGCCAGTGTCTGCAGAGCTCTTCTACAGCAGTTCAGGACCTGCGGTGATGTCAGAGTCACATGACCCGCGGTTACCATGGAGTAAGCTGGTGTCACGTGACTCTGACATCACCACAGGTCCTGGACTGCAGTAGAAGAGCACTGCAGGCACCGGGAGCCTGCGGGAGCCACCGGGAGCCTGGCGGAAGACGGGGGCTCGGGGAGAGGTGAGGATTTATTTTTTTTTAACTGTAGAGCGGCTGTGCGTCATCACTCGCAGTGCCGCTAAGGAGTCTGGGATTCGGCGACAACGCCCGAATTCCCAACTCCCGATTATATAAGTAGATATAAATGATCATGGGTAAATATATGACAACCAGTAAGAGGGTGACTCTCATAGCTCTCTCTCTATCAGTTAAATGTGTAGTTTTATTTGTTCCTCACACACTAATTTTCCCTGTTGTGCTGTGACACACTATTTGTTAACTTTTTTCAGTGTTTTTTGACTTTCTGACTGCCTCTATGCCTAAGCTGTATGTTGACATTCTCTCAATATCTAGATTGCCCACAAAATGGCTACTGCATTCCCTGCCTCTGCTTTAATAGAGACTATTATAGATTTGCATGATTACCTGTGCTATACTATGTGATGGCTTCAGGGCTTTGTGGGGTAACACGCTAATACTTGCCTGAGGTCCCATTTTGGCTTATGCAATCTTCTGCAATGTGTAAAGCAAGTGGCAAATTGTTTGAATTTTCCAAGCTCAGTGTATTCCTAAACAATTGACATGAATTTGATTTGCATCAAATCAATTTGTTCCTGCTCACTAACAAAAGCAGGTTGTGTTAAAATATGTCATGTCATTTATGTAGACTGCAAGACATTCTGTAATAACACAGGAAATTTTGCTGTTTCCTTTGTGGACAGCACTGCTAGGAGAGTCCCTTCCTATTCTACTTGGCTTTTTCTTGGACGCCATATGGTATATCACTGACTATAATTGATCAACCGGCCATTAAAATGGTATCCCCATCTCAAGCACGTATAGTATGTTTACAGCATGTGGCTTCCACCTGCGGGGCCCCAGCTACCTAGAGATCAATTTGCCCATGTCACATGTTTGGGAAAGGAGAGCTGGACCTGCTCACATCCCCCTGTTCAGTTCTGTCAGAGTTCTGAAAATTGCTTATTACACTAGCAGAATACTAAGCAGTATCTATTTTAGGACCAACCCTTTTAAAGGCCTTGTTTGGTTAAAACAAGTTATCATGTATCCACAGGATAGACTTAATGAACTGTAGGGATCTGACTGCTTGGACCTGCAGTGAACAGCAGAATGGGACATTTTTATCTTTGGTCATATGCCTGAACTCTGTTGGGCTACCAGAAAAAGCTGTGCATAGACAATGAATGGAGCAGCACTCGAGCATGGGGACTGCTACATTCTAACAGGGATATAAGTACACCTTGTGTTGAATGGAGAGAGTCCCACAAGTCGGACGCCCATTGATCAACTTGTATATATGTAATAGCTTTTTTTCGCTAGATAACGCCTTCAAAGCGTAACTGCTGTTTAAATTTTTATTTAATAATAATGTAGAGCAAGTGATTTTAACCCCTTCATGACCCAGGAATTTTTCGTTTTTCTCTTTAGTTTTTTGCTCCCCTGCTTCCAAGAGCCGTAACTATTTTATTTTTTTGACAATATAGACATAGGACAGCTTGTTTTTTTGCGGGACGAGTTCTACTTTCAGATGCAGTCATTCATTTTACCATATTGTGTACAAGGAAGTGCGGTGAAATTGCAAAAAAAGTGCAATCACACTTTTGTTTTTTGATTTTTTTTAGCCGCCATGTTCACTATATAGTAAAAGCGACTTGACGGGGTGATGCCTCGGGTTGGTACGAGTTCGTAGATACCAAATATGTATACCTTTACTGGTATCTAAGTGGTGAAAAAAAAATTCTGACGTTTGGAAAAAAAAAAAACTTTTTGCGCCATATTTTGCAACCCGTAGTGTTCTCATTTTTCGGGATCTGGGGCTGTGTGATGGCTTATTTTTTGCGTCTTGAGCTGACCATTCTAATGATACCATTTTTCGGTGGATGCGCTGTTTTGATCGCCCATTATCGCATTTTATAGCAATGTTACTGCAACTAAAAAATACCTAATTTTGGCGTTTGGACCATCTTTTCAATACGCAGTTTAGGGCTCTCATTAATTGATTTTGTATGTGGATAGATCGGGCGATTCTGTATGCGGCAATATCAAACATGTGTATTTTTTTATTTCTTTAATACTTTTATTGTGATTGGGGGAAAAGGGGGATGATTTGAACTTTTATGTTTTTGTTTTTTTTTACAGGTTTTTAAAAATTTCATTTTTTTATTAATTCTTATTTTTACACTGCCCCTTTAAGAGGCACCTTGCTGCACAGTCCGATCGCTTCTGGGAGATACTGATGAGCTACAGCTCATCAGTATCTCCCAGGATCGCGGGCGTGTTGTGGTTGGCAGCGCCTACCAACCACAACCCGGAAGTGCTTTCTGACAGAATCCGGGGTCTAGCCAAGACTATAAGGCAATATTATGGCGGGATCTCCGATGCAGGTGGGGAACGGAGCATTCCCCGCCGCGGCCCCCTTGGATCTTGCTGTCAGTGATTGACAGCGGGATCCAAGGGATTAACAGCACTGATCGGATCCTGGATCCTATCGGTACTGTTACCCTGACATCTCAGCTGATGCCGGAGCTCACATCAAACACCCGGACACGGCCCATGAGGTTCTCCTACGTCATAGGTCATGAAGGGGTTAATAAACTTTGTAATATAGTTCATTAGAAAATTCTGTCTGGGTACCATTCATAATCCTTCCACAAGGTGTCCTCAGTGAACTGTATGTGAAGCTGATTCTGTGCCAGGGCCTCTTCACAGTTAATATGGACATGTAATCAGATAATGGAGAGGGGGCGTGTCCTACACTGTGTGCCTGCAGCTCATGATATGTATTACATTACAACACAGAGATGAGCAATGTCTGGATGTTAACTCTTTACAAGCTTCACTCTTCTGTCTCCACACAGCAATCTCTGTTAACCCCTTGTCTGCTGGCTCCCCACACAGCTCACTAACAGCCTGCTTTCACACACAGTGCTATCATCTGCTGGCCATTCCCACACAGACAGAAAATGCAGCTTTTAAAACACCATGGAAAAATGTGTGAAAATAAGTCTTATGGCATAAAAAATCATTATCTTAACTGCTATGTGACCCATCATAAACAGCCAGTGCAGTACTGTTTTTTGTTTTTAATTAAATGACATTTACACTTTAAGTATATTCTTTAACTACTACATTACTTATCTTACAATATATAACAAATGTTTTATCTGAAATTACAATGATTTATAATTTTTCCAACAATAGTCGTCCAGAACAGCAATAAATCAATATATGAAAAAATATCACCATGAAGATTCTGACAACATTTGTAGAAACCAATAAAACAGTAAAACTCCTCTGCTGGAATGTAAAAGGTTAATCATTGTTTAACCTGCCATGTTAGCCATCTACCATCCAACAAAATCCTCATTCACAGCGCAATACATTATCTAGGCCTACCCCCTTCCCTTCTGTCAGGATACAGCTGGATTGTACAGCTATATATACACAGGCTTCCTTTCATTCATTCATTCCTATATATGTCTTTAACGTCACAGCCTCTGGACAATGTCCCCTTTGTTCTAATGTATGAGCAGAAATGTAGTAATATTTAACATCTATGAAGAAAATCAGAACTTCAAAAAACCTTCACAAATAGATTGGGGTGTATTTTACTTTATATTCTTTGTGCACACAACTCCCAATTCACTAGGTAAATGTATACTATTACTAAGTACTCAAGGTACAAGAAAGTTGCTATTTTGTATAATGATATAGTCAGACCACTGGGTTTAAGAGAGGTCTCTAATTGAGAGTCTTAAAGGGAACCTGTCACTTCATGCTACCCCCCTGACCTATCACTAGCTGTCCCTACACCTTGCTAGCTGCACCCTATCCATCCCTCTCTGCTGTAAATCCGCCCTATAAAGAGATTTAAAAAGGACTAACTTACAGGCCGTCGCTCAGTCCGGAGACGGGAAAGGTGGCTCCAGGCTCCATTCTCCCCTCCACGTTGCATTACTGCATGCCCCGCTGGGCATCATTATTCTGTCTTGTTCTCCTCCTCTCTTTGAATCTCCCGCCCTCCTCTCCTCCTATTATGCACCACCCGGTACGTCATATCCGGCACCGGTGCATTGTGGGGGCGCATCATGTGGTACGGTCGCAGCTTCTGGCGCATGCGCAGTGTGCATACTGAAGCCAGCTTGTACCACGTGACCACATCGGCTTCAATATGTGCACTGTGCATGCGCCAGAAGCCAGCGCCGTACCACGTGATGCGCCCCCTCAATGCAACAGACCGGATGTGATGTCCTGGCCGGTGCATCATAGGAGGAGAGGAGGGTGGGAGATTCAAAGAGAGGAGGAGAACAAGAAACAATAATGACGCCCAGCGGGGCGAGCGGTGATGCAGCGATGGGGGAAGAATAGATCCACCTTTCCAGTCTCCTGAAAGAGTGACTGGCAGTAACTTAAAAGCAATTTTTCTTAATCTTTATAAGGCGGATTTACAGCAGAGAGGGATGGTTAGGGAGCAGCTAGGAAGGTGTAGGGACAGCCGGTGATAAGTCATGAGGCTAGAATGAGGTGACAGGTTCCCTTTAAAAAGTCAAACTTCTCATCCTTACTGACTGCCAACTTTGCAACACTGCCCTGCAGCAAAAAAAGGTATGACACTTACTGGAATCAATAGTTGAGGAGAAACTGTGATGGCATCTATCTATTATTAAAACCCGAAGGCCACTTCCGCCCAAATCCGCTTCCGCTTCCGTGATGGCCTCCCTCCTGTGTCCAACTCCGGAACCGGAAGCACCAGACCCACGAGCGGCGCCACCGCCTGCACAGAGCCCCGTCTGCGCCGCCCACATCCCGCCCACAGCCCTGCAGCTCACCGCCCACCAACATCCGCCAACCGGCCCGGAACGAGTGTGGGGCCTCCGCCCGGCACAGCTCCCAGTCCTGCCGCTCTCTCCACAGACCCGTCTGACGCTCCTCCATCACCCAGCTAGCCCGCCCACCTCCGCCCCCGCCTCCGGAACCGCCAACAGCACTGCCGCTGCCCGCCGCCCGCCAACAGCCCAGTAAGTCTTCCGCCACCCTGCCTCCGCTCATCCTCTGCCACCTTCCACCTGCTCTGCCCCCTCACCTGCTCTGCCCCCTCCAGCCCTGCTCTGCACCCTCCAGCCCTGCTCTGCACCCTCCAGCCTCTGCTCTTCAGCCCTCCAGCCCTGCTCTGCACCCACCTCTCCCCCAGCCCTGCTCTGCACCCTCCAGCCCTGCTCTGCACCCTCCAGCCCTGCTCTGCACCCTCCAGCCCTGCTCTGCACCCCTCCAGCCCTGCTCTGCCTACCCTCCTCCCAGCCCTGCTCTGCCCACCCTCCAGCCCTGCTCTGCCCCTCCAGCCCTGCTCTGCACCCCTCCAGCCCTGCTCTGCCCCTCACCCTGCCCTGCCCCTCCAGCTGCCTGCCCCTGCAGCCCTCTGCACCCTAGCCCTCTGCTGCACCCTCCAGCCCTGCTCTGCACCCTCACGCCCTGCTCTGCACCCTCCAGCCCTGCTCTGCACCCCTCAGCCCTGCCTGACCTCATGCTGCACCCTCCAGCCCTGCTTCTGCACCCCCAGCCCTGCTCTGCACCTCCAGCCCTCACTGCTGACCCTCCCCTCACTGCTACCCCTGAGCCCTCACTGCTTGACCCTCACACTGCTGACCCCTGACCCTCACTGCTGACCCCCTGAGCCCTCACTGCTGACCCCTGAGCCCTCACTGCTGACCCCTGAGCCCTCACTGCTGACCCCTGAGCCCTCACTGCTGACCCCTGCAGCCCTCACTGCTGACCCCTGAGCCCTCACTGCTGACCCCTAGCCCTCACTGCTGACCCCTGAGCGCCTCACTGCTGACCCCTGAGCGCCTCACTGCTGACCCCTGCCCTCACTGCTGACCCCTGAGCCCTCACTGCTGACCCCTGCGGGCCCTCACTGCTGACCCCTGCGCCCTCACTGCTGACCCCTGGCCCCACTGCAGCCTCACTGCTGACCCCTGAGCCCTCACTGCTGACCCCTGCGCTCCTCTACTGCTGACCCCCTGGCCCTCACTGCTGACCCCTGAGCCCTCACTGCTGACCCCTGCCCTCACTGCTGACCCTGCCCTCACTGCTGACCTGCCCTCACTGCTGACCCCTGAGCCCTCACTGCTGACCCCTGAGCCCTCACTGCTGACCCCTGCGCCCTCACTGCTGACCCCTGCGCCCTCACTGCTGACCCTGCCCTCACTGCTGACCCCTGCGCCCTCACTGCTGACCCCTGCGCCCTCACTGCTGACCCTGCGCCTCACTGCTGACCCCTGAGCCCTCACTGCTGAGCCCTCACTGCTGACCCCTGAGCCCTCACTGCTGACCCCTGAGCCCTCACTGCTGACCCCTGAGCCCTCACTGCTGACCCCTGAGCCCTCACTGCTGACTCCCTGAGCCCTCACTGCTGACCCCTGAGCCCTCACTGCTGACCCCTGAGCCCTCACTGCTGACCCCTGAGCGCTCACTGCTGACCCTGAGCCTGCGCCCCACTGCTGACCCCTGAGCCCTCACTGCTGACCCCTGAGCCCTCACTGCTGACCCCTGAGCCCTCACTGCTGACCGCCTGAGCCCTCACTGTGCTGACCCCTGAGCCCTCACTGCTGACCCCTGGCCCTCACTGCTGACCCCTGCGCCCTCACTGCTGACCCCTGGCCCTCACTGCTGACCCCTGCGCCCTCACTGCTGACCCCTGCAGCCCTCACTGCTGACCCCTGCGCCCTCACTGCTGACCCCGCTGCGCCCTCACTGCTGACCCCTGCGCCCTCACTGCTGACCCCTGCGCCCTCACTGCTGACCCCTGCGCCCTCACTGCTGACCCCTGCGCCCTCACTGCTGACCCCTGCGCCCTCACTGCTGACCCCTGCGCCCTCACTGCTGACCCCTGCGCCCTCACTGCTGACACCCTGCGCCCTCACTGCTGACCCCTGCGCCCTCACTGCTGACCCCTGCGCCCTCACTGCTGACCCCTGCGCCCTCACTGCTGACCCCTGAGCCCTCACTGCTGACCCCTGAGCCCTCACTGCTGACCCCTGAGCCCTCACTGCTGACCCCTGCGCCCTCACTGCTGACCCCTGCGCCCTCACTGCTGACCCCTCGCCCTCACTGCTGACCCCTGAGCCTGCGCCCTCACTGCTGACCCCTGAGCCTGCGCCCTCACTGCTGACCCCTGAGCCTGCGCCCTCACTGCTGACCCCTGAGCCTGCGCCCTCACTGCTGACCCCTGAGCCTGCGCCCTCACTGCTGACCCCTGAGCCTGCGCCCTCACTGCTGACCCCTGAGCCTGCCCCCCTCACTGCTGACCCCTGAGCCTGCCCCCTCACTGCTGACCCCTGAGCCTGCCCCCTCACTGCTGACCCCTGAGGCTGCGCCCTCACTGCTGACCCCTGAGGCTGCGCCCTCACTGCTGACCCCTGAGGCTGCGCCCTCACTGCTGACCCCTGAGGCTGCGCCCTCACTGCTGACACCCTGAGGCTGCGCCCTCACTGCTGACCCCTGAGGCTGCGCCCTCACTGCTGACCCCTGAGGCTGCGCCCTCACTGCTGACCCCTGAGCCACCGCCCTCACTGCTGACCCCTGAGCCACCGCCCTCACTGCTGACCCCTGAGCCACCGCCCTCACTGCTGACCCCTGAGCCACCGCCCTCACTGCTGACCCCTGAGCCACCGCCCTCACTGCTGACCCCTGAGCCACCGCCCTCACTGCTGACCCCTGAGCCACCGCCCTCACTGCTGACCCCTGAGCCACCGCCCTCACTGCTGACCCCTGAGCCACCGCCCTCACTGCTGACCCCTGAGCCACCGCCCTCACTGCTGACCCCTGAGCCACCGCCCTCACTGCTGACCCCTGAGCCACCGCCCTCACTGCTGACCCCTGAGCCACCGCCCTCACTGCTGACCCCTGAGCCACCGCCCTCACTGCTGACCCCTGAGCCACCGCCCTCACTGCTGACCCCTGAGCCACCGCCCTCACTGCTGACCCCTGAGCCACCGCCCTCACTGCTGACCCCTGAGCCACCGCCCTCACTGCTGACCCCTCAGCCACCGCCCTCACTGCTGACCCCTGAGCCACCGCCCTCACTGCTGACCCCTGAGCCACCGCCCTCACTGCTGACCCCTGAGCCACCGCCCTCACTGCTGACCCCTGAGCCACCGCCCTCACTGCTGACCCCTGAGCCTGCGCCCTCACTGCTGACCCCTGAGCCACCGCACTCACTGCTGACCCCTGAGCCACCGCCCTCACTGCTGACCCCTGAGCCACCGCCCTCACTGCTGACCCCTGAGCCACCGCACTCACTGCTGACCCCTGAGCCACCGCACTCACTGCTGACCCCTGAGCCACCGCACTCACTGCTGACCCCTGAGCCACCTGTACACACACAATTAATTTCACCGCACTCCCCTAACTATTACTAAATAAACTATATATATATATTCTAGACTACCCGATTCTTCAGAATCGGGCTGCCATCTAGTCTATAATAATTCCCATATGTCTGATACAGGAGTCCAACTGCTGTGACCACAATTGCTATAAAATAGAGTTACAGCAGCACCAGACTGTACCCCTTTGACTTTTATCCAACCATATGGATGCCCAAGGGGAACCAATAGAAGACAAAATGACTTGGCATTTTCCTAGTAGTTAGACACCTGTTAGTATGACTCTAATTCCTGTACACAGAAAATCCTTTTAATTACAGTACCCATCACAAGGACCGCAGCAGAGGAAAGCACACACAACCAATCAGAAAATCCATTTGTTTTATGATTGGCTTGCAGTTTGAATATCTGTTATCATCATTTGCCATTTCATTTTTTGTCTGGACACCAACATTCATTCTGCAGTTTAGTCTGCATACATGTCATGTAATCTGTGGAACGTTTCTGTATTCCCTATGAATCAGTGTTACCAGAGACCTCACTGTTCTGTAGTGAACACAAGGGGGTATTTATCTGGAGCTCTCAGTTGCAGGCTGCCAAAATTATAAGAGCACCATCAGAATGAAAGAACAAAGATGGGCACCAGAGCCATGTATCATGCGCCTAGTATTCTGAAGAACTTGTGCATCATGATGGCAAAGAATAGACACTAGGGTCATCATATGTAAAAAATGGCGTCATTCTCATAGAAATAAATCAGAATCTGTCTTCGGTCAAAATAGTAAAGAACTGTCTTGGTCTCGCTTTGGATTTTCCTTTTTTTTCTTTTTTTTGGATGTAAGAAAACAATTATTTGTCTGCAATACTAGTCCTCATGCAGTTAAAATATTAATTTAGCTGTGAATAGCACAGCCTGGGAACCCTAGAATTGGGTGTATGGGCACCATGACAAGTTGAGAGTGTGGAATGGGTTAATGAAAAAGAGGGGTAAAATGGAGTTCATGGGGTGGGGAAAAAGTTGTGGGGGAAAACGTGCTAGCTACGGGGATTGGTTATGGGGTGGGAGAGGGGGCTGGAGGTTTAGGGTGGCTACATAGAGTAGGAGTGTGGATCTAGGAGCCCTCTTGGAAGCAGTACTTTGGAGACAGGGACAGACTTCGTCAACTTGTAGCAGCACTGCTGTGAGGGGAATGTCTGATATCGCAGCGCTGCTTGAGATGGTGAGGGCAGCATCCGCTGTCCATGGTGCTGCTTACCTGCAGGAGCAGCTCCGAGCGGCATGTGCAGGGCAGCCGGGGGACCCGTCTATGGCGTCTCCCACCTCCACAGTGCTCGCTCAGCGGTCACGGCCATCATTCATCTGAGGGCGGCCACCATCACAGGCAAGTTTTCAGGAATCCAGTTGGGACCCTCAGGAAGAAGGAGCTGAGTGGCCGTCTTGCTACTCCTGGCCCCAGGAGGAATACTCTTCATGGTCACCGCTTACTGGAAGTAGGCGGGACCTCTCATATTAGTATGAGTAGGACTGAAATAGGTTGTGACAAAGCAATTTTGATGCCAAAATACTAAAACATTGTGAATGTAACGTCACCACCAAAAGTTAAGTGCTGTACATTCAGAAAGGGCAGAAGGCATACAGTAGTAACATTGTTCAGATATCTAGTAATAGACTTACCTGACACTGATCGTTTGCTTGCATTTTTGGAGGTCTTCTGAATTGGTATGTAAGACATGAGTGAATATTCTCACCAAAATTTGGGAGCTAGAGAGGGAAGCCATACATGGTTCTCACCAAATTTGTAAAAATGGGCTTTAACTAACTAGTTCACTTCCTCTCTGGAAACTATTGCAGCTTGAGGTGCAGTGGTCTTGAATATATTGGGACTCTGCAGACATTAATTTAGTTGTCAGTGCTGGCCACATCTACTCAAAAGAAATATATAATGAGAGCAAACCTTGTTTATACAGGAATCTGATGATGAGGATGGTTTCCCAAAGAAAAAGTGGCCAACTGTGGATGCATCTTATTATGGAGGAAGAGGAGTCGGGGGTATCAAAAGAATGGAGGTAAAATGGACAGTTCTGATGTTTTCAAAGTCATCAAATATATTTTCCAACCCCATTTGTAAGGGCCCATCAACAATCTTGAGAATCATGGAATGCAAATGGAGAGGTGGTGAATTATAATCATAAGCACATCTCCTCATTTCATTCTAAGTCGGAGGGCCAAATCTCTTAGCTATCTCTGGCAGTCCTATTAAAAATGGATGAAATAAATGTCCTCATGATTGATCATGGCGCTATTAACACGCCCCAGTTCTTGGGATTGGCGGAGGTTCCAGCTATTGGGAAGTTATCCTGTATCCCACTGTTGGGTAATAACACCCAAACCTGAGAATGCATCTTTAATGGAGAATATGAATAATGCTAAAACAGACAAGGAGAGATGACAGGTCCTTTTTATATGAAAAATGTAGTAATATGTATTATTTATTGTATTGTAGGTGAGATGGGGTGATAAGGGCTCCACTGAAGAAGGAGCAAAACTAGAGAAACCCAAAAATGCAGTCATTACACTACCAGAGCAAGAATTCGAACCCTGGGAACCTAAACCAAAGAAAAACACACGCCGTAATAATTCACAGGAGAGGAAATGGTACAGTCCAATTAAGGTAAAGAAGGGGTTACTTCTCTACAACTCTCTGCTTAGTATACGTATTGTGCACAAATTCACTCCTGACTTCATGTTTTACTCCAGGGCAAGCTTGATGCAATTTGGGCTCTGCTGAAGAGAGGATATGACCAAGTGTCGCTGATGAGGCCACAAGCAGGAGACAAGGTGAAAGCATACAGCCACATGTCACGAGACACTTCTTCCTTGTGTGGGGTCACCTAGGTCAGTGGTCCCCAACCTTTTTTGCACCAGGGACCGGCTTCATGCAAGACCATTTATCCGTGGCCGACAGGGGGCGGGGCTCTGGTCATATGGGGGCATGGCCATAGATAAGGGGTGGCGTTTAGCACCCTGCTTCCCCAAAAGATGTGTTACGTATTATTTTCAGGGGATGTTTTAATTTTCCAGCCCCAATGTGGTATCCACATAATTCCCTTGCAACTTCCATCATCCCCTTGCAGCGCACAATATCCCCATCATCCCCTTTCAGCCCCCAATACCACATCCCCCATCATAATCCCCTTGCAGACCCATCATCCTCCTCTTGCAACCCCCATCCTCCTCTTCCAGCCCCCACCATCCTCCTCTTCCAGCCCCAGTATCCTCTTCTTCCAACCCCAGTATCCTCTTCTTCCAGCCCCCAATATCCTCTACTTCCAGCCCCAGTATCCTCTTCTTCCAACCCCAGTATCCTCTTCTTCCAGCCCCAGTATCCTCTTCTTCCAGCCCCCAGTATCCTCTTCTTCCAGCCCCCAGTATCCTCTTCTTCCAGCCCCCAGTATCCTCCTCTTCTAGTCCCCACCATGCTCTTAAAGCCCCTATTATCCTCTTCCAGCCCCTAGTATCCTCGTCCAGCCCCTAGTATCCTCCTTTTCTAGTCCCCATCATTCTCTTACAGCCCCTATTCTCCTCTTCCAGCCCCTATTCTACTCTTCCAGCTCCTAGTATCCTCCTTTTCTAGTCCCCATCATTCTCTTACAGCCCCTATTATCCTCTTCCAGCCCCTATTATCCTCTTCCAGCCCCCACACATATCAGCAATCACTGGCCCCCCATGCACCTGCAGCATTACGTTGTCTCGGCTGTATGCATAGATTTATGGGAGAAGATCTCCGCCCATCACAGTGCAGAAGCTGGGCCAATCACAGTGCAACAGCCAGTAGCCAATCAGGGCCTGGCTGCTGCACCGTGATTGGCCCGGCTTCTGCGCTGTGATGGGCAGAGAGCTTCTCCCATACATCTATGCATACAGCTGAGACAACGTAATGCTGCAGCGGCGGGGGGCGGTGACATCACCCTGGGAGGCGGGCCGCGTCCACCGCTCAGAGCTGCCGCAGAGCTTAACACACTGTGTAGTTCTGGTCTGCGGTGGTGCGAACCGGCACACAGACCCCCGCGGCCCAGTCCCGGTCCGCGGACCGGTGGTTGGGGACCCCTGACCTTGGTGATCTAGACAGTCTTTGTTCTGCAAAAGTCTTTAGTAAAAAGGATACAACTTGGAGGAAGCTAACAGGGCATTTGACCCCAGTTTGGGGGCAATGAGTTGAATTTTTGCAATGGGTGAGGGAAACCACTTTTTGCCCTTATGTTATTATGCACATAACAACCAAATTAGTTTGTTACATGTAGTAGGAAGATTGAAGCTAGATTGTATGTAGCAGTTGTGAGATCTAGGCCTTTAACCCCTTCACCACCCAGCCTATTTTGACCCTAAAGACCATGCCATTTTTTGCAATTCTGACCACTCTCCCTTTATGAGGTAATAACTCTGGAACGCTTCAACGGATCCTAGCGATTCTGAGATTGTTTTTTCGTGACATATTGGGCTTCATGTTAGTATTAAATTTAGGTTGATAATTTTTGTGTTTATTTGTGAAAAAATCAAAAATTTGGCAAACATTTAGAAAATTTCGCAATTTTCAAATTATGAATTTTTATTCTGCTAAACCAGAGAGTTATGTGACACAAAATACCGTACATACTCGCGTATAAGCCGAGTTTTTCAGCCCAAAAATTGGGCTGTAAAGTCCCCCCTCGGCTTATACGCGAGTCACTGTATACTGTATACATTGTATACAGTATACAGTCAACCCCATCAGTATACAGGGACCCCCCCCCTTCTGTAGCAATCCTGTAAAGGAAGAGATTAGCATACTTATCCCTGCCGCTGTCCCGCTGCCGCTGTCCGGCCGCCGCCATCGCTCTCCTCTGGCTTCATCCGTCTTCTTCCGGCTTCCTCTGGTCGGCGCAGGCAATGACGTCATTGCCTGCGCCAACCAGAGGAAGCCGGAAGAAGACGGATGAAGCCGGAGGAGAGCGATGGCGGCGGCGAGACAGCAGCAGCGGGACAGCGGCAGGGATAAGTATGCTAATCTCTTCCTTTACAGGATTGCTACAGAAGGGGGGGGCTGCTGTATACTACCTCTGGGGCTGCTGTATACTACCTAAGATCTGCTGTATACTACCACTGGGGCTGCTGTATACTACCTAAGGGCTGCTGTATACTACCACTGGGGCTGCTGTATACTACCTAAGGGCTGCTGTATAACTACCACTGGGGTGCTGTATACTACCACTGAGGCTGCTGTATACTACTTAAGGGCTGCTGTATACTACCACTGGGGCTGTTGTATACTACCTAAGGGCTGCTGTATACTACCACTGGGGCTGCTGTATACTACCTAAGGGCTGCTGTATACTACCACTGGGGCTGCTGTATACTACCACTGGGGCTGCTGTATACTACCACTGGGGCTGCTGCTGTATATACCACTGGGGCTGCTGCTGTATACTACCACTGGGGAGGCTGCTGTATACCACACTGCTGGGGGCTGTATATTTGTGCTGGGGTCCACCCTCGACTTATACACGAGTCAATAGGTTTTCCCAGGTTTTGGGGGCAAAAGTAGGGGGGTCGGCTTATACACGGGTCGGCTTATACACAAGTATATACGGTAGTTAATAAATAACATTTCCCACGTGTCTACTTTACATCAGCACAATTTTGGATTTTTTTTTGGGTAGGAAGTTATAAAGGTTTAAAGTTCATGAGCAATTTTTCATTTTTCCAGCAAAATTTACAAAACCATTTTTTTTAGTGACCACATCACATTTGAAGTCCCCTTGAGTGGTGCACATGACAGAAAACACCCAAGACTGACACCATTCCAAAAACTGCACCTCTCAAGCTACTCAAAACCACATTCAAGAAGATTATTAACCCTTCAGGTGCTTCACAGGAACTTAGCAACGTGGAAGGAAAAAAATGGACATTTTAATTTTTCCAACAAAAATGTTCTTTTAGCCTCAATTCTTTCATTTTCACATGGGCAACAGGATAAAATGCATCCTAAAATTTGTTGGGCAATTTCTCCCAAGTACACCGAAACCTCATGTGGTCATAAACCATTGTACTTTTTTTTCACAAAAATTATCTTTTTTCATTTGTACAGACAATTTGTGAAGTACCTGGGGGTTCAAAGTGCTCACTATGCAACTAGATAAGTTCATTGGGGGCTCTACTTTCCAAAATGGGGTCACGTTTGGGGGAACTCCAATGTTTAGCACTTTGAACCCACAGATACTTCACAAATTGATCCATAAAAATGAAAAAAGAAAATGTTTGTGAAAATAAAGTACTTTTTATTGGATCAATTTGTGAAGCCCTTGGGGGTTCAAAGTGCTCACTATTCATCTAGATAAGTTCCTTGGGGGGTCTAGTTCCCAAAATGGGGTCACTTGTGCGGGAGCTCCAATGTTTAGGCACACAGGGGCTCTCCATACGTGACATGGTGTCCGCGAACAATTGGAGATAGTTTTCCATTCAGATTGTTAGCGGACACCATGTCACGTATGGAGAGCCCCTGTGTGCCACCAGCACAGGGGCAACTGGAAGAGTTGGGGTACAGCACCAGAAAATGGTGTCTCTAATGAATGCACTATTTTATGGGGGGCCCACAACGTTTGGGTCTCTCCATGCTGTGCATTCCAGCCCCCTAACTGCCAATTTGTACCTGATTGGCAACCAAAAATACGGCAAAGCTCCATGTTGTTTTATTTGTAGTAATAATTTTTTAAAAAAATGACGTGGGGGTTTGCCATATCTTTTGTCCAGCCAGGTACAACTTGGCAGCTACGGACTGCCACCCACCCCCAGCGGCCTCATTGTACCTGGCTGCCAACCAAAAATACAGCGAAGCCCATTTTTTTATTTATAGACCTAATTTGAGATTAAAAAAAACGACGTGGGGCTCTGCCATATTTTTGGTCCAGCTAGGTACAACTAAGCAGCTGGGGGCTGGAATACTCAGCATAGAGAGGCCCAATCATTCTGGCCCTCCTATGCTGCGAATTGCAGCCCACAGCCATCTCAGGAAATGGCGCATTCATTGAAGGACCATTTCTTGTGCTGTACCCAGACTCTTCCAGTTGCCCTGGTGCCGGTGGCAAACTGGGTAATAAAGGAGTTAATGCCAGCTTTTTTATTGGCAGCTGGCACTAAACCCGAGATTCATAATGTCGGGCCAGTGTTAGACCCGGCCATTAGGAATCTCTAGTAAATAGTAAAAAAAAATACACCACACAAAGAAAAATGTTTTTATTAGAAAAAAAAAACACAAAATTCAGACTCCATCTTTATTATTATTATCCGACGTAGTCCAAAACGATGGTCCCACAATGCTCAATCGCCTCTGCTACATCTAGAGACTGCAGCAAGGGATCATGTGTCCTCTTGTTGCAGTCTCCAGTGTCATAGTAATGGTGCACTATATGACAGATCATTGCCATACAGAGCACCATCACTGACACCAGAGACTACAACAAGGGATCAAGTGTCCTCTTGTTGTAGTCTCTGGGATCACGATGATGATGCATTGTATGGCAGATCATTGCCATACAGTGCACCATCACCGTTACCCCATAGACTACAACAAGAGGACACTTTATTCCTTGTTATAGTTTCTGGTGTCAGTCATGGTGCACTGTATGACAATGATCTGCCATTACATTGCGCTATCACCATGACCCCAGAGACTACAAGAAGAGGACACTTGATCCCTTGTTGTAGTCTCTGGGGTCAGAGTCATGGTGCGCTCCCTGTATGGCAATGATCTGCCATACAGTGCATCATCACTGTGACCCCACAGACTACAACAAGAGGACACTTGATCCCTTGTTGTAGTCTCTGGGGTCAGAGTCATGGTGCACTGTATGGCAATGGTCTGCCATACCGTGCACCATGATTCCACCTATCCATCCACCAACGATCCATGCATGCAGTCTCTCCATCCATCCACCTATCCCATCCATCCACCCATCCATCCACCCATCAATCCATCCCATCCATCCCATCCATCTCATCCATCCATCCATCCCATCAATCCATCCCATCCATCCAAGCATCCACATCCACCCATCCATACATATACCCATCCATCCATATTCACCTCACCGATCCTCCTCACCGGTGTTCTGCAGCTCCTCAGCTGTCAGCAGCTGAGGAGCTCGAGAGAGGTGGCAGCAGTGAACGGAGGTATGTGGGGCAGCAGGGGAGCACGGAGTATGGAGGGGGGCAGCAGAAAGAGCGGGAGGGGAGGAGAAAGAGGCTGTGGGCGGAGCTGGAGGATGGGAGGTGAGAAAGAAGGAGCAGGAGGTAGATTAGTGGTGGCAGCGGCGGGCAGCGGGTGCAGGGCGGCTGTGGACCAGCTCTGACAGGAGTGATCATCCCATCAGATCGATTCCATCAGAGCTGGGCGATGCCCGCCCCCTCCAGCTCTGATGGAAGTGATCTGATGGGATGATCACTCCCATCAGAGCTGCTCCACAACCTCTTCCATAGGTGGCAGAGGATCACGGTTGATTGACTGTTTAAACAGCCAATCACCACGATCCTGGGGCGGGGTGGGGAATCCACCCCCCCTGACCTCAAGCTCCAGTGTTCAGTGCTCAGTGATATGGATCACTGAACACCAGAGCCCGATGATGGTTACCACGGCAACGGTGCCGCAGTAACCGCCATGACATTGCACAATGTCATGGTCGGGAAGTCACCGACTTTCATGACGTTTGTGTAACGTCATTGGTCGGAAAGGGGTTAAAACCATGAGATCAAAGACTATGTCAGAGTAATAGAATTACTGTCATGGGGACAGATCTATGCTTAGTTCTGATTAAGATTAAACATTTGCATAAAAGGATATTCAGCCAGAAGTATTTTAAAATTATACAACTGAAAATTAAATAAATCCAAATTATGCCTTATGGTGGAAAAAAATTTAGCAGTAAGTGATCATATTGTCAGTGCTGTACCTCTGATTCATTGCAATGACCAACCACAAACCTGGTGCACATGACAGCCACATGGATGCACTATTCATTGAATAGTTGATGAAAGATAGATCATTTGGAATCTGAACACTGTGACTGTCTACCAGAATGGGGGATCCCTGTCTCTCCTTCCTCTAATCTCTAAGGCCATCAATATGAGTTTGAATGGAGCAAGTATATGAATATGTGGCCTGCTGCTCTATTTCAAGAGTGAAAAATAATCATGAAAGTGTAAATGTTACTACAATGGCGAAAATAAGTATTTGATTTCTTGTTGATTTTGTAAGTTTGCCCACTGACAAAGACATCAACAGTCTATAATTTTAAGGGTATGTTAATGTTAATGTTAGGCTGGGGTCACACACACAGATATCTGGGCAGATATTGTTCACAGATCTCTGGTTGCAGTGAAATCATGGACACATTGCTCCATTTGTACACAGCCACAAAATGGAACCATGTGTCCATGATTTCACTGCAACCAGAGATCTGTGAACAATATCTGCCCAGATATCTGTGTGTGTGACCCCAGCCTTAGTGAGAGATAGAATATCAAAAATAAAATCCAGAAAATCACATTGTCTAAATACTATAAAGTTATTTGCATTTTGTAGAGAGAAATAAGTATTTGATCCCTCTGGCAAATAAGACTTTATTAATACTTGGTGGCAAAAACCCTTGTTGGCAAGCACAGCAGTCTGACATTTTTTGTAGTTGATGATGAGGTTTGCGCACATGTCAGGAGGAATTTTGGTCCACTTCTCTTTGCAGATCATCTCTAAATCAATAAGATTTTGAGGCTGTCGCTTGGAAACTTGGAGCTTCAGTTCCCTCCACAAGTTTTCTATGGAATTAAGGTCTGGAAACTGGCTACGCCACTCCATGACCTTAATGTGCTTCTTTTTGAGCTACTTTTTTGTTGCCTTGGCTGAATGTTTTGGGTCATTGTCATGCTGGAAGATCCAGCCATGACCCATATTTAAAGTCCTGGTGGAAGGAAGGTTGTCACTCAGGATTTATTCGGTACATGGCTCTATCCATTGTTCCATTGATGCTGTAAAGCAATCCTGTGCCCTTAGCAGATTAACACCCTCAAAAAACATAATGTTTCCACCGCCATGCTTGACAGTAGGGACAGTGTTCTTTGAGTAATTGGCAGCATTTCTCTTCTTCCAAACACGGCGAGCTGAGTTAATGCCAAAGAGCCCAATTTTTGTCTCATCTGACTATAGCACCTTCTCCCAATCATCTCAGAATCACCAAGGTATTCATTGGCAACCTTTAGACGGGCCTGCATATGTACCTTCTTGCCTTCTTGAGCAGTGGGACTTTGCGGGCACTGCAAGATTATAAGCCATTACGACATAATGTGTTACCAATGGTTATCTCGGTGACAGTGGTCCTAGCTGCCTTGAGATCATTAACAATTTCTTCCTGTGTAGTTTTTGGCTGATCTCTCACCTTCCTCATGATCTTAGATACCCCACAAGGTGAGATTTTGAATGGAGCTTCAAATCGATGTCATTTGACACTCATTTTGTATTTCTTCCATTTTCTTACTATTGCACCAACAGTTGTCTCCTTCTCACCCAGTGTCTTACTTATGGTTTTGTAGCCTATTTTAGCCTTGTGCAGGTCCTGGATCTTTTCCCTATCCTTAGAAACCTCTTTGGTCTTGCCCATGTTGTAGAGGTTAGAGTCTGACTGATTAATTGAGTGTGTGGACAGGAGTCTTTTATATAGATGACATTTTAAGACAGGTCTTTAATGTAGGTAATGAGTTGATTAGGAGCATCTAACTGGTCTGTAGGATACAGAACTCCTAATGGTTGGTACGACATCAAATACCTATTTTTCTCTGCAAAATGCACTTTTATAATTTCGACTGTGATTTTCTGTATTTTATTTCTTATATTCTATCTCCCGCTGTAAAAATTAAACCTACCATTAAAATTATACTGTAGACTGTTCATGTACAAAATCAGCAAGGGATAAAATACTTATTTCACCCACTGTATAAAACAATGAATGTACACATAGAAGGCACCCCTTCCAGGCTATATGTTTTGTCTTTGTGGACCATTTCTTCCAGACCACCAGCCCTGAAGGACTATATAGTGCAGCCCCCTGTAGCACTGCAGGGAAAAATGTGGAGGGATCAGTTATAAATGACTTAAGGAGAGATGAAGTGTTGCATTTCTGTGCCTACCATCTTGATTACCATTTCTTTTTATTTTTTTTCTTCTAGGGACGTTGTATTAATTTCACAAGAGTTAAAGCTGATGGCAGCCAGGCTATCTATAGGCCACCTGCCAGAAGTGCTTCACCATGCCCTCCACCACCAAATCAGCTATCTAAACAGCCTCCTAATCAGCCACCACAGCGGCAACCTCCACCTGGTCCTCCACCTGCTCGATTGCCACCAGGTCCACCACCTTCTCGTCCTCCTCCTCAGCCTATACACTGAGCCTGTGCCATTGGCTTCTGTATTCTGGACTGAATTTCATTTTGTAAGAGCAGTTGCACGGCAGCAGTAAAAGAGATGCTCTGGTCATTAGATCCTGGAAAACCATGTATTTTATGACTGGTGTGCTCAGGACACATCAGTCATAAAAATACTGATTTCTAGCTTCCCTAATAGAAAGTGTAGCAATTGCTCTATTTCTATTTGGCAAATATATATATGGTCTCTACGGTGCTCATTTAGGTGCTCCTCATAATCCAGAGCTTCTTGAACCTCGTGGCGTGCAGCTGCTTGTTACTCTTTTGCTGTTCGGATGTTAGACTGACAGTCAAAGGGTGTCCCATGTACTCAGTCTATTTATTCTGTCTGGTGTTGTTATATGTTAGAAATGACAAATGGAGTTTGTTGCTGGACAGCAAAATGTGCCCCATTTGTGCTCAGGAGACAGCCTGACCTCAGTCATCTCCTCTTCAGTCTCATATCATGTAAACTTTATTCAGATCAGGTTTTCCATTTCTGCATCACTTTCATGTACTAAATTCCATTAAAGGAATAGCACTGGATACCAGCTTGTACTGTCAGGCATGCCAGCTGTGATGTTTTCCTTGATCCTGATGGATCACTTGACCTGATAAGTGGTTTATTCATTACATGGTGAACAAGAAGCAGTTCTTATACAAAAATACATAATTACAGAGCTTGCATCAGATTATAAAACAAGGCAAGGACAAGGCAGAAGCCATCGTTCATCCAGATAAGGTTCTCAATCTATATCGGTCTACGTCTGATCTCATGCCATCTGTGGAATGGGATGGCAGGATAGCAATCATTATATCTCTATGTATAAATGTGTATGTGAAAGTCGTGTACAGTAGTTAGAATGAGATACTGCTGGGCAGTAAAATAATTTATAAGATTTGCTGACCATAACCTGAGTAGCCAGAAGTCACAACTCGATGAGGACCACTTATGTTATCTTCAGTAAGAAGCAATTTAATTAATCTGAATATATTTGTACATTTTTAGCCAGGATACAATTTCCAACATTTTAGGTTCACAGCTAGATTGTATTATATCAGCGCCTGTCTAACAAGCATCCACAAGTAACATGACATTTGTTTTTGGGCAACACCTCTAATTTAAGATTGACTTTCAATACCACAAAACTTTGCAGTTGTTTCAGGATATAGTAACTTGTTGTTTATGGTTACTGAATCAGTGTTTTTCAAGTACAAAATGGTTAAAATATTGTGTGGATGAAGGCAAAAATGTATGTTTAAGAGCAAATCACATCAGACATCATCACTGGTATTGGGGCATAGTACTTTATAAAAAGCATAGTCAATACTATTGAATACCTAACCTTATATTTTTTACATTATGTTATGCCACAACTGATACTATCCACATATGCTCACTTGTGCTTTTCACCTGTTTGATAAAGTAATACTGGTCACATCATGAAATAGTGACTGCAGAGCTGAATATAACATAGTTTTTATCTTTTAATTTCTAATTTCTCTTGCAGAGACATTAGCATTGTAAAGTTTATATGCTCTAATTTTCTCTTCAATCACTTAGCCCTGGTCTCTTCAATCATTTTACTGCCAGCAGTGTGATACAGACAGGGCAAGTAGACTAGAGGAATGTGTCATTACAAACACTCTTGAATCTGCAGCTCTCATTTCACTGCACTGTTCATGGGGAGGAATGGAGTAGAGATTACAGTGCTGTGAGGGAGAGCTACAGATGCAGAGGTGTTTATAATGACACACAGCTGCTTGTCTCTACTCCCCACCTCTGCTTGGAATCACAGAAGTGTCAGGAATAAGATCAGCGAGGAAAGCAAAGCTTTGAATTCAATGTCAGGGTTGACCAGGTGAGGTGGATCCACTAAGCGTCTGGTTCGAGTGGGCACATAGACCCTGGACATAGATGCAGCAAGTTTGATGGCATGTAGGCAGTGAGGACTTTGGATCCCCAGGAACTCAGGAGCAGCAGTATGGATGAAGAGGAACCAAGCAAAGATGAATGCGCGCACAACCACAAAAAGCACAGATAGTGGATCACACCATACAGAAGCACAAGATTATGTCGGAATTGGATATAACAACTTGGAATTGTTGAGCCATTCATGCAGGTTAGCTTCAGGGGCTTCTGCAAAGAAACTAAAGGAAGTCTATGGGTTAAGTCCAGAAAACTCTGTGCTGTTCCTGAAGCAATAAGCACTTGTCTCATGAACAAATAAAAACTATAGAAAACTGACATAGGTATGAGTAATCTTTAGTGGAGACTAGAACTAATCCTAGGTCAATACCTCGTTCCTTGCCTAGGGTCTCATGTTTTCCTTATTTCCTTTTAGTTTGGAATAATTTGTGCAGTTATGATCCTGTACAACACAATACAGTATATCAAAGTCAACGGTATCTTTTGTCCAGAGATAATCTTTTCTGACTGAGGTCCATGTATTCTGTTTCAGCCATTCCAGAAAGAAATTTTAAAGACATTTTGGGATGTGAGACATGGGAATTAAGCATTTTTTTATGACCATTTTTTAAAACCCAAGTCCACTCAGGTGACAAGGGAAATCAAGTCATAAAGGGAGGACGACAAATCTCTACCAACTAGTTCATCTTTAATCAGACTGGATAACCTGGTATAGAAAACAGCATCATTGTTCCAGGTCAATTCAGTAGATAGGGTAAGGAACTTGTAATGCATAGAGTCCCACAGATTCCCTTGTCTAAACCGCAGTATGGAATGAGCATCTAAGTAAACAAGACCTGATTTATCGAACACTTGACGGAATGCAGTCAGAAAGAAGGGTAGAGATTGCATCATATGATCTTTCCATTTCCATAATGGCTCAGGACATCATCAGACAATAAACAGAAAATATATGCTACTTTGGACCAGTCCAAAAACATTTCCCATGATGCAACTCAAATTTTTCAGTGCATTGATTCACAAAACCACAGTAACATAGTAACATAGTATTTAAGGTTGAAGGAAGACCTTAAGTCCATCTAGTTCAACCCATAGCCTAACATGTAGATACAGAGGAAGGCAAAAAAAAAACATGTGGCAACACTAAGCTCCACATTGGGGAAAAAAATGCCTTCTTGACTCCACATATGGCAATCAAACTAGTTCCATGGATCAACGCCCTATCAAAGGAATCTAGTATATATAACTGGTAATATTATAGTTTTCAAGAAAGGCATCCAGGCCCTTCTTAAATGTTAGTAGTGAGTCACTCATTACAACATCATGTGGCAGAGAGTTCCATAGTCTCACTGCTCTTACAGTAAAGAATCCACGTCTGTGATTATGATTAAACCTTCTTTCCTCCAGAGTAGAGGATGCCCCCTTGGTCCCCGTCTTATGCCTAAGAGTAAAGAGATCATTAAAAGGGTTTCTCTGTACTGTCCCTCATATATTTATACATTATTATAAGATCACCCCTAAGCCTTTCGTTTTTCCAAGCTAAATAACCCCAAGTTTAATAACCTGTCTTGGTATTGCAGACCCCTCAGTCCTCTAATAACCTTGGTTGCTCTTCTCTGCACCCGCTCTAGTTGAGCTATGTCTTTCTCATACACCGGAGACCAGAATTGAACACAGTATTCTAAGTGTGGTCGCACTAGTGACCTGAATAGAGGTAAAATGATGTTCTCCTCATGAGTATCTATGCCTCTTTTAATGCATCCCATTATTTTATTTGCCTTTGCAGCAGCTGTCTGACACTGGGCACTAAATTTGAATTTATCATCTACCCATACACCTGGTCTTTTTCAGTGGTAGTTTTGCCCAGTATTTTACAATTAAGAACATAATTATACATTGTATTTCCTCTGCCCAAGTGCATGACCTTACATTTATCCCCATTAAAGCTCATTTGCCATTTATCAGCTTAAGCTTCTAGTTTACATAAATCCTCCTGTAATATAAAATTGTCCTCTGTATTGATAACCCTGCATAGTTTAGTGTCATCTGCAAATATTGAGATTCTACTCTGTATGCCCCCTACAAGGTCATTAATAAATATATTAAAAAGAAGCGGGCCCAATACTGACCCCTGTGGTACCCCAGTAAAACTTAGGATCACCATTAAAACATGCAGGATAAGTAATTGTCGAGATATTTCCCCAAGCGAAATGTTGCTGTGAATATTATGCTGTGAGAAGTGTTGAGTAGCTAGTGAAAAAACTACTGGAATCTGAGACAGAGTGGGCTGTGAGATTCTGCATGGTCTGTCAAGTTATCACTGACATACATGGATAAGATGTGACTGCTGCACTTTTTTCTTTGCATCATTGGGGGACACAGGGCCATGGGTTTATGCTTTTCTGCCACTAGGAGGTGACACTAAGTAGAGATACAAACTTAAGTCCTCTTTCCTGAAGTATACACCAATCCATAAGCATAGCTAGTCATTTTTATCTTAGTGTTGCAAGGAGGCACATTTAATCTGTCTCTCAGATCACACTTACCCTTTTTTATTTTCTCAACACTTTTGGCATCAGGTGACGGCTCCACCTGAGGGAGCCCCTAAATCATAGGTATACCAAAGGCACGTGCCCTGTGCGGGCTCCCTGGCGTCCCCCGGAGCCTGATTTACTACAGTCCCTGGTCTGAGCCCTCAGGGCCTTGTCCCTTCCCATCCCGCGATTGGCAGCCAAAGCGATGACGTGGGCGGGTCAGGTGACCGCGACCAACCACGGCCGCGTCACCGCCCACCTGCGATTGGCAGCTGAGGCGGCTAGTCGCATCAGGCCCCGGCCCACCTCTTCATCGGGTGCCCAATCACGGGCGCTTCATGGAAAGCAAGCCCCCACCCATGATGCAGCGTCCAATCACAGCTCTGCCCCGCTGCCACACCACGCCCCCAAAATGGTGTGAATTTTGCAAACAAAGGAGCTGTACCTGGGCCACTGCAGCAGCCCAGGTACAGAACTCAGCCCACAATGCCCTACCTAGCCCTCCCTCCTCCAAACAAGGGGGGCTGCACTAAGCCCACACACTACCTCACAACACAACTACTCCAAAGTCCTTTCTTCTGGTGCCTCTGAAGCCAAAGTTCCTCTGCTCAGCACCTCAATAAACTACACGAAAAAGGGGGCACAGGATCCGGGTAAGCTCCAATAGGAGACCCTCCTCCCTGCAGGCTCTCACCCCCCCTGTCCAGTGTCGGCTCTTTTGCTCTCATAGCAAACCGCTTAGTACACTGCGGAACCTTTTTTTGACCATAATCTGGTACACTATGACAGGGCCCAAACCACCCAAAAATAATAACAAAAACAACACAGGGGGTGAGGCATAAGGCACCGACTGCCAGACTGTGCTTCCACAAGGTCATGCTTCGCAACTCTGCCTAAATTGCGAGCCATAATGCCCCACTGAGAATGCCACTGACACAGTACCCAGTATGTTTGACATCCCCCCGTTGGTACTGGCACTGACACAAAGTCCGTCCCAGGGACGCTCCCCCACAATGTCACCCATAAGTGACACTTCTCACTCCCCTTCACCCCACTACCAGCCTAAGTCACTCTCCGAGGGATGACCTTAGACACCGCACGAGGGTTTGTCATACTCCCTCTTGACAAGACCACGGCGATCTGCAAAGGAGTCCACACTCTTTGCAGTCATCCACCTCAATCCATCTGCATCCGCATGGGGGTCCTAGGAAAAATGGTAGCGCCAATGGAAGCAGTTAGCTTTGCTCAGTTACACTTTCAACCCTTGCAGCTGGCCCTCCTCTCAGCCTCGGACAACAGTCCCTTCAGCCTCAACCGCAAGCACCGCCTATCCGCGCAAGTCAAAAAGGCACTCACCTAGTGGACAAGGCCATCTTCAATAACTGACGCAGGGAAAATCCTTCCTCCCAGTCCAGTGGCTAGTTGTAACCACCGATGCCAGCTTACTTGGTTGGGGCGCCATCTATTGCCAGCACACATACCAAGGCCCCAGGAATCATGCCTCCCAATCAACATTCTGAAGCTACAGGCGATCCACTTTGCGCTCCAACAATTCCACCACCTCCTAGCCGGTCGCCCCATCCGCATTCAATCAGACAACGCAACCGCAGTGGCGTACATCAATCATCAGGGCGGCACACGCAGCAAATCAGCAATGCGCAAAGTGGAACATATCCTACACTGGACCCAAAGAACCCAGTCAGTCATATCAGCAGTCAACATCCCAGGAGTGGACAACTGGGCAGCAGATTTCCTGAGCCACCAGGGACTGACCTCTGGAATGGTCCCTACATCCAGAAGTCTTTCTACAAATCTGTTGGCACTGGGTAACCCCCGACGTAGATCTCATGGCATCAAGAATGAACTCAAAGGTCCTGGCCTTTGTAGCCAGATCCCGGGATCCTCTAGCACTAGGAATGTACTCGCTGGTCCTTCCTTTGCGCTAATTCCAGCTCCCATACATCTTTCCCCCACTGCCACTGATCCCGCGAGTGATCAGAAGGATTAAAACAGAAACGGTTCAAGTAATATTCATCGCCCCAGACTGGCACAATGAGCACGGTATGCAGAGCTTGTACAGCTCCTAGCCGACGCACCCTGGCCACTCCCTAACCGACAGGACCTTCTAACCCAGGGCCCCATTTGCCACCAGAACTCGGACTCCTGACCCAGGCAGGTTTTTCAACAGAGGTCAGAACCAGCATGATTAATGCCCAAAAACAAACGTCCTCACGCATCTATCATCGCACCTAGAGAACCTTTTTCTGGTGGTGCAAAGAACGCAAACGTAACCTACTCCTCTTTTCCATCCCTACAATCCTAGAGTTCCTTCAAATTGGCCTTGACCAAGATGGGAGTACTGGTGTTCCACGGTCCGCGCTGCTGTGGTATGAAAAAACTCACCAAAGAGTCAGCAGTTATTCCATCCTTTATTTCCTCCTCTCTCCAACGCGTTTCAGCGCCACACCCGGCGCCTTCCTCAATGTCCCTGAGGAAGGCGCCGGGTGTGGCGCTGAAACGCGTTGGAGAGAGGAGGAAATAAAGGATGGAATAACTGCTGACTCTTTGGTGAGTTTTTTCATACCACAGCAGCGCGGACCGTGGCACACCAGTACTCCCATCTTGGTCTTGGATTTAAAACCACTATCCAGTGGTCGGTGGAGGTCCTGCAGCAGCTGGAACACTGTTTCCAAAACGCCTTCAAACCAGTTGTGGGGATCACAACTGGACCAGGTGAGCAGCTTCACAGCACCACCTCCTTACACAAGTGTCACTAGTGATAGGGCACTATTGCGCCTTTTGTCCCCCTCCCTATTTTCTTTTCAAATTGGCCTTAGCACTCAGCTCCATCAAGGGCCAAATCTCGGCCCTAAGCATTCTATTCCAACGCAAGATTGCGTCCAAACCACAGGTCAAACATTCATCCGCGCGGCGCCCCTACAAAATGCCAGTGGCTGTAGGGACCTAAACTTATTTCTGGGTGCCCTACAGGAGCCTCCGATCAAACCACTGCAGGAAGTACCTTTACCCCACCTCTCATTGAAAGTCGCACTCTTAGTCGCAATCGCATCAATCAGGCGCGTTTCTTAACTAGCTGCCCTATCCTGCCGCATCCCCCCCTTCCTATCCTTCCACAAGGATAAAGTAGTTCTATGTCCGCCTCTGTCCTTCTTGCCCAAGGTGGTGTCCCACTTCCACCTAAATGAAGATATCGTCTTACCATCTTTTTGTCCAGCTCCGGTACACCGCTTCGAAAAGCAACTTCACACGTTGGCCCTCAGATGCTACATCTCCTGAACAGCCTCATTCCATAAAACAGAAACACTGGTCGTCCCCGAGGGACCAAGGAAAGTGATGGCTGCGTCTAAGTCCACATTGGCGAGGTGGATTCGCTCAGCAATCCAAGAGTCCTACCACGTCAAAAACATGCCAATCCCAGCAGAGATCAAGGCTGACTCAACTCAATCAGTAGGCGCCTCTTGGGCTATTCGTGACCAGGCTTTGGCAACTCAGGTTTGCAAGGCCGCAACCTGGTCCAGCCTGCACACCTTCACCAAATACTATAACATCCACACCCAGGCCTATGCAGATGCAAGTCTAGGTAGAAAAATTTTGCAAGCAGCAGTCGCTTCTGTAAGCGGCTGGCACCTGATGCTCAACCAATACTCATCTAATTCCCACCTAGGGACTGCTTTAGGACGTCCCATGGTCCTGCATCCCCCAATGATGCGAAGGAGAAACAGGGATTTTTGTATACTCACCGTAGAATCATTTTCTCCAAGCTCATCATTGGGGAACACAGCACCCGCCCTCTCAAACTTCAATAGTCTGTACAGAACCATGGATTATGGCTCTTGTAACTTTTTATGTCAACGTGTTCTCCTGCTTTAGTCTAAACTGAGCAGCTACACCTACGGATGGGTGTATACTGCAGGAAGGAGAACTTAAGTTTTTATCTCTACTTAGTGTCGCCTTCTAGTGGCAGAAAAGCATACACCCATCCATGGTCCTGTGTCCCCCAATGATGAGCTGGGAGAAAAGGATTTTACTGTGAGTACACAAAACTCCTTGTTCAGCATCCATGGTCTTGGTATTCTATCAGGGTTCATCAGTTGAGGTGGATCCACTAAGCATCTGGTCCGGGTGAGCACAGCATTTATGCAGCCAGCCGGAATGCACGTGGGCAGCAAGGATTTGAAACACACACAGGAATTTCAGGAGCAGCACGATGAATTAAAAGGAACCAAGCAAGGATGCGTGCAAGCACAGACACAAAAAGCACTGAGAGCAGAGCACACCAAATTGGGATTAGAGTTTAAATCCATAGACACAGGTATGTGTCTTGATGGGCCTTAAATATGTTTATGGAGACAATGTCATTGATCCTGCTAGGCAACTTTCAAAACTCGACATTGAGTACAACACAATGTAGCAGACCCAAGTGAAGGAAGAGAAGTCCTGGACATCCAGGACAAGGGTATAACACATTACATGTCTTTGCATATCACATAGAGAAAGCTAGGTCCAACCTGTTCTGTGGATATTTTTTTTATTTTTTCCTGCATGACACTTCCTGCTTATGATAAGTCAACATCATACAGGGGAGAAAGTAAATTCCACCAGGGAAAAGTCACTCTTAATTCCTCCTTTGTTGAAACAGAAATTAGCATATAAACTTTACTAGCTAATAACTAACTAGCAAATACGATTTATTCAGCTTTGCAGCTGCTATTTCTTGATATAACCAGTTTAACATGCCAAATTTGGTGGAAGGTCTTCATTAAAGCTCCTTGACAATGGGGCATTGCAGTTGTGGTACCCTCTGGAGGGAGAAGACCAGCACTAGTCCTCACTATGGAATAGCAAAAGGAATAAAACTATAAGGGCATGGCTCCTACTCAACAACAATCCTATAGTGGGTCCTCTTCTATAGTGCATGCGTCTCTGGTCAGGATACATCTATCTAATATATAATCACCAATAATATATATCACAAGCTTCCGGCACTAATGTCGCTATCCCACAATGTACTGCGCCGCCCCGGAAGCTGCACCATATAAGCACACCCAAGTAATAGGTATGCTAATATGGCACAAACTGGCGGTGGCACAGGCAACTCATGCCCACACTGCACGCGCCGCCTGCAGACCCCCGCCAACCTCCCACCGCACCTGTCCCAATGCCGCTGACCCCGCAGACCGCCCACACCCTCTGCAGTAGATCCCCGAATTCCTTGGTAGTAGACCCCCGCACCCCTCCTCCGTTGCCTGCACACCCCCATAGTAGACTCTGGTGCCCGCACACCCCTTCAGTAGACCCTCGCACCACCCATCCGGTGCCCGCAGACCCCCGACAACATACCTATTTGGATAGGACCTTTGGTGATGTCACATTCATGTGATCAGTCACATGACCATACATCACGGTAACTCTGCCTCCTGTAGTCTACTCTTCACTGCTTCCCAGCTATGACACGGAATGGAGGGCAGAGAGACATAAGGGGGACCAGAAAGACTGAAAAGGGGCAGAGAGATGAAGGGGGAAACATAGACACCAAAAGGGGGGGGGCAGAGAGACATAAGGGGGGACCAGAAATACTGAAGGAGGCCAGAGAGATGACGGGGGGACATAGAGATGGAAGGGGTGGCAGAGAGATGAAGGGGGAACAAAAATACTGAAGGGGAGCAGAGACGCATAAGGGGGGACATGAAATACTGAAAAGCAGCAGAAAGACATAAGGAGGACCAGAAACACTGAAGGGGGAGTCAAAGAAAGAAGGGTGACCAGACAGACTGAAGGGGGGCAGAGAAACATAAGGGGGGACCAAAAAGACTGAAGGGGGCAGTGACTCTGAAGTGGGGGCAAAGAGACGTAAGGGGAGACCACAAAGACTGAAGGGAGGCAGAGAGAAGAAGGGGGGAACATAGAGATGAAAGAGGGGCAGCAGAGAGGGAAGGGGGGCCGAGAGACATGGGGGGACCAGAAATACTGAAAGGGAGCTGAAGGACATAAGGGGGACTAGAAACACTGAAGGAGGGCACAGAGATGAATGGGGGGGGACAAAGAGACAAAAGGGGGGAGCGAGAGAGGGAAGGGGGGACTGAGAGAAAGGGGGGACCAGAAATACTGAAGGGAGGCAGAGAGACGTAAGGGGGACTAGAAACACTGAAGAGGGGGCAGAGAGATGAAGGGGGGACATAGAGACAAAAGGCGGGGGGATCAGAAATACTAAATGGGAGCAGAGAGACCTAAGAGGGGACCTGAAATACTGAAAGGGAGCAGAGAAGCATAAGGGGGGCCATTAACACTGAAGGGGGAGACAGAGATACAAGGGGGGACCAGAAAGACTGAAAGGGGACCATAAACACTGAAGAGGGAGCAGAGAGACTGAAGGGGGGCAGGGAGAGGGAAGGGGGAGTAGAGAGACTAAAGGAGGCAGCAGAGAGAGGGAAGGGGGGCAGAGAGACATAAGGGGGACCAGAAAGACTGAAGGGTTACAGAGAAACGAACGGGGGGGGGGGGGGGTGGAATAGCAGAGACGAAAAGGGGCAGAGTGACATAAGGGGGGACCAGAAAGACTGAAGGGGGCAGTGAAACAAGGGGGAACCAGAAAGACTGAAGGGGAGGCGGAGAGACAAGCGGTGACCAGAATAACTGAAGGTGGGCAGAGAGACTTAATGGGGGGCACAGAACGGTAAGGGGAGACCAGAGAGAAGGAAGGCGGGAGCAGAGAGTGGGAAGGAGGGGCATAGAAACAGAAGGGGATGCAGAACCAGGGAAGGGGGGCAGAGAGACGAAAGGAGGGAGCAGAGAGTGGGAAGGGGGTCACAGAAACAGAAGGGGGAGCAGAGCAAGGAAAGGGGGTAGAGAGACAAAAGGGGAGAGCAGGGTAAGGGATGCGGGGCAGAGAGACGAAAGGAGGAGCAGAGAAAGGGAAGGGGGCAGAGAGACGAAAGGAGGAGCAGAGAAAGGGAAGGGGGCAGAGAGACGAAAGGAGGAGCAGAGAAAGGGAAGGGGGCAGAGAGACGAAAGGAGGTAGCAGAAAGAGGGAAGGGGAGGCAGAGACACGGGGAAGAAGAGAGACGGAAGAGAGGGCAGAGACATGGGGCAGAAGAGAGAGGGAAGGGGGCAGAGACAAAAGGCGGAGCAGAGGGGCAAAGAGAGCACGGGGTGGTCAAAAGGAGCACGGGGGGCTAAAAAGAGCGCAGAGTGGCAGTGATGCCCTCCCGATGCTATCACACTATTTCTAGTTAGATGAATATTGCCCAAAAATGCCTAATCTTTAAATAGATATTCAGAATTGTACATTATAATTAACCTTCCTAGCGTTATTCCCGAGCATGACTCGGGGTTAACATTCACTACCAGAAGCGTTAACCCCGAGTCAGGCTCGGGCTTACCCGCGTTCGCGGCAGATGCGGTAAAAAAAACCGCATCTGCCGCACTTGCCGCACTTGCGCCGCACTTACGGCGGGGTTGCGGCGCGGTTGCGGTAATCTGCAGTGGCTGCAGTAGAAGTGAGATAATGATTTTATAAACTTACATGCCTGCGTACTTGAGGGCGTCTCCCTGTGTGTGCTGGCACTTGTGGGCTGTGCTCATCATGTCTGCTCTCCCCCTCCCTTATGCACGCCCCCTCTCAGCCTGCTATAGTGATGTGAGGCTGATTGCGTCATAAAGGGGCGGGGCTACCGGGATGCCGAGATTTAGCCCCGCCCCTTTATGACGCAATCAGCCTCACATCACTATAGCAGGCTGAGAGGGGGCGTGCATAAGGGAGGGGGAGAGCAGACATGATGAGCACAGCCCACAAGTGCCAGCACACACAGGGAGACGCCCTCAAGTACGCAGGCATGTAAGTTTATAAAATCATTATCTCACTTCTACTGCAGCCACTGCAGATTACCGCAACCGCGCCGCAAGTGCGGCGCAAGTGCGGCAGCTATGCGGCAAGTGCGGCAGATGCGGTTTTTTTTACCGCATCTGCCGCGAACGCGAATAGCCCGCTTTTAGCAAAAAATTCTAGACCTAAACAGACCGCCAGGGAGGCTACTAAGTGGCATTTCTTAAAGTTTGCATTCTATAATTAAAGGGAATGTGTCAACAGAAAATGACTTTTTTTGTTAAATATTATTTTTTTAAATTTAAATTTATTTGCAATGTTTTTTTTCCATATCACAATCTGAAAAAAAAATAAAACTGTAAATCTTGCAGGTATCACACTGGTAACTGGGGCTACTTTAGAGTCTAACTTCTTGTTGTTTCTGGAAATTCACATGTACATTAACAGTGATAGACTGAATCAGAGCCAATTTTGTGTATTGAATCATCTAATGATTATTTTGAAGGGAGAGGAAGCAGGGTCAACTGTGACAGGCCATAATATGATTAGAGAATCCTGTGTTATCGAGTGTGTATAGAGATTTTACCAGTCATTGTAATAATGTCTATGACGATAAGGAGACTGCTGAAAACTCTTCCTGGAAGGACAGGAAGGAGCATTATAAAACAGCCTAAGTAGTCAGTGTTGAGACTGCAAGATTACAGATTGTGAAATCAAAGAAAAAACTTTCAACATTTAAAAAAAATACAACACAAAAACCTGATTTAAATGTTTTTTTTTTTAATGCCACATTCCCTTTAATATTTCTAAATAAGGGGCATAGTGTACGGAGAGACAATAAGTGATGACTTCACTAAATGAAGGTACTTAGGTGTTAGACTTCTTTGTAAGAGGTTATACAGCTTAATATGAAAGTTCATTGAAAGTGACTAGTTAGAGACTGTATATGGAATTACATTACACAATGGGAACCTACTTACTATTTAGACCTTTTATTTCTAGAAAGAAAAAGAAAACTAAACAAAAAGAACTTACATTTTTTACAACAATGTCCTTATGCTGGTCAAACAGAGTTGGCAAGATAGCCATCTTGTCCAGTGGAGGTTTTTCAACATTAGAGATTTATATATATCTGGTATATATACTATACTGTAACGTAAATATTTTACGTTCAATTTTTTTCTGATATTTAGAAACTATGCAATTTGTTTTAATACTAACCGTTATCGTCTATTTCTGGAGTGGTATTTCCATCATAGCTTTGTTATTTATGGAGTTTTCTGATGATTTCCAGGAGAACTGACACATGATGTCAAATGACAGCAGAAGTTCCAAAACCATAACTTCTGTCATTAGATTTACAGATAACCGTGTAATTATAATGGGGCACATAGAAGAGAGGGGGATATATAACAGAGGCTAAAATGGACTTCTATTATGGCGCTGGGTCTCACCACCAAGAACAGAAGGGGTTGCTATTTATTTCCCTCTCAGCCTCTGTTTTCCAACAATGCAGTTTTTTCTTAAAAGGAAAAGTCCAATTCCAATTTTTCCCACCCATCATCAAAGATAGTGGGACCAACTACAACTAGCCCTTCAAGAACTCAATAACAAACTCATGATCTGCCTCTATGGTACGTATGCTATTGATGAAGTCTGGAGTGCTAAGAGAGGTGAATCTTAAACGTCTACACTACACTCATCTTTGATGGAATTCTTACAAACCATCTCATCTTTTCAGGTGATGATGGATTAAATAGCTGTTCTTCATAGGTCTATATTAATATCATGCTAGTTCTCTTTTTATATAAGATTTCTGATATTAACAAACATTTAGACTTTCTTACAAAGTTTTCTAGAACTTCTTCTGATGCTTTAGTGTCTTCCAGGACATGTGGTTTATGATTGCTACATAGGGGAGAGATGAAAAGATTATCATGACTACAATTTCATGTGCCGATTCAAATTGACACCACCATATCTGTATGGGCCACTTGTTTGTTACTCTCAGCTATATTAAGGTGTAACATGATGTTTCCGAGTTCCAATGCAAAATCTGAGTGTGCTGGAACCCTCTACCATCATGTGCCATTTAAAATATTGGTGTTTCCCTATTTGGCAGTGGAAACATGCTCCAAATCAACTTCCACACCAGCTATAATCTCTGTACCCCTAATAATTAACTCCACAAATGTTGGTTGGTGGTGAGGTATAGCAGGACCTTAGACAGTTTCACATAGGGGAGGTCATCAGCTTAATCAATTTTAGTCTAACTAGCCTCATGCAGACGATCTGGATATTTTCATTGTATTCTGTAGCTACAATATCATCTTGATTGACAATAGTTTGTAAAGTTTGTTCCAGGGTCGAATCATCTCCTGGTTATCCCGTCTGCATTCCCATAGTTCATAAAACAGCCATGAAAACTGTAAGGAAGGCAAACATATATTAGCTGGTATGTATAATTCTAAAGAGTTTAAAGGAAAATGATAAAATTAGAGAGCTTTCATTGGCTGCTTGACACCATCACAGTTTTAATCAGCTAACATAGGAGCTCCTGGTATCACATTCCATTTTCATGACTTTTTGGGGTATAGCAATCCAGAATGGGCCCTCTTCTCTACAAGGGCCCCATAGCAGCCACATGTGCTGTCTCTAAGGTACAATCACCTTTGTAAAGAAGTAGCAGTAAGGAAGGAAGCATTAATATGGAGTGTTCTAGTTTCAGTATGTCAATGTTTATATCATACTCGATGACACACATCCAGGTACATGTGTGTTCAAGCTTTATAAATACATGTTGTAATCCTCTCCTATCTTACAGTCAATAAAAAGTGTCAATAAAAATGGCTTTTTTGCACAATTCCTATGTTTGCAAAGGATGGCTTGATTGATACTTCCCGTAGTCTTTATTAAGTATCTGTGTCTGTGTAGTGATGCATTTCAAGGTATTATTAAGCACAACTTGTACTAAAGCCCAATTACTCATTGATTTCCAAAATATGTATACAGTAAATGTACACATACACGTCATTTTCAGTAAACGTTTTATTTAATTGTACATGTGCTAAATCCATGTGGGGAACACTCCATATGCCTAGGTCATTTTCTCCATGGGACAAACTGTTGCATGCTTAATAAAGAGAAAATCTATTCTCCTTTACATAACCTATAAGCAAAACCCAGCATTGTATGTACATGCACCTTCACCAATGGTACATAGACACCCTGCAGTCAGCAATATCACTTCATATCTGTGGCTGCTAATCTAGTTGGCATTTGTTAAAACACATAGTGGGTTACTCTCGTATCGTCTGTGGATGAGCCTCAGAGCAATATGTATTATCTTTTATGTAGAAGAACCTAAGTGTAACACCTTAAGAGAATCTGTCACCAGGTTTTTGTTCCCCCATCTGAGACCAGTATCATGTAGTGACAGGGACCCTAATTTCAATGACGTATCACTGTCACCTGTAGACTGCTCTGCAATCTCTGTGAATTGCTCTGCAGTACCTTAGTAGAGTTAATTTCCTTTAGTCTATTAAGTGTTAACTTTAGTGACTCTGCATTACCAGTTGCTGAGTGTATTAGGTCAGAGGTTCCCAACTCCAGGCCTCAAGGGCCACCAACAGTGCAGGTTTTCAGGATTTCCTTAGTATTGCACAGGTGATAATTGAATCACCTGCACTGGGGATGATTCCAATTTCTAAGGAAATCCTGAAAACCTGCACTGTTGGTGTGCCTTGAGGACTGGAATTGGGAACCTCTGTATTAGGTGATGTGGTTGTCCACTCCCCAGCATTTAAGTAGTCTCATGACTCATCAGCTGGTGATAGAGTTAATTCTCAAAGTCTGTGAGCTGTTTTGACGCTGAGTGCTGTTCTGCTGAAACCTTAGTAGCTTCGTGGAGATTGCCATCTGTCTGGAGTTGCTGTGCTTATCCCAGTCTCTGGGTGGAGATGAGAGGGTTATAGCCTAGGGCTGGTCAGGAACAGGACCAGGATGGTGGCGCAGGCATCCTCACCTTTAGAGGTACTTCTGGGAATATGGTCATCTAGGTACCCCCCAGTGTAAGGGTGAAACTAGTACCCCTGATTATCTTTTGTCTGTCACTATCATCCTGCTACCTAACCACTTTGTCCATTACTACCATCAATGACAATTACTTATTGTGCTGCTTGCATAGTTAATTTCTTTAAATACCAAGCCCTGTATAACCCCGCACATACCATTGAGTTGCAGCTTTCGGTGTACAAAGAACATAGACAGAAAGTTGCCAATCAGAAGTAGACGGTTATACAGAGCTACAAAATATGGAGGACTACATAGCAGGAGGTCAGCTAGTTCTCTGGTAATAATCTGCTGATAAAACAGCACCCCTCATGACTGAAAACCTGAGGTTGCCAGGAGGAATAATGCTCATTTACTTTCCAACAGAGGGGTTCTCAGTACAGTTGAACGGTATCAGAATGTTATTATCCTGCTGATTAACTCTATATCTGCAGATTAATAGCATTTTTTTTAAATGACATGTTCTTTTTAAAAGGATTGTCCAGAATTGGAAAAATATTCCTGCTTCCTTCCAAAAGCAGTGCCATTCCCTTATTAACCTGTGTGTTGAAAATCAGCCTCATTAGTTCAATTAGTTCAACACATCTGACCTGCAACATAGCTTGGGATGGTTCAGCCCAGAGTAGTGGGAGTGTCTCAGATTTTCAAAGGACAATGTGCTTAAAGGAAGTTGGCAACCAAGAACTGGGAATGAAACATACAATCATCATAACGCCAAGTACTTTAATTATGCATTTATTGTTTAGGTTTTATTGTGAGGTAGAGAGTCACTGTAACTTATCATCTTTTTCCAAAGAAAGTAAAAATGGTCAGTGAGTCAAAAGCCAAATATGTCATCATTGTTGAATAACTATTCTGTCAATGATGGCAATCCCTTTATCTTTGATCAGCCTCCTGTTAAAAGGTGTATCTGAGATTTTTATAAAAAAGTGGCCAAGCACTAACAGGTGCTTGTTGCCACCTACCTGCCTGTTGTGCTTGGAGCCGTTCACCGCTGTTACACAGCTGTCACAGACCACTCCTGCCCGGAATAACATGGTTGTGTAAACAGAGTGGTGGCTTCTTTTCCAGTCTGGTCTGTGGAATGGGTGGGGCAGCTGACCTTACGCTGATTGAGAGTCGGCTCCCCGCTACCTGATTGGGGGAGCCAGCTGTAAATCAGCATGACATTTGCTATGACGCCCATCAACAGTGCAGGGAAGCCGCCTCTCTGTCAACATGACATCACCAGAAGCTGCAGAATCACCAACAGGCGCGGTCTAAGACCACTCTATGTCGGCAGTGAACGGCACAGGGCACAACAGGCAAGTAGGTGGCAGCTACCTGCATGTTAGTGCTTGGGCACATTTTTTTTTTAATTCCCTTTAACCCCTTCACCCCCGGGCCTATTTTGACCCTAATGACCAGGCCATTTTTGTCAATTCTGACCAGTGTCCCTTTATGAGGTTATAACTCGGGAACGCTTCAACCGATCCTAGCGATTCTGAGATTGTTTTTTCGTGACATATTGGACTTCATGTTAGTATTAAATTCAGGTTGATAATTTTTGCGTTTATTTGTGAAAAAATTAAAAATGTGGCAAAATTTTTGAAAATTTTGCAATTTTCAAATTATGAATTTTAATTCTGCTAAACCAGAGAGGTATGTGACACAAAATAGTTAATAAATAACATTTCCCACATGTCTACTTTACATCAGCACAATTTTGGAAAAAAAAAAATTTTTGTTCGGACATTATAAGGGTTCAAAGTTCATCAGCAGTTTTTCATTTTTCCAGCAAAATTTACAAAACCATTTTTTTTTGTGACCACATCACATTTGAAGTCCCTTTGAGGGGTTTACATGACAGAAAACACCCAAACGTGACACCATTCCAAAAACTGCACCCCTCAAGCTACTCAAAACTACATTCAAGAAGATTATTAACCCTTCAGGTGCTTCACAGGAACTAAAGCAAAGTGAAAGGAAAAAATGGTAATTTTAATTTTTCCAACAAAAATGTTCTTTTAGCCTCAATTCTTTCATTTTCACATGGGCAACAGGATAAAATGGATCCTAAAAATTGTTGGTCAATTTCTCCTGAGTACATCGATATCTCATATGTGGTCATAAACCACTGTTTGGGCACACGGCAGGGCTCAGAAGGGAAGGAGCGCAATATAACTTTTGGAGCTAATTTTCCATTCAAAAAGTCAAATGGCGCTCCTTCCCTTCTGAGCCCTGCTGTGTGCCCAAACAGTGGTTTATGACCACATATGAGGTATCGATGTACTCAGGAGAAATTGCCCAACAATTTTTAGGATCCATTTTATCCTGCTCCCCAAGTGAAAATGAAAAAATTTAGGCTAAAAGAAATTTTTTGTAGAAAAAAAAGTACTTTTTCATTTTTACGGATGAATTTGTGAAGCATCTGGGGGTTCAAAATGCTCACCACCCATCTAGATAAATTCCCTGGGGGGTCTAGTTTCCAAAATGGGGTCACTTATGGGGGAGCTCCAATGTTTAGGCACACAGGGGCTCCCATACGCGACATGGTGTCCGCTAACAATTGGAATCGTTAGCAGACACCATGTCGTGTATGGAGAGCCCCTGTGTGCCTAAACATTGGAGCTCCCCCACAAGTGACCCCATTTTGGAAACTAGACCCCCCAAGGAATGCATCTAGATGCATAGTGAGCACTTTGAACCCCCAGGTGCTTCACAAATTGATCCGTAAGAAGGAAAAAGTACATTTGTTTTCACACAAATCTTTTTTCATTTTTACGGATCAATTTGTGAAGCACCTGGGGGTTCAAAGTGTTCAATATGTATCTAAATACAGCAAAGCCCATTTTATTTTTTTTTCTAGGACTAAATCTAGAAAAAAAATGGCGTAGGGCTCCGCCATATTTTTGGTGCAGCCAGGTACAACTTGGCAGCTACGGACTGCCAGCAACCCCCAGCTGCCTCATTGTACCTGGCTGGCAACCAAAAATACAGCAAAGCCAATTTTTATTTTTTTTCTAGGACTAATTCTACAAAAAAAATGGCGTAGGGCTCCGCCATATTTTTGGTCCAGCCAGGTATAATTTGGCAGCTACGGATTGCCACCAACCCCCAGCTGTCTCGTTGTACCTGGCTGGCCACCAAAAATACAGCAAAGCCCTTTTTTTTTCTTCTAGAACTAATTCTAGAAAAAAATTACATGGGGCTCCGCCATATTTTTGGTCCAGCCAGGTACAACTAGGCAGCTGGGGGCTGGAATCCGTAGCATGGAGAGGCCCAAGCGTTCTGGGCCTCCCATGCTGCGAATTGCAGCCCGCAGCCACCCCAGAAAATGGTGCATTCATTGAAGCGCCATTTTCTGGCGCTGTACCCAGACTCTTCCAGTTGCCCTGGTGCCGGTGGCAAACTGGGTAATAAAGGGGTTAATGCCAGCTTTTTATTGGCAGCTGGCACTAAGCCCGAGATTCATAATATAGGGCCAATGTTAGACCCGCCATTAGGAATCTCTGGTAAATAGTCAGAAAATACACACAGAGAAAAATCTTTTTATTTGAAAAAAATAACACAAACAAAATTCGGACTCCATCTTTATTATAAAGATCCGACGTAGTCCACAACGAAGGTCCCACGACGCTCGATCGCCTCCGACGTAGTCCACAACGAAGGTCCCATGACGCTTGATCGCCTCTGGTCAATCCAGAGACTGCAGCAAGGGATGAAGTGTCCTCTTCCTACAGTCTCTGGGGTCAGAGTTTTGGTGCACTGTATGACAATGACCTGTCATACAGTGCACCATGACTATGATCCCAGAGACTACAACAAGAGGACACTTGATCCCTTGTTGCACCCATACATCCACCTATACACCCATCATCCACGCACGCACACAACCATGCACCCACATCCACGCTCGCACATCCACGCACACATTCACGCACGTACACATCCACGCACGCACATCCACATCCACGCACATCCACACACACATCCATGCATGCACACATCCACGCACGCACGCTGACATCCACGCACGCACACATCCACACACGCATGCTGACATCCACGCACGCTGACATCCACGCATGCTGACATCCACACACACGCTGACTTCCATGCACGCTGACTTCCACGCACGCTGACTTCCACGCACGCTGACTTCCACGCACGCACACATCCACGCATGCACGCATCCACGCATGCACGCTGACATCCACGCACGCACACTGACATTCACGCACGCTGACTATCACGCACACACGCTGACATTCAAACACCCTGAGATCCACGCACGCACACATCCACGCACGTACGCTGACATCCACGCATGCATACATCCACGCACGCACATCCACGCACGCACATCCATGCACGCTGACATCCACACATGCTGACATCCACACACGGTATATTCTTCACATTATAAAAATTACATTTGAATTAAGCCCCATCCTGGTGTCTTGTGTTGTTCTGGGGTCACTAGTGGAAATATTGACCTTAAAGGAGTTGTCCAGAATTCTATAAACATGACTGATTTCTTTCAAAAACAGCACCACCCCTGTCTACAGGTTGTATGTGATATTGCACCTCATCTTAATTGAAGGGAATGGACCTATGCTGTAATACCACATGTCACCTGTACACAGGGGTGGCGCTGTTTTTGAAAGAATGTAGTAAAGTTTTATTAATCCTGAACATCCCCTTTAAAGCCTTGTAAGTTTATAACTTTTATCACTGAGCGATTTTTCATTTTTATTTTTCCCTCGCCTTCTTCCAAGAACCAGAACTTTTTTATTCTTCCTTCCACATCGCCGTACGAGTCTTCTTTTTTTGCGGGATGAGTTGTACTTTTGAATGACATCATTCATTCTACCACAAAATGTACTGGAGAATGAGAAAAAAAATTCTAAGTGCTTTGAAATTGCAAATAAAAGTGCAAAAAAGTGCAATTCCACAATTTTTTTGAGTCTTTTATTCATCATATTAATTATATGGTAAAAGTGACTTCATATGTTGATTATCTGGGTCAGAATAAGAAGATTCTGAACATTTTTATTTCAATCATAAAAAACCCCAGAAAATTGTAAAAAAAAAAAAAATAATAATAATATTTAAAATACATTTGCTTTATTCGCCATTTTCAGAGACCCATGATGTTTTAATTTTTGAAGATACAGGGCTATGTGAGGGTTTACTTTATGTGCCCTGAGCTGACATTTTTACTGATCCCATTTTGAGTCAGATACAACATTTTTGGTCGCCTTTTATTGCATTGTATTGTAATAACGTGGTGGCCCAAAAAACACAATTCTGGCGTTTAAATTTTTTTCCGTCACGCCATTTACCAATTTGATTAATTTACTTCGTATATGGATAGCTTAGATTCTTACGAACGCAGCGATACCAAATATGTGTATTTTTTTATTTTTTTTTACTGTTTTATTGCTATTTTCAGTTCAGCTCTTTGGGGGCCCCTAAGAGAGTGGGGGCCCTAGGCAACTGCCCAGTCTGCCCCCCCCTAACGCCGGCCCTGCCTATAGATAATACATTTGTCTGTACAGCTGAGACTTATGTCGGATAGATTTATCACCTGTAATGTCCTGTCGGTTTTATTCTGGGTGCTCTTTGAAGAGACCTTAAGCGTCACAGATTTAGATTTATGACATGTGACCACTCCGATGCTTGATAAATCCAAGTCAGAATTGTCTTATCGTGTTATCTAAGTGGTAAAAAAAAATCAGACATTTGTCAAAAAAAAGAATTGCACTTTTGGCACCACATTCGACAAACCACAGTGTTCGCATTTTTCGCGATCTGGGGCTGTGTGATGGCTTATTGTTTTGTGGCTTGAGTTGTCATTTTTAATTATACCAGCTTTGGGTAGATGCAATATTTTCTTACAATGCTCTGCTGGAATTTTAGACCATTCTTCTTTGGCAAACTGCTCCAGGTCCCTGATATTTGAAGGGTGCCTTCTCCAAACTGCCATTTTTAGATCTCTCCACAGGTGTTCTATGAGATTCAGGTCTGAACTCATTGCTGGCCACCTTAGAAGTGTCCAGTGCTTTCTCTCAAACCATTCTCTAGTGCTTTTTGAAGTGTGTTTTGGCTCATTGTCCTGCTGGAAGACCCATGACCTCTGATGGAGACCTAGCTTTCTCACACTGGGCCCTACATTATGTTGCAAAATGTGTTGGTAGTCTTCAGACTTCATAATGCCATGCACACGGTCAAGCAGTCCAGTGCCAGAGGCAACAAAGCAAGCCCAAAACATCAGGGAACCTCCGCCATGTTTGACTGTAGGGACCGTGTTCTTTTCTTTGAATGCCTCTTTTTTTCTCCTGTAAACTCTATGTTGAAGCCTTTGCCCAGAGAGCTCTACTTTTGTCTCATCTGACCAGAGAACATTCTTCCAAAATGTTTTAGGCTTTCTCAGGTAAGTTTTGGCAAACTCCAGCCTGGCTTTTTTATGTCTCGGGGTAAGAAGTGGGGTCTTCCGGGGTATCCTACCATACAGTCCCTTTTCATTCAGACGCCGACGGACAGTACGGGTTGACACTGTTGTACCCTCGGACTGCAGGGCAGCTTGAACTTGTTTGGATGTTAGACGAGGTTCTTTATCCACCATCCGCACAATCTTGCTTTGAAATCTCTCGTCAATTTTTCTTTTCCGCCCACATCTAGGGAGGTTAGCCACAGTGCCATGGGCTTTAAACTTCTTGATGACACTGTGCACGGTAGACACAGGAACATTCAGGTCTTTGGAGATGGACTTGTAGCCTTGAGATTGCTCATGCTTCCTCACAATTTGGTTTCTCAAGTCCTCAGACAGTTCTTTGGTCTTCTTTCTTTTCTCCATGCTCAATGTGGTACACACAACTACACAGGACAGAGGTTGAGTCAACTTTAATCCATGTCAACTGGCTGCAAGTGTGTTTTAGTTATTGCCAACACCTGTTAGGTGCCACAGGTAAGTTACAGGTGGTGTTAATTACACAAATTAGAGAAGCATCACATGATTTTTCTAACAGTGCCAACACTTTTGTCCACCCCTTTTTTATGTTTGGTGTGGAATTAGATCCAATTTGGCTTTAGGACAATTCTTTATGTGTTTTTTCATTGAAGACACATTAAATGAAGATAATACCAAAGAATTTGTGATTGCAATCATTTTCAGGAAGAAACTGAGTATTATCTAACAGAATTGCAGGGGTGTCAATACTTTTGGCCACAACTGTAAGCTGTGCCATTACGGCCTCCTGAGTGCATTAAAAGCAGAACCATATTAAATGCACACGTACCTGAAGCATTTCTGAACTACTCCCATGGCGCCAGAAAGGCAGCGCAGATAAAGACAGACCAAGTCCAGACATGACATCCGGAAATTATCAGATTTGACCCCCACACTGCCAGACCAGCAACCATGGATGAGGGTAGAACAGGCCCAAACCAGGTGCAACAATTAAGCAGAGCCTATGGGCAAGGTGTGGCCGCTGTATGTGTGTACAGCAGCCTAGATCAATCACAATAAAGACAGATAGAATGGAATGCATAACCAAGCGCACACAGCAAGAAGTGGTGGTCAACCACATACCAATAACAAATAAAAAAGCCAAGAAGCCAGCACTGCCTATGGTTAGCACGCAATACAAAAAGGGCATATGCACATATTAATTTCCAACTGTACTTTGAACTAACACACTTAGCAAACAATTGATCAATTATTTGAGCTACCCCGCCATGTCACGGCATTCTCAGATAGGGCAGTCCTATAGGGATGAGCGAGTCCTAAATTACTCGGAATCGCTAGACCCGCACGAGTCCGAGCCCAGGACTCGCTACTCGTTGCGAGTCTAGCGAGTCCAATGTTAATGAATAGGGAACCGAGTAATAACGAATAATGCTATTTCCAAATCGCTGATGTGTCTCTGAAAGTGTGCGAGTCCAAACTCGCAGGTTTTTCTCTTATTTGGAGCCGAGCTGCAGGCAGGACACCGTACAGCAACGCACTGGCACAGGAAAAAAATTGTTTAGTACGCAGAACCAGGCACTGTTAGGCTGCGGTGCTGGCTGCGTGCAAGTTTACAAGTACCGTGCGAGCTGCAGGCAGGACACCATACAGCAACGCACTGGCACAGGAAAAAATTGTTTAGTACGCAGAACCAGGCACTGTTAGGCTGCGGTGCTGGCTGCGTGCAAGTTTACAAGTACCGTGCGAGCTGCAGGCAGGACACCGTACAGCAACGCACTGGCACAGGAAAAAATTGTTTAGTACGCAGAACCAGGCACTGTTAGGCTGCGGTGCTGGCTGCGTGCAAGTTTACAAGTACCGTGCGAGCTGCAGGCAGGACACCGTACAGCAACGCACTGGCACAGGAAAAAATTGTTTAGTACGCAGAACCAGGCACTGTTAGGCTGCGGTGCTGGCTGCGTGCAAGTTTACAAGTACCGTGCGAGCTGCAGGCAGGACACCGTACAGCAACGCACTGGCACAGGAAAAAATTGTTTAGTACGCAGAACCAGGCACTGTTAGGCTGCGGTGCTGGCTGCGTGCAAGTTTACAAGTACCGTGCGAGCTGCAGGCAGGACACCGTACAGCAACGCACTGGCACAGGAAAAAATTGTTTAGTACGCAGAACCAGGCACTGTTAGGCTACGGTGCTGGCTGCGTGCAAGTTTACAAGTACCGTGCGAGCTGCAGGCAGGACACCGTACAGCAACGCACTGGCACAGGAAAAAATTGTTTAGTACGCAGAACCAGGCACTGTTAGGCTGCGGTGCTGGCTGCGTGCAAGTTTACAAGTACCGTGCGAGCTGCAGGCAGGACACCGTACAGCAACGCACTGGCACAGGAAATTTTTTGTGGAAAAATGGCACCAAAATTATTTGGTAGACTAGTGCCAAAAATAAGAAAAAGCTTAGGATTACAGCTCTGCGGAAAGCTGGGTGAACTAAGCTCTGAGGATGGTGCTGGATTCACTGTAAGGCTGCTCCTATCTCCCCTTCCTTACAGTCCTGTACAGCAATCCTCCGTCCTGGTAGTTCTGAAAAGAACTTTTGGGTTATGTGTGAGGAATCTTGACTCCTACACTCCGTCCTGTTAGTTCTGAAAAGAACTTTTGGGTTATATGTGACTCCTACACTGCCTAACTGTCCCTAGATCTGCTCCAAGTCTCCCTGCACTAGGTCAGCTCTTCTCAGGAATGTGCCCAAAATGGCGGGGGCAAGCCTTATATACTGCCTTGCCTGTCATAGATGACATAGGCATCACGATGGACAGCAGCCAATCATAGTCCTGACACAACCAAAGCTGCTATGGCATTACTGACTATGATTGGCTAAGATGCTTGTCCTTCTTCACAAGTTTTCTGACCTAACACGCAATGCTGACTAGTAACATAAAAGATTCTGGATTCGCGAGTCCCGAATAGAGAATACAGGACTCGGAATCGCAGACTCGCTAGGATTCGGACTCGTAGACTCGCTCAGACTCGCTGCTGTTTGGGGAGATTCAAGCTATATAGCGATGTGATAGAGCGAGTCTAGCGAGTCTAGCGAGTGAGATAAAGTAAACTCTGACAAAACTAAGATTGCCATTGACTTGCATTGGACTCGTTACTGAGCGAGTATTCGCTAAAAGACTCGCCGATTACCGAGTCCAGCGAGTCCCTTAAGAATCGCCGAGTAACGAGTCCTAGCGAGTAGACTCGCTCATCCCTACAGTCCTACTCTACATTTTTTAAATACGCTGTGCCATTACGGTCTCCTGAATGCATTAAAAGCAGAACCATATTAAATGCACATGTACCTGATGTATTTCTGAACTACTCCCGCGGCGCCAGAAAGACAGCGCAGATAAAGGCAGACCAGGTCCAGACATGACATCTGGACATTATTAGATCTGACCCCCCATTGCCAGACCAGCAACAATGGATGAGGGTAGAACAGGCCCAAACACATGTGCAACAATTAAGCAGAGCCTATGGTCAAGGTGTGGCGCTGTATGTGTGTACAGCAGCCTAGATCAACACTAAAGAAAGATAAAATGGCTTGCATAACCAAGCGCGCACGGCAAAAAGAGGTGCTCAACTACAAACCAATAACAATTGGTGTCGCACACACTGAGGGGACTGCTTGGCAGTGTAAAACAGTGCAGACAACCGTGTTTTAATGTCCAGCAAAGTTCAGCAGTTTACTCTCATGCCTCATAAACTGCACATAGCACATAGCCATGTCTCTTCCGACTGTCCCAATGGCCGGTTTAACGCACACGTATCCCACTTAGTCCATAGGAGGGAATCACTGACCTTAGGCCCAGGTGAGAGACCTGATTCTCTTGGAGGTTCACAGACTCTTGTCTGCCTGAGCTCCAACTAGGATTGGGCTCCCTGAGCCCCGGGATGAACCTGGCTTCCCAAGTTCTCCTCACGAGGGATGAGCAAGTACTGAAATAGTCGGACTCACTATACTGGTAATGAGTAGGTCCCGATACTCAGGTACTCGTTTCAACTATAGCGAGTCCAATGTAAGTCAATGGTAAAGCGATTACTTTCGCAGTGTATCTATATTTAAACTGCGAAAGTGAAATAAAAGTTGTTAAAAATAAAAAAATAACATACTCACCCATCCGACGGCTGCACCGGGACCCAAAAAGATTACATCTGTTGTACTTTCAAGACCTGGCAATCTGGACAATCAGATGGCTGGTAGTGATCAGGTGGTGTGTGACGTCACACACCACCTGATCGCTATCAGCCATCTGATTGGCCAGATCGCTACTGGCCATCTGATTGGCCAGATTGCAAGGTCCGGTTCGGGTCCCGATACAGCCGTCGGATGGGTGAGTGTTATTTTTTTATTTTTAACAACTTTTATTAACTTTTATTTCACTTTCGCAGTGTATATAGATACACTACAAAAGTGAATGGACTACTCACTACTCCTAACGAGTAATCACAAGAAACTAATGGAGTAGTGAGTAGCCTGAATACTGTTATTATTCGGCGAGTACCGAATAGTAACGAGTATACTCGCTCATCCCTACTCCTTTCCTATCAGAAGCTCTGGCAAACATCTCCTTCAGATCATCAGGCTCTCCACTTACTGTGTGAAGGATCTGTTACGATGTCACAGCCCATGTGACCAGGAGGGACTCTGCTTAAGCCTGATGTGTCATGCCCACATGTGGATCCAGGTTTGACAGATACTCCCCAGGCTTTCAAACCTGCACCATAGCACATGTAATGCCTTACTCGAGTAGTGGAACCACAAGTCTCATCATCGACACCAGCAAGGCAGCCGACCGCTGCACCACATATCCTCCCCTTCATGTCCAAGCCCATAGCCAGGGGCAGTACCACCCACAGCACTACAGGGGCCCAGCACGTGATTGTTGCACCTTACAGCTCCCGGAATAGGAGACATCCACCATAGCCCCTCCCTCAGGGACCTGTCTCCTGTCAGGATCACTGACTGTCTCATTGTGCGGACCTCGCTGTCAGACATCTCCCCGTCACTTGTCGGAATAAATCCGATGTTGGGTCTACCCCGCCCCCAGCTGTCAGTACTGTAGGCAGAGTCATGTACTGTGGTATCTGCTACCAGGTCTGACTCCGTCCTAACCCGTACCCTGTCGGTTGAGTGGGCCTGTCTGACTTGAGGTACTTGAGGATACACTACCTCCAACCAAACTACACCCACTACTCTCAGGTTGTCTATGGAGGTCTCTTCGTGGGCGACTTTCATCTTCGTCTGTTACCCCTGGAGAGCCATTACTCCCTGTATGTCTAGGGGCTTTAGGTTCTGCTGTGGCCATTTCAGTATTCGAAGGACCCGTTCGTTGTCGGGTCCCACCATTCCCAGATAGCTCCCACCTTCTGCTGCTCAGATGTCGCTCTCTCTCTGCTCTCCGTCTTGCGGGATTCAGCCGGTCCACTTCTCTTTGGTGGGTCACATAGTACTCCATCAGCATCCGCACGTATCCGAGAGTTTTCTTCCGTGCTTGTAGCAGAGAATGACACCATACCGTCTGCATCAGGTATCCAGTCCTGGTGATCACGTGGACAGCTTACTTTCATCACCCGGACTTCTTTACTATGTTTTGCATGGCCTGGCCTTTTCTTCCAATGAGCTTTTTCACTAGAGCATGAGGCACCCGGATGACTTCTTCCTGCAGGCTTTGATCTCTCCTCACAAGCTGCAGCTGTCGTACGGCTTCTTCTGTCTTCAACCGCACTATCCGCTTTGTGCGAACACATCGCCAGTGCACTTAGGATAGTGACCCTCTTCACCGTGAATTCTGTTGTGGACAGGACCACCAGCTGGTTACCTTCTGGGGTCAAGTACACTGAATAGGCTCCCACGACCTTCTTAAAGTCTTCATGCACTGCCTGTCTTGTATATTCTTCCCTCAGGTCTTCTGGTACCTCCATGAGGCACTTGTAGAGAGACATTTCTGACATACTGCGGGTCCCCTCTTGCTCACCCGGCTCACCCGGTTTCAGAGCTAATGGACTTTCGGCGTCTTCAGCGTGTTTGCCTGGGAGGAACACTGGATACTTTACTTTCTCCAAGGGGGCCTCGTTCCTCGTCTGGCATGCTGCCAGTCAACACTTTAGCTCAGAAACCTCCTTTGGTCAACAACGATATCATCGTCAGAAGGCTTCAGACCTTCTCCCTCTTCATTCTCAGGGTCTTGGGAGTTGTCTACCCTCTTGCTCATGGCACTGCCCAATTCCGTGAAGTTTCCTGCTGACCAACCATTGTCTCCCTGTTTGGACCCCGTACACCACACCCCTTCCAACTTCTGGGCTGGTTCTCTGTCCTGGTCCTCTTGGTTGGCTGTCTGTATATATGAGGTTCCTACAGGCAACATCACCCCATCTTCCTTCTAGATCTCCTCCGAATCTGGAAGGGAATTCATACTAGTAACAGAAACATGGGATGGCAACTTGACTTCCCCCACACATTCAGATGGTTCAGCTGGCTCGGCTTCTTTTTGCCCCTTGCATTTCTGGAGATGGGAGAATTGTTCGCCCTGGCTTGGCCCTTTCTTACTGTACTCTATACCTGTCAATACTGAGTTACAGTCGCCCTAGGAGTCATGAACACTATCCCTGGCATTGCGGACCAGCAAGTTGCTAGCTAACTGCATCAGTCACCAGGTAGTACTTCTCGTTCTCTGTCACCTTTCTAAGTTGGGACTTCTTATAGTGTTCTTTCGTCACCCATACCTCTGGATTGTCACCTCTCTGAGGTACCGGCTCGGTATCACCCATGTCTATACCACAGGCAACCCCTTTAGTCTGTTGCAGTGACAGTTCCCTCAGGACTATTCTGGCTCTTGCCAGAGTGGACAAACACGAACTCTTGTTCCCACAAATCACAAAACAGTTTGGAGTCCCAGCCTATTGCGACTGGACATGCTAAGCCCAGGACCACAACCACATCATGGCTACCAATGTCCCTGGTCGACTCAATGACAACTCTTGACACTGGATAGTTTTTAGTGTCCCCATGAATGCAGGTGACTTCAATCCTCCGTCCGGGTATGAGGTAGACATCAGGCGCTGCCCTCACTAGGTTCACCAGGCTGCCAGAGTCTACACCTCCAGTCACAGATTCTGCATTGAGTTCCATTGGACACACGCATGGAATCTCTCCTGGTGGGTAGTCCATATGGCATACTGGACACACATAGTACATTTGTCCCCGGCAACAATTCGTCTGCATCACCCCTTTGACTTTAGGATGCGCCGCCCGCTTTGGGCAACGATCACTTTTTGTGACTCCACCCCCTTTGGGGCCATTATTCCCTTCAGAAACACTGCCCCTTTTGGGACTCCACACCCTTTTGGGCAACCCAGTCTATAGGGGATGCTTTCTGGGGACACCCCACAACATGTTGTGGTGCTGCCACTGTTGGCTCTGCAACAGGTCTTCCAGGAGTTCCTCCATGCTGCCAGGTTTCTCTAGCTTTCCTGGTTGTACCGCCCATACAACCAGGATCTCAAGCCTGTGGTGTATTACTGCTCACCAAGCAGAGCCCACATCTCACAGCCAGTCGCTTGATTCCTACCACGTACACCTGGGTTGAGTGCGTTGTCCAATTTCATGACCCCTCCGAGCTACCAGCCACATGCTTGTATTCCCACTTGTCATGTGGTTGCCCACAGCAACCAAGTCATGCACATGCACTTCCAGCGCTATCATCAACAAACATGCTCTGATGACCCACCGGGTCGAGTTGCCCGCATTCTCCACCACATGTGGGGTTGCACACACCGAGGGGAGTGCTTGGCAGTGGAAAACAGTGCAGACAATCATGTTTTAAAGTTCAGCAAAGTTCAGCAGTTTATTCTCATGCCTCATAAACTGCACATAGCACATAGCACCATGTCTCTTCCGACTGTCCCAATGGCCAGTATAACACACACATATTCCAATTAGTCCATAGGAGGGAATCACTGACCTTAGGCCCATGTGAGAAACCTCCTTCTCCTGGAGGTTCACAGACTTGTCTGCCCAGGCTCCAACCAGGATTGGGGTCCCTGAGCCCCGGGATGAACCTGGCTTCCCAAGTTCTTCTCACAGAGGCTCTGGCAAACATCTCCATCAGATTATCAGGCTCTCCACTTCCTGTGTGAAGGACCTGTTCTGATGTCACAGCCCATGTGACCAGGAGGGGGTCTGCTTAAGCCTGATGTGTCACGCCCTCAGGCGGATCCAGGTTTGACAGACACTCTCCGAGCTTTCAAACCTGCATCATAGCACATGTAATGCCTTTCCCGAGTTGTGGAACCACAAGTCCCAGCACTAACACCAGCAAGGCAGCCAGCAACTGCATCACAACACATTAATTTGTAACTGTACTTTAAACTGAGACATTTAGCAAACAATTGATCAATTCTTTGAGCTACCCCGCCATGTCATGGCATTCTCAGATGGGGCAGTCCTACTCTACGTTTTTTATATATGCTGTGCCATTACGGCCTTTTAAATGCATTAAAAGCAGAACCATATTAAATGCACATGTGGCACCCCTGCGGGGGACTGCCAGAGGATCCACCGATGCAAGGAGGGAATTACACCTTGGTTAGCACAGCACACCACACCTTCCACCCCAGACCTGAAGGGGGAGCTCTACTGGCTGCCTTATGTCAGTTCCCCTTTAAGAACATCCAGGCCTGAGGGGAGGAGTTTGTCAGTCCCCAGAATCAGTTCAAGTCTGCAGTGAGAGGGAAGAGAGAGGAGACGGGGGAGCTGGTTGCTGGGAGAGATCCAGGCCCAGGACCAGGGACCACTGACCGCTGTGTGCACCCTAGGGAAAGGGTCGGAGGCAAGTGGAGAAAGAAGGGAACTAAGAAAAGGGAACATGTTACTACAGCCCTTTAGTTTACCCGGACACGGAGTCCGACACTGCCAGCATTTAGTGCTACAGCAAAAGCCCGGAAGACTCAGAAGGAGTTCAGCCCTGAGGAAAGCAAGTAAGAGACGCTAAAACTGACCAAGCACAGGATCAGGGGTCATAGGAAGAATAGGGACCCCGCAGAAGGACCTCATTGTCAGTTTAGACCAAAGCCCAGAGAGGGAGAAGAAGTGGTGGGTTCAGGCTCAGGCAGGATTTTCCCCACACCACAGAGCACAAAGACAGAGGAGGCCTCATAACTTTCTAAGGTGGAAGTCCCAAGTTGCACCGGGAACCTGGTTAATACTCTGGACTGTACCTGTTACCCTCTCATCAGTAAAAGGTACCGAAACAACAATCCCTGTGTGTCTGTGTGCCTATCTAACCATTGCAACTCATCGCTTTGTTAGTAAAGACTTAACTACTACCCCTCATCCATCCCCGCTCCCCTGAGGTAAAGCTCCACCTGTGCGGAGCTGTACCACACTCTGTTGCACCCACCATCACCTTAGCGGCCGACTCAGCGCTGGTATACCCGTTACCAGGTACAATAGGTGGTGTCACGTTAAAAATCCCCTTATTTCCCTATCGTTCCCGCCATTGAGGGTCCAGGGCACGGGACCGGGGATCGACCAGCCGTGATTCCCCCATCAAAGCCGCCATCAGCCCCGGTACCCGAGTACCCCATACCCTGTCGACCGCCTCAATCCTGGCATCACGAACAGGATCCTGTGCCGGTAAAACTGGGTACTGTGTGCCAACAACTGAACTTTATTAACTGTTTCTGAACTGTAAAACTGGGCCGACATTACAGAAATTGAACTGCGCCACAGCGCGAGTAGAAAATTGCGGGAAGATAATCCCTGCCCCTTCACTCTGCCGGAGATTCGCTAAGCGCAGCTCCCAGTTCTAGAAATACCCAAAGTGCTCCGCTCCTTCTGCAGAGCTGCCGACGATCAGAAAAGTTTGTTTCATTCACCAGTTGGCAGCAATTAACTTGGGGGGCCCCATCATGAGTGACTCGGATGATGCACAGGTTCCTGACCGAGGGGATGCCCGGAGTGCAGCACCCGGAGCAGCAGCCCAGATAATGCCGATAGCCTTGCCTTATATAACGGGTGCCAAATGGTTACCAACATATGTACGTTAGCAGCCTTTACGCAAAAGATGTGTGCAATACTGGACATGTATACGATGACACAGAAGCAGCGAGCCACCGTTGTGCTGGGACAATTAAACAGGCACAGCGGAGCTGGAGGTTGAGTCCTGGAGTGATGCTGAAAGGGACTCTGCTGCTAAAGTGTTTGATAAGTTAAAACGTGTTTTTGAAAAACACACAATCCACACACTCTGAATTGAGGATGCTGTTCTACCAGTGTAAACAGAGACCGCAGGGTACCACTAGAGACTATGCCCTCCGTTTACAAGGGGCACTCCGGTCCTTAAAACAGGTAGACCCGGCAAATGTATTGGAAGAGGATGAAATGCTTGCAAAACAGTTTACAGAGGTATTGAGGTCAGACTACCGCCGCCAACAGGTACATGTGTGGGTATTGGATCACCCAAATGTGAACATTAATGACTTAAAAGATCGTGCGATAACCATGTTAAGAGATCCAGTGCCTGCAGAACCTGCAATCCAATCCTGGTAGGCTAATACCTCTCCCATAGACGTTAAACCTGTTTCTACAGAACCTGCAAAAGCAGAAAGTCAAACCAAAAACATGGACTATGTATTAAAGCTCTTGCAAACCACCACCAAGCAAAATCCAACTAGCTGATAGCCCTGAGGATATCCCATGGATGCGGGGGAAGACCAAGTTGCCCGTGCAGGGGACCAACGCACCATTCCAACATAGACCCAATGTAAATGGATCTATGGATAAATTGTGTCACACCGAATGGATTGAACGAAAATTTTGGGTTTGGAGCGTTTTTGTAGATACATGAAAACAAGATATTCTCTGTGTTTAATCTACTCTTGACACCTCTGTCTCAGGAGGCGGTCATTCAACTATTAAGTCTTTTATTAATTGATTTTAACGGTGTTTTCTTTATTCTTATAGTTATTGTACATCGTTATTCTGCACTGATGACGTGTTGTCCTGCTTTAGACTCAAAACCGAAGTTGGAAGATTGGAATACAAGCGTCATGTCCTTTCGTTGGGAGGGATCCTGGGGATTGATCACTTTATATCACTGTGGTCCTATGCAATTATTCACAATGTATATGATATATTAATGTACTGGTGATTTGTTATTGGTATGCATCTGTATGCTTTATACTGCGTCTGCAGCACTCTTTTATTCTACAATGAGATGTATAGACAATTGTACTTCTTATATATGCACAGCACAATGCACTTTGTTATTTACTTAAACCAATATTCTGAACTATGATATAAACATATACTTGATATAGCACTTATTCTATGTATAGTCATATGGTTGGCACCAATCTATTTTTGATCTGCCCATGGGATCTGTTTAGCAATGATAGATGATAAGGCGCTGTTCTGTGGCACAGCCTCCGCCTGCTCCTGTTGCCCGCGAGATGTGATCGCACTCCGGCCCCGCCCACTCCCGGCACGTCGATCGCAGTGTGACAGTGACGCGCATTGCGCGCCGCTTCCGCTTGCGTTCCAAGGACCGGAAGTGGCCGGGTGCACGTGATCGGAGGTGGTCACGTGACGCGGACGCGGTAATGGCGCGGTCGGGTGGCTCTGCACACCAGTTTCGGGAGGAGATAATAAAGCGTCCTATTTAAGACCGCCAGGGGAGCCCCTATACTGGCGCACTGACCCCTGAAGAAGTCTCACCAGACGAAACGCCGTCGGGGTGATTGGAGCTCTAACCACTGAGGTTGGTATTAATCTGATTGGAGATAATTGAGTAGTCAGTCCTTTATTTGCTTTGTGCTGACACCTGAGTCAGGAAAAGAAAGGGAATAGACACATCATAAATGGGGATGTCTATGATGAATGAGCCTAGGTGATCTACTGAAGGAACCATTACTTATCATCACCTATGCATGTGGGCATATAGGCAGTGATAATGGTCATTTGTAGGTAGCCATTAGGCTTATAATTACACACAGGTGTTAATAAATGGTAAAGGCTCAGACAGGGTCTCCCTTATAGGTGTTGTTCTGTTCTCACTTGTATTGGATATCAGGTGTTAAGCTAATATGCAAGAAAGGAATCCTTGATTATACCAGTTGAACTCAGTATGGTTTTCTCCTTGTGAGCCCTGAGGTACTTTGTATAATAATCTGACCTTCTTTTCATACCCTTTCAATGTGATATGTAATCTGTGTCTCAGTGACTATCTGTATTGTGTTTCTCTATAGTTGTAATTAAATTGTAAAGCTATGCTTTTTTATAAGCTTCTTAATAAAGTATTGAGATTTTAAAGACATTCCATGGTCCCTTAGGGGTCTCTTTTTGATAGTATGCTTCAATTGGGAATGCATCTGAACAAATGAGATTGTGATCTTGATAATTGTTCTGTTTTAATACAGATTTCTTGTGACACGTGTTGAAAACAATATGGATATGAGAAACAGGGAACTTAGTTGGAAGACGAAAGCGGTGAATTTGTTTAAAAAAAGTACCCAGGGTAGCCAGTCAGAGGTGTCAACAGTTAACAGAGAACTCATGTATAAATACAAAAACGCTCTGTATAGGAAAACTAAATTATGGTGGACTAAGACATCTATAGATAACTATATCACCAACAAAATTGTACCAAGGGGCCTTCGAGTACAGTTGTATCCTACATTCACTCTGGAGAATGATACTCTAACGACCAAGTGGATGGAAGCAGCCTCTACCTGCTCTTTCTCCTTCATGGGTATCATTAATGAACATAATGCTATGAATTTAAAAATATTGGATGATGAGATAGAAGAGATGTCCAAAGTCTTGAAAGGAGGCATGTCTAAAGAATCTCTTGAGATATATACGAAAGAAATTGATAAAGAGATGGAAAAATGGGAACAAGACATCAGTACCAGTAAGATGAAGAAATTCAAGAGGGATGTAGGAGACTATGAGCACAACAAAATATTCAGGTGGCAATTTAGCAAGACACCGAAGAATCCGGGTGTCCCGTCTGAACTACGTAGAGATTCACAGTCCTCAGTTTCATCAAATGCGGGAAGTAGTGTCCATCAGGATGGTGATGTGGGTGACTCTAAGGAGCGACCATATGGGAAATCTAAGGATAGACCATCTCCTGATAAAGGGGGTGATAAAAAGAAGGTTAACAAAGATCAGAAACAGGTAATCAACCTGTCATTACATAAACTTTCAAAGGCTCAAGTGAGTATATTGAGTAAAGGTCTAACTTATTCTCCCTCTCGTTCTTTAGATCCATTCATAACCATCAAAGACATACATCTTTTCGCCAGGAAAGTAATCCTAAAAAAATTGCACTTCAAAGCTGATCACAATCTGAGCACCGATATTGAAAAAGAAACACTGAGAGCTCTGGAAGCCCTGGTGGAAGAGAATGTGGACCCAAACCCTTTCGGTAAGTTTCCGAGTCAGCTTTTTATGAAATCTAAAACATTCCCTGCACTAAGCACTAGTTCAAGTGTGGAGGTGTTTACAAAAATGGTGACGGCAGATGTAGAGAGACTTGCAGAAAGGAAAAATTGGTGTCACAATCTGACCAGTGAGGAGAGAGCAGCCTTAAAAGAACTGAGAGAGTGGGATGATGTGGTATATAAACCGGCAGACAAAGGGGGGAATGTGGTAGTTTGGCCTAAAGACATGTATACAAAACAAGTATACAAATTGTTGAAGAATACTGATTGTTATAGGAAACTGCCATATAACCCCTAGTGCAATTCAAGGAGGCTCTTTTGAAAATTCTGATAAGTGCATGTGAATCAAAAATTATACCAAACACGGTGGTGAAGAAATTCAGGGATATAAAACCGAGGATGCCAACGTTTTATATACTCCCGAAAGTTCATAAAAACATCTTGGACCCCCCTGGGAGACCAATTGTCTCGGGGAATGATGGGTTGTGCGAATTGGTTTGCAAGGTGATTGATGAGTATTTAAAACCCTTAGCCTCTGCATTACCTTCGTATATCAGAGATTCAACAGATGCACTCAAAAGACTGGAGGACATACAGATGTCGGAAACGGCCATTCTTGTGACGGCAGATGTGGAAGCACTATACACCTCTATAAGGCACGACGACGGTATAGCCGCTACACGGTGGTTCCTACAAGGAAGCGACATTGAGCCACAGATGCGGAATTGATTTTGGTTTTGCTCAGGTTCATACTGACACACAACTGCTTCGTTTTTGATGGCCAGGTGTTCCTGCAGCTTCAAGGCACCGCAATGGGGGCCTCCTGTGCGCCCTCGTATGCAAATTTATTCTTGGGCGCATGGGAGAGGGAAGTGTTTATCAACAACCCCGTTGCTGGTTGCGAGAAGATGCAGGGATGGATGCGCTTCATCGACGATGCTTTGTTTGTGTGGGAAGGGACAAGTGGTGAGCTGGAGAATCTCATGGAAACCCTTAACAACAATGATAGAAATATTAAACTGACGTATCAGAGCGGTCGGAAAATCAATTTTCTGGATATATCAATTGAGACCATGATTGACGGTAGGTTGAGAACTGATATCTATAGGAAGGAAACATCTACAAATTCGATCCTTAGAGCAGATTCTTCACATCTACCCTCGACAATTAGAGGGATCCCAGTTGGTCAGTACATTCGAGCCAGGCGGATCTGTTCGGATGAACAATCATTTGAACTCCAGGCCATGGATTTGAAGAGCAGGTTTCAGGAGAGAGGATACGGTTGGAAAACCATTAAAAATGGATATAATAGAGCGAAATCCCACCGGCGGGTGGATCTCCTTCACAGTACCCGGAAAAAAGATGAAGACGCAGAACACATCCTCGTCTAATTATGTCCTATAATAAGCAATGGAAGGAGTTGACACGGGTGGTGGAGAAACACTGGAACATTTTGATGAGTGACCCGATCCTCAAATGGTGTTTACCAGAAAAACCCTTGATCACTGCTCGAAGATCTCAGAACCTGAAAGACATACTGGTGAAAAGTCACTTTGTACGCGAAAAACCTAAAGGAAATCAATGGTTGGATGTGAGGGGTTGTTACCCTTGTCTAAACTGTGTAACATGTCCGAACATAAAAAAGAGCAAAACCTTTCATAACAGCGATAACACTAGGACATATGACATCCGCCACCATATTACATGCGGCACGAAAGGGGTCATTTACATGGCTGAATGCCCTGTGGCAAAATTTATGTCGGGATGACGACAAGGGAGCTACGTGTGCGTATACGGGAACACGTGCTTGATATTGAAAAAAGGAGCGGCAGCAGAGGACCCGTCGGCTCTGAAGACAATTCCGAGACACTTCTACCTCAAACATCAAAGTAATTCTAGCTTACTACAAGCAGTAGGGATTGATAGGATCAATATGGGACAGAGAGGAGGCAATATGAGTAAAGTGTTGGGGAAGATAGAAAGTAAATGGATCTATAGATTAAATTGTGTCACACCGAATGGATTGAACGAAAATTTTGGGTTTGGAGCGTTTTTGTAGATACATGAAAACAAGATATTCTCTGTGTTTAATTACTCTTGACACCTCTGTCTCAGGAGGCGGTCATTCAACTATTAAGTCTTTTATTAATTGATTTTAACGGTGTTTTCTTTATTCTTATAGTTATTGTACATCGTTATTCTGCACTGATGACGTGTTGTCCTGCTTTAGACTCAAACCGAAGTTGGAAGATTGGAATACAAGCGTCATGTCCTTTCGTTGGGAGGGATCCTGGGGATTGATCACTTTATATCACTGTGGTCCTATGCAATTATTCACAATGTATATGATATATTAATGTACTGGTGATTTGTTATTGGTATGCATCTGTAGTCTAGGAAGAATAGGACCCCGCGAGGCACTCTTGTCATTTAACAAAGCCAGAGATGAGAAGATTGTACTCTGAGATATACCACAGCACAATGACTAGGAGTATAACTTTAATAAGTCCAAGTTCTGAACTGGTTAATACTTGGACTGTAGCCTGTTACTTCATCAGTCAAAAGGTTGGCAACAATCTGTGTTTTGTGCTGCACCATGTGCATCTGCTTTTAGCAATGATAACTGACTATATATCCATCGTTCTGTGGTAACAGCTCCACCTGTGGGAGCTGTACCGACACTCGCTGCCCCACCATCCTCCCGGCGCAGCGTGATACCGCAGTGTACAAAGGTGGTGTCGCCTATTGCCCACCTTCCTGCTTGGGTTCCAGGACGGACAGGTCGACCGGTGATTCCCTCGCGATCGCAGGTACGAGTCCATACCTGTCGACCGCTCAATCGGTGAACATGGTCCTGTGCGGTCCGGGTAGCTTGTGCCAACACGACTTTTTACTGGAGATGGCGACTTTAAGAAATGACGGCAGCCGATTTAGAAAAGGCGGGGACCCGCCCCTTACTCTGGCGAGATCGCGAAGGAGTCTCCCAGTCGAAAACGCCAGTGCCGCTGCTTGCAGAGCGCTCGACCGACGAGGTTTGTTTCATCTGATTGGCAGAAATAATAGAGGGCAGTCATGAGGACTCGTGATGCACACCTTGAGTCCCGGAAACAGAACAGGGATAGCACCAGATAATGCGATGCCTTGTTATATACCTGGTGACCTAGAATGGAACATATTACTTAGCACCTTTAGCAAGATGTGGCATATATGGCATGTATAATGGACACATTAGTAGGAGCCATTGGCTTACAATTAACACCACGGAGTGAAGTTAAGTCGGGTGAGGCTAAAGGGTCTCCTCTAAGTGTTGATGTTGTTTTGTTACTCACACTTGAATTGGGATTGTCTCAGTGTTAAGCTAATACGCAGGAAAGGAATCCTCGATTTACAAGAATGCAACTCAGGTTCTTTAACATTGTAGACCTGAAGTATTTGGTAAGAATAAATGCTTCATTTTACAATTACACACCACTGCCAATGTAATATGTTATTGGTCCTCATGTGAACTTAATGATTGTGTTTCTGTTAAGTAGTTCGTAACTCAACAATTGAGTAAACGCTATAGCGTTAACTTTTTAAGACCTGCTAAAAAGAAGTATGGGAGATTTTAAAGGTCCATTCCAATGGACTTATGATTAAGCTCTTTGAATAGCTATAGCTGATAGCCCTGAGGATTACCATGGATGCGGGGAAAGACCAAGTTGCCCGTGCAGGGGACCAACGCACCATTCCAACATAGACCCATGTCGCCCATGGAAGGGACCAACAAGTCACCCGTTCAGGGGACCGACGCACCATTCCAACGCAGAGCCAGGGACTACACGGATTCTTCAGGACACCCCTTCTGCCTGCGATGCAACAAACCGGGCCACTTTGCAAGAGGATGTCCTTTAAAGACAAGATTCCTGGGCCCGACATGGTAATTGGTACAAATGTCATTGAAAACTGCTTTGGAGAATTGTTGTTTTTACTCCACAGATTTCTCAGACTACTGGTTATGGGCAGACAAGGGTCATCCAAAGTGAGATCCGAGCCCTCATCCACAAGCAACAGTAAATCTGTCTGGGGGAGAAATTGGCAGTGAGCGGGTAACAGACCCGTTCCCATTGTGTTACCACCAAAAAGCAAGATGATGATGATGGTGTCGAGCAGCGACAGGTCGCAGAGGACAGGAATACCAGGCAGTTGTAGAGCCGGTATTTTGGGAGCACAGACCTACACTACTGACAGCCAGAAGGGTGGTGGATGTACGCAAGGGACGAGTACCAATCTGTGTATTAAATTGTGGGGAAGAGGAAGCAAAGCTACCCAGTATGCTACAGTAGCCAAGCTGTATACTGTTTGTAAGAACAACATACAGGCAGTGCGACCTGTTTCTTCGCCTAGTCAGGTGGAGGATAACAACTCCAAGGGACAGCTGGAGGAGTGGTGTCAGCAGTTGCATGTAGGAACTGATGCCACCCCTTTTTACCAGAAGCACGGAGTGTACCGGGTAGTGCAGGAGTTCAAGCAGATATTTAGTAAGCATCCATTAGATTTTGGGAGGATTAAAGGGTTACATCACCGCATACCCACAGGAGATCATCCTCCAATTAAGTTAGGACACAGACCCATTCCACCAGGTCACTACCAACATCCCAAAAGAGAGGAATGATGGAGGCCGGGGTTATAAGAGATAGCAGTAGTCCCTGGGCAGCCCATTTAGTCCTAGTCAGGAAGAAGGATGGCACAATGAGGATGTGTGTGGATTACAGGGAGGTCAATAAAATCACTCACAAAGATGCTTACCCGTTACCCCGAATAGAGGAGTCTCTTGCTGCATTAAAGACTGCTAATTATTTCTCCACATTAGATCTCACTAGTGGGTATTGGCAGGTCTCCGTTGCAGAATGAAGACCGAGAAAAGACTGCTTTCACAACGCCAATGGAACTATGCGAATTCAACAGCATGCCATTCGGGTTATGCAATGCACCAGGAACGTTTCAAAGAATCATGAAAGTTGCCTGGGACACTGGAATTTCAAGACAGTACTCTTATACCTGGACGACGTCATCGTGTTTTCCAAAACCTACCAAGAACACCTGGAACACCTGGCAGAGGTATTTAGGCTTTAGCAAAGTACGGGATGAAGCTCAAACCATCTAAATGTCACCTGCTGAAACCTAAAGTTCAATACCTGCGACATGTGGTCAGTGCAGATGGAGAGCACCAGACCTGGAAAAAGTAACAGCTTTCCAGGATTGGCAGAGACCAACCACCATCACCGAGGTACTTCAGTTCTTAGGTTTGGTTGGGTACTACAGAAGATGCATTAAGGGCTACACAAAGATGGCAGCGCCCCTACAAGATCCTCTAGTAGGCCAATCTAAGAAGAGAAGATCTTCGGAGCCACCATTGGAATGGGGAAAAGAACAAGAAAACTCCTTCCAACAGATGAAGCAGACTCTAACCGGTGAGGAAATTCTGGCTTACCCTGATTACAACTTACCGTTCGTCCTTTACACCGACGCAAGCAATGTAGGCTTGGAGCAGTCCTTTCCCAGTTCAAGATGGTAGAGAGCGAGTAATAGCCTACGCCATCAGAAAACTTAAACCCACCGAGAGGAACCCGGAAAACTACAGTTCCTTTATGTTGGAGTTCCTGGCCTTGGTCTGGGCTATAACAGAAAGGTTCAAGCATTACCTCACAGCTTCGAAGTTTACCATCTTCACAGATAAAAACCCGTTAACACATCTGGATACCGCGAAACTTGGTGCACTGGAGCAACGCTGGATGGCCCGACTATCGAACTATGACTTTACTGTCAAATAACGGGCAGGCTGCAACAACGCAAATGCTGATGCCCTCTCCAGAAACCCTCAAGTACATCTACAAGGAATTGAAGAAGAAGAGGATGACTTAGAGGAAATAGAACTCCCAGCTTTCCATAAAAGTAGAAAATCGAAAATCGCTGAAGATCGCATCTACCAGAACCGTCAGACTGTTGAACTAAACCCGTTGCCTCACTATGGATGGAAGGAGACTCAAGACAGTGATCCAGCAGTGAGCCTTGTAAAGTTGATAACCCAACCGGATTCCAAACTTGAAAAGAATGCTCCACTAAAGGCCCAACACCTGTGGAAAGAAAGAACAGGTTATTCATCTATCAATGTCAACTGTGCAGACGGTACATCAACCAAAGAACCCATGAAATGGTATGGTAAGTTGTGGTTCCAAAGAGAGATGTCCAAATGGTATTGGAAGCATAGCACAATGGACTGGGACACTTTGGATGGAGAAAACTGGAAATACTGTTACGTGAAAGATTCTATTGGATCAGCATGAGGTCTTCCATAGATTGATGGTGTAAAAACTGTGGACCATGCTCATTAAGAAGAAGAGACCGTAACAGCCAGAAAGCACCACTCAAGCCTATCATCACCAAACAACCATTAGAACTGGTAGCCTTAGATCATGTCAAACTTGCACCCAGCAAATCAGGCTACACCTATGCTCTTACCATGGTAGACCACTATTCCAGATTCCTTGTGGTAGCTCCAGTAAATGACTTAACAGCTGAGACAGCAGCAAGAACGTTTCAAGCTTATTTCTGCAGACCCCATGGTTATCCAGACCAGGTACTGACAGACCAAGGACCTGCCTTTGAGCTGAAATATTTCAAGAATTCTGTCGCCTATACAGATGCAGGAAAATATGCACCACATCTTACCATCCTCAAACTAATGGAATGTACGAAAAGATGAATCAAGTGGTAAATGAAATGCTGAAAACTCTGCCTTCAGAAGAACTAAATCAATTGCCAGAGAAGTTACCAGATCTAGTTGACATCTACAACAACATCCAGTAAGCTCAACCAATTGCCAGTAGACTTTTAAATAGGCATGGTAGTTCCTGAAGCAGATACTACAGATGCAGATTGGGATACTCATACGAAAGAACAATATTAGAAAATCCAAGAATGCGTCGAGAGAAGTCTGGAAAAATCTAGAGGAAGACAAGAAACCAACTTTAACAAAAGTGCGCAAGGAACGCCCTTAACACCAGGTGAATTGGTTTTGAAAAGAAAAAGAAGACTACACAAACTTGATGATCAATGGGAAAAAGAACCATACACTGTGTTACCATCCAGTTTTGATAACCAGAAAATCTGTTTAATCAGCAAAGATCATGGTGAAACCACTGCAACAGTGTCCAGGAGATCATTTGAAGAAATGCCCTCAACAGCTTCAAGCAGAAGAAAATGTACCTTGTCCAAAGCCAGAAGAAAAAGAGAAGCCAAAGACAATCCAGACACTCATTGGAGAACTACCAGCGCATTGGCCTCAAATAGAAGGTACATACCTAATTCCAACTTTAATGTTTCCACCAGCAGAAGAAGTGCCAAGCGTACATGAACCACCCGTTGTACCGGAACCAGAGAATCCTGCAACCGGTGTACCTGCCATTCCTTCTGTGAGATCAGGTAGTCGCAGACTGCTATCCAGTTTACCAGTTACACATAGACCCATTCTCACCAATCCTACACCAGAACTACGTAGGTCAACACGTGTCAATCTAGGACATCCACCACTCAGGTATAGAGAGTAAACTATAACATGTGGGAAACTGTAAATATATTTAAAATATAAATATGTTTTGTATGTTAATGTACAGAAAAGGGTGAAGAGTAGGCTAAAACCATCAGACCAGGTACACAACACCAGTAAGAGAGGCGAGCAAAGTTGGCGTAAGGAGCTGTATAGGGATAGCGAGAGCTTGGCCAATAGAGGAGCTGTATAGGGATAGCGAGAGCTTGGCCAATAGGTGACCCCTGGGCCAGGAGTTCTACAGCACTTATGACCCGGTAGAGGCCCCTGCAGTACCTAGGACTCTTACGTCAAGGCACCCGTGTTGTTTGTTGTTGTGTTTTTGAACTTTAAGCCTACACAGACTTGACCTGTTGGACTTTTTAATTTCCCCTTTTTCTTATTTTCTAAAAGGACCATAGCCACAGGACTGGTAGTAGCAACCACCCGTTTAAACACCCTTTAAACAGCCTGCAGCAGATGGACTAGCGCTGCATGGACTGGTTACCCGTTTTTCTTATTTATACCTGGTTTTTGTAAATTTTTCATTTTAAGACTCTGTTCAAATTCAAATGTAAATAGTTATGGTTATGAAAAATGTTTCAGTCCCGGAGGACTGTATTTAACTAGGGGAGCACACCACACCCCAGACCTGAAGGGGGAGCTCTACTGGCTGCCTTACGTCAGTTCCCCTTTAAGAACATCCAGGTCTGAGAGGAGGAGTTAGTCAGTCCAAGGAGTCAGCTCAAGTCTGCAGTGAGAGGGAAGAGAGAGGAGACAGAGGAGCTGGTCGCTGGGAGAGATCCAGGTCCAGGACCAGGGACCACTGACCGCTGTGTGCACCCTAGGTAAAGGGTGAGAGGAAAGTGGAGAAAGAAGCGAACTAAGAAAAGGGAACCGGTTGCTACAGCCCTTAAGTACACCCGGACACCGAAGTCCGACGCTGCCAGCATTTAGTGCTACAACAAAAGCCCAGAAGACTCAGGAGGAGATCAGCCCTGAGGAGAGCAAGTAAGAGACGCTAAAACTGACCAAGCACAGGACCAGGGGCCATAGGAAGAATAGGGACCCCACAGAAGGACCTCATTGTCAGTTTAGAGCAAAGCCCAGAGAGGGAGAAGAAGTGGTGGGTTCAGGCTCAGGCAGGACTTACCCCACACCACAGAGCATAAAGACAGAGGAGGCCTCATAACTTTCTAAGGTGGAAGTCCCAAGTTGCACCGGGGACCTGGTTAATACTCTGGACTGTACCTGTTACCCTCTTATCAGTAAAAGGTACCGAAACAACAATCCCTGTGAGTCTGTGTGCCTGTCTAACCGCCGCAACTCACCGCTTTGTCAGCAAAGACTTAACTACTACTCCTCTCATCCATCCCCGTTGCCCTGAGGTAAAGCTCCACCTGTGGGGAGCTGTACCACACTCTGCTGCACCCACCATCACCTCAGCGGTCGGCTGCAGCGCTGGTATACCCGTTACCAGGTACCATAGGTGGTGTCACATTAAAAATCCCCTTAATCCCCACCGTTCCCCACCTTTGAGGGTCCAGGGCACGGGACCGGGGATCGACCAGCCATGATTCCCCCATCAAAGTCGCCATCAGCCCCGGTACCCGAGTATCCCATACCCTGTCGACTATCTCACACACATACCTGAAGCATTTCTGAACTACTCCCACAGCGCCAGAGATGCAGGGCAGATAAAAGCAGACTAGGTCCAGACATGACATTTGGACATTATCAGATCTGACCCTCACACTGCCAGACCTGCAACCATGGATGAGGGTTTAACAGGTCCAAACACATGGGCAACAATTAAGCAGAGACTATGGACTAGGTGTGGCCGCAGTATGTGTGTACATCGGCCTAGATCAATCACAATAAAGACAGATAGAATGGCATGCATAACCAAGTGCACACGGCAAAAAGTGGTGGTCAACCACAAACCAATAACCAGCACCGACATCAGCAAGGCAGCCAGCGACTGCACCACAACATATTCATATCTAACTGTACTTTAAACTGAGACATTTAGCAAACAATTGATCAATTCTTTGAGCTACCCCGCTATGTCATGGCATTCTCAGATGGGGCAGTCCTACTCTACATTTTTTATATATGCTGTGCCATTACGGTTTCTTGAATGCATTAAAAGCAAAAATAAATAATCCACCCGCATCTGTTAGCTGCACATGTTGGCTGATCAGATCTGCCTATATATGCAGAGAATGATGTGAGCTCAGTGTGTGTCACATAACGGTAAGTCCAAGGTTGTGAACAGGTTAAAGTAATTGTTCATGTTTCATGGAGTTGTGGCATGTCTGCAACATGTCTGCTTTTCCACAGGTCTTTCCTGCATTTTCTTTCTTCATTTACAGGTTATTTTGAACATGTAAATCACAGAGATTGTGTCGGATATGAAACAAGCAACATTTTGGTGAGTTTACTGCTATTGCTTGCAGATAATCCTACCTACACCATCAACTGGATGGTAATGGAGCATCCATGTTAGAAGAGATTGACATACAGTTATACTGTATTTACATTCCTGCTAGCAGGATAATATTACGATGCGCATGTGTGGCGCCCCTGCGTCCAGGAGGCCACAAAGGGAACTGCAGACAGGCAGGTAGGACATTGTTGCACAACAACACCCTCACAGCCCACACAACCCACGTGTAGAAGAGGTTAACATCCAGCCCTGAGATTAGAACTCTATGAGATTGAGGGGTGGTGGATTCAGAGGAGTGGGTTGGGCACACCAGAAGTTAGGTGACTTGACAGTATATAGGAAGGGGGAGGAGTGAAGGAAGTCAGTAAAGAGTCAGCCACAGTAGGCTGAGATGCAAAGACCAGAAGCTGAGCTGCAAAGACAGAAAGACAATCACACGTTCTGTGAGTGCAAGGCTAGGAGCGCAGAATCCGTACTGAGCCAGTGTGAGCCAGAGGGGAGAGAAAGCCCGTCTGACGCTGATGCCACCAGGAGTGTCAGAGAACGGAGAGGGACGGTGTAACCCGTGCCCTAGACAGCAGCTAAAGCCACTGACTGCAGGCAGAGAAGACCCTCCTAGTATACCGAGAGGAACAGAGAGAAGGAGCCTGGTAGAGCCTCGTGCTGAGGACTGCTGGAGGCTGGGCTGAGTAGAGTGTCGGCTCTAAAGGGGACCGCAGTTTACCCGGGATCCCCAAACAACACGACGGGGGACCACGTTAGGGTCCCCAACCCAAAGGACAGGCAGCTCAGTGACAACCAGGAGGGCCCACCAGGGGTCCGAGTCACCGCCATACTGTCCAGCGTACCACACACCACCCGTACAGACGGAGACCATAGACAGCCCGGAAAGGACACTAAAGACTGTGTGAGGGGTCACAGAGAGAGGCCTGGCTGCAGAGCAAAGGGAACCCGGAGAGGGAGAATGTGCCCGTGTCTTTGAACTGTGTACTGAGAACTGTACTGGAACTTTGTAAAGAACTGCCAATGACTTGTGAACTGCTTGGAAAAGAACTGAGAGTAAAAACACGGAAAACCCTGAATTGGCCTCTCTTGTCAGTCTCTATCTGCAGAACATTCCTCCCATACTGGTTGCAGCAGATTTCCACCTCCAGAGCTACAAGCCTGTCAGCACCAGCAAGGAAGAGAGATCCTGCAGCGTCTGCAAAGTAAGTGTCCTGGACAATTCCACAAACCCTTAGCTCTTACTGCCCCGGGAGATACAGTTCTTCCCACTGGAACTATAACATCTCCGCTGCCAATCCATCACCCCCGGAGGTTCTGCAGCAGCGGCGGCCCCATCACTGGCCGCATCAAGGGGGTGGCGTCACGAGTGACATTTCCCCTGTAAATATTCCCCTTAATTTGCTGAGCCAGGGACACGGTCCGGACCAAGCCACCCGTGACTTCCCCGGCACCGTCCGGTCCGGTACCGAGTACCCCCGTCCCATGGGGCCCGACAAACCTGGCGTCACGAACAGGATCTACCCGGTCCAAAAGAATTGGACCTCGTGCGCCCAGAAAACGTGTTTAGAACTTTTCCTGCCAAATCTGACCTTAATGGCGGCCATAAGGGACTAGCGCCATGTGCAGAGGAGGCGTTCCCAAGACTCCCATCGTGGGCCGGTCCGGTCCAAGGTGCGAAAAGAAGGTCCCGCCCTGGCTCTCCTTAACTCCGGGAGAGCCAGCTGTCACTCTAAAAGAAGAGCCACCGCCCCTAGACCCTCCTCCTAAGAAGCTGGCGGGCATGAAGAAGGAAATAGTCATCAGGAGGGGGCGGAGCGAGCAACCAGAAGAGGAGCAGTCGCCATTCGAGTACATGCGGACGGAAGCGGAGGACGCCCAGGAGAACGCTGCCGAAGGAAGACCACGAGTGATCCCGGAGGGCCCACGGAGTGACCCGGTGGAGGAACCCGGCCGAGGAGAGACCCCGTGTGACCTAGACGAGATGGCCGAAGGTGGAGAGTGTCCCCACGTCCAAGACACCCGGCGGGGTGTGATGCGACTGCTGCCCCAGCAGATGACCCAGATCCAAGAGCAGCATACCCGGATCCAGCTTAGCATCGAGCATCGCCAGCAGACTTACGAGACTGTAACTACACAACCCGGCTGGGTTGCCGACACCCGTGACCGCATGCAGAGCGAGGGTGGATGCCGTACAGCAACGCTGGTGGATGTGACCGCACCGCGTGCTGCGAAGAGAGATACTGACCCGCTCGGCGCCCTAGAGGAGAAGTGGTTGTCCCTGCCGGAGCCCCTGATACCAGCGCCCGAGACGATGAAGGTAAAGGGAGAGCAACTCCGTTGCTGGTGGGAGCGGGATGAAGCTAGCGACGACATGATGGGCTTTGTAGGAGACCCCGAAGGCGAAGTAGGCCCCGTAGAGATAGTCACAAGAAATGAATATCTGCGGAGATGTAGTAAAAGATGGGAGCAGGAAGAATTAAAAAGACAAGAGCGAAAGCGGGAATTAGTTGCACTTACTCAATACCTAAAGACTGTTGCTAGACGAGACAAGAGCATTACTGGATCCCAGAGACATGAGGGCAGGATCGTGAAAGTTAAGCATGAGGATGGATATGCCTTTGCCCGCGAGGAAGGAGTATATGGTGACATTTTCATAAACCGCAGAGATGTTGAACCGCACTTGCCAGAAAAACACCCGGACAGGGAAGTGCAAGTTGGAGAGTGGGTCTCCTATGTTATTGTCCAAGGAGCAAGAGGCCCGTATGGTATAAGAGTGCATAGACTGTGCTTGGATGCATCTGAAGATGACATGCCCGCATTAGAGGAAACAAATCCAATAATACCGCCGGACCGAATCGTCAACCCGGGTCCTACTATAGACTCAACACCTGTTACTAAAACTGTTCCAGTAAAGAGCACCGCAGATATTGCTACACAGACTCCGGAGAGTTATCTGCTAATTCAGGCCCTGCAAGAACTTGAGATGTTTCCCAGAAAGAGAGGACTGCCAACACTCCCGTGGAAGGTCAAGCTAGAAGAAAAGAAGAAGGAGTGAAGACCCGTGTCCTGCATTAGAAGAAAGAAGACACTGTAAGTGTGAATGTGCATTTTTCCTTAGTGACCCCATCCTTTACCTGAATGAATGCTAGCATTCCCCTGTTTGTCTCATATATGTTGAACTGAACATTGCTATCATAGACGATGATATGATAAAAACTTTCTCTGTACATAGTTGAGCACCTTAGTGTGCTCCCCTTTGGTTTTAAGACCAGCTGCACATGAGACGTGGTGCAGGTGACTGTTTTGAATCAAGAACATTTGACTGTTTTGAAGCTGCTTTTTGAACTTTTTGCACTTTTTGAAAGAAGAACTTTTATACTTTTGCTATAAAGTAATGCTTTTATTATGTGTTTTAGCTACAGAAAAGTAAATGCGTTGTAGCATTAGACCACGTAGAGGTCTAGAGAGAAAGGGTAATGACGTATATATACCCGTGCACTTGTAAATAGTTAAGTTAAGGTAACGTTTGAAGACTCGTGCCTCCCGGATGGGAAGAAACCAAGAATACTTAATGTTTACTGTTGTTTAAAAAAAAATAAAAATGTTTTCAGGGGGATCCATGACGGGCAGCGCGAGGACGCGCTAGTTAACTCCGGGAGAATGTGGCGCCCTGCGTCCAGGAGGCCACAAAGGGAACTGCAGCCAGGCAGGTAGGACATTGTTGCACAACAACACCCTCACAGCCCACACAACCCACGTGTAGAAGAGGTTAACATCCAGCCCTGAGATTAGAACTCTATGAGATTGAGGGGTGGTGGATCCAGAGGAGTGGGTTGGGCACACCAGAAGTTAGGTGACTTGACAGTATATAGGAAGGGGGAGGAGTGAAGGAAGTCAGTAAGGAGTAGGCCACAGTAGGCTGAGATGCAAAGACCAGAAGCTGAGCTGCAAAGACAGAAAGACAATCACACGTTCTGTGAGTGCAAGGCTAGGAGCGCAGAATCCGTACTGAGCCAGTGTGAGCCAGAGGGGAGAGAAAGCCCGTCCGACGCTGATGCCACCAGGAGTGTCAGAGAACGGAGAGGGACGGTGTAACCCGTGCCCTAGACAGCAGCTAAAGCCACTGACTGCAGGCAGAGAAGTCCCTCCTAGTATACCGAGAGGAACAGAGAGAAGGAGCCTGGTAGAGCCTCGTGCTGAGGACTGCTGGAGGCTGGGCTGAGTAGAGTGTCGGCTCTAAAGGGGACCGCAGTTTACCCGGGATCCCCAAACAACACGACGGGGGACAACAGCTCCACGTTAGGGTCCCCAACCCAAAGGACAGGCAGCTCAGTGACAACCAGGAGGGCCCACCAGGGGTCCGAGTCACCGCACCTTACCACAAGCCCCATAGACAATGCGGTAAATAAGCTGCATCTGCCGCATTTTGGCGAAAATGCCAGTGTGAAAGCACCCTTGCATAGATAGAAATTGTAATGGATGGAAAAAAAAACCCCACAATTTATATAATTGTCAAGTTCTCTTAGCACAACTTTTTTGTTGAATATTGCACATTCCTGTATTTCACTACACTTCACTTGCACATTTTGCACTGATGGCACCTAAAATAGAGTTAGACCTACTTCACATCTAAGGCATGTCTTGTGTTTTGCTTCATTTGCGTTTCTATGCGTTTTTACTGCTAAAAACGCATCCAAACATATGCGTTTTTGCCCCCATTGATTTTAATGGAAACGCATTCAAAACGCATGCAAAAATGTATGTGCATTTTCAAAACGCATGCGTTTTTGATAATGCAGCCAAAAACGTGGGAAAATGCGTCTAGCGCTGCGTTGTCAAAAACACATGCGTTAGTGCGTTTTGAAAATGCACATACATTTTTGCATGTGTTTTGAATGCGTTTCCATTAAAATCAATGGGGGCAAAAACGCATATGTTTGGATGCGTTTTTAGCGGTAAAACCGCATAGAAACACAAATGAAGCAAAACGCAGACCTGCCTTAGATGTGAAAAGGGCCTTAATTTCTTTACTCCTATGCCCCAATATACATGTGCTCACAAAGTCCAAGATGGCTGTCTGGTCATCTGATTCGGAGTAGCCAACTGCCCATTTTCATATGGTTCAATGTGTTAGCAATATGAGTAACTTAAAATTTGTAAAAAAATATGTTATAAATTTTTCTCAGCAGCAAAATCCCTTTTTTCACTGGAATGTAGCATTACTGATCAAATCTAAATGATGAAGCATATAACCAAGGCAAGATGCAGTAGAATCCTTGCCATATGAGCTTACAATCTACAAATACAATTCAGAGGTGCAGGTGAGGACCCCTGTACACACATCGATAAGCCTGAGCTGCCAGTAGCTTTATTTATTTGGCATTATACAAACATTTCTGGGAAATCAAAGGATTGTCGCTTTCTTGTACTGATAGAAGAACGTCTACTAAGAAATGGCCATCGTTAGTGTGACATCTTATTGAAAGCGTCATGTGAAGACAGAGATGTGGACTGCTCTGCTGTCAAAGTGGAATAACACAAACACTGGCTGACTTTTCACCAACCCTTGTAACCGCAGGCCACCCGCCTGCCACAAACAATTTGTCATTGGCAGCCTTGCTCCTGTCTGTGTCATTATGAAGGTTTCATACGCCTCGCATAACCAATCTTAGAGATGACTTGCAGCCAGAGTGCATTATGGAGCAACTCAAGTCAAGGGTGAGGTTGGGAGCATTTCTGCTTCATCTTCCTCCTAGATGTAGGGGCAGTCAAACTTATTTAAAGATACACACAGAAAAAGCAAAAAAAAAAATGCAATTCATAAAAAAGTCATACAAAGTGGGGTAGCCATTTTCTAAGAAAAGGTGTAGGTTTTTAAAATTGCCATTGTCAAACTCTGTGAAGCTCTGACTTATGCCCTGAATTATTTTCAAAGCAAATGGGTCCCTATTAATGTCAGTCTTGCTCAGTCATTGTCACGGGGTAGTGAGAATGCTGATAAGGGAATGGCAGTTATGGGCAGGGTGACCAGGGAAGACTAGTCTGACTCTAGTCTAGGAACCCTGAATGGCCCTGATCCTGAAGGTATCTCTAAAGGTGAGAAGGTTCAGGCCTCCAGTCTCTCCCTAAAACTCCTCCACCAGACCTGCACTATTTCCCCCTCACCTCCCTCCCAGAACTGGGATACTGCAACTCCAAACGAAAGGACATCAGCCACACAAACACACAGATCAGCACAGCACGGCTTCCAGGCATAGAGTGAAACTATCAGCAGCACCACCTGGTGGAAGGAGAGGCTACTTAACCCTAGAACACATGACGTTAAAAATATACATATTAATGTATTGGGGGCCTTTTAGGCCCCCATGCAAATAATATAGAAAAACATACTTCGTCTTAGGAGAAGGAATAAGGCACTCACCCGATTGTCTTTAGTTACATGAAGACGGCTTTTATTCCACATTTAAGTACAGGGTGCAAGGGAGGGGGTGGAGGAGGGTGCGGACAACGGTACCGTTTCGGACCTGTTGATCCTTCGGCTGTCCAAGGAGCTTTATTTCAAAATTGCTAAATAAAATATGAATAATGGACAAACTTTTAATTATAATTTTTACGGTTAATCTCTTTTTTATTAGTTTTGAAAACAAAAACATTACAAGTTATACGAGTAAATATAAATCAGAAAGTATAGATAAGGGATTCACAGTAGGAACATCAATAACAAGATTATTATACGATGAACATTCTCAAGTTTACATACCCTCTTCAGATATAGGGCTATCAGATCCCGTATTCATTTTCCAAAACCAGGGGATAAAGAGACCCCTGTCTTAGTCAAAGGGTTTACCGCAATGAAGGGGATTAGGAATCCCTTTAAAAATATTATGGCATCAAACTCCCCTTTGTCAGTTTGGTCAAGAGCAAAAGGGTATCTATTAGGGGAATACTTATTAACTCTTCACTGACTTTGATGAACCAGCGAAAATTAAGCCTCATAGGACCTACGCAAAATCCCGTCCAGCTATAGTAGGCTTGCCTTTAGTGGGGATCCTCAAGATAACAGTTACATTACTCCCTTCAGCATTGCTGGAACCGCATAAAAGGATAAGCTAAAAAATGATTCACAAAACTAAAACTATTGAGTAACATAGAGTAGATATAAAGAAAAGGGAAGAAAAATAGATAGAGATAATAGAAGGGCAAGTAAGGGCTATATTAAGTTAATTGGGGTCAGGATAAGGAGAGGATAGGTCCAAAGAGGGATGGGGAATAAGGGATACCTCGACCCCGTGTTGACCATTTATCATACCACCATATCAACCTCAGAGAAAGTTCTCCTGAATTGAATCGAGTCTTGGTAAAGGATCCATTCAGTCCAGTTCACTGAAAATTTATCAGGAGAATCTGAAGCGTCAGCCGCCAGCTCCTCCATTCGGAATAAATCCATCACCTCCTTGAACCAGTCAAGCAGGGAAGGTACCTGAGGAGTTCTCCAGAATCTCGGAATTAGGGCGCGGGCGGCTGAGACACAGAAGCGGAGGATGTCCCTCTTACTAAGCCCAATAGGTCCTGGAAAGATGGATAATAGAGCTAATTCAGGACAACATTCAACCCGTTTACCTGTTATTCGTGTGTAAGTGCTGAACACCCTAGACCAGAACTGCTGGATTTCACCACAATTCCACCAAATGTGAAGCATCGTCCCTGGTGCTTTCCCACAACGCCAACAACTGTCTGAAATTTCAGGGAACACGCGGTGCATGGCAACTGGACATAATTACCATCTGGTGAGCAGCTTGTAGCTCCTCTCTTGTGCGACACAGGCACTGTCTAATTTGTATGTAAATAAAAAGCTTTTCTGCCATTCGCTGTCTGTGATGTTCCTGTCTAATTCCCTCTCCCAGGCTCGGCCTGGTATAAGGCCGAAATTTTGCGCTTCGGGGGGAAATCCTGTTGGAACATTCTCTCCAATATGTTTGGTGTCAATCTCACCCTGCACGCACGGCCGATCGGAAATAGGAATGATTTATATTGAAGGAATTCAAACCATCTAAGAGGCCTAGTAGGATCAATATATTGGATCTCCCTCATTGAGGGTAAATCCCCATTGGGAAGGGTCTGTCCTATTCGGGTATCGTTCACACTCTGCCAACACAGAAATCTTTGCCTTCCAAACCCAGGTGAAAAAGCCGGAGTTGAAAAGAGGGGGGCGAGAGGACTGAGTTTGCCATCTGTATAGAGTGTTTTTGTTACTGAGTGCCACACATGCAGAGTGGTCTTGGTCATGTCGGAAAGGGGGGATAGTTCTTTTGTGTTCCCAGGGGGAATCCAAAGTAAATGTCTCAGTGGGGTCCCCAGGCCATCCTGCTCCACCTCCACCCATTTCTTGGAAGATGTGCAGTAGTGCCAATCTAGAGCTCTGGTGAGAGAAGAAGACAAAAAGTATCTATTAAAATTAGGTAACCCGACCCCTCCTCTAGATCTAGGCAGAGAAAGGATATTAATCCCCAACCTAGATCTCTTCCCGCTCCAGGTAAATTTAATAAGAGATTGTAGTTTAGCGAAAAAACATTCTGTCGGAGGGATAGGAACTGTCTGAAAAATATACAGGACTCGGGGTAGGACATCCATTTTAATAACGTTCATTCTCCCGAACCAGGATAGCCTTAGTAGACGGTATGATGAAAAAGCCTCCTCTATGCCAGATAATAGGGGATGGTAGTTCAACTTAAACAATTGCCTAAGATCTTTTGGAATGGTAACTCCCAGGTATTTAATAGCCTCCGCCCTCCATTTGAACAGAAACTATCTGGACAAATGAGATACTAAATCTCCAGATAGAGAGATGCTGAGCGCTTCCGTCTTGGAACAATTAACCTTAAAGTTACTTAACCGTCCGAACTGTTCGAATTCTTTCAAAATAGAAGGAATAGAAATCAGAGGCTGTGAGACATAGAGGAGGAGATCATCCTCAAATAGTGCTGTCTTGTGATGATTGTGACCCAGCTCGATCCCATGAATGTCAACGTTGGCTCTGATTGCTGTGGCTAAATGTTCCATGACAATAATGTATAGCAGGGGTGACAGTGGACATCCCTGTCTGGTCCCGTTTGCAATTTTGAACGGGGAAGACAATGCGCCACCAATCTTCACCCTGGCAGACGGTGAGGAATATAGGGCCATGATTCCGTGTAAAAAACGAGGACCCAGGCCAAGTTGAATCAGCGCCTCCTTCATAAACCCCCAGTGGACTCTGTCAAAGGCCTTTTCAGCATCCACAGAAATCAGACCAAGCGGAGCTGAAGAGCTTTTGGCCTTAGCTTTAAGGAGGAGGGTTCTAATGGTGTTATCCCTAGCCTCCCGGCCTCTGACAAAGCCCACCTGGTCCGAGTCCATCACGGAAGGGAGAAGCGGAGCTAAACGGTCAGCTAGTATTTTAGAAAACAGCTTGACATCCACATTCAGTAACGAAATCGGCCTGTAGTTTGAAACTGAAGATGGGTCTTTCCCTGGTTTGGGGATGACGCTGATATGTGCTTCTAAAGACTGAGGCACGAAATCAGAGCCCCTCAAAACAGCATTAAAGGCCTTCAACATTGCGGGAATCAGCTGGGTCTTAAGTGTTTTATAAAAGTTGGGTAAAAATCCATCTGGGCCTGGACATTTCTCTGATGGGGTAGATTGGATAGCCCGTGACAGTTCCTCCCCTGAGATCTCCTCCTCTAACATTGTAATAGTCTCCTTAGCCAGCTTTGGTATCACTGTTTTATCTATATATCTCTTAATCCTTTCTGACAGTTCCGGGGGTGGCGCATCAGAAAAATGTCCCTTGATATTGTAGAGATCAAGATAATACTGTCTAAATTCCTCCAGTATTTCATTTGGCAAGAATGTGCGCCCTCCCGTTTTGGTTGAGATGTTTGGGATAAACGTCGGGTTTAACCGACGATGTAGCAGTCTGGCCAGGGGACGCCCACATTTATCTGAATTGGAGTAAAAATAACTCATAGATTTCTCAGAATATCTATGACATTTTTGGTCCAGTAGATCTTTAAGTTCTTTTTTTTAAAATCAAATCGGACAGGGTCATTCTAGATAAGTTTTTTTTATAGCCAAAGTGTTAAGAGGTTAAAACTCAACATTTAATCATAACGTATTTAAAAAGACTGGATTGTCTACACAAATACACACGTGCTCAAGTGTCATATCACAAAATTAAAAAAACCCTCTATTTTTTCTAGGAGTTTGTAGATAGGTTGTGGTATTTAAACCAAAAGGGTTATGTTTCCTCTGGTTCCAATCCACCCCAACCTAGTATATGTCAGCCTATAGATGTTCCAAGGTTTTCACATATATCCCCTTGATTAGGCTGGCATGTGTACCCCTGTATATGGGAAGTGAAACAAGCCCCCCCCTTTATAAAGGAAGGATCTCACCGGCTTTTCTTCCCCTCAGTCAGGGAGTTTTCTGAGTCTCTAATCTCCAGGAGGTCCTTCTGCTAGTGACTGCCTGGTACTGGACTCACAGTGACTTTCTTAGATTACCACCATGCTCCACTCCCGACGCGTTTCGGATCTAATGTCCTCATCAGGGGATATGTGGCTTGGTTCTCTGTGGGGTCCTACTCATAGGTTCCCCTTTATGATGGTATGTGTTCCTATAAATGGAACATCAGATGTTAGTCTCATTGTATATGGCGCCAGGTGCATAGCACCGATAGCTACATGCATAGTCACAGCCTCCCGGGTGCTATTGCCCCCTGGGTACTCACCCAGCATAGTCCAGTCAGCTGTATCTTGGAGCACACCGCCGCGGCCGCTCTGCCGCTCTTTATGACCGTGTTTTTCCGGTCACATGGTGTGCTCCGCCCCCGGAATAAGTATTGGCCAATCTTACAGATGGACACAGAGTTGAGTCCATTTTTAACCATGGGCCCTAACATCACATACAGAAAACCTAGGTCCTTGAGAGACAGACTGGTTCATAGCCATTTAATGACTAAAGATAAGAATTGGATAAAAAACAATCTGAAAGGGAGCTTCAAATGTGGCCATTGCATGAGCTGCAGTCAGGTTGTAACAACAAAAACATTTGAGAGCAATGCCACCCACCAAACTTATGACATTAGGTCATTCATAAACTGCGGGACAAAAGGTATAATCTATAAAGCCAAATGTCCATGCAACCTTGAATACGTGGGGAAAACAATCAGAGAATTTCGGAAAAGAATCGGGGAACACCGGAGCGATATCCGCAACAAGCGAGACAAACCGGTGGCCCGACACATCAATACTTTCCATGGAGGGGATGAAAACTGCCTCACTTTTATAGGTATTGACCATATCCCACCGCCGATACGGGGAGGGGACTGGGATAACAAGATCCTTAAAAAAGAGGTGTTCTGGATCTATACCCTAGAAACAGTGGCTCCAAAAGGGATGAATGAGGCTCTTTCCTATTCTCCTTTCATCGGGGCACATTAAGTACAGGGTAAGGATAGGAGGGAGAGTCGTCGAGGAGCGGGGGCGCCACGGGCGGGGAGGGAAATATGTAGGGTGCCAACCTCCGCAAATAGGCAGGGATAGAGTGTTGAGAATAGGGAGACATAGGAGCACGAGATCACTATTGTTACTATCCCTTCTCCAAATCTGTCCGATGTGAATCTGATAATGCGTGGAATAAACCCCAATAATATCACACATAGTTATCTCCCCCCTCTAATTTGCTCAAAAAAACAAAAACCCCCACCCCCTCGACCACTTCACCCACGACCACCCCCCAGAAGAAGAAGATGAGACCCCACATGCCTAATACACTTCATAATTCCATTCTAATAGGAACCAGTCTGTAGCTCACAGGGACCTTGAATATGATCACCCCCTAAAGGGTTAATCTTAATCATGCTCTTTAATACCATGACAGATTCGACCTAGTGAGAGGAATCTAAAGATATGCCATAATGATGTGACATTGTTCTAGTGTGCAAAGAGGTGCTTCAACCGATCTGAAGCTACCATTTGTGGACTGTTTTGGATAACTGGGAGATATCTATACTTTTAAAGAATCTCCAAAAATGGTAGGCAGTATCTCTGACTGAGTATCTGCCCCCTACAATGACCTCACTCCAAGGGGGAGTAACGAATCAGCCCTGGTTCACTCCCACCCCTGTAAGGGAGCTAGGAGGGAGGCGTGGAACGCATGAGTGCGTTCCACACGATCGCCGGACCGGATGTGACGTCGCGGAATAACGCGACGTCACTTCCGGGGGCGGAGCACACCATGTGACCGGAAAAACACGGTCATAAAGAGCGGCAGAGCGGCCGCGGCGGTGTGCTCCAAGATACAGCTGACTGGACTATGCTGGGTGAGTACCCAGGGGGCAATAGCACCCGGGAGGCTGTGACTATGCATGTAGCTATCGGTGCTATGCACCTGGCGCCATATACAATGAGACTAACATCTGATGTTCCATTTATAGGAACACATACCATCATAAAGGGGAACCTATGAGTAGGACCCCACAGAGAACCAAGCCACATATCCCCTGATGAGGACATTAGATCCGAAACGCGTCGGGAGTGGAGCATGGTGGTAATCTAAGAAAGTCACTGTGAGTCCAGTACCAGGCAGTCACTAGCAGAAGGACCTCCTGGAGATTAGAGACTCAGAAAACTCCCTGACTGAGGGGAAGAAAAGCCGGTGAGATCCTTCCTTTATAAAGGGGGGGGCTTGTTTCACTTCCCATATACAGGGGTACACATGCCAGCCTAATCAAGGGGATATATGTGAAAACCTTGGAACATCTATAGGCTGACATATACTAGGTTGGGGTGGATTGGAACCAGAGGAAACATAACCCTTTTGGTTTAAATACCACAACCTATCTACAAACTCCTAGAAAAAATAGAGGTTTTTTTTAATTTTGTGATATGACACTTGAGCACGTGTGTATTTGTGTAGACAATCTAGTCTTTTTAAATACGTTATGATTAAATGTTGAGTTTTAACCTCTTAACACTTTGGCTATAAAAATTGTTGAAACCCAATTTTTCCTGATAGAGAGGGTGAAATCCCCTATAAGGGAGAAAATATATCCTGCTGAGTAATATAATCATTCTAGATAAGGTCTGTTTATGTGCGGTTTCTAATACATGAATCTGAGAAAGTAGATCTTCCACCAATTTTGTGTTATTTTTCTTCAAACGAGAGCCATGCTTTATAAACACCCCTCTCAGGACACATTTCAGAGTTTCCCACTTTGTGGGAGAAGGGGTGGGGTCAGAAGCATGATCTCGGTCAAAGGACTGTATAGTCTCTTTTACTTCACTCATACACAACTCGTCTTTCAATAGATGTTCATTAAGTCTCCAGGTCCAGGGTCTGCTACTTGTGTCAGGCAAAGTAAGAGTCAAATAGGTGGGGGCATGGTCTGATAGCAAAATATCTCCTATGGTTGCTTCAGGATTCCAGGATAGTAAATTATGACTAATGAGAAATAGGTCTATTCTGCTGTGTGAATTATTTAATGGGGAGAAATATGTGAAATCCCTCCCCTGTGGATTCAAGGTCCTCCAGATGTCTATGAGCCTCAGAGTGTGAAGGAACTTTATGGAGACAAGCCTTTTATTTGGCATAGATCTCTTACCAGAGGATGAATCAGCCGCCGGGTCCAGGGTGAAATTGAGGTCCCCACCAATAATGGTTGATCCTTCTGCAAAGGTTGCCAACCGTAATAGATACGATCTGCACGTCTTCGTTTGAAACCTATTAGGCAAGTACGAATTAACGACAGTTAGCAAAGATCCAGCAATCCTCATCTTAAGAAAAATGTATTGGCCTTATGGGTCTATACAAGTATCAAGGATATCGTGTGTCAGTGACCTGTGTACCGCAATGGAGACACCCTTCGTTCTTGCTTCTGGGTTTGTACTATGGTGCCACTTTGAGAAGTATCTGTTACGGAGACTCGGTACATGTCCTGATTTAAAGTGAGTCTCCTGTAGCATCAGGATCTGACACTTCTGCTTATGAGCAGAGTATAAGATCTGAGACCTCTTCTGGGGAGTATTGAAACCCCTCACATTAAGCGAGCAGATTTTTAAAGTTGACATGGTCAACACTGGGATCAGAGGAAAGGTAACGGTGAAAAGAAACTAGGAGGAGAAGGAAGGGAGGAAGCACAGAAGGGGGAAAGATAGAGGGAATGAACCTAGGGGCCCTAGAGTGGGAGGATTAAGAAAAAAAAAAGGAGATTTAGGAAAAGGGAGAAAAAAGGAAGTAAAAAGAAGAGAGAAAAACGAAAAAGGATAGAGGATAGAGAAATTTCCCAGAAAAATCAGGGATAGCGACTTGGGGCGGTCTACTCGACCAGTCTTCCTTAAAACAGGTGACTATATCCCGGTGAGGTGTAGCCTGTCCACTTAGGGGTTGTCCCCGTCACCCCGGGCCACATTTATAAACATAAAAAAATTGTAGCATAAAAAAATTACATTTCCAAACATTAATAACTAAACCTGAAGAAATTGTTTATATATTCGGGTGCGATTAAAGTGTCTGAGTCGGTGTATATTCTACGGACCCCACAACATAACAGTAAATTGACTTAGTAAATTATTGGTTGTGAGGTAGCAACCGGGGAACCCGCTTGCATAACGACAAAACACGTGATTATAAGTTTAACCAATGTGTACCCGTTTATTTTTCACATATAATAACATAACCCGGGTAGTATGTTGGACACATATCACATTGCTTATAAACACTTTACATAAATACATCATACATTACATAGAACATTGCACATATACATTCACAATAACCCGGGACCTGTAACCACGACTCTCTCCCCATTGGAGCTCTAACACCTGCTCCCGGGGTAGCTACGGCCTCCGGCCTACTTACACATCTTACAGTACATTTATAATAAATACATTTGATATACTTCGACGATGACCCCTCCGGGTTCATAACAGGGATTGAGCAACCTGAGTACCGGGTATGTCATGTATCCCCAAGGGGCTCCTTCCTGGACGTATCTCCGCCTACGTCCTGGTCAGAGTCCACCTGGTTCAACCATGGTGTCCCCACTCTAGGAGCCCTTTTAACCCCTGCTTCTGACCTTCGTTACATACGCCTCAACGGGCCCTGTGGGTCCCAAAGGCGGTTCCTGCCGCCTGGCTTTAGTCACCCAGCTTGATGACATAACATTACCCCGTAGTCAGGATTCCTGCCTGACCGGGCCTTACATACCATGTGTGATCCATCATTCAAACGTCCATGGATCACATACATTTCTTCCACACGCTCACAGCCCATCATCCATGGACTGTGGCTCCTCCATGGCCCATTACAGGGACTGGCAAACCATAGTACACGGGAACCTCATCCGTTACCTACTAGGAGCCCTATTACCCCAGTGTCTGGCACCACAGGCACACCCACACCATTAGAGGCCGTGGTTGAGGGACGGGTACCCTCTGCAAGCAGCAGGGCAAGCCTCCCTCTCGTCCCACAGGGACGGAACGCCTCCAACATCATCCATACTGGCTGGGTCACTTTCTCCCCACATTATTATACAATGTTCTTAAATAGGTCATCCTCTTACATTCAGGGCAATTGCCTAAGCCCCTACATACATCAACGGGTCCTTTACCGACTGCCTAGTCGGACCCAATAGCGGTTATGCCCGCCTGGCATTAATCACGCATACAGCTCACTCCGTTACACGGGAACCGCTGTCTTACCGGGCACGGATCCGGGTCTCGCTACCTGGATAACGGGTCCACCAAGCGTCCCCCAAGGGCTCCTTTCCCGGACGTGTTTCACCCCACGCCCAGACCAGTATCCACCGGGTTCAGCCACGGCTTCCCCACCAGGTGCTATCACAACCTCGGACCTCGGCACCGGCATGGAGCTAGCATGCTCCCTTCACCATCTCAACATGGCGGCATGGACTTGCACTCCCAGTCCCTCACACAGACTGGCTCTGCTCAGCTCTCAGGCTGGTAATCAGCCCACATCCTCTCAGGCTGATGTCTGGCTGAGAATGAATCTAATCTCTCAATCACTCAGCTGGCTGACCTCTTATCGTGCCAGCCACACCCACACTGGACACACCCCCTTAGCTGCTGGTAATCAGCCTTTCACACTGCTCAGGTTAACTCCCTGTGTTCCGGGTTGTCAGCACTCAGCCCTTACATCCTTTTCCTCATGGACTCCTCGATCTTATGAGCCACTCATTAGTAACATGAAACCTTGTGTTCACAGTTGGTTCACACAGCATTATCACAGTCAAACCGGCCAGTGTGCACAGGATCATACCTTGATCCTGCATGTGATGCGCCCCGGCCATGAGGATCATGCCGGCGGTGCCTCACATGGTGTAACAGAAGATAAATGAGAAACCTTGGCATATATTTGCCTTTAGGTGGCAAGATGAGTCATCACGGTAACCTCTCTACCATCTCCCCTGAAAGAAAAACCACCGATATGTAAAAGGACAAATAACATAGCATTCAAAGCGTGAGGAAGAATCCTCAATCATTATTAAACGATCCCCTCCTCCAACCTCTATTGCTCCCTCTCCGTGAAGTCCCCCTCCCCCTCTTCCTGCCTCCTCTTAACGGTTCTGGGACCATCAGCATCCATTCTAGGCACTCAGAGTGTCCCGGCCATTCCTCTGGTGAAATAGTGACCGGGGGGAGTCCCATCGCTTCTGTGAACTCCGGTACTCCTCTAGGAAGAGAGACGTAGTGAAGCACTCCATCTCTCCGCACCTGGAGGCAAAATGGAAAGCCCCAAGTGTACGGTATGTCCTGCTGTCTTAGGACCACCAGAAGGGGGCGAAACGCCCTCCGTTTTTGCAAGGTGCGCCTCGATAGGTCTGCCAGTAGTTGAAGAGAATAGTCCTGGTATTTAACCTGTCCTTTAGATCGAGCTTTAGTAAAAATCGCCTCTTTGATTTTATATTTAGGGATCCTGCACACCACGTCTCGGGGTCTATCTCCTTCCATGGGCGGAGGTCCCAGGGATCTATGTGCCCTATCAAATTCCAAAATTGAGTCTGCTGACACTTCCCTTATTGAGTTGAATATGTTTTTAAGGGCATAGTCCAGCTCCTTAGGGCCGACACTTTCGGGGAGGCCCCTGATCCTAATATTATTCCTCCTCTCCCGATTCTCCATGTCTTCCATGAAGTCTAACATTCTTTAAAACTGAGAGGCTTGTGAAGAGATCTTGTCTTCTAGTATCCGCAGTCTCTCGTCTATGTTCTGGGAGGATGATTCAGTAGAGGTTACTCTCAGATTGAGCTTATGGACTTCACCCCGGAGCTCGGTAGCTTCGGCCTTAAAGGACGCCTCCATCCGAGTAATGAAGCCCTCCATTTCCTCCCTTGTAGGGATAGTCTGTATACGCAACCTGAGGTCATCCCAAATCTCCTGTCCCCCTGGTGCATTGGTCATCAATACCTAGCCTGGAGGTAAGGGGGATCTGGTATAGGCAGGATTCTGTAATGGTATGCTTGCTAGATTGCGGGGGGATCCCTCTAGGTTTTCCACTGAGAGTCCCCTTGTCAAGGGAGTTTGTGTAATCATCTCCTCCACTACTCCTCTCTATAGAGTCTGAATACAAGTCTGCCTCTCTTCCAATGGTAAACTAGATAGTCTTTGCTGACTACATTCCTCAATATCTGTATCAGTGTCTATGTCAGCTTGAGAATGCTCTTGAGCTTCAGTAGTGTCCCTTTTATTAGTTAGGGTTGTATCCCCGCCATCTTGGGACAATAACTGTGTGCTATGAATCTGAGCCTCATGGACGGCTGCCGTTCCATAGACCTGGTTAAACGGCGTGCTAATCTTTGAGGCTGGTGGTATAGTAGAAGCAGTGCCCCCAGCGTGTGCAGCACGCATCAGGGGAGAGGGGAGAGAGATACACTTTACCGGACTCTGTTGGTGGTCCTGGTCAGGGTTCTGCGCTTCCTTGGGTTGTGAGAGGGCCTCCGCCATGTCACTACAGCCCCATGCAGCTCGGCGCGGCCTTTGATCTGTCGTGTTTTGAGAGGCTCCCGCCGCCATCTTCCCCACGGCCATTTCGCGTTCCAGGGCTGTGCTCCGGAATATTGCAAAATCCTCGCTGTGGGGGGTATGTCATGCTTTAATAAAGCAGCCTTGTATTAGATACTTTTTGGTTTTTGGCTTTGACAAAATTTTATTGATATACCTTGATGCATTTCCGCGAAGAAACAAACTAAAAACACATGTGAGTTTAATACATGCGGTTTATCTGCATCTAATGGTAAGTCTATGGGGAAATTAGAACACAAAAGTCAGTGTACCCTCAAGAAAAATGTAAACACGCACCACAGTTAGGGTTACTGAGTGTAAGGCCTAGGTTCCACTTGTGTTTTCAACGGACGTGTTTAATCCCATAAAACATCGGATTGCACTCATATCGTTATAAAACAATTAGGCAGTGTCCATCTCCTATTATTTCCCAGGCAAAATCGTGCCAAGGAAAAAAATCTGAGATCACAAGCACCGATTCAATTCTATGGGTGCATATGAAACATCGCACTGCAGTCAGATGTCACCCAACTGTAGTGCGTTTTATGCCAAGCTCAGAAATGCAGGAGATTAAGAGATTAATTTCTCCCTCTTCTCTGTAGCTGTGATGTGAACACAGGATTGGGTCACAGTATAACAGCATTCGGATCACAGAACAGGAGCCGAAGATCATAACCATATCGCATCGAATGCCATACGCAAGTGGAACCCTAGCCTAAAAAAGAAGCACATTGGGCATGAGAGTTCTATAAATCCCATCCACTTTGCTGGAACTGTAAAACGCTGCATTTTTGATGCAGTGAAAATATACAGCTACAATAAACTCACCAAAACCTCATTGTGGGGAGAATATAGCCTAAGGCTAGGTATGAGTGAGTAGCCAAATACTCAGACTCACTATACACCACGTTCCAAATTATTATGCAAATTGGTTTTAAGTGTCATAGGGTTTTTTGTTTTTTTTTGTCAATGAAACCCATTGATGGTATTGTGTCTCAGGGTTCTTTGGATCACTGAAATCAATCTCAGATACCTGTGATAATTAGTTTGGCAGATGAGCCTAATAAAAGGAAAACTGGGTGTTCCACAATTTAAGCAGGCCACAGTTTTCAAGTAACATAGGACAGAAAAAGGATCTGTCCGCTGAGAAAAGCAACAAATAGTGCTATGCTTTGGACAAGGAATGAAAACATTTGAAATTGCACAAAAACTTAAGCGTGATCATCGTGTTGTGAAGAGATTTGTGGTTGATTCTGAGCACAGACGTGGTCGTGCAGATAAAGGCTGAATGAGGAAGGTTTCTGCCAGGCAAGTTCATCGGATTAAGAGAGTAGCTGCTAAAAAGGCCTTACAAACCAGCAAACAGATATTTGAAGCTGCTGGTGCCTCTGGAGTCCCTCGAACCTCAAGGTGTGGGATCCTTCAAAGGCTTACTGTCAGGGGCGTAACTACAATAGGTGCAGGGGTTGCGATCGCACCGGGGCCCTGCAGCCTAGGGGGGCCCCAGAAGCCCTTTGGCCTATAGAAAAAGACTAATTCTATTAAAGATTTGCAATAATTGGGGGCCCCGTTGGAGCTTTCACATCGGTGCCCCTGGACCTGAAGTTACGCCACTGCTTACTGTGGTGCATAAACCTACTATTCGGCCACCCCTAAACAGTGCTCACGAGCAGAAACGGTTGCAGTGGGCCCAGACATAAATGAAGACTAATTTTCAAACAATCTTGTTTACTGATTAGTGCCGAGCAACCCTGGATGGTCCAGATGGATTGAGTAGTGGATGGTTGGTGGATGGCCACCATGTCCCAACAAGGCTGCAACGTCAGCAAGGAGGTGGAGGAGTCATGTTTTGGGCTGGAATCATTGGGAAACAGCTGGTAGGCCCCTTTAAGGTTCCTGAAGGTAAGAAAATGACCTCTGCAAAGTATATAGAGTTTCTGACTGAGAACTTTCTTCCATGGTACAAAAAGCAAAAACGTGCCTTCAGGAGCAAAATCATCTTCATGCATGACAATGCATCATCTCGTGCTGCAAAGAATACATCTGTCATTGGCTGCTATGGGCATAAAAGGAGATAAACTCATGGTGGGTCCACTATCTTCCCCTGACCTCACCCTACAGAGAACCTTTGGAGTATAATCAAGCAAAAGATCTATGAGGGTGGGAGGCAGTTCACATCAAAACAGCAGCTCTGGGAGGCTATTCTGACATCATGCAAAGAAATTACAAGTTCAATGGATTCAAGAATTGTTGAGGGTAATATCAAAGAAGTGTTCCTATATTAAGATGTAACTTGGCCTGTTAGGATGTTTTGGAGTTAAATAGATTTTTATTTCAGTGAATGTGACCTCCTAATGCTGCAAATTAAACAAATTAGCATTTTTGGTTCTTTCAAACATATCAAAGGTTTAGAAACTCTACTGTGCCTAATAATTTGGAAAAGTGCATTTAGAGTTTTTTTTTCAATTTTGAAGATTATACTGTCTGTTATCATTGGGAGGTTTCTTCAATAAAATTCGATGTATATGTCCAGCCCAGGACCTGGAGGTTCTCGGATCACTCAGGCTCTGTCTCTGGGGGAAGTCACGGGTAGCGGTGCCTGAGGCCGTGGGCCCGGGGGATGCAGATAAAAGATGGATGTAGGGGAAAATGATAGGAATGTCTGTCGTGACGCCACCTGTAGGGTTCTGGTGATGGCACCGGCACTGCTTGGGCCTCCGGGGTGATGGGCGACAGCAAAGTGGAACCGCTCCCTACAGGACGAGCGGAGGTCCCCGGGGCTGAATGTCGTAGTGAGGGTAATAGGGTAGCGCGGTCAGTGTGGTGCAGATGGAAGGAGGGACACGCACACATAAAGTCTTTTGGTACCTTTACTGGTGTTCTGTACTGGTACATTCGACCGAAGGTGAGGGAAACACTTCAGGATTTCCACAGCGAGTAGGGTTGTAGGCCTCCTTGTTTCAGTTGTTCTGTCAGAGTCTGGCAGGCTTGAAACCCAACCAGACCGTTACTTCTCTTTCTGTGTGACTCTCCACACCCGGGTTTGCTCCACTGAGAGCACTTCTATGGGACTCCTGTCTGGCCTAGACTCCGGGCTCTCATTTGGTGGTGCTTCGGGTGTCCTGGAAGTTAAACCTCCTTGTATTGCTGGTTCTCTGCAGGGCCTATCCTCTATGTCCCTGTAGCTCGGACCCAGTGACCGGAACTCTGCTGGGGTGAGTTGGTATAACTCCTCTGCCCCCCTTCTTGTAGAACACTTCTCTCCTCTGCCTGCGACCCCTACTCTGCGGGTATACCACTGTCTCAGGTGGTTCCTGGTATGGGCCTAGCACGGCTCCAGTACCAGCTCAGCTCACTCAGCTCTTCACAGTTCTGTAGTGACTGCACACTCTCGTGTTTTCCCCTCCAGAACCCGTATTTATAAGGGGAACTGGCTTAAGGCAACCAGTTGGGCTCCCCCTAAAGGCCTGGGGTGAAAGGGTTTTGTGTGTTAGTGGATTACTCACTGTGTAATATCCTTCCATGTCCCAAGGGAGTCTGTGGTGACCTGGCATAGCGTGCCACAAATACTCTAATGGGTGATGACTTTTATTACACTGACTGTTATTTGCACCAACCATTTATGAAAATCAGAGAAAAAGAACATTTGCAAAATAATTTGAAACGTGGTGTACTCATGCCGAGTACATTGTAATGCTCGGGTATTCGGTGCGAGTAGCGAGTCCAATGTTAGTCAATGAGAAATGCAACTAATTGTCTGCTGGACCTAAAAAAGCAGTCTGGGGGCTGAGGAAAAGGCTGAAGTGGGTGCATGATTGACGTAAGAGAGAGCTATGATAGAGGAGATCTTATGACAGCTCAGTGTGTAAGTGTAAGAGAGCGATCTGCCCTAGGGGCTGTGTGATTGTAAACGGAACAGAAGCGTCAGGAAGGATGCATGTATGGTCACTTAGATAGTCGTTTACCATTTTGTGCAACTTCTCCCTCCTTGCTGTTGCTCTTGCTGATGAGCCGGTTTATTGAAGATGGCCCAGTTTGAGGACATTTTAAAACCACCTCTTTTGGACCTGCTGGCCTTGTCTCTCTCGTCACTTTTCACTGCTGCACAGCTCCCAAGCCTGGCTTCACACCACGATTTTTTGTCTGTCATGCTGTGTCTGGTGCCTTGCAGGAGGCACTGGACACACCCTGACAGCTCGGGACAAATAGAACCAGTGGGTTAATATGCCCTCCGGTGCTGTTTGGAGCCAGATGCTGCAGAGCGCAACTGAGGTAGCTGTCCCTTGCTGAAATGGTGCTGAACCACTTCACAGGGGACAGCTCCCTGGTGCTGAAGTTCAGTGTAGCTCACGCTGAACTTCAGCAGCCAGCGTCCGGTTCCCGGTTCCTCCTAGATCCTCCCAGAACCTCCCGGATCAGGGCAATCCAGCGCCATAGACTCCCATGTTAGGGAGCGTCGGATTGCCCCAGATCCGGGAGGATCCAATTTAGGCAGATTTTTGCCCCGGACACAAAATTGTTGCAAACATTATTTTTGTGTCCGGGAGAAAAATCTGAATACGCCCGGATCCTCCTGGACAGATGGAAATCGAAATGGCAGATAGCTGCCATCCTGCTCTATCCGGCCCCATAGGGCTGTATAATGTCAAAATTGGGTCCGGGGTAGTCAGGTTCACTCTGGACTTTATTGAACCGTGGTGTGAAGCCAGCCTTATCTTCTTCTCTACAGAAATTGTAAAACGCCAAAGGTTTAGCTAAAGCCGGCTTCACACCACGATTTTCGACTGTCAGGTTGTGTTCGGTGTTTTGCAGGATGCACCGGACACAACTTGACAGCCCTGGACGTGTACAAACTGAGGGCAACTATGCCCTCTGATCCTGTTTTGTGCCGGATTCATTTGTTCACATCTGTCAGCCGGCGTCTGATTCCTGGATCCTCCCGGATGTCCAGTGCTGAAATTTCAGCAGCACGGGTGTAGGAGAGCTGCCCACAGTGCTGGTATTTATAGGGATGAGACAATGCGCAAATAGGGTTTTATCTACAGATATCGGCAAGAATCTTATTGAAAGCTGCTCACCTGGAAAAGTTTTGTTACACACAACAAGTATGCGCGCCTGGATACAGCGGCTGCAGGACCCACAAATCCACGATCGACGTGGCGAACAAGGATCCGCACTGCTGAATGAATGAAACCAGAAACTGGAACATTGGTTTCAGCGGGTGTTCTTTATTCCTAAGTGTTTGGTTTGTCCCTGAGGAAGGAGCATGGTAGCGCTCCGAAACACGTAGGAATAAAGAACACCCGTTGAAACTAGTGTTCCAGTTTCTGGTTTCATTCATTCAGCAGCGTGGATACTAAGACACTTAATCCCAATACGAAACAGGAGGGTTGGGGTGCAACTGCCCAAGCGATGGTGTGAGTGGGTGCTGCTTGCACAGAGGTGGAAGTTTAACTAGAAGGGGAGAAATCAGACCTTTTAGGTCTCCTTCCCCCCCACTTTTTCAAGGAAATCTTTACCCTGGGATGCCTCATATATACGATAGCAGGACGATCCATAATATCGTTGCTGGTTGGTCCTGCTTCTGACTTCCCTGAACAGAGTGTGATCGATTTTCTTGAGATCATGACCTTGTGGACCATCTTACGCTTGAATATTAGTGGGATGACCATGTATTTCTATGTCTGCACATTTTGCACTGTTCAGGGTCTCACAGGGTTTTCGATCCATAACTCTCCCTTCTGATCCTAGATGTGGAACAGGCTCGTCTGACATCAGCAATTCACAAAACGTATTTAAGATGGGGATCCTAATTAGGCCCCTCTTTGACAAATTACCCTTATACTACCTTGATAGCCAGTCCATTTATATTCCCCTGGATCCTTATCCAATCTTTTGGATCATTTTTCTTCCCTTCCTCCCTCCGCCTTCCCACTCTTATCAGTGCTTCTTTCAATGTATCTAGACCATCCCTTTATGTTACCACTGCTGTGGTTTAATTTACCAGAGGCTGTATTGCTCATACACGCCCCTCCTTTACTTACTACAGCCCTGCTATGACGTGATCAGTGCTGTGCCCGCACTCCGCCCATGTCCCCCTCCTTAGACACACCCCTGGCTGGCGACGCAGTCACGGAAGTGACGTGGTTGCCAACCAGGAAGTGGATGTGACGCTATTACACGCCGCTTACAACACAGACGGCTATTTAACAGAGTCTCCCAGCCACCTCTCCAGCTCCTGACAAAGCCTTGCGGCGATATGCGTGGGGCCGTCAGCCATCAATCTTGCTGTGGTGCACCCTCTCTTGGACACCAGACAGCCGCCTGTGAACTCCTGGGTGACTACCTCTTTATCATATAGGGGTCATACAGCACACCAATCCTAACGGTGGTTGCTGGCATGACCTTGCCTACAACTATAACATGGTTTCATATGTTTTACTCCCTGGTAACCAACTCTAAACCTTGTTTATATAGGTTGTATTGATTCCTTCAGTTAAGCTATGATATTAGTTCATGTACCTATTACTATAATTGTGTGCACTCTGTGATAACTGTTATGATCCGGTGACTTTGGAGCTGCATGAATAAAATTCACAGGAGACGTGGCACCTGTACTGACTGCAGTGTCTGATTTAACTCTGCAACTAGAAGTAGCCGTGGGATGTGACTAACCATACCCTAGACACCTCAACATGGCCGGAGAACTAGCTACCCCTAAAGAAGGAAACAGGAATGCTATCTTGCCTCAGAGCAGAACCCCAAAAGGATAGAAAGCCCCCCACAAATATTGACTGTGATTAAAAGGAAAAGACACACTCAGGCAGAAAACAGAATCAAGCAAAGATGAGGCCACTTCTAGCTACATAGATAAAGACAGGACAGGATACTATTGCAGCCAGTATAAAATCCCTTCAAAAATATCCACTGCAGATAATACAAAAATACCCTGAGTCTACTCAAGACTCGGCGCCCCCTAGATCTGCAAACCTCCTGTGAATCCTACAATTCTCAATATATGTATACTGACACCAAAAGCTGAACAAGCCCATAACAAATGAAAAGCACAAAAATCCTAGGAAGAAAACTTCCTAACAGAGAGCAAGTTAACACAGCATGCACTCTGAGTAAAAATAGACTATTTCAGAAAACAAGCACACAGCATGTGTGCTACAAAAAGACTAAACCATACACTTAGCTTGGAAGTCTTGCAGCAGGGCAGGAGAGACCAGACAGAGGGGAAACACCTCCAGGAACATTGACAACTGGCAAGGACTGAGGAAATCCTGCAACCTTAAATACCCCAGTCAGAATTGCAATTATCCAATTCACCTGACCAAGAGTGCAAAACAGGATCAACTGCATTACCAGCCACAACCACAGGAGGGAGCCCACAAGCAGAATTCACAACAGATAACCTTGTTCATTTATGATCCCTTGTACTTCAAATTTGCACAGGCATTCTATGTTTATATTACATATACCTTGACTATAGGGGTATCATCCCTTTACTAATACTCTGTTTGCCATGTGCTCGGTATTACCCATTCACCAAATCATTATTATTCTTTGCTTCTGTGACATGGGATATATTTATTTGTAAATGGTTTGATCATTCGATCGGGTATCACACTTTGTTTTCATGACGGCACAATACCAAATTCTGTGATCACTATCTCCTACATTGACTGATAAATGTAATTATCCTATACAGCAACCTTGATGTATCTGACCTAGTGGTTTTTAATTGTTTTAACCTTGGGGCTCTGGGTAGCCTGCACGTGTTCCTTAAATAAATTCACCCTACATGAAATTATTTTGGTTGTGCGCTTCTTATACAGAGGTTCTTTTTCTCCCTTTCTACTTAGTCCCAATACAACACAGTGCTGGTATTTCAGCCGTGGAGCTCTCCATGTGCTAAACTTCAGCGTCGGCTCTGAAATGCTGCGGTGTCCATGGTGCTAAACGAGTGTGGCTGCATTTCAGACCCACCGCTCTTTCAGCACCAGGTGTCCGGAAACCGGTACAATTTTTTGTGCGATCCGGCGCCCATAGACTCCAATGTTATGGGCGCCAGATCACCCGGATGCAGGAGGATCTGGTTTTGTTCATTTTTGCCACCGGACACAAAAAATGATGCAAACTCCGATTTTGTGTCCGGGTCAAAAAATGAACAAAACCGGATCCTCCCGGAAAACCTCAAAGCCGCAAATAACAGACATCGGCACCACATGGGGGGCAAAATCAGATCCGGTTCTGTCCTGTTCACAACGGACAGACCCGAACCCGAAAAATCATGGTGTGCAGCTGGCCTATGAATGGAGAATGTCAATCCTTTTTTTTTTTTTAAACATATTTTATTGATTTTGGCAACATACAGTAAATGTTAACAGTTCCAAATATAGGATCTTGTACTTCATATTCATATATATACATTTAGAAAGTTGCAATGCATAATGAAGAAGACATTGTGATACTTTAAACCGTGTCTTGCTTAAGACCCCTCCCCCCTTATCTCCCTTTTCCCATTCACTGCAGCAATAATATCTATTTTTATGGTATTGGAGTGTTGCCCTAAATTTTTTCTAACAGATACCATCGGGTGCATGTCAATTCTTTTCTGAAGCTTTGCTAAAGTGGAAACACCTGTGATGTTTCCATTTTAAGCTGGTTTCACACTGCAGTTTTTTCCCTGATGAGGTTTCATCCAGTTTGTGTGCCAAAACAAGGAGAGGAACTTGCAGAGAAAAAGTATTATTGAAAGATTGACACTTGTTCTGAGTTTTGGAAACACTCCTAGTTTTGGCACACAAACCGTATGAAACCTGATCAGTGAAAAAACAGCAGTGTGAAACCAGCTTAGGGCTTGGACACACTTTCCTAGTTATGTGGCACCCCAGGGGTTAATGTGCCACAGTAACAGCACCAGGGTTAATTCCCCCACACAACACTTAACACTGCACTAGCGCCTCTAGGCCAGAAGGGGGAGCTAAAGCAGCTCCCCTATATATTCTGGTGTAAAGAGGAAGTAGTTAGTTCAGTTCCTGAGAGAACTGAGGAAGAAAGACTGTGGTGTAAAGGAGCTGCCTTAGGCTTCTTCACAGTCTGCTACTCAATTCCAGGCCTAGCCAGGGTCTGAGGAGAGGAGTTACAAGAAACAGGAGAAAACATCTGGGAGATTGAGTAACCTCATAACTCGCCCCAGAGGAGCGCAGAGACTGGATACCGGATCCGAAACTGTGACTGAAACAAGCAGCACAGTAAACACCGGAATAGTGGAGGTTATAGATCTACATTGTACCTCACCGAAGCAACATGGCGGGGTCAGAAATACACGGAAAAGACTCAAGTCGCCTAGCAAGTGAGTACCTGTGAGGAGAGACAGGGCAAGCAGCCTAGCTAAAGCAGCAGCAGGGCCACACACACAGCGCAGGAGTGGGAAGCCAAGAACCCGATCAGGGTGGGAGCAACACGTCCCCAGTACAGACTCCATGGACAGTACTCTGCTTAACAACAACTGCAGTAAAAACGTAGAAAAACTACGAAACCGTGAGTCTGTGTGATCCTTGCACGCAAGCCCTACTCTTCCTCACAATCTCTCATCATCTCTACTACTACCCCTATCCTGCACCATCCATAGCATCAATCATAGACTATTACTATTACTGCCCCGGGGAACCAAGCTCTACCAGCGGAGAGCCGTTACATCACCGGCTGCCAAACATCATCCACGGAGGTTCTGCAGCAGCAGTGATCACCCTAACCACAACCCGTGGGTGGCATCACGACAAAATCCCCTGTAAATACCCCCAACCTTTATTGTGGGCTCGGGACACGGTCCGGACCAAGGACTGCCGTGATACCTCTTGTGATACCCCGATCCGGTACCGAGTACCCCGTCCTAGTGGGCTCTACAACTTGGCGACATAAACAGGATCTACCGTGCCCGGTAAATCGGGCATTGTGTGCCATGATTTGTGACTGTTTTGAAACTGCCGCCATTGCAGAGTGCGTGGCAGGCATAATTTGAACTACGCCACATACTGGCAGTCTCGTCGATCTGCTGTAAGACAGTAATTACCTCGGAAAAACACTTTTCAATTACATTCATTCCTAGTAACATTACTGATTCACGTTCTCGCCGATCAACATCTACAATTATAATACCCTGGTTCTGAAATTCTACCTTCCCAATCTGAATGGTCATTTCTCTGAACCCAACTTGTTGACTAACTACAGGCGGAATAGGTTCCCCTTGAGGTATCTGGTAGTCACACGGGTCGGAAGGAGCCCGTTAATCCCTTGCAAGACAGGGTTACCCAAGACTAGGCTGGGACCAGAGTGTCGGCTCTGAAGGGCACTGCAGCTATACGCCGGCTCCCAGACAAACCGACGGGGAGGCATAGATTCCAAGTCTTGTCACCCAACACACAGGCTAAAGTATCAGCAGTGCATAAGACCCGGCATGCCACCCACACACACAGGGGGAAGTCATACAAGGGACCGAGCTTCCCCCATACAGCCCACAGGGAAGAACAGTGTAGAGAAAAGCAGGAAAGGTTACCAAGAGAGTGGAGGGTATCAGGAAGACAGCCTGGTTGCAGAGGGTTCAGAGTGTCCAGAGTTAACTGTGAATAAGAACTGTGTTGAGAACTGTACTGTTGGAACTGTTTGTACTGAAGAACGTGCCAGTAATCCCAGTGAACCCTGCTTCAGTCTCTTGTGTGTGATTCCTGGTATATAGAACTGCGTTACACCCTTTCCACCCTGTCAGGAGCAGCCCGACCCGCGGCGGGCTCATCCATCTTGCTGCAGCCCCATCCATCCACCCTCCTGGCAGAGCTACGCTGCAGCAGTGGTCCCCTCACTGACCACAACCTGTGGGTGGCATCACGACAAACTCCCCTATAAATATACCCTTTTACTTGTGGGGCTTGGGACACGGTCTGGACCAAGACTGCCGTGACATTTCCCGTGATACCCCTGGTCCGGTACCGAGTACCTCATCCCAGTGGGCCACACATGTGTCCTTATGTGTAATGCAATTGATCTGTCGGTAGTCTACGCACATTCTCATAGTCCCGTCCTTCTTTTTAACTAACACTAAAGGCGCTGCCCAGGGGCTACAACTGTCTCTTACTGCCCCTGCAGTTTTCATCTCTTTGAGCATGTCTTTGGTGGTTTGGTAGTGAGCAGGTGGTCATAGTCTATACCTCTTTTTTATAGGCTGATAGTTACCTATGGGTATAGTGTGCTCTACCCCTTTAATTTGCCCAAAGTTTAACGGGTGTTTGCTGAATATCTGCTCATATTCTTTTACTACCCGGTATACTCCATGCTTTTGATGGGGAGGTGTAGTACTGGTACCCTCGTGTAGCTTTTGGCACCAATCCTCCAGCTTTTCCCCTCAGTCATTGTCATCCGCCTGACTTGATGGGTTTAAGGGCTTGACGGCTGTGATGGCATTGTTATCAACTGTGAACAATTTAACCATGGTAGCATACTTTGGTAATGTGACCTCATCTTCCCCGCAATTTAGAAGGCGTAATGGCACTCTTCCCCGGCGTACCTCAACCACTCCTCTGGCTGTCAGTATAGTGGGCCTACTATCTGAGTACATGGGTTCTACTAGGTCTCGCCCTTTAATGCCTATTGCGGCTCTACACCAGACCAACATTTCAGTTTTGGAAGGTATTACAATGGGTATCGGATCTCTTACTCGAACACTGCCGATTTCACCTCCGGATATGTCTACCTGTTTCATCATCAGGGCTTTTATTTCCTTGTGGACCAATCTACCATGGAACTGGTTGTGGTAAAGACTACTTGTAAATATTTATCAGCCCAGAGGCAAAAGACTAAAACCCCGGAAAGACTGCTTCTGAACTTTTGGACTCTTTTTTGAGCATTTTAGTGATTTTTGTATTTTTATTTTTAAGGCTCTGTAAATATTAATTGATATATTAACTGTTTGTTTGGTTTTCTACAGTCCCAGAGTACTGTCTTTCACTAAGGGGGTATGTGGCACCCCAGGGGTTAATGTGCCACAGTGACAGCACCAGGGTTAATTCCCCCACACAACACTTAACACTGCACTAGTGCCTCTAGTCCAGAAGGGGGAGCTAAAGCTGCTCTCCTATATATTCTGGTGTAAAGAAGAAGTAGTTAGTTCAGTTGCTGTGAGAACTGAGGAAGAAAGACTGTGGTGTAAAGGAGCTGCCTTAGGCTTCTCCACAGTCTGCTACTCAATTCCAGGCCTAGCCAGGGTCTGAGGAGAGGAGTTACAAGAAATAGGAGAACACATCTGGGAGATTGAATTACCTCATAACTCGCCCCGGAGGAGCGCAGAGACTGGATACTGGATCCGAAACTGTGACTGAAACAAGCAGCACAGTAAACACCGGAATAGTGGAGGTTATAGATCTACACTGTACCTCAGCTAAGCAACACGGCGGGGTCAAAAATACACGGAAAAGACACAAGTTAACTAGCAAGTGGGTACCTGTGAGGAGAGACAGGGCCAGCAGACTAGCTTAAGCGGCAGCAGGGCCACACACACGCAATGCAGGAGTGGGAAGCTGAGGACCCGGATAGGGCGGGAGCAACCCGGCCCTGGTACAGACTCCATGGACAGTCCTCTGCTAAATATCACCTGCAGTAAAGATGTGGAAAAACTACAAAACCGTGAGTCTGTGTGATCCTTGCACGCAAGCCCTACTCTTCCTCACAAACTCTCATCATCTCTACTACTACCCCTATCCTGCACCTGTCACGTCCTACTGACGGACCCCACACGTGGACCACTGGACCGCGTAGAGCGGATGCTGATACCGGGTGATAGAGAGGCGGACCAGTACAGTAGAGTCAACAGGTTTATTTGAACAATAATAAAACAAGAACCCACGCTCCAGGGGAGAGCCACAAGGTCGCAGCACCGGAATACCACTGAAGGAGGCCCCGGAGCGCTTAACCCCTATACAGGGATACCGCCGGTACCAACCTCGGGGGGACCAATGAAGCGGACACGAGTGTTAAACCGACCCCAGACGACGTGGTAACAAAACAGCAACCGGGTATAAAATAGGACACGGGGAACCGGGAACACTGAGAATCCGGAGCAGGACTGGAGACAGCGCTTCAGCAGGGAAGAGGTCCGGGAAGCAGACCGAGACCACTGGAGTCAGCGAGGAGCCGGCACGGGAGGAATCTGCGGAAGGAACACAGAGTAATCAGATATCAAGCCAATTAAGGAACAACCTGCCCAGACCAGGATTAGCAAGTTCACTACATAGAAATTGCCCTGGCCAAGACTGACAGGAAACAGGAAGCTAATATATCAGCAGGGCAGTCCTGATTGGCAGGACACAGAGGCTTGGTGATTGGCTGAGGGGAGGAGCATGATCCCTGCAGCTTCTCCAGCATTCACCGATTTGGAGATGGAGTTTCATGCGCTCAAGCAGTAGCCTCGGAAGTGAGGAGCTGAGCGGCGCTATTCCAGCAGAGGGCGCCAGAACCCTGCGGCAGACCCCAAGGGGTTACAGCACCATCCATAGCATCAATCATAGACTATTACTATCACTGCCCCGGGGAACCAAGCTCTACCCACGTAGAGCTGTTACATCACCGGCTGCCAAACATTATCCCCGGAGGTTCTGCAGCAGCGGCGATCACCCTGACCACAACCCGTGGGTGGCGTCATTACAAAATCCCCTGTAAATACCCCCCAATCTTCATTGTGGGCTCGGGACACGGTCTGGACCAGGGACTGCCGTGATATACCTCATGATACCCTGGTCTGGTACCGAGTACCCCGTCCCAGTGGGCTCCACAGATACATATGAGTTTGACTAACAAGACTCTGAAAGGGCAGGAGCAGTGACCCTGAACTGCGTCTCCCTGTCTGGAAGAGGAGTCTGGAGCTGCACAAAAACACAATCAGCTGACAGCCCTGTCCAGATAGGGAGAAGCCGTTCAGGGTCACGGCTCCAGCCCTTTCAGCGTCTCCTCAGTCAAACTCGGATGAGTGTGTCCGAACCCTTATGCAGAGAAATAAAACCAGTGTGTGTGAAAGCTATTCCCTGATCACATAGGTTTTGCTGGAAACCAAAAACTAAGGATTAGATTAGCATACATTTACATAAAACCAAGGCAAAACCTGATCTCAAGTGCAACAAAACCCTCCTGTGGGCACATACCCTTACAGTACCGACTCTGGCCCACTACAATTTAGCCTCGTCCATCCACCGAGAAGCGCAGCGCACACCTCATCCCAAAGCCGTCAGGTATGGCTTTGATCAGTATGGCGCAGTATGGTGCAAATCAGAGAAAGCAGGCCTTGATTGAACTAGATCGATGAAGAGGTCCCCTCTATTACCACCTCCTCCTCATCATCATCTTCTTGGTTGTTTCTTCTTTGTGAAGCCTGCAAAAAAATAAGTAAAAAATTAGATATGCCAAAAAGAAGAAACATTTTTGAGTAATCATCCAAACTAGATGGTTGCCCGATTCTAACGCATAGGGTATTCTAGAATATGTATGTACCATAGTTTAATTATGAATATGTAAGAATAATGCAATGCGAAGCTGGATATAAATCTTGCGCCAATATCGCTGATTGGTAGCGGCCGCAGCGGTGTTGGTGGGCAGCTGTGTCGGTGGGCAGCTGTGTCGGTGGGCAGCGGTGACGGTGGGCAGCGGTGACAGTGTGCAGCAGTGTCGGTGTGCAGCAGTGCCAGTGTACAGCACAGTCTGTGTTCAACGGTGTTGGTGTACACTGGTGTCGGTGAGTAGCGGTGTCAGTGTGCAGCGCTGTGGGAGTTCAGTGGTGTCGGTGTGCAGCAGTGTCGGTGTGCATCAGTGTTGATGTACAGCAGTGTTGGTGTTCAGTGGTGTTGGTGTACAGCGGTGTTGAATAGGGTGAGTGGGTGCTGAGCGGGGGTGAGTGGGTGCTGAAAGGGGTGAGTTAATGCTGAGCGGGGGTGGCTGGGTGCTGAGCGGGGGTGACTGGGTGCTGAGCAGGTGAGTGGATGCTGAGCTTGGGTGAGTGGGTGCTGAGTGGGTGAGTGGGTGCTGAGTGGGGGTGACTGGGTGCTGAGTGGGGGTGACTGGGTGCTGAGATGGGTGACTGGGTGCTGAGCGGAGGTGACTGGGTGCAACCGGGGGTGACTGGGTGCTGGCCGTGGGTGGCTGGGCGCTGGCCGGGGGTGACTGGGTGCTGAGCGGGGGTGAGTGGCTGCTGAGTGGGGGTGAGTGGGTGCTGAGCCGGGGTGACTGAGTGCTGAGCCGTGGTGAGTGGGTGCTTAGCCAGGGTGAGTGGGTGCTGAGCGGGGGTGAGTGGGTGCTGAGCGGGGGGTAGTGGGTGCTGAGCAGGTGAGTGAGTGCTGAGTAGGGGTGAGTGAGTGCTGAGTGGGGGTGAGTGGGTGCTGAGACGGCTGATGGGTGCTGAGATGGGTGACTATGTGCTGAGCGGAGGTGACTTGGTGCTGAGCAGAAGTGACTGGGTGCTGAGCAGGTGAGAGTGGGGTTCAGTGGGTGCAATGTGGGTTCAGTGGGGGCAGCGTGGGTTCAGTGCGCAGTGTGGGGTGAGAGGGGGCAGTGTGGGTTCAGTGGGGGTAGTGTGGGTTCTGTGTGGGGTGAGATGAGTGAGCAGGGGAGTTGGGATGAATAGCAAGATGGAGGAGGCTCCACTCACACCAATATTGTTCCTCTTCGGCCCCGTTCACACATTGCGTATTTTTGTGGGCTTTTTTACACATGCTTTTCAAAAATACGCAATGTGTTTTGTGTCTGCCAGCAAAGTGAATGGGAAATTCACTTTGCCATGCAGACACTGCGTAATGTTAAGCAGCACTTTTATGGGAGAAAACGCTGCTGTGTAAAGAATTGACATGTCAATTCTTTACGCAGCAGCTCCTGCGTTTTCTCCCATAGGGGCCGGCGCTGCTGGATCTAATGTCACAGAGGGGAGGAAGAATCCTGGTTCCTCCTCCCCTCTGTGACAGCTGTGACCGCCCCCATTTGATTTCACAGTGTATTAATATACACTGCGAAATCAAAATTGAAAAATAATAAAGAATTCATACTCACCTTTCCAACGCTTTTTCGCAGTCTCCTTGTAGAGGCAGGCGATGTACAGTCCTGCCAGGACCTGCCGTGATGTCAGAGGGGCGTTCCAGAAGCTGATTGGCCGCTTGCGGTCATGTGATATGCGGCGGCTGGCGGCAACCAAAAAGCGCTGGCGTGTGATTTCCATAACAGACAGAGAACCTTAGACGATTATATAGTAGACTAGCTGTGAGCCCGATTCTAAAGAATCGGGAGTCTAGAATCTGTATATAATTTTTTTAAGAGTTTTAAATAATAGACTTAAACACCAGATATATGACTAAGTAGGCGATGTAGGCAGAACTGTGAGGGTAGCAATATAGTGGATGTGTAGAAAGAGTTAATGTCCGACTAACAGGACTCTAACAGAGTAGGAACTTATAACGATATCAAAAATGTTATTGAAGGAGTTAATGTCCCACAGGCACTCCCACAACAGACTCAGTGCTGTAAATTATATCCAAAATGGTGTTCAAGGGGTTAATGTACCAGTGGCAGTAGTTATAAACACTACCAAATATGCAGTTAATGCTGAACTGGTATATAATGGGTTAATTTCGCAGTGTCATTACAACTATACACTGTGTAATAGAAATAACAACAATAATGGAATATAAGGGGTTAATGTTCCTACTGGCAGTAGTAATAGAGACTACAAAGTATCGAGTTAAGGCAGAAATGGTATATAAGGGGTTAACTTCGCAGTGGCAGTACAACTACACACTGTGTTATAGAAATTACAGATAAAACGGAATGTAAGGGGTTAATGTTGCTACTGTCATGAGTACAATGAGAGAAGCGCCTCACTGGCCATTGAGATACATGGAGGACTTTGAGTTTGAATTTGAGTAAATTTGAAACTCAAAGTCCTGCATGTATCTCAATGGGTAGTGAGGCGCAATTCTCATTGGTCGCTGTGTGCTGGCGCCGACCAATGAGAATAGCGCCTCACTTACAGCGGTAAATTTGAAACTCAAAGTCCTCCATGTATCTCAATGGGAAGTGAGGCGCTATTCTCATTGGTCGCTGTGTGCTGGCGCCGACCAATGAGAATAGTGCCTCACTTACAGCGGTAAATTTGAAACTCAAAGTCCTCCATGTATCTCAATGGGAAGTGAGGTGCTATTCTCATTGGTCGCTGTGTGCTGGCGCCGACCAATGATAATAGCGCCTCACTTACAGCGGTAAATTTGAAACTCAAAGTCCTCCATGTATCTCAATGGGAAGTGAGGCGCTATTCTCATTGTTCGCTGTGTGCTGGCGCCGACCAATGAGAATAGCGCCTTACTTCCCATTGAGATACATGGAGGACTTTGAGTTTCAAATTTAGCGCTGTAAGTGAGGCGCTATTCTCATTGGTCGCTGTGTGCTGGCGTCGACCAATGAGAATAGTGCCTCACTTACAGCGGCAAATTTGAAACTCAAAATCCTCCATGTATCTCAATGGGAAGTGAGGCGCGAAGCTCATTGGTTGCTGTGTGCTGGCGCCGACCAATGAGAATAGCGCCTCACTTCCCATTGAGATACATGGAGGACTTTGAGTTTCAAATTAAGCGCTGTAAGTGAGGCGCTATTCTCATTGGTCGCTGTGTGCTGGCGCCGACCAAGGAGAATAGTGTCTCACTTACAGCGGTAAATTTGAAACTCAAAGTCCTCCATGTATCTCCATAGGAAGTGAGGCATGAAGCTCATTGGTCGCTGTGTGCTGGCGCCGACCAATGAGAATAGCGCCTCACTTCCCATTGAGATACATGGAGGACTTTGAGTTTCAAATTTAGCGCTGTAAGTGAGGCGCTATTCTCATTGGTCGCTGTGTGCTGGCGCCGACCAATGAGAATAGCGCCTCACTTACAGCGGTAAATTTGAAACTCAAAGTCCTCCATGTATCTCAATGGGAAGTGAGGCGCTATTCTCATTGGTCGCTGTGTGCTGGCGCAGACCAATGAGCATAGCGCCTCACTTACAGTGCTAAATTTGAAACTCAAAGTCCTCCATGTATCTCAATGGGAAGTGAGGCGCTATGCTCATTGGTCGGCGCCAGCACACAGCGACCAATGAGCATAGCGCGTCACTTACAGCGGTAAATTTGAAACTCAAAGTCCTCCATGTATCTCAATGGGAAGTGAGGCGCTATTCTCATTGGTCGCTGTGTGCTGGCACAGACCAATGAGCATAGCGCCTCACTTACAGCGCTAAATTTGAAACTCAAAGTCCTCCATGTATCTCAATGGGAAGTGAGGCGCTATTCTCATTGGTCGCTGTGTGCTGGCGCCGACCAATGAGAATAGCGCCTCACTTACAGCGGTAAATTTGAAACTCAAATTCCTCCATTATATCTCAATGGGAAGTGAGGCGCTATACTCATTGGTCGGCACCAGCACACAGCGACCAATGAGCATAGCGCCTCACTTACAGCGGTAAATTTGTAACTCAAAGTCCTCCATTATATCTCAATGGGAAGTGACTAGAAAAAAATACTCTGCAGCACTTGGTTACTACCAATGATGTACATATGCTAATAAGCTATATAAATATGAGAAAAAAGTTTAAAACTTACGTTTTTTAAAAATACTCAAAATTATCTTTTTATTTCTGAAGTTCTTGGTACACACATTGGCCAATGTCTGTTTGCTCGTCGACTGCGACAAAGTGACTTCAGGTCAGACGAGTCCTAACGCTGACATCCCTGTCCTCCTTGTCCACCCCCCACTTCTCAGTGGGCAGACTCCATCTCAACCCTAGATCACCTGCAGTCAACAAGGGTGCAAATTGCAGCTTGGAGCCAGCCACTCCATAAGATACAAAACAGAAAAAAAACTGCATAGCACTCACAGACTACCGTATATACCGTATATACTCGCGTATAAGCCGAGTTTTTCAGCCCAAAAATTGGGCTGAAAAGTCCCCCCCTCGGCTTATACGCGAGTCATACGGCCCCCCTCAAAGTTTGGCGCCCCCACCTCAGTTTCTGGGCCCCCCCGCATGACGTCATCGCGCCGGTCACAAAGCAGGAAGACAGCGAGGAAGATGGAGCCCGGAGCCGGGAGCCGCGATCTGCCACCGGAGGGTAACAGCTGCTAGACACGTAATGTATATGTGCAGCGCTGCATGCGGGGGGGCCCAGAAACTGAGGTGGGGGCGCCAAATTATGAGGGGGGCCCTGCTGGGGCCCTGTATACTACCACTGGGGCTATATACTACCACTGGGGCTATATACTACCACTGGGGCTATATACTACCACTGGGGCTGTATATATACTACCACTGGGGCTATATACTACCACTGGGGCTGTATACTACTACTGGGGCTATATACTACCATTGGGGCTATATACTACCACTGGGGCTGTATGTATACTACCACTGGGGCTATATACTACCACTGGGGCTATATACTACCACTGGGGCTGTATACTACTACTGGGGCTATATACTACCATTGGGGCTATATACTACCACTGGGGCTATATACTACCACTGGGGCTGTATACTACTACTGGGGCTATATACTACCACTGGGGCTATATACTACCACTGGGGCTATATACTACCACTGGGGCTGTATATATACTACCACTGGGGCTATATACTACCACTGGGGCTGTATACTACTACTGGGGCTATATACTACCATTGGGGCTATATACTACCACTGGGGCTGTATGTATACTACCACTGGGGCTATATACTACCACTGGGGCTATATACTACCACTGGGGCTGTATACTACTACTGGGGCTATATACTACCATTGGGGCTATATACTACCACTGGGGCTGTATGTATACTACCACTGGGGCTATATACTACCACTGGGGCTGTATACTACTACTGGGGCTATATACTACCACTGGGGCTATATACTACCACTGGGGCTGTATGTATACTACCACTGGGGCTATATACTACCACTGGGGCTGTATACTACCACTGGGGCTATATACTACCACTGGGGCTGTATACTACCACTGGGGCTGTATATATACTACCACTGGGGCTATATACTACCACTGGGGCTGTATACTACTACTGGGGCTATATACTACCACTGGGGCTATATACTACCACTGGGGCTATATACTACCACTGGGGCTGTATATATACTACCACTGGGGCTATATACTACCACTGGGTCTGTATATACTACTGGGGCTGCGTGTATACTACCACTGGGGCTGCTGCTGTATACTACCACTGGGGCTGCTGCTGTATACTACCACTGGGGCTGCTGTATATACCTCTGGGGCTGCTGTATACTACCACTGGGGCTGCTGCTGTATATACCACTGGGGCTGCTGCTGTAACACTGCTGGGGCCTGTATATACCACTGGGGAGGCTGCTGTATACCACACTGCTGGGGGCTTTATACCTGTGCTGGGGTCCACCCTCGGCTTATACACGAGTCAATAAATTTTCCCAGGTTTTGGGGGCAAAAGTAGGGGGGTCGGCTTATACACGGGTCGGCTTATACACGAGTATATACGGTAATGTGAACCGGTGCCAGCAGGGCTGCTGGATCAAATAACTAGAAAAAAAATACTCTGCAGCACTCGGTTACTACCAATGATGTACATATGCTAATAAGCTATATATATATGAGAAAAAAGTTAAAAACTTAAGTTTTTTCAAAAAACTCAAAAAACGTACGTTTTTAACTTTTTTCTCATATATATATAGCTTATTAGCATATGTACATCATTGGTAGTAACCGAGTGCTGCAGAGTATTTTTTTCTAGTTATTTGATCCAGCAGCCCTGCTGGCACCGGTTCACATTAGTCTGTGAGTGCTATGCAGTTTTTTTTTCTGTTTTGTATCTTATGGAGTGGCTGGCTCCATGCTGCAATTTGCACTCTTGTTGACTGCAGGTGATCTAGGGTTGAGATGGAGTCTGCCCACTGAGAAGTGGGGGGTGGACAAGGAGGACAGGGATGTCAGCGTTAGGACTCGTCGGACCTGAAGTCACTTTGTCGCAGTCGACGAGCAAACAGACATTGGCCAATGTGTGTACCAAGAACTTCAGAAATAAAAAGATAAGATTTTGAGTTTTTTGAAAAAACGTAAGTTTTTAACTTTTTTCTCATATATATATAGCTTATTAGCATATGTACATCATTGGTAGTAACTGAGTGCTGCAGAGTATTTTTTTCTAGTTATTTGATCCAGCAGCCCTGCTGGCACCGGTTCACATTAGTCTGTGAGTGCTATGCAGTTTTTTTTCTGTTCAATGGGAAGTGAAGCGCTATGCTCATTGGTCGGCGCCAGCACACAGCGACCAATGAGAATAGCGCCTCACTTCCCATTGAGATACATGGAGGACTTTGAGTTTCAAATTTACCGCTGTAAGTGAGGCGCTATGCTCATTGGTCGCTGTGTGCTGGCGCCGACCAATGAGCATTGTGCCTCACTTCCCATTCACATACATGGAGGACTCTGAGTTTCAAATTTACCGCTGTGAGGCGCTATGCTCATTGGTCGCTGTGTGCTGGCGCCGACCAATGAGCATAGCGCCTCAATTCCCATTGAGATACATGGAGGACTTTGAGTTTCAAATTTGTAAGTGAGGCGCTATGCTCATTGGTCGCTGTGTGCTGAAGATTACTAGGGCAAGACTTCTGACAAGGACATGGTGGGAATGGAAATATACTTACAATAGGCTGTTGGGGTCAGCATGCATCTGATGGGGTCAGCAGGTGTCCAATAGGGTCAGCAAAGTCTTTTAAAGAACACTGCACACTCCAGAAAAATTTTTTTCAAAGTGAAGTTGTGTATTTATTAGTGGTGCATATAGACATTTTATGCGATAGGGCTTGACGTTTCGACCACGTCCCGTGGTCTTTATCAAAATATCGCTGTCTAGTCTTATAAATATGGGTATATTGCACCTAGGGGGCCCACAGGTCCTGTATAGGTTAATTGGTGCCTTTTGTCCTCTGGTAGTGGTGGTTGTCTTTAGGGGTGTATATATCAGATATAGCTCAATAGGGGATATCTTATTCTGATCTGTGCCCCAAGGAATGCACCTTCCCAGGTCTGGCCTGTGAGTAGGATATGTTCCTCCTGCTCCGGGATCTGCCAGCGCGTCCAGCGCTTCGGCTGTGACACAGACTTTGTTGATACCGGGACCCAAGGGCCCCCTACACTAGCACCTCTACTACATCCTATTGGTGTGCACGCCAATCACTATTACCAATGGGGTCAGCAGACATCCAATTGCAGTTGAGCTGAGAGACAAAGCAGAAAGATTACTAGGGCAAGACTTCTGAGAAGGACATGGTGGGGATGGAAATATATGTACAATAGTTGTTGGGGTCTGGAGTGCTTTCTCCTCTGGATTAATGTGGCTGTGAAAAGCCCAAACATGGCAGCATATATATATAATCTTCCAGAAATGGGGGTTTGGGAGCGTCTGAACTTGGCTTCTGGGCATACTGAGTCTGGCAAATAGGACAACCGGAAGCACACTGATTCATGTTCTCACGTAGAGAGAGCTCCATAGAGCTCCATGTAAAATGCTAACTGGAGGGGGGCGTGGCCTGGAGCTCAAGGAAGATGGACGCTGTTTGAAGAGCTCCTAAGCCCTCAACTGCAATCTAGTTGGATTCTTGCCCTCCAAAGAAAATCTTCCATGAAACCCACTGGAGATTACTACTATGACCTCCTGCAATAAGATGGTCTTATTAATTTTCATTTAATCCTTGGACTTTGGCCTGGTTGGCCCTGTGAGCTCGCCTCAGATCCCCTCAGGGCGCGCATCCGCCATCTTAGTTTCTACAACTTGCTGTTTACAGCCTCATCTCAGCTGTACTTCTCCATGCACATCTCCCCCCGGCTCCTGTAAGCCTTCATAGCTGGTCAGTACCATCTCATTGTGCCCTGCAGAGCCGAGCACCTTCATTTTCATCAGATTACCTCAGCGCCAGCTACTTGATTGTGGTGAGGCACCTATCTTTCCCCCAGGTTGCGGTGACGCTGAAATTGGGCGGGCGACGGGGAGGGATCTGTGACGGGCCCCAGCCTCTTGTGACTGATCTACCCACTGGAGTCTCCTTTGTCCCGACTGCGCTCTTCCGGATCGGCAGTCACGCGACCACAATATCTGCTGCGACATTGCCGCACCGCCAGCCACCTCAGGACGTCCTCCGGTGCCTGGAGTCATATGCAAGACCCGCTCCCTCATCGCCGCTGCTCTGAGACCGGCGGTTAAACTGGAAGGGATTCCTGGACTCCATGCAGGGTGATCTCTGGTGAGTTGCTAAGGAGCCCAAACTTGGGATCCCAGAGATCTCTCTCTTCTGATATACTTTCTGCTCTTTCTCCCTTATTCTGCCTGCTGAGATCTGGAAATCTGTCCTCTGAGACTCTCTCTCCCATGCCAGCAATATTGGTTCCAGACTGGATAATATAATCATTTATAGGATAAATAGCCCTGCTGAACTATTATAACTATATTGCTATAAAGGAAAGAATTTTTTTCCCATTTTTTTTCTTTTTCTACCCCTTTTTCTTTTTTTCTCTCTCCTGTTGGACAAACGCGCCACCTAGTGGTCAAACATCATTTTGCAACTGCAGTGCTCAAACAAGCTCTTTTTCCACACTACACCATAACTTGCTTACTACCTTTACTGGAACTACTTTGTGGATCCGCGTATATATATATGAGTGTATATATGTGTATGTGTGTGTAAACTTATCGTCACGGCTCAATTAGCCTCAGGTGTGACCCCACGGAATTCAGCAACAAACACTACCTCAGTCACATTACATCTTATATGAAAAAACTTGGACGTTGCACGGACTTATTAGCTGGAATATATCTTCACCTCTCACCCTCTACCAAGAAGTTCCAGAACCATCAATTCCTATATATCATCACCATCCTGGTCGAAGAACTCCAACGCTGAAAAAACGTTTTTTTTTTCCCCTCTTTTTCTTGTAGTTGTGTGACTCTCTGTAACTATCCTCCCTTTTCTTTCTCTCCCTTTATACTTTTTCTATCTCTGATTAAGTGATTTTCATCTTCATTTCCCCTTTTGCTCCTTTCTCCACCTTCTTTTCCCCTCCACTATTCCTTTTAAATTACTAAGCCGCTCCTGCAAAACTGTCTTGTTTGACCTGATTGAATTTGTATTACGTGTATTACTATCTGAAGTATTCAACCGCATAGACAACCCTCCACTTTGTCTTCCCCACCTCCCCTAGCTGGTATAGAATCTGTTTAAGATTGGAGATACATTTCTATATATCCTACTACGAAGTTCCGACTCCTTTCTTACAGCCTTCAGGTCCAGACTGAAATCAGATTTGGAGCTACTAGACCCTCTCCTCCCAGTCTTCCAACTTTTAAAATTAGGAGAGTGATTATAACATCCTGCCACAATGCCAAATTCCAAAAACAAAAACCCTAAAGAAAGAGGTAATCCCACACCCCAGGACTCGGAGTCGATCTCCGAAAAAAACTCAAGACGCGACAAATCTAGATCCCCCAATGTATCCGAAAATGCTGATCAGTGGTCCAGTCCTCCAGACGAACATATTGACGAATCATCTACCCTAGAGACCTCCCAGAGTGCGAGAAAACCACTACTTCCAGACCAACCTCCTCTAGTTCTGCTTTCTACCCAGACTATGAGAAATCCGACTCTCCACTAGCGAGCCCTTTAAGACGTCGCTTGAGAGCTGACTCTAATCCTGAACTGAGATATGATTCGGATAGGGACAAACCCCCAAATAAAGACTTCTTCCTTGTGATTTTCGACAAATTTAAATCCGATTTAGACAGGCGTTTTGACAAGCTAGAAAACGCTATATCGTCAATTGCTATAAGAACCGATAAAAATGAGGAAGAAATTAAATCCCTCTCAACTTCTGTCCAAAAAATATCTAAAGACCAAAAATCCTTTAAAGACAATCTCAACGCCGTCAAAGCAAAAATCACGGACATGGAGGACAGGGATAGACGATTAAATTTGAAGTTTCGAGGGGTGTCGGAAAATATTAAACCTGAACAAATTCATTCCACATTAAAAAGATACTTAGATCAGCCCTTCCCGATTTAACAGATCTTGACCTGACAATTGTACGTGCTCATAGACTGGTCAAACCTACGCACTTAAAACCAGAGATCCCCAGAGACATCATAGTAAGATTTCACTTTTACCACACAAAAGAGCGCTTACTAAACTACATGAAATTCCACAAAACTCTTCCCAAACCATTTGACTCCCTAAAGATCCTCATTGACCTCTCTAGGGAGACTCTGGCACAGAGGAAGAACCTCTCTGAGATCACTGGGGCCCTTCGCAAGAAAAACATCCCCTACAGATGGGGCTTCAACCCCACCAAGGTCCTTTTTACGTATCAAGATAAGACCATAGCAATTGATGATTCTAAGGAGGGAATGACAACCCTCAGACGACTCAACATCATTATCTCATGATCTCCTATTATCAAGACAGTTGACTGGCTTTACTGACCATAACAGTAGCTCCCCTAGGAGGTTTTCTTTCTTGTTTACTTGAACCCTCCGACTTAGGGGTATTCCCTTCTGAACACCCAAACCTGAGTTTTAGGCTTTCCCCTGCCTTTAAACTCGTTGACTTTCTTCAAGACACAACTCTAGCGAATATTCTCTTTCACATTTAGTTATTTAACTAATATAGTTTCCCCTCCTGAATTTTCTTCCAACCCACTTTCAGAGAGATACCTTTTTTCTAGACCTTTTACAAGATGACATGTAACAAATCCTTTTATATTCCGAGACGCATACAAACTCATATCCAGATATTTTATGTCCCTTAAATTCCTTTCTCTTAACGTCAACGGCCTTAATTCACCCCAACGCAGATACCATGTATGGAAACTTATTAAAGAGTCCTATTCTGAGATTGCCTGCCTCCAAGAAACCAGAATATCGTCAATCAAACCCCCAAAATTCGAAAACAAATCCTTCCAAAAACATTACCTCTCCTCCAATATTAAGAAAAAGGCTGGAGTTGCCATCCTAATTAAAAACTCTGTTACCTTTGAGGAACTCTCGCTGATCCTGATCCTGAGGGCAGATTTTTAATTCTTGTTTGCAAGCTCAACAATACCATCTTCACCATAGCTAATCTGTACCTCCCAAATAAAGGCCACATAACCTTCCTAAACAGAGTCTCGAAAATTATTAACAAGCACAAAAAAGGAGAACTGATCATATGCGGAGACTTTAACGTTGTCCCTGACCCTGTCCTTGACTCCTCCACAAAATCTCGCCACTTCACCAGACCTTTAAACCCTTGGCTTCTTCGTTCAGAATTATATGATGTCTTCAGATGTTACCATGCTAATTCAATCGAATTTACCCACTATTCGGGCAGATTCAACTCCTTTGCTAGGATTGATTTAGTTCCTACGAACATCTTCTCATTACACAAATTCAGAAAAATATCCATTGGCCCGCGAACTTGGTCTGACCATTCCCCCATTTTCTTTGAATTCTCATCCTCTCCTCACAACCAACCTGAGAAACTATGGAGGAATAATAGTTTCCTCTACACTCACCCCCAATTTAAGTCAGAAATTGAAGAAACTATCAGATTCTATTTTGCTGAAAATGACAGTGCCGACATCAGTATTTCTACTCTTTGGCTAGCTTTTAAAGCTGTCCTGAGAGGAAAGATCATCGAGCTAAACTCCCGTCTCAACAAACAAAAACGTGAAACTACCCAGAGCTTATTAGAAAAAATTCAAAACTTAGAAATCCTGCAAATTAATACCCCCTCTGCTAATATTTCCGAAGATATATTCAAACTTAGAACTGAAGTGAGATCCCTAATAACCTCAGATTATGATAAGATGATACAACGATCTAAATCAAAATTTTACTCATCAGACAACAAACCTACCAAATTTTTTGCATCAAGAATAAAAACTCTTCGACTAAAAAAAGAATCTGCGAAATTAAAGACTCTTTGGGGGATAGCAAATTCCATCCCAAAGATATTGTTAATGTCTTTGCCAAATATTATGACTCCCTGTATAACCTTAAAAAAGACCCAAATACCCAAATTCCTTCCCACGAAAATATCATGGATTTTTTAAACCCCCTCCAGTTACCTTCGCTTTCTGATTCGGAAATTGAGGACCTCAACACCCCTTATTCTCTTCCAGAAATTTCTTCCTTAATCACCTCACTCAAAAATGAAAAAGCCCCTGGCCCTGATGGCCTACAGAATGAACTGTACAAGTCATTCTCTTCACTTCTGTCCCCCTTCATCCTCAAATTGGCAAACTCGACTGCATCACTGGGATACCTTTCCCCAGAGATGTTAGAAGCAAAAACTACAGACCAATTTCCCTCCTTAATAGTGACACCAAAATTCTTGCTAAATTGATAGCCAATAGGCTCCAGAAATATATCGGCAAACTGGTCAATAGCGACCAGGTGGGATTTATCCCAAATAGAAATGCATCAGATGCCACTAGAAGATCCATAAATTTGCTTACTATGACTGAATCTTCGAGGACCCCGACTGCCTTCTTGGCCCTTGACGCCGAGAAGGCATTCGATAGGGTCAATTGGCAATACCTCTTCTCAACCCTTCACAAATTCGGTCTTCGAGGGAACATACTCAACTCAATTTCGGCAATGTATACAAACCCCACAGCTAAAATCTACTCAAATCAAGCTCTCTCCCAGAAAATAACACTCTCTAACGGTACCAGACAGGGTTGCCCCATGTCCCCCTTCTCTTTGCTCTTTTTATAGAACCCTTAGCGGAAGCTATTAGAGCAAATGTAAATATAAAAGGAGTCCCCTGAAATCGCATCACCACAAAATTACACTCTTTGCAGATGATATATTACTCTCTATTACCAATCCATTAAAATCCTTACATCACCTATCCTACACCATCAATACTTTTTCAAACATCTCCCATTATAAAATAAACGCAAACAAATCTCAAATCTTAGATTACAATATTGAGAAATCCTTTCTCACTTATCTAAAGGAACAATTTCCATTTTCTTGGAAAAAAACTAGACTCTCGTATTTAGGGATCCAACTGACAAAACCCACTTCAGACCTAGTCGCGGTTAATATTTCCAACCTCCTCGACTCCTTGAGAACTGATTTTTCAAATCTCTCCAAACTCCAACTATCCTGGACGGGCAGAATTGTAGCGTTAAAGATGAAGGTGCTCCCGAAATTTATATATGTGGTCCGAGCAATCCCCCTTCCCATCTCCAAAAACAGGCTGAATGAGATCCACTCCCAATTAAGAAAATTCATTTGGCAAAGTGGGAGACCCAGGATTTCCAGCACAATCCTTGAAAAACATAAGAGGAGAGGAGGAATGGGGATTCCGAACCTATATAGCTATTATCTTGCATCTATACTAAAGTTGTCACAGAGCTGGCTGAAAGATTCAGTTTCAAATAACTCTGCCCCTTGGGTGACTATCGAAAAAGAATTAACTAACTCAAATAATCTCTTAGCTCTATTAGCTGCTCACTTGAGTAGATCAAAAACAATCGCTTCTCCACTCCCAACAGTTAGGGCAACGATCCTAGCGTGGAAAATACTACTTAAAAAAACTAGCCACCTACTTCCTTACTCGACACCCAAGAACATCCCTCTTGAGACGCTAGAACACCTTATCCCAGGCCTAAACGTATCCTCCTGGTGTGATCGAGGGATCCGCCACACTTCTGACCTACTTTCTGATGGGAAGCTGATTCAGTTTCAGTACTTGGAACAAAAATATAATCTAACGTGGTAAGATAGGACAGCTTGGAGACTGATCAAATCTTCCCAGATTGACCTGAACTCTGCCTTTTCTTTCCCAAAACCTATATCCACTCTAATAGAAAACCCACTTAAATCCTTGACTTGGATGACTGGACAAATCTATCGATACCTGAATGATGACCTCACCCTTCATAAACATCCTTACATCATAGCGTGGGAAAAAGAGTTGGGTATTCACATAGATTTAGTAGATTTGTCCTCTACAATTGAAATTTCCTACGCGAATACCAATTGTGCTTCAGTCCAAGAATCCTACTTTAAAGTTTTGACGAGATGGTATTGGACTCCATCCAAACTAAACCACATTGACCCCCTTATCTCCCCGTTATGCTGGAGAGATTGTTCGCAAATCGGGACGCTTTCTCATGTGTTTTGGAAGTGCCCAAAGATCCTTAGTTTCTGGCGGGGAGTTAATGACCTAATCTTCAATACCACCAACTTTACACTAATTCTCTCCCCACAACTAGCCCTTATCTCTATTGGTATATCAAACATCCCCCATAATTTCAGATTTATAATCTCTCAGATACTCCTTACCTCCAAAATACTTCTGGCTGCCAAATGGAAGACCACAGAAGTACCCACCATATCTGAACTCACTGATAGAATATCGGCTCACTGTACCTTTGAATTTAACTATGCAGTTAGAAACAACGCATATAACAAGTACCTCAACAACTGGGAACCGTGGATCTCTACACAATCACTCAGACATCTAAATAGGCCGTTGACGTAATTCCTGACTCTAATTTTCATCTGATGTACCTAATATTTTACAGATGTATCCCGGAACACTTGTTTTTTACCCCATAATTGTTATGTTATCAAGTCCTAACAGTTATCTCTCTTCTTTTTTTTTAATAAGTATAACTGCTCACAACTAAATATAATAATCAAATCTTTGTTTGTCTAGATTTACTTAGATGTTATATATTAAGTACCTATTAAGGTTAATACCATTGACTACCCTTATATTTACGTGTGTATGTCACCCTTTTGATTTTCCTGTATTTATGTCCCGCTGTTTTGTTACAAAATCATCCAATAAAAATATTTGAACAAATGCTAACTGGATAGCTATGGACTCGTGTGACTCTGGATTTTTAAGAAGCAACATGTTTGTCTCGGAGAAAATCCAGTGCCACGTGGATATGGGGGTAATCGAGGACAACGTATGCACCTGCAAGTTCATCAATCACCATTGAAACTCAATGGGGACGTGGACAGATGCGGGCGCATCCAGTTTCAGCCGGAATCTCATGGATTGCAAAAAATAGCTGTGGGAAACTAGCCTTACAATACAAGAAATTTTCAGCTCACCGTACAAATGGAATCTGGCATTCACCAGTTTTCTTGACGCCACCAGGATTTCAAGAGAAATGAACAACATGAGTCCAGCTTCAGGAAGTGATGATTTCAGTGATGTTTGCTAAATCATATTTAGAGGTCCAATAATACAGTGCACTTCATGATGTAGACAGTCATGTAATAAATAGCAATCGCATAAGCCACACAGGGCAAAGCATTTCAGACTTAATATGTCCTTTGTCAAGCCCGTGGTGTTTGTGAGCATTCTCCTGGTAGGGTCTTATTCTATAAGAGTTGTGGGGATTAAGTTTATTGTTTAGCCCATTGACTGTTATATTTAAGGAGATTAATTAACTTTCTCCTCCCCATAAAAACAGGGACGAGTTTCACTAAATTAATCCTGCTATTATTATACTACCGGTTTTGGAGGTTGTCTTTCCTGTCAGTGGCACCACTGTATTGAAATGGGCCCAGATCTCTACTGTTGCGGGGGAGTCTTAACACGTGCCTGACACCTAGTTTTCTAAGGCTGCTTTCACATCAGCATTTTACGCTGATCGCAGCAGTTGCGGTGAAAAAAATGCAACTGCCGTGATTACCGCATAACGGCCGCACTTGTGGTTCACTTGCGACAAGCCCCATACAACGTCTATGGGGCTTGCGGCAGGTGCGACAAGTGCGGTATCGGCACTTGCCACAGGTGCGACCGCGAAAAAAAACTTGGTATACCGCGTTTTTTTCGCGGCCGCACCTGCCGCAAGTGCCGAAACCGCACTTGCCGCACACTTACCGCAAGACCCATAGACATTGTATGGGGCTTGCCACATGCGGTAATCGCAACTGCCGCGATCAGCGAAAAACGCTGATATGAAAGCACCCTAACTCTTACTTTCCACCATTAGTGGATGGAGTCAAGGGCTGAACTGGGACATAAAAGCAACCCTGGCACACAAATCCAACCAGCCCACATACTATAACATCCCCGCAATTTTGCTTTTACGTTATTATGCTACTCATCACTCTCTTAAAGAAGTTATTTGTGAATTATGCAGCATTGCATATGATCAACCACAGCACCATTTACAGTTTTCTACTCAGGGTTCCCAGTGCTTAGATCCAGATTTGGGATAACCCATTTAAACATGTTTTCCCATATTTGCTTTTTATTTGCCCAAAATAATATAGAAAATAATAAACCAATAATGACCACTCCAAACTCCAATGCCATCTCTACAACAACAAGACAAGAGAAGAGAAGTGGTGTTGTGCAGTGTATATATACAGAATAATACAAATATTGTAGATTACACCCAGTATACAGGACAGGAGAAGTGGTACTTTGCTGTGTTTATATACAGAATAATACATCCTGAGGATTACACTCAGTATACAGGACAGGAGAAGTGGTACTGTGCTGTGTATATACACAGAATAATACAGATATTGAGGATTACACCCTGTACACAGGACAGGAGAAATTGTACTGTGCTGTGTATATATACGAAATAATGCAGATACTGAAGAATAAATTCAGTATGCAGGACAGGAGAAGTGGTACTGTGCTGTGTATATAAACAGAATAATACAGATCCTGAGGATTATACCCAAGAGAAAACAGGGGGAGCCAGCACAGCCAAAAATTGCTGAAAAAATAAATGTGGAAATACACCTGTCACTACCATACTGCATACAAATAGAGACATTTCGCAAAAGATTACCGAAATAATCATTTGAGCCAATCTTCCACGCCAAGGAATGTCTCAGATAGAGTGGTCCTACTCTACATTTCTTTAAATTTCTGATGTGTCCGTAGACAGCATAATACAATATAAAGGGGTGGGGGCCTCAGTTGCTCTTCACTCACTGACCCACCTGGCACCTTGGGAAGCATTGTCTGACATGTATAGGTGAGTGTTAGCTTTATATGGTCCTCTTTATATTGTATTATGCTGTCTACAGACACATTAGAAATGTAAAAATATCTACAGTAGGACCACTCTATCTAGGACATTTCTTGGCGTGGAAGATTACCCTTAAGAGCTGGTTGGATCGGTGAGGGTTAACTGTGAAATAGCCCAAACACTTGTGGTGGAGGCCGCAGGTGTGGGGGCCTCAGTTGCTCTTCATTCACTGACCCACCTGGCACCTTGGGAAGCATTGTCTGACATGTATAGGTGAGTGTTAGCTTTATATGGTCCTCTTTATATTGTATTATGCTGTCTACGGACACATTATAAATTTAAAAATTTGTAGAGTAGGACCACTCTATCTGGGACATTCCTTGGCATGGAAGAGTGGCTCAAAAGATTATTTCGGTAATCTTTTGCGAAATGTCTCTATTTGTATGCAGTATGGTAGTGACAGGTGTATTTACACATTTATCTTTTCAGCAATTTTGGCTGTGCTGGCTCCCCCTGTTTTCTCTGAGGATTATATCCAGTATACAGGACAGGAGAAGTGGTACTGTACAGTGTATATACACAGAATAATACAGATACTGAAAATTCCAAAGAAAAGCTTCCACTGACAGTGAAATTTCAAGCAGCTGCCATAAATCAATTGTGCCTCAGATGGAGACTGCAGCTTCATATAGGAGCCCCAAACAGTCTTTATGTATGCAGTATTAGCCCCACACAGACCTTATATATACAGTATGAACCCCACATAGCCCCTATAGATGGAGTATTAGCTCCACAAAGCCACTGTATATGCAGTATTTAGCCCCACACAGCCCCTGTATATGCAGTATTAGCCCCAAGCAGTATGTATGCATTATTATGCCCACACAGGACTGTTAGATGCACTATTAGCCCCACACAGTATGTGTGCAGTATTATCCCCACACAGGCAGGATATATTTACTATTACCTACGCTCCACACAGCCCTATGTATACAGTATTAGCTCCATACAGACCTTATATATACAGTATAAGCCCCACACAATATGCATGCAGTATTATCCCAACACAGGCAGAATATATTCAGTGTTAGCTCCGCACAGCCACTATATATGCAGTATTAGTCCCACACAGGCCATATATATGCAGTATTAGCTGCGCACAGGTCTTACACATTATACACTACTGTTCAAAAGTTTGGGTCATTCAGACAATTTTGTGTTTGCCTTGAAAACTCATCCATCTTTTATCAATTAAGTTGCAAAATGAATAGAAAATATAGTCCAGACAATAACAAGGTTAGAAATAATGATTTTTATTTGAAACTAGCTGTACTGTGTTAATAAATAACTGCTGTTAGCTATAACAGAATAAAATTAATGACCTGTAAGAAAATAGAAGCTGAGCTGTGATTGGTTGCTATGGGCAGCCTAATAAATCTCCAGCCAATAGTAAACCCTCCCCCGGCCGGGCAGTATATGTTACCTCCCACATACACATAATAGACAGCTCATGAGACTGACATCTGCCTTAATTCCCTATATGGCACATGTGTTGCACATTGGCTGTTTTTAATCAGATGTTTATATTTGGAAATTAAAGATAGCACACGTATGAGGCGAGTTGAGTGCAGTGATTTGTGCACATCTGTATCTGTCTGTGTGGTGTGTGTGTCCCTGGGGTGTGTGTATGTGTGTGTCCCTGTGGGGTGAGTGCATGTGTCCCTATAGGGTGTGTATGTGTGTGTGTCCCTGTGGGGGCGGGTCTGTGTGGTGTGTGTGTCTCTGTGTTGTGTGTGTCTTTTTGTGGTGTGTGTGTCCCTGTGGGGTGAGTGCATGTGTCCCTATAGGGTGTGTATGTGTGTGTGTCCCTGTGGGGGGGTGTCTGTGTGGGGTGTGTGTCTCTGTGTTGTGTGTGTCTTTTTGTGGTGTGTGTCCCTGTGGGGGGAGTGCATGTGTCCCTATAGGGTGTGTATGTGTGCGTGTCCCTGTGGGGGGGGTGTCTGTGTGGGGTGTGTGTGTCTCTGTGTTGTGTGTGTCTCTTTGTGGTGTGTGTGTCCCTGTGGGGTGAGTGCATGTGTCCCTATAGGGTGTGTATGTCTGTGTGTCCCTGTGGGGGGGTCTGTGGGGTGTGTGTGTGTGTCTTTGTGGTGTGTGTGTGTGTCCCTGTGGGGTGAGTGCATGTATCCCTATAGGGTGGCTATGTGTGTGTCCCACTGTGGGGGGGGGGTCTGTGTGGTGTGTGTGTGTGTCTGTGTTGTGTGTGTCTCTTTGTGGTGTGTGTGTGTGTCCCTGTGGGGTGAGTGCATGTGTCGCTATAGGGTGTGTGTGTGTCCCCATGGGGTGTGTGTGTCTCTGTGTTGTGTGTGTCTCTTTGTGGTGTATGTGTGTTTGTTCGGGTGCGTGGTGACTATCCATGGTTGGGGCTGCACTTTAGAGACTATACACTTGCTATTACTCTTTGTGTGCGTGTGGTGTGTATACATGTCCCCGTGCGTGGTGAATATCCCGTGTTGGGGCCACACCTTAGTGACTATATGCTAGCATATGCTGTTAGTCTTTGGTTCTGTCATTAAGCCCCTCTCATTCACAACTGTCAACTGGTAACTGTCACTTTTTCCCCATTATGTAGATAGGGGCAAAATTGTTTGGTGAATTGGAATTCGCGGGGTTAAAATTTCGCCTCACAACATAGCCTATGACGCCCCCGGGGTCCAGACGTGTGACTGTGCAAAATTTTGTGGCTGTAGTTGGCAGCTGTCGATTTTCATCCAACACTTTTCCATTCACTTTTTCCCCATTAAGTAGATAGGGGCAAAATTGTTTGGTGAACTGGAACACGCAGGGTTAAAATTTTGCCTCACAACATAGCCTATGATGCTCTCGGGGTCCAGAAGTGTGACTGTGCAAAATTTTGTGGCTGTAGTTGTGACGGTGTAGATGCCAATCCCGGATATACGTAAACACACATACATATCGTATATACTCGTGTATAAGCTGACCCGTGTATAATCTGACCCCTCTGCTTTTGCCCCCAAAACCTGGGAAAACCTATTGACTCGTGTATAAGCCGAGGGTGGACCCCAGCACAGGTATACAGCCCCAGCAGTGTGGTATACAGGCCCCCCCAGTGGTATACAGGCCTCCCCAGTGGTAGTATACAGCAGCCCCTCCCCAGTGGTAGAATACAGCAGCCTCCCCAGTGGTATATACAGACCCCAGCAGTATATACAGCAGCCCCAGCGGCATACAGCCCACCCCCGTTGTATATACAGGCCCCAGCAGTTTATACAGTAGCCCCAGCGGTATACAGCCCCCCCCCCCCCCCGTGGCATACAGGGCCCCCCCTTGCTGCTGCACACCTGTAAAGTAAGACATCATTATACTTGTGCCTGTCGCTGTTGCCGCTCGGTCACCGCGCTCCTCCGGGTCTTCATGCTTCCTCCTCCGGCGCACAGACAATGACGTCATTTCCTGTGCGCCGGAGGAGGAAGCATGAAGACCCGGAGGAGCACGGTGACCGAGCAGCGACAGGGATAAGTATAATGATGTCTTACTTTACAAGTGTGCGACAGCAAGGGGGGGCCCTGTATGCCAAGGGGGGAGCTGTATACCGCTGGGGTTACTGTATACACGTATGACTCGTGTATAAGCCGAGGGGGGGACTTTTCAGCACATTTTTTGTGCTGAAAAACTCGGCTTATTCACGAGTATATACGATACATACACACATTCAGCTTTATATATTAGATAATAATTTTCTCTTCAGTTCTTCTGCATCTCACAAATGTTCTTCTTTGTGATCCAAACACCTCATACTTTGATTCGTCTGTCCATAACACTTTTTTGCAATCTTCCTCTGTCCAATGTCTGTGTTTTTTTGCCCATATTAATCTTTTCTTTTTATCAGCCAGCCTCAGATATGGCGTTTTCTTTGACACTCTGCCCTGAAGGCCAGCATCCCAGAGTCGCCTCTTCACTGTAGACACTGACACTGGCGTTTTATGGGTAATATTTAATGAAGCTGCCAGTTGAGGAGCTGTGAGGTGTTGATTTCTCAAACTAGAGACTCTAATGTACTTGTCTTGTTGCTCAGTTGTGCAGCGGGGCCTGCAACTTCTCTTTCTTCTCTGGTTAGAGCCTGTTTGTGCTCTCCTCTGAAGGGAGTAGGACAAACCGATGTAGGAAATCTTCAGTTTCTTAGCAATTTCTCACATGGAATAGCCTTCATTTCTAACAACAAGAATAGACTGTTGTCTCATGAAAGTTCTCTTTTGGTGGCCATTTTGAGAGTTTCATAGAACAAACAAATGTAATGCTCCAGATTCTCAACTAGCTCAAAGGAACGTCAGTTTTATAGCTTCTCTAATTAGCTAAACCATTTTCAGCAGTGATAACATACAGTACTTGTACAAGGATTTTCTAGGGTTTTCTAAACATCCATTAGCCTTCTAACACAATTAGCAAACACAATGTACCATTAAAACACTGGAGTGGTGGTTGGAAATGGGCTTCTATACACCTGTGTAGATATTGAAATAAAAACCAGACATTTGCAGCTAGAATAGTCATTTACCACATTAACAATGTATAGAGTATATTTTTGATTTGTTTAATGTTAGCTTTATAAAAAAAAAAGAATGTGCTTTTCTTTAAAAAATAAGACAATTTCTAAGTGACCCCAAACTGTTGTTTGAATGGTAGTGTAAGCTGTATTATATATGCAGTATTAGCCCCATACAGACCTTATATATACAGTATGAGCCCCACATAGGCCCTATATATGTAGTATTAGCCCCATACAGGCATTATATGCAGTATTAGCTCCACACAGGCCTTATATATGTAGTCTTATATATGCAGTATTATCCCCACATAGGCCTTATATATGCAGTATTATATATGCAGTATTAGCCCCACACAGGTGGTATTAGCACAACAATGCCTCTATATATGCAGTATTAGCCCTACTCAGTATGTATGCAGTATTGACACCCACACAGGCCTTATATATGCAGTATTATATATGAAGTTTTAGCCCCACACAGTATATATATGCAGTATTAGGTTATGCTCACAACTGCGCATCTCGCCTCCCTAAGGGCCATGTCACACGAGGTGACGTCGCTGGAGATGTCGGCGGCGACTTGCGGGAGCGCGCATGTTTTTGGCATCCCGCCAGCGTCGCTGCCGCATGTTTACATGCGGCGACACCTCCAGCGATGCACCGGCGATCTGACAGGCTGCATCGCCAGCTGTGATGTGGCCCTAAGCGTCTCTGTGAGAAAAGTAGCTGAGCATCACATTAGTGTCATACATTTTTTCATCCGTATGACATATGAGTGTGCTTTTTTGTACCTTAACAATCATCCATATGACATGCGTATGGTATCCATATGCTATGTGTTTTTAACATTGTGTTTAACATAGCCTAAGAAGTCAATTGAAGGATAGTTTTCACTTTTTTCTCAATGTTATCAATAGAGATAGATAGAAAAGATGGAAACAATACATACATCTGAAACAGCTATATAATGCCCCACCTCCCTTATATATTGTAAACTTGCACCCTTTAGTGCCTTTCATATGGGACTAAAGGGTGTTTAGCCTTATATTTAGCCCAAAAATCAATAATTAAAAGATAAGCAAAAGGGGGTCCTCCCAATTTTTGCTCACCAACTAGGGTAAAGCAGACGACTGGAGCCTGCAGACTACAGCTGGTGGCTTTCCTTGGATGGCAATCCAAAACAGAGGTTACTCCATTCTGTTTTTTCAAATTATATATTTTTGAATAAATAATTTGAAAAAAACATCGTCGGGTTCCCTCCCCCCATATTTTAGAAAACCAGCCAAGGTAAAGACAACAGCTGGGGTCTAGTACTCTCAGAATGGTAAGGGACATCTTTCATGGGCCCTCACCACACAAAACATAGCAGGCCACAGTGGATCCAGAACTGGCGCCTCCATAAAATGCGCTAATCCTGGCGCTTTTCCCCGACTCTTCCCGCTGTACTGGTACATTGGCATGCAAGTTAGTGATATTTGGGGTTGATACCAGCTTTGTAATGCCAGTTGACATCAAGCCCAGAGGTTAGTAATGTTGTTGAGGCATCTATCAACCCACAATATTAACCCAGTCATAAGGACACAAATAATGACAACAAAAAATGTTTTATTTGCAAATAAACTCCCCAAAACATTCCTCTTTGACCATTTTATTTTTTTTGCTATTAAAAAAATTTGTGATAATATTAACCTTCCACCAACAAAGTTCAAATAAAAGAGCAAGAAAGAAACAGGAAAATGTTAAAAAGAAAAGAAAAACATTCCACATGAAAAGGTTAAAAATAAAAATACTAAAAACCCATAGGAAAATGTAAAAAAAAAACAGAAAAAACAATCCACAGGAAAAGGTAATAAAAAAAAACAGAAAACAAGTAGTCCCAGGTTTTGATATCCATGGCAGTCCCATGGCTGTTCCCCAAAAGGGCAATCTCCCAGGCTTTAGGGGGCACAGTTACTGAATCCTCCACATGTTGGGAGAGCAGATACTGTCCAGCTCACGGCAGTGTTAGGAGCAGTAAGTTCAGTGAGGTTATCTCAGGTCACACATGTCACACATTTAGCTTCCCTGCTGCCAGAGAATCCCAGTTTGTGACCTGACTTTACCTCCAGCACACTTCAGCACTTGTCACCACTGTGTCTCGTGGTACTAGCGATCTCGCGTGAGACAGCGGTGATGAGCACTGAGGAAGAACTTGAAGATGGAAACTTAGCTAGTTTAACATTGTTGTGAGTGCAACCCGCTTTTTTTATCGGTTTACACTCGCTGAGTTTATATGCACATGTTAGCGCACCATTAGGTCCACACACAAGCCCTTCATGCAGTACACATATATGCAGCAATACTAATATTGCAATATAGCGGCTGTTTGTGTCCTGTGTGAAGGGGGTTGTACTGTATGTGGGCCTAATATTATATACTATTCCTTAGCCCCAGTGTATGCATTACACAGTATATACTGGGGCTGAGGAATGTATATTAGATATGTGTATCCCTAGCTTCAGTATACCCTATCTAATGTACTGTATAAGCCTCAGCCACAGTATATATATACATTACACGGTATACACTGGGGCTGAGGAATATGCATAATGCAGTGGGGAGTTAACTCACCAGCCCTTATGATGCAGCCCGCCCTATGCTCAAATGTCCAGGCTCCAGTGTCCAGCCAATAGTGAAGGCACCGCTGCACCTGCGACTTACAGGAGGAGAGCAAGTACATGCAGCCGCCGTACACGATCGTGGCCATGTGCTCGCGAGTGCCACATGCTGAGGAAACAAAGCACCAGCCAACATAATTAGCCAGCCACCAGCCCATTATGCAGCTCAATGCTGCGGCCCACCGGACATCTTCCCGCGGCTACATTGGCCAGTCTTGGCCTGGTGGAGTCACTAGCAAGACTATAACCCCTTCACTTTTGCTTTACTCTAAATATTAGGAATCAGTCTTTCACCTTGGCCACTGAGTGGCAGCATACACAAAACTATATACACATCAGCATGTAACTAGTAAACATATTAGTCACACTTCAATGTATACAAGAGCACAGCATTCCCCAGCGCAGGGGCAACAGAGCCCTGTACACCTCTTACGGGCATGTGATGGCTGAGAAGAGGTGACTGGAGCTCCTTGTCCAGAGGGATAAGGGAAATCTAGCCATGGGTCCCCCTGGGAGCCTCAGGTCCTAGGCGGTAGCCCAGATTACCATCATAATAATCCACCTATGTTTATGAGACAGGGTTTGCTATAACTAAAGCACAATATATACAAAGCCTTGTAATTACTGGTCCACCAAGTTGCTATATGTATTACTTTATAGAGTTCATTCTTGAGCAATTAAAAATTGTGGCTTTATTAATTGAGGCATCGTTTTGTTACATTACAATAATACAATGATATACAGTGCCTACAAGTAGTATTCAACCCCCTGCAGATTTACCTGGTTGACACATGCGGAATTAACTTGGCATTGTGACATTTGGACTGTAGATCAGCCTGGAAGTGGGAAATGCAGTGCCACAAAATTTTTTTTTTTTTTTAAAGCGTTAAAAGTTAATTCAGAGGGTCATTTATTATTCAACCCCTCAAACCACCAGAATTCTGTTTGGTCCCCCTAAAGTATTAAGAAGTAGTTCAGGCACAAATAACAATGAGCTTCACATGTGTGGATTAATTATCTCTTTTGCCAGCCTTTTCTGACTATTTAAGACCCTCCCCAAACTTGTGAACAGCACTCATACATGGTCAACATGGGAAAGACAAAGGAGCATTCCAAGGCCATCAGAGACAAGATCGTGGAGGGTCACAAGGCTGGCAAGGGGTACAAAACCCTTTCCAAGGAGTTGGGCCTACCTGTCTACACTGTTGGGAGCATCATCCGGAAGTGGAAGGCTTATGAAACTACTGTTAGCCTTCCACGGCCTGGACAGCCTTTGAAAGTTTCCTCCCGTGCCGAGGCCAGGCTTGTCCGAAGAGTCAAGGCTAACCCAAGGACAACAAGGAAGGAGTTCCGGGAAGATCTCATGGCAGTGGGGACATTGGTTTCAGTCAATACCATAAGTAACGTACTCCACCGCATTGGTCTCCGTTCCAGACGAGCCCGTAAGGTACCTTTACTTTCAAAGCGTCATGTCAAGGCTCATCTACAGTTTACTCATGATCACTTGGAGGACTCTGAGACAGACTGGTTCAAGGTTCTATGGTCTGATGAGACCAAGATCGAGATCTTTGGTGCCAACCACACACGTGACGTTTGGAGACTGGATGGCACTGTATACGACCCCAAGAATACCATCCCTACAGTCAAGCATGGTGGTGGCAGCATCATGCTGTCGGGCTGTCTCTCAGCCAAGGGGCCTGGCCATCTGGTTCGCATCCATGGGAAGATGGATAGCACGGCCTACCTGGAGATTTTGGCCAAGAACCTCCGCTCCTCCATCAAGGATCTTAAGATGGGTCGTAATTTCATCTTCCAACAAGACAACGACCCAAAGCACACAGCCAAGGAAACCAAGGCCTGGTTCAAGAGGGAAAAAATCAAGGTGTTGGAGTGGCCTAGTCAGTCTTCTGACCTTAACCCAATTGAAAACTTGTGGAAGAAGCTCAAGATTAAAGTCCACATGAGACACCCAAAGAACCTAGATAACTTGGAGAAGATCTGCATGGAGGAGTGGGCCAAGATAACTCCAGAGACATGTGCCGGCCTGATCAGGTCTTATAAAAGACGATTATTAGCTGTAATTGCAAACAAGGGTTATTCCACAAAATATTAAACCTAGGGGTTGAATAATAATTGACCCACACTTTTATGTTTAAAGTTTATAAAAATTCAACTGAGCAACATAACTTTTTTGGTTTGTAAGATTTATGCTTCTGTTAATAAATCCTACTCTTGTTTGCAGTTTGAAGGCTCTAACTTATTGGCACTTTATCAAACCAGCTAAATCTGCAGGGGGTTGAATACTACTTGTAGGCACTGTATAACTTTCTCATGCATTTTCTTGTGTGAGTGCCTATTTGTATTATCACTCACTGTCTGTTACTGTTACCTCCAGGGTCAGACATATAATTGGTGCAACTGCACAGGGTCCAAAAGTTAGGATGCCCACTTCTACCTCCAAAGCAGGTGGAATTGTGCATTATGATGAGTTCTAGGGCTGCAAAGGGCTCATATTGTCTTTGTATGTGTCCGTCAGTGCTTACCTTTATATGTCTCTGATTTTGTGAAGAGGAATAATGTTTTTTTTTCCGGCTGCATACAGGATATGGCAGTGAAAAAAAATGTGGCATCTCTCATCAGATACTCATATTTTGGATGTATTCGCCAGTAAGCATGAAATGCAGTTTTTATGGGGCATCAAAAGCGTAATCCATCTTTCTGATACTTTTTTGTTAAATTATAGATAATGTCGAACTTCGATGTAGTAAAAACATGAATTTGCTAAAACATGCTGTATTACATTGCCATCTGCTGTTCATAGCAGGTAACAACTAGTTTTAGCATTATTTCCTTATTTCTAATCTAAATAATGATAATACCACTCCATACAGCCCAACTTTTGAAGAACAGAAAAAGGGATAAACTGTGCATGCTGCTGCAATTTTTATACCATGCCATAGATAGCTACACCCATTTGTCCATGAGGGATGTTCAGCCAATGCCCAGGACTGTTCATTCATTCATTCATAATTGTAGCAGTCAGAACTTTACCATCTTTATGTGTGCAAATGTGGCGCCCTGCGACCAGGGTGGCCACATAGGGGACTGCAGCCAGGCAGAAAGATAGACAGTTTGTGTACCAAACACCCTCACAGCACACACACACCCACTAGAGCACAGCACCCAACCCGGAGCCCGAGACTCTAGGCGGAAAAGGGGTGGTGGGTTTAGAGGAAAGTGGGTGGGAAAGAATGTAGATCAGGTGACAGAGAGCACAAAAAGAGGAAAAAAGGAGGAAGGGGTTAGTAAGTCGGAGTAGGCTGAGAAGTAAAGAACAGCAGAAAGTGACACATCCTGGAGGTATTGGGCTCCCTGGAGGCGCAGAATCCACAGAGTCACAGAAACCATGGAGAGAAAGCTCGTCCATAGCCGGCATCCCAGGGGAGTGTGAGGACAGAGACCGGACCAGCATTACTGGGTCCGAGGAACACGGCAGCACTGACCAACTACCGGCGTAGTTTTCCCTAATTGTAGTGGAATCACACGGGTTAGATGGAGCCTGGTAACACCTTGGAAGATAGGGTTACTGCAGGCTAGGCAAATACCAGAGTGTCAGCTCTGAGGGGGACTGAAGTAATACACCAGCTCCCCAGACAAAACGGCGGGGAACACCGATTCCAAGTCTGTGCTCCCACTACAGGGTTGGAGGCACAGCAGCAACCACGAGGACCTGGCTTACCGCTCGCACACACATAGGGGGAAGCTGTATACAAAGGGCCGAGCTGCCTCCATACAACTCACGGAGAGAACAGAGAGGGAGAGAACAGCCTGAAAGGACACTTAAAAGGAGTGAGGGGTCTCAGAGCGACAGCCTGGCTGCAAAGGATTAAGTGTTCCCGGAGTTAACTGAACTGTGAACTGAGAACTGTACTGTGACTGGTGTGACTTTGAAGAACCTGAAAGTAAACCCGGTGAACCCTGCTTCAGTGTCAGTGTCTGATTCCAGGTATTCTGAACTGTGCATTACATACCTTTTACCCTGCCAGGAGCAGCCCGACCCACGACAGGATCACCCATCCAGCTGCAGCCCATCCATCCCTCCATCCCCCTGGCAAAGCTGTGCTGCAGTGGTGGTCCCATCACTGACCACAACCCGTGGGTGGCGTCACGACAAACTAATCCTTGTAAATATCCCTTTACTTGTGAGAACCCGGGACACGGTCCGGACCAGGACCTCTGTGACATCCCCAGCACCCCGCTCCTGCACCGAAGTACCCCGTCCCAGAGGGCTCCACAACTTGGCGTCATGAACAGGATGGACCAGGTCAAAAAGAACCGGACCCCGTGTGCCTAAAAATCGTGCTCTGGACTTTTCCCGCCAAATCATCGTGTAATGACGGCCATAGGAGCCTGAGGCCATGTGCAGGGGAGGCATGCCCAGACCCCCCATTGTGGGGTGGCCTGGCCCAAAGTAGGAAAAGAAAGTCCCGCCCTGGCTCCCCTTAACTCTGGGGGAGCCAACCCTCAATCCCAAAGAAGAGCCCCCACTCCTAAGTGCGCTTACCAATGAGAAGCTGGGGGGAGCTGAAGAGGAAGTCGCCACCCCGGAAAGGTGGGACTGGAAATCGGATGCAGAGCAGTCGCCATTACAGTTCACACGAACGGAAGACGAGGACGCCGAGGAGAGTGCTGCAGTCGGAAAACTATAGTGATCCTGGAGGGCCCACAGAAAGTACTAGTGGAGGAACCGGGCCAGGGAAAGAACTCTAGTGACCAAGGCGGCATGGCGGAAGGAGGAAGAAGTCCGGAGGTCCGAGACACCTGGCGGGGTGAGCTGCGACTGCTGCCCCAGCAGATGACCCGGGCCCAAGCTGAGCGGAGGACCCGATTCCAATAGACGTGTACCAGAGCCTGCAGTTCCTGTCTGAGCAGCCCAGCTGGGCTGGCGCCTTCAGTAACACCCGGAGCAAAGAAGAACGCCGCACTGAGATCCTCGTGCATGTGACTGTACCCAGAGCTGCACAGCGGGATGCCACCAGGCCGGCCGACCCATTAGGAGGGGTGGTTACCATTGCCAGAGCCCCTGATACCCGCACCTATGACAACTGAGGTGAGAGGGGAGCAGCTCCATTGCTGGTGGAAGAAGGAGTAACGGAACCCGGATTCACTTCAGGACAGAACCTGGATTCTTCAAGCAAGACAGTAAGTGTGAATGTGATGTGTTCCTTATTGACTTCATCCCAATCCTGAATGAATGAGTAGTCTTTTCCCCTGTTCATTTTATATTTTTTATTGACATTGATGCCATAGACCAGTGATGGCGAACCTTTACGGGACCGAGTGCCCAATCTGCAACCTAAAACCTAATTCTTCATAGTGAAGTGCCGATAGGGCAATTTATCCTAAATGTGGCCGTCACAAAGACTGCACAGGGGAAGAGTCAGCAGCTGACAACTCTCTTCCCTGTACAGTGCTTGTAGTCTTGACACCCTGATCATAAGTTCTATTATTTTAACAATGAATTGATTTTAAACTTACCTTTGCAGTGTTCTCTTCTCTTCAGCAGTGGTCATCCAGCTCATGTGAACTTCACATTGGAGCAGAGCTGCTCCCACTGCCCTTTCCGGACACAGCAGGTGGACTGATCTGTATGAAAAAAAATGGAAGAATATTAGAGATAGATAGATAGTTATGTGCCCAATCCTGACCCTTTCCTTGTAGCTATATGCTCCATTCTGACCCTCTCCTTGTAGTTATGTGCTCCATCCTGACCTTCTTCTTTTAGTTATGTGCTCTATCCTGACCTTCTTCTTATAGTTATGTGCTCCATCCTGACCCTCTCCTTGTAGCTATGTGCTCTATCCTGACCATCTCCTTGTAGGTATGTAGTCCATCCTGACCGTCTTCTTGTAGTTACGTGCTCCATCCTGACGCTCTCCTTCTAGGTATGTGCTCCATCCTGACCGTCTTCCTGTAGTAATCTCTCCATCCTTACCCTCTCCTTGTAGATATGTGCTTCATCCTGACCCTCTCCTGGCAGTAATGTCTCCATTCTGCCCCCTTTCTTGTAGTAATGCCCCATCCTTGTCCACATTTAGTAATGGCCATTCTGCTCCCATCTTGTAGAAATGCCCCATCCTTGTCTCCTTTCAGTAATGCACCATCCTTGTCCCCTTCCAGTAATGCCTGATCCTTGTCCCCCTCCAGTAATGCCCCATCCTTGTCCTCTTGCAGTAATGCCCGATCCTTGTCCCCTTGCAGTAGTGCCCCATCATGCACCCTCATTGCAGAAATGCCCCATCATGTCTCCTCCTTGTAGTAATGCCCGATCATGCCTCCTCCTTGTAGTAATTCCCGATCATGCCTCCTCTTTGTAGTAATGCCCCATCATGCCTCCTCCTTGTAGTAATGCCCCATCATGTCTCCTCCTTGTAGTAATGCCCCATCATGCCTCCTCCTTGTAGTAATGCCGCATCATGTCTCCTCCTTGTAGTAATGCCCCATCATGCCCCCTCCTTGTAATAAATGCCCCATCATGCCGCCTACTTGTAATAAGAGCCCCATCATGCCCCCTCCTTGTAATGCCCCCTCCTTATAATGCCCCCATCCTTGTAGTAAATGCCCCCTCCTTGTAATGCCCCCATTCTTATAGTAAATGTATCCTCCTTGTATTGCCCCCTCCTTGTAGTAAATGTCCCCTCCTTGTAATGTCCCCATCCTTATAGTAAATGCCCCCCCTTGTATTGCCCCCTCCTTATAGTAAATGCCCCATCTTGTATAGCCCCCATCTTTATAGTTAATTCCCCCTCCTTGTAGTAAATGTCCCATCTTGTATAGCCCCCATCCTTGTAGTAAATGCCCCATCTTGTGTAGCCCCCATTCTTGTAGTAAATGCCCCATCTTGTGTAGCCCTCATCCTTGTAGCAAATGCCCCATCTTGTATAGCCCCAATCCTTATAGTAAATGCTTCATCTTGTGTAGCCCCCATCCTTGTAGCAAATGCCCCATCTTGTATAGCCCCAATCCTTATAGTAAATGCTTCATCTTGTATAGCCCCCATCCTTGTAGCAAATGCCCCATCTTGTATAGCCCCAATCCTTATAGTAAATGCTCCATCTTGTGTAGCCCCCATCCTTGTAGCAAATGCCCCATCTTGTATAGCCCCCATCCTGGTATAGACCCCATTCTGGTATAGCCCCCATCCTTGTATAGCCCCCATCCTGGTATAGCCCCCATTCTGGTATAGCCCCCATCCTTGTATAGCCCCCATTCTGGTATAGCCCCCATCCTTGTATAGCCCCCATCCTTGTAGCAAATGCCCCATCTTGTATAGCCCCCATCCTGGTATAGCCCCCATTCTGGTATAGCCCCCATCCTGGTATAGCCCCCATCCTGGTACAGCCCCCATCCTGGTATAACCCCCATCCTGGTATAGCCCCCATTCTGGTATAGCCCCCATCCTGGTATAGCCCCCATCCTGGTATAGCCCCCATTATAGCCCCCATCCTTGTACAGCCCCCATCCTGGTATAGCCCCCATCCTTGTAGCAAATGCTTCCTCCTAATTAAAAAAATAAAAAGTCACATACTCACCTCACTATTCCTGTTTCCACCGCCGGCTGCTCCTCTCATATCTGCGGTTCTTCTCGCGCTGACTGCGGTCACGTGACGCTGAGCACGTCACATGACCGCAGTCACATGATCCGGCGGGCGGGGCTTGCAGACAGTGTCGGAGCGAGGAGAAAGGTCTCCTCCGCTCCGACACATCTTTGAACTGCTGGCGCGATTGCACCAGCAGTTCAAAGCGGTAGTACAGCGGCGAGGCCGCGTGCCACCAGAGAGGGCGCTGCGTGCCCTCTGTGGCACGCGTGCCATAGGTTCGCCATCACTGCCATAGACGATGAGATGGTATAAACTTTCATGTAAATAGTTGAGCACCCGCTATGCTCCCCATTGGTTTTAAGACCAAATTGCACTTTTGAGACTGTGCATAGAACTTGAGCTGAACTTGCAGAGTGCTTTTGAACTTCAATTGAAGTACTTGTCCCTTTTTGGAAGTTTTGCACTTTTTGAAAGACTTTTATACTTTTATACTAGAAAGTAATGTGTCTTCTGAAGTTTTATACTTTTTGCATGAAAAGTAATGCCTTTATATGTGTTTTAGAGAATAATGTGAATAATGTGTTTTAGCACTTAAACAGCACACCGTGTCCATGAGGGTGGAGGAACTGGATTAACCCCTATGCACATTAAGTTAGGGAAAGCAAGTGCCTGGGGGTGGTGTAGCGAATCCAGGCCTCCTAAGCAGAAACTCCCGTGGACTAATGTAAATAGTTAATGTAACGTTAAAAGACCCATGCCTCCTTAAGTTGTAGATCAAGAACTGCTTAATGTTATTGTTTACAAAATAAAAATGCCTTTTTCAGGGGGATCCATGCCGGACGGCGTGAGGACACGCCGGTTAACTCGGGGGGAATGTGGTGCCCCTGCGACCAGGGTGGCCACGTAGGGAACTGCAGCTAGGCAGAAAGATAGACAGTTTGTGCACCAAACACCCTCAGAGCACACACCCACCCACTAGACCACAGCACCCAACCCGGAGCCCGTCACTCTAGGCGGGCAAGGAGTGGTGGGTTTAGAGGAAAGTGAGTGTGAAAGAATGTAGATCAGGTGACAGAGAGCACAAATAGAGGAAAAAGAGGAGGAAGGAGTTAGTAGGCCGGAGTAGGCTGAGAAGTAAAGAACAGCAGAAAGTGACACATCCCAGAGGGATTGGGCTCCCTGGAGATGCAGAATCCACAGAGTCACAGAAACCATGGAGAGAAAGCTCGTCCATAGCCGGCATCCCAGGGGAGTGTGAGGACAGAGACCGGACCAGCATTACTGGGTCCGAGGAACACGGCAGCACCGACCAACTACTGGCGGAGTAGTTTTCCTTAATTGTACTGGAGTCACACGGGTTAGATGGAGCCTGGTAACACTTTGAAAGATAGGGTTACTGCAGGCTAGGCAAATACCAGAGTGTCGGCTCTGAGGGAGACTGAAGTAATACACCGGCTCCCAAGACAAAACGGCAGGGAACACCGATTCCAGGTCCGTGTTCCCACTACAGGGTTGGAGGCACAGCAGCAACCACGAGGACCCGGCTTACCGCCCGCACACACATAGGGGGAAGCTGTATACAAGGGGCCGAGCTGCCGCCATACAACCTGCGGAGAGAACATAGATGGAGAGAACAGCCTGAAAGAACATTTAGAAGGTGTGAGGGGTCTCAGAGCGACAGCCTGGCTGCAAAGGATTAAGTGTTCCCGGAGTTAACTGAACTGTGAACTGAGAACTGTGCCGTGACTGGTGTGACTTTGAAGAACTTGAAAGTAAACCCGGAGAACCCTGCTTCAGTGTCCGTGTCAGATTCCAGGTATTCTGAACTGTGCATTACATACTTTTTACCCTGCCAGGAGCAGCGGCGCGCTCATCCATCCAGCTGCAGCCCATCCATCCCTCCATCCTCCTGGCAAAGCTGCGCTGCGGCGGTGGTCCCATCACTGTCCACAGCCCGTGGATGGCGTCTTGACAAATTAATCCTTGTAAATATCCCTTTACTTGTGAGAACCCAGGACACGGTCTGGACCCGGACCTCTGTGAAATCCCCAGCAGTCCCCCGGTCCGGCACCGAGTACCCCGTCCCAGTGGGCTCCACACAAACGTTTGATAAATATTTTTTGTTTTCCGCAGGTGTCCACACCAATTTACGCAATATTAATTTTTTCTGCTAACTGCATTTTTGCTGCTTTTTTAATGTCTTTAATGTCTTATTTAAAGAGGACCTCTCACCAACCACACATGGTGATCTAATTACAGCACTGAATGCAGCATGTCTGCTGCATCCAGTCAAGGGGTCCCCCAGCCATTGAGCCCCCCTGTTCCCCGAGAAATACACTTTGAAAACTTACATTGTGGAGCCAAATAGGAGGTGGCTTGTGGCTGGAGCCAAAGGGCAGTTTAACACCCCATGCATGTTTAATCTGCCCACCCCCACCTCCCTGATGACAATCATTGTCTCCCTCGCCTGCAGCATAACACAGAGCTTATTACAGTGATGGCCGCTTTGCCCCCCCCCCTGCGGTGATGTCACCGTTTATACCTGCCCTGCTCCATGGTTAACATGGAGCAGGGCGGGGAAAGGCGGTGATGTCAGAGCATGAGGCCGGCCGCCCTGCCTCCTGCAGTGACATCACCGCTTATACGTTGATACACGTGCAAATGGTATTAAAAATAATAAAAATTGAATACTTACCCTCCGCCGGCTGTTCAGGTTACCGGGAGCCGAGACACCCACATCTACTGTGCTTCCAGGACCTTGCAAGATCTGTGATTGGCCTCCCTCGATCATGTGACGTGAATATCACATGATCGCGAGTGGCCAATCACAGATCATAGGTCTTGGAAGCACAGTAGACGTGGATGTGTTTGGTGCTGGTAACTGTGAACAGCCCGACGGACGGGTAAGTATTCAATATTTATTATTTTTAATACCATTTGGATGACTTTTATTTAGGTTTCACAGTGTATATTAATACATTGTGAAACCTAAAAGGGCTGTCACATATGTCACACAGGGGAAGAACACAGGATTCTTCCTCCTTGTGTTACATCACTTACCACCTGTGTGTGAATGCACTGCATTTTTTTACGGCGCTAAAAAGCACAGCCGCAATACGCAGCAAAAAGCTATAAGGTATTTTCAAACTAGTTTCTTCACCCCTGCCAGCAATGTCGAAATCAATACCATACTAAATCCCAACCCACTGTGACATAACTCCACTCCCCTTTCTACTCTAAATCATCTGCTCCTGTATACATGCAAATTTACCTATTAACCCCTTCCCCTGGTCTTAAGCTTACAAACCTCTGTCATATCTGGGTCTATTTAACTGCATCTGTTGCGGTCTTTTCTGGTTGGGCATCTTACCTGACAGCTCAACTTAATGTGAGCAGATGAATGTCTAAAGGCCGCTTTACACACACAGATATCTGTGACCAACTTCTGAACAGATCTCTGGTTGCAGTGAAATCATGGACACATTGTTCCATTTTGTGGCTGTGTACAAATGCAACAATGTGTCCATGATTTCACTGCAACCAGAGATCTGTGTAAAGCGGCCTTAAGGCCCCTATAACATCTAATGCTTTGCTGCGTTTTGCTTAATTTGCGTTTCCATGCGTTTTTACTGCAAAAATGCATCTAAACGCATGCGTTTTTGCATTTCCAAATATATTTATTGAGAATCTTTTTCATAAAATTGGGAAAGGGGGAGGGGAAGGTACATAAATGAAGGGGAAAAAGGGGGGAAAGGGGATATACACTTACACAAAAATGAGAATTACAAAAATATGGAATTTACAATAGGTTATACTTATTATACATAGAAATATAAACCATACAATCCTTATACAGAAGAATAAATGTCGAAAAATCGATCTCACTAATTTAAATACCACACTACACGAAGCGGTAAAGTTTAAAAGAGAAAACGCAATAAAGATAGAAATATATTAAGTAAAAAAAAAAGAAAAATCACTTAGCGGTTACATCACAATTGTTTCAACAAATAATGTCACTAGGCCTTGTTCATTAAAAGGGGAGAAAATTTAACTATCCATAGTTTCCAATGTTCTAAAAATTTAAAAAAAGTATTATTTCTTATAGAGTTGTTGTATTCAAAGATACTATGTTGAACTACTCGTTCTATTAATTCCATTGGAGTTGGCGGTTCAATATTATTCCATCTGGCTGCTATGGTGGTTTTCACTGTTAAGAGTATGTGGGAGATTATGAATCTAAATTGTTTAGGAAGGTCTTCAATACCTATTGATAATAGGACAAGTTGCGGAGTCAGTGTTATTATCCATCCTGTGATGTCTGTTATGAGTACTTTAATACCATTCCAGAAATTTAGCAACTTTGGGCAAGCCCAAAAAATATGCGACAAAGTGCCTAGATTTTTACAATCTCTCCAGCAGGTAGGTGGATAAGTCGGGTTAACATGGTGTAGCTTTACAGGAGTCCAGTACCATCTGGAGAGTGTTTTGTAAAAAGATTCTTGAATTGAGGCACAGACAGTATGGGAGTAAGTAAAGTTTACGGTTTTAGTCATTTTTTGGCGGTCAATTTGGATAGTCAATTCTTTTTCCCACGCCTCAAAAAAAGGTAGTTTATGGAGTTCTATTTCCTCGTTTATAATTTTGTAAAGTTCGTTTATCTTCCAAATAGAGGCCTTATGTGGAGAGTTTAAGAGATCCACTATTATTTGTGAGAGTGAAAATTTTTGAGGAGATTTTTTAAAATATCCTGCTATGAGTCTCCATCGTGTTCTTTCATCCCTGGAAAGAGAGTTTTTAAATTGCAAGGTGTAAAATGGGATTAGGGAGTTTTCAAGAATTAAGTCATTGAGGTACAGTATACCCTTTTCGAGCCATGTTGAGAGATCTAGGTGTAGTACTAAAATTTCCAATATTACCAAGGGGATGTTTTGTAGCTTTGTTGGGGTAAAATATTTGGCAGCTTTAACCGTAAGGTGTCTCCATGCAGAGATAACTGCCTTTAAAGTGGGGTGGTCGGGGGCTTTTTTTGAAGAGTCCATCAAGTGAGCAAACAGTAAAGCTAATAGGTTCTTATTTTTAGCTATTGAGCATTCTATATTGATCCAGCACATGTTAGAAGATTCCAGAAGCTAACTCTGCGAAAGCTTGATGATGGAGGCTAGATAATAGTTATACAGGTTGGATACTCCAAGACCTCCCATTTTCTTGTGCCTCTCCAGTGATACGCCGGAGACTCTAAGTTTTTTGTGGTTCCATATAAATGCCTTCAATTGAGATTGAAATCTAATAAAAGAGGTCTTAGGAATATAACTTGGTAAGGCTCTAAACACATACATTAATTTAGGCAGGAGAAGCATTTTGAATGCCTCAATCCTGCTTAGCCAAGAGATTTCAATTTTTGCTAATCTTAAATAATCCATATGAAGAGATTTATAGAGGGTTGCTAAATTTTCCTGGATTACACTCGAGACAGATTTAGTTACATTTATTCCTAAATAGGAGATGCTTTTCTCCTCCCACAAAAAATTAAATTCTTCCTTCATATAGTCTAACAATGTTTCGTCAATATTAAAATATATTTTGTTGATTTTGTTGAGTTAATTTTATATAGTGAAAGGGAAGAGAATTTCTCTATTGCGGATACCAGGTGTCTTAAAGATTTAAGTGGGTTTGAAATAGTGAGGAGTATATCGTCCGCAAAGAGCGCAATTTTAATTTGGTTTTTATCTATGGGTATACCTTTAATATTCTGATTAGCTCTGATTGTCGTTGCAAAAGGCTCTATGAATAATGCAAAAAGAGTGGGGGAAAGTGGACAACCTTGTCTGGTACCATTAGTTAAGTGGAATTTTTTTGAAAGGGAACTATTTGAATAAACTCGAGCTACTTGGTTGGAGTACATTGATTTTATGATGTTGAGTATATTCCCTTGAAATCCAAACTTTTTTAAGGTATTAAAAAGGAAAGGCCAATATACTCTATCAAAAGCCTTTTCCGCGTCTACTGCTAAAAAGGCAGATGATATGTTAGATTTATCAACTAGTATTACTAAATTTAAGGCTCTTCTAGTGGCATCGGCAGTAGTGCGGCCGGGAATGAATCCTGATTGGTCGTTGTGTATTAATTTAGCAATATGATGTTTTAATCTATTTGCTACTAATTTGGATAAAATCTTAGTGTCAGAGTTGAGGAGAGAAATTGGTTTAAAATTTTTTGTATCAAGAGGGTCGCCCTTGTTTTTAGGAATAATAGTGATTATTGCCTCCAACATATCTTGCGGTAGATGTCCTGATTCCGCAGAATGATTTGCTAATTTAGTTAAATAGGGGAGTAGCTCTTCAAAGAAAGATTTGTAAAGCTCGTTTTGAAGGCCAACTGGACCAGGAGATTTGCCATTTTTGAGATCTTTGATCACTCCTAGAATTTCTTGGGATGAATAAGGAAGATTTAAATCCTCTAAATCCTGTGCACTCAGAGTTGGGAGATTAAGGTTGCCTAAATATTCAGAAATTTCTTCATCAGATTGAATGGATGAATTGGGGTCTTCTTTAAGATTATAAAGTGAAGAATAAAATTTTTCAAAGACTTTCATTATGTCGTCGGGGTGTTTAACAACTAGGCCAGAGGGATCTCTAATCTCTTGAATTCTTGATTTTATTTTTTGATGTTTTATTTTAGCTGCGAAAAATTTTGAGGGTCTAGCATCCAAAAAATAATAATTAGTTTTAATCGACTGGGTGATTTTATCGTATCCAAATCTAGACAGCATTCCTTTTCTCTAGACTCATGGATGATCAGAAATTATCTATATGATGTTTTTAGATGTCTCCATGCGTCTTCAATTGAATTTACCGTATATACTCGTGTATAAGCCGACCCGTGTATAAGCCGACCCCCCTACTTTTGCCCCCAAAACCTGGGAAAACCTATTGACTCGTGTATAAGCCGAGGGTGGACCCCAGCACAGGTATACAGCCCCCAGCAGTGTGGTATACAGCAGCCCCAGAGGTATATACAGCAGCCCCAGTGGTAGTATACAGCAGCAGCCCAGTGATATATACAGAAGCAGCCCCAGTGGTTAGTATACAGCAGCCCCAGAGGTGTATACAGCAGCCCCAGTGGTAGTGTACAGCAGCCCCAGAGGTATATACAGCCCCAGTGGTACTATACAGCAGCCCCAGTGGTAGTATACAGCAGTCCCAGTGGTAGTATACAGCAGCCCCAGAGATAGTATACAGCAGCCCCAGAGGTATATACAGCCCCAGAGGTATATACAGCAGCCCTAGTGGTGTATACAGCAGCCCCAGAGGTATATACAGCAGCCCTTAGGTAGTATACAGCAGCCCCAGTGGTGTATACAGCAGCAGCCCCAGGGGTGTATACAGCAGCAGCCCCAGGGGTGTATACAGCAGCAGCCCCAGGCGTATATACAGCAGCAGCCCCAGAGGTATATACAGCAGCAGCCCCAGAGGTATATACAGCAGCAGCCCCAGGGCTGTATACAGCAGCAACCCCAGTGGTGTATACAGCAGCAGCCTTCAGGGCTGTATACAGCAGCAGCCCCAGGGCTGTATACAGCAGCAGCCCCAGGGGTATATACAGGAGCAGCCCCAGGGGTGTATACAGCAGCAGCCCCAGGGCTGTATACAGCAGCAGCCCCAGGACTGTATACAGCAGCAGCCCCGGAGGTATACAGGCCCCACCATCAAGGTCCAGGGCCCCCCCCCCTTTGCGCGGCAAACCTGTAAAGTAAAATCATACTTATCACTGTCCTGTCGCGCCGTCCCGCCGCTGCCGACATCACGATCCCGGGCTTCATTCCGCGTCTTCCGCCTTCCTGTGGTCGCGGGCAATGACGTGGATCTTGATGGGGGGGCCTGTATACCTCCGGGGGAAGCCTGAAGTTTTGTATACTCGCGTATAAGCCGAGGGGGGACTTTTCAGCCCAAATTTTGGGCTGAAAAAACTCGGCTTATACGCGAGTATATACGGTACTCATTATTCGGGAACTCATAATTCCTATGCCAGAATTGATTTGCTCCTTACTAACAGATTTTCACTCCCTAAGTTTAAAACTATTAAAATAGCCCCCCGAACCTGGTCAGATCATTCACCAGTTATTTTTGAAATTGGTAGAGCCCAGACGTCCCTCTCACAAAGATTGTGGAGGAATAATAGCTTCCTCTACAACCACCCAAGTTATAAATCAGAAATTCAGACTACTATTAGAAACTACTTCAAAGAAAATGACATAGACAATATTTCCATACTTAGGGCCCTTTCACATCAGTGGTTTTTTTCAAATCGCGGCAGATGCGGTGAAAAAACCGCATCTGCCGCGATTACCACATACCGGCCGCACTTGCGGCGCAGTTGCGGTAAACGGCATACTATGTATAGGCGGACTTGCGGCAGGTGCGGCAAGTGCGGTTTTGGCACTTGCGGCAGGTGCGGCCGCGAAAAAAACCGTGGCTGACAGTATTTTGTTTCGCGGCCGCACCTGCCGCAAGTGCCAAAAGCGCATTTGCCGCACCTGCCGCAAGTCCGCCTATACATAGTATGGCGTTTACCGCAACCGCGCCGCAACCGCGCCGAAAGTGCAGCCGGTATGCGTTAATCGCGGCAGATGCGTTTTTTTCACCGCATCTGCCGCAAATTTCAAAAAACGCTGATGTGAAAGGGCCTTACACTTTGGTCTGCGTTTACGGTGGTGCTAAGAGGAAAACTCATTCAGCTAAACTCAAGACTTAATAAGACCAACAGGGATAAAACCGAGACCCTAGTTAAAGACATACACACTCTAGAAAAAAAACTATTTGCCAACCCCTCGGTGGATTACTCTACTCAAATATTGCATTTAAGAACAAACCTTAGATCACTATTGACTGCTGAATACGCATGCGTTTTTGTTCCCATTGATTTTAATGGAAACGCATGCAAAAACGCATGTAAAAACGCATGTGCATTTGCAAAAATGCAAAACGCATGTGTTTTTGCAAATGCAGCCCAAAACGTTGTTTTTTGAAAACGCACATGCGTTTTTTACATGCGTTTTTGCATGCATTTCCATTAAAATCAATGGGAACAAAACGCATGCGTTTAGATGCGTTTTTGCAGTAAAAACGCATGGAAACACAAATGAAGCAAAACGCAGCAAAGCATTAGATGTGAAAGTGGCCTAATATGTCAACAACATCATGAATAATGTAAAAATATGTATGTCAGTTTATTTTTGGATGCACTCATATGTGATCACGGTATGTGACCATTGTATATGCAGATTCAGGGATATTGCTGACAGTGGAAATATTAAACTGGTATTCACTGTAAACCTATGTTTGCCACTACGGTTGGTGGTTCTGCTGAGGCTTACGTCAAAAGCCCAGTTTACGGTGTGTATGCTGATGGGGCTATTGAAAATAATGATGCAGATGAAGTCACAGTGTACTCTCTTCTGCATCATTTTTGTCAGTAACACCTGTTGGAGGTGAACAGTAAGGTATAATCTACTACGTCTTGCTGATTGCCACCAACAGCCAAACATGATGCACAACAGAGAACACGCTGACTCTATCTACATCGTTACAGTTAATGGCCCAGTTAGTGCATGCACCCAAATCCTATTTTGCAGGGTTTAGAAAAACTTCCTTATGAAGCCACTGAAGTTACAGCAAATTATATGTTAACCCTGGTTTATAGCAGACCCTTAAAGCATCATTCCAGCAGGGTGTTTTTAATCCTTATAACACCGAGCCTGTTTCCACCATCATGATCCAGCCAATTTTTTCAATTCTGACCAGTGTCACTTTATGAGGTTATAACTCTGAAACTCTTCAACGCAGTGGTGTACAGTCCATAGTGGCAGACTACACAGCTGCTATGGGGCCCCTGACGCTGACACCGCTTTGCACCAATCCCCCTGCCCCCCACCTACCATCATGAGGATGGAGTAATACATTCTATGCAGCACAAGTGGGTATTAACCCCTTTCCGACACATGACGTTGTACAACCTCCTGGGTTTCGGGTCGTTCCAGACACAGGACGTTGTACAACGTCCTGGCGTGTTTGCGCTGGTGCAGTTCCAGTGATTGCTTTAGAAAAAAAAACACCGGAGCTGCACGTAGCCAGGGACCTCTAATTGTCCCCAGGGAGGGTGCCCCCCTGCTCACCCGTCCCCTCCTCCAATCTCATTAGAGCCAGCGTCCATGTGACGCTTGCCGTCCAATGACATCTGGAGGGGCGGTGTGACTTGTGCATGCCCTCCCTCCTCAGCCTCATCCTGTCCGAGGAGGCTGAAGAGGGAAGACCCCCTGCTGCTGCCGCCCCTGACTGACCGCCGCCCGGTAACTACTGGTAACTACCCCCTGATCGCTGCCGCCGCCCCTGCTACCACCGTCACCGTCATTGTTTTGCAGCAGCAGCACTACCACAGCTGCTGGTGCAGAACCTCCCCGCCACCCCCCCAGTGCACCCCTCCGCCGATTGCTGCCACAGAACCTCACCACCCCATCTCTGTCCCCCCCAACTACTTGTTCTGCAGCAGCACCACCGCTTGTTCTGAGCAGCTGCTGCAGAACCTCACCACCCCATCTCTGTCCCCTGCCTGCTTCTCAGCCCCCATCTACTACCCAGACCCCACCCAACCACTTGTTCTGCAGCAGCAGCACCGCTGCTGCTGCAGAACCTCACCGCTCCTACTGCCCCCATCTCTGTCCCCTACCTGCGTCTCTTCCTCTACGGCCCGGTGCTCCTGCTGTAGACAGCCCCCACACCAGACAGCCTCCGCCTTATGCTCCCGCACCAGACAGCCCCCGCACCAGATAGCCCCTGCACCAGACAGCCCCGCCTTATACCTCTCACACAAGACAGCCCCCGCTCCAGACAGCCCCCGCACCAGACAGCCCCCGCAATAATCCCCTTGCACGTGACAGCCCCCGCCTGTAAGTTACACCAATCACTTGCACATACACACGTACACACACACACTATAAATTTTTTGTACACATGCACACAGCACACAAAATGTCCCGCCGATCCCGCTCAACACGGTCAGAAAAGGTGTACACGGCTGAGGAGGCATATTCTTTGGTTGCCTCCGAAGCCGATTGTGAGGAAAAGGACCCCACGTTCCTCTATTCCTTATACGTTCCACACACCAACCTGACTTACACTACACCAGAAAAACCTGACGTATACTACATACTCTCCATATGCAACATGGTGTCCGCTAACAATTGGAATTGTTAGCAATACCATGTCACGTATGGAGAGCCCCTGTGAGCCTCAACATTGGAGCTCCACCACAAGTGAAAAATAGACCCCCCAAGGAACAAATCTAGATGCATAATGAGCACTTTGAACCCCACAAATTGATCCGTAAAAATGAAAAAAATTAAGATTTTTGTGGAAGAAAAATATTTTTTTCATTTTTACGGATCAATTTGTGAAGCACCTGGGGATTCAAAGTGCTCATTATGCATCTATATTTGTTCTTTGGAATGTCTAGTTTCCAAAATAGGGTCACTTGTGGGGGAGCTCTAATGTTTAGGCACACAGGGGCTCTCCATACGCGACATGGTGTTCGTTAACAATTGTTAACGACACCATGTTGCGTATGGAGAGCCCCTGTGTGCCTAAACATTGGAGCTCCCCACACAAGTGACCCCATTATGCATTTGGATTTGTTCCTTGGGGGGTCTAGTCTCCAAAATGAGGTCACTTGTGGGGAGCTCCAATGTTTAGGCACACAGGGGCTCTTCAAACACAACATGGTGTCTGCTAATAATTTGAATAGAAAAAGAGCTCAAATTGTTAGCGGACACCATGTCACGCTTGGAGAGCCCCTGTACGCCTAAATATTGCAGCTCCCCCACAATCCACCCCATTTTGGAAACTAGACCCCCCCCAAGGAACTTATCTAGATGCATAGTGAGCACTTTGAACCCCCAGGTGCTTCACAAATTGATCCGTAAAAATGAAAAAATACTTTTTTTTTCCACAATAATTTTCACGGATTTATTTGTGAAGCACCTGGGTGTTCAAAGTGCTCGCCACACATCTGGATAAGTTCCTTGGGAGATCTAGTTTCCAAAATGGGGTCACTTGTGGGGAGCTCCAATGTTTAGGCACACAGGGGCTCTCCATACGTGACATGGTGTCCGCTAACAATTTGAATAGAAAAAGCTCATATTGTTAGCGGACACCATGTCATGTTTGGAGAGTCCCTGTGCACCTAAACATTAGAGCTTCCCCACAAGTGACCCCATTTTGTAAACTAGACCCCCCAAGGAACTTATTGAGATGCTTAGTAAGCACTTTGAACCCCCAGGTGTTTCACAAATTGATCCGCAAATATGAACGCAAAAAAACGCAAATAAACGCAAAAATTATCGACCTAAATTTCATACTAACATGAAGCTCAATATGTCATAAAAAAACAGTCTCAGAATCGCTAGGATCCATTGAAGCATTCCAGAGTTATAACCTCATAAAGGGACACTGGACATAATTGACAAAAATGGCCTGGTCATTAGGTTCAAAATAGGCCCGGGGGTGAAGGTGTTAAACAAAGAGGTCTGTCATGCAGGAAGAGGAGAGCACTGACTGACCAATGAACACTTCCAGCAATCACACTGATGAGTGGCGTGCTCTCACTAGCTGATGTCTACCTCCTCCTGTACTGTGTGCCAAAATGGGGAGTACTCCTTATTAGTGGCTGACTTGCTGCACAGCACACAAGGGACAGCAGTGGAGGAAGCGTACAAGGATTTACAGTGTGTCTGTTGCTTCCTGCACCGTCTGTGCCCTTGTAACTCCAAGACACCAGGTTTCCTTATAAATTAGTGTCCTTGAGACTTTATGACCACTGGGCCTGCCTAATTGAAGATCCTCTCCAAGGCTGCTTTGTTTATTTTGCCAAATGTCCAGTCCTTGTAATGTTGAATGTTTATTCAGTCAAATGTCCAATCATTTTAGTTGTGCATGCATATATTTTGAGTTTCATTCATTCAATATCTTGTCATACCATGCCTGATGAAGAGACCTAGCTCGTCTTATAACATCATTTATTTAATTTTTGTTAGCCATTAAAAGGTATCACAACCGCAAGATTTGTATCTTGTTTCTCACACTGAGAACAATCAACATTTTCTCAACTGGCTAACACGGTACCAAACCTTTTTCTTCTTGTAACTCCAGAAATGCAAAGTTTTTTTGCCAAATTTCCATTTTTTTCACAAATAACTAAAAATATATCATCCTAAATAGTAATGGGCGAACCTGAACTGTAAAGTTAGCGGTCTGTACCAAACACCTAGTGTTCGGGCACAGACCCCGTACACGGCCTTGCTTGAGAAGTCCATGTTCAGGTTCAGCTGGGAGGGCTGTAAAACTAAACAAAGTGATTAAACATCTGCATAGTTACTTGACAGGTCCACGCACTTGAACTTCCAGGGCTACTCAGTAAGTTCCTGATTATTTACTGCACGGTAGATGCTAGAATATATGGGCTATTTATTTTTTAAATTGCTTACCTTGCAGTCTAAGTGATTGGGTGGCTTTAGTCCTCAGGTCAGTACAATCACAGCGATGCTTGATTTGTACAGGGTTTTTTTTAGGTTTGGATACAATCACACTTAAAATGCTTTTTTTTTTTTTTTTTTTTTTTAAATTAAGGTTTTTTTCATCACTGAATGTTTTTTATTTTTCCAACAACAGAGTCATGTGAGGGCTTGTATTTCATGGGATGAGTTGGAGTTTTTATGTGTACCATTTTGGGCCAGCCACATAGTATTTTTTTAATTGCTTTCTATTCCACTTTCTGTGAGGCAGAATCAAGAAGAAACAGCAATTTAATAATTTTTTGTTTACATCATTCACACTGTCATAAAAGGGATAACACAGCTTTATTTTTCTTGTCAGTACGATTACAGCGATACCACATTTATTTAGGTTTTTTATGTTTTGCCGCTTTTACACCATAAAAATAGAAAAAAATAGTATTTGCTTTGCTGTATTCTGAGAGCCATAGCTTTTAAAATTTTTCGCTGATAATACTGTCTGGCAACTTGTTTTTTGCAGGACAGGATGATGTTTTTAGCAGTACCATTTTTATGCATATATGACTTTTTTATTGCATTGTATTCCATTTTTTTGTCAGCTGTCTGATAAAAATACATAGTTTTTGCTAAGTTTTTTAATTTATTTTCGGAAGATTTGGATGCGATGATATCAAATATGTGCAGGGTTTTTTGCATTTTATTTTAGTTACATAAATATAACCATTTACTGAAAATTTTTATATTTTTTGGTTCTTTACTTTCTGCTTTTTCTAAAAATGTTTTTCTATTTTTTTTACTTTTTTATTTTGTCCCTCTATAAGACATTACCTTTTGATGATTACATGGAAATATGGCACCCCATGGTCCTATTGCTACAGTGTCATTATCACCCCCAGGTGATGGTGTCACGCTTGAGAGCAACAGAAGGGTATTCACACCAGGTAAGTAGCCGCACAGAACACCTTCTGCCTCCAGGCCAGAAGGGGGGATCTAAACCCAGGTTCAGGGTGAGCTCCCCTATAAATTCTGGTCTGGGGCGGAGCTATTTAGTTCAGTTCCTAAGAAGACTGAGGAAGACATCCTGCTGGACTGGTAGCTGCTTTAAGCTCATCCCAGGATCGCTGACTCAGTGCTAGAGACCTAAGGCAAGGGTCTGAGGAAGTGGAAGGAAGACTGGGAAGTGGAACAACCCCATGCTCACCCCAGAGGTACAGCACAGAGAACGGACACCGGAGTCCGAGGCTGTGCATGGCCTAACATCCCGGCAGCCAATGCTGGAAGGCAAAGCAACATAGAGAGTTCAGGAGCCATCATCCGAGATGAGGGTTTATAAAGGACTTGAGTTGCCTGCCATACCGGCACCTCACAGGAGAGAGAGGGCCAACAGCCTAGCTAAAGCAGCAGCAGGAGCCTACCATAGTGCAGCAAGGAGGCTTCAGAACTTGCTGGGTGAGGAGAGGCCCGAGTTGCTCTCAGGTGAGGACTCAGTTAACTACAACCGGAATTACAGATGCACCAGTAAAGGACTGAGGAACTACAAAACCATGAGTATGTCTGTTGTTTTGTGCCCGCCATCCTGCACCTTACACCCTTACTACATCTACTGCCCCGAGGATCCACTCCGCCTGTGGGGAGCCGCTCCATTCCAGATGCCCGTACATCATCCCTGGAGGTTTTGCAGCAGCGGTGGCCACCTATAGAAACATACCACGGGTAGTGTCACAAATAACTCTCTTAATCATCATCCTCTTCCCTACCAAGCCAGAAGTATCCCCTTTCAGCTGCACCCAGGGTCACGGAAGCCGGGTGTCGACCCCTGTGAATCCCCAGAGACAGTATAGCCTGGTTCCGAGTGCCCCACGGCCCTGGGGGTCCACTACCCTCTGGTGTCATTAACGGGATACCACCGGGTGACGTGAACTGTGTAAATACATGTTTTGACTGTCGCCATTACTAACGTGTGAGGCACACGGGAAGCGTAGGGGGTGTGTCATTGTGGGTGGTACCCTCTCAAGAGCACAAAGTGAGGCCCAACATGCACTCTGATGACACCTAGTGGGGATGAATATTCCTGCCCCACTGGCGGAACTAAAGTTGTACATCCCTATTGAAGTGAAAGACCGGAAGGGTAGGGATTCACTAAAGGGGAGGAAAATGTCGGAGACGGGAAGAAGAGAGCCCACGCAGGGGGCAGACACAGCCAGTCCCACCATATTAAATTCAGCCCCAGGAGTGGACGGAGCACCCGCCGCAGCAGTAGCACAAGCCATGTCACAGGCAATGCCGAGAATACCCTGGGGAAGCGGGCTGCCCCTCAGGAATAAGACCACCAGGCAGACCAAACTGGCGTGACAGGAATGTGGGAGGATGCCCGGTCCTGCCTGTTGTGCTTAATGGAATCCTCATCAACGCTTTGCTGGACACTGGTTCACAGGTGACAACAAAACCGTATATCCTTTTTAAAAGATATTGGGCAGACTCAGACATTGCGCGTGGTCCCGATGATGACTTTAATATAGTAGCTAGTAACGGTAAACCTGTGCCACAGATGAGGTTCAAAGAGGTAACCATTAAGGTGAGGCGGGTGGAGTTAAAAGACCAAGGGTTGATAATTGTTGATGTTCACCTGCATGAACGTAACCCGATGATCTTAGGCACTAATGTAAAAGAAAATTGATTTGCAGAAATTATTATTGTGCTACAGCAGTTTGCTAAGACTGCCAACAGTGGACAGCAACAAGTCCTGCGGAAAGAAATAAAAACACTGACGCTGAGACAGTGTGGCGCCCCTGCGACCAGGGTGGCCACATAGGGAACTGCAGCCAGGCAGAAAGATAGACAAAAACAACAAAAACCCTCACGGACACACCACTAGAGGTGGCACCCAACCCGGGGCCCGGGACTCTAGGCGGGCAAGGGGTGGTGGGTTTAGAGGAAAGTGGGTGGGAACGAACGTAGATCAGGTGACAGAGAGCACAAATAGAGGAGAAAGAGGAGGAAGGAGCTAGTAGGCCAAGGGGGCTGAACAGAAAAGACCCAGAGTATGCTGGAGAGAGGAAAAAGACACAGTGAGCCGAGCTGAAAAGACATCAAGCAGAAAGTGACACACATCCCGGTGGGGTTGGGCTTGATGGAGATGCAGAATCCATAGAGTCACAGAAACCACGGAGAGAAAGCTCGTCCATATCCGGCATCCCAGGGGAGTGTGAGGAAAGAGACCGGACCAGCAGCACTGGGTCCGAGGAACACGGCAGCACCGACCAACTACCGGCGGAGTCGTTTTCCCTAGTTTGGACTGGAATCACACGGGTAAGATGGAGTTTGGTAATGCCTTGCAACATAGGGTTACTGCAGACTAGGCATACACCAGAGTGTCGGCTCTGAGGGGAACAGAGATTCCATACCGGCTTCCCAGACTAACCGACGGGGAGCTCTAACTCCAGGTTGGAGTTCCCACAACAAGGGTTGAAGGCATAGCAGCAACCACGAGGACCCACAAGGGTCTGAGCTGCCGCAATATAACCCGGGGAGACAATAGAGAGAGTGAAACAACAGCCTGGAAGGACTTAGAAGGAGTGAGGGGTCTCAGAGTGACAGCCTGGCTGCAGTGGGTTCGGTGCTACCGGAGTTAACTGACAGGGAACTGTGTTAAGAACTGCAGTGTGAACTCCTATGAATTGTTTTGAAGAGCTGACAAGTAAACCCGGTGAACCCTGCCTGAGTGTCCATGTTTGATTCCAGGTATACTGAACTGTTTAAAATACCTTTTATCCTGTCAGGAGCAGCCCGACCCATGGCGGGCTCATCCATCTGGCTGCAGCCCCATCAACCATCCATCCTCCTGGCAGAGCAGCGCGGCAGCGGTGGTCCCATCATTGACCACAACCTGTGGGTGGCGTCACGACAAACCTTATCCATTGTACATATCCCCTTTTACTTGTGAGAACCCGGGACATGGTCCGGACCAGGACCTCCGTGACATCCCCAGCAGTACCGTGGGCCGATACTGAGTACCCCGTCTCAGTGGGCTCCACAACTTGGCGTCACAAACAGGATGGACCCAGTCCAAAAGAACCGTACCCCGTGTGCCTAAAAATCATGTTCTGGGCTTTTCCCGCCAAATCTGGGCTTAATGGCGGCCATGTCAACCTGAAGCCATGTGCAAGGGAGGTGTGCCCAGACCCACCATCGTGGGCCGGCCCAGTCCAAAGCGGGAAAAGAAAGGCCCACCCTGGCTTCTCTTAACTCCGGGGAAGCCAGCCATTAATCCCAAGGAGGAGCCTCCACCCCCAAGTGCACTCACCAATGAGACGTTGAGACGTCGCCCCGGAAAGGCGGGACAGGAAACTGGATGCGGAGCAGTCGCCATTATGATTTGAGTACATGCGGACGGAAGAGAAGGACGCCGACGAGACTGCTGCTGCAGGAAGACCCCAAGTGATCTCGGAGGGCCCACCAAGAGAGAGTGTGGAGGAACCCAGCCAGGGAGAGACCAACAGTGATCGAGGCAGCATGGCAGAAGGCGGCAGAGAGCGTCCAGAGGTCCGAGACACCCGGCGGGGTGTGATGCGGCTGCTGCCCCTGCAGATGACCTGGGCCCAAGCAGAGCAGAGGACCCGGATTCAAATTGATGTGCAGCAGAATCTGCAGTCTGTGTCTGCGCAACCCGACTGGGTTGGCGCCTCTAAGAGTCATAACCGGAGCGAAGGAGAATGCCGCACCGCGACCCTGATAGAATTGTCCGTTCCTGAAGCTGCACTGCACCTGCCCCAAGAATAACCAACCCACTCGGAGCCCTGGAAGAGGGATGGTTACTGCTGCTGGAGCCCCTGATATCCGCACCTGTAACATCAGAGGTGAGAGGGGAACAGCTCCGATGCTGATGGGAGAGGAGTGAGACTTGCAACGATCTCATCGGCTTTCTTGGAGACCCTGGCAGTGCAGTGGGACCAGCAGAACTTATTACCCAGGAGGAGTATATTAGACGCTGTGTGCGCAAGTGGGAAAAAGAAGGGGTTGAGCGGCAAGTGCAAAAACAGATTGTGATCACCCACACTAAAGAAGCAAAGGCAGAGGCTCGTCGCGACCGAGAAGTGCGTAGATCCCCACGGCACCAGGGACAAATCGTTAAAATAATTGAAGATAAGAGGTTTTCATTCGCCCATGAACCCGGTACCCCCAGAGACATTTTCATTAACAGAAGCACACCTTTCAGCAAAACACCCGGACCAGGGAAGGTGAGTGGGTTTCTTACAATATCGTACAGGGAGAAAGAGGTCCCTATGGAGTCCATATAAGGAGACTGTCGTTGCAAGCATCAGAAGAAGAAGAACTCCCAGCCCTAGAGGATCCTGATCCACTCGCTTACACGGATCCGACAGCTAACATGGGTTTTACAAATGTAACAGAGACTGTTGCAGCAAGGAGCAGTGTCGATGCTTGTTAATCCAAGCCCTGCAAGAGTTGGAGAAAGAGGAAGAAGGAGTTAGTAAGCCAAGGGTGCTGAACAGAAAAGACTCAGAGAAGGCCAGAGTAGACTGAGAGGGAAAAGACACAGTGAGCCGAGCTGAAAAGACATCAAACAGAAAGTGACACACATCCCGGTGGGGTTGGGTTTGATGGAGATGCAGAATCCACAGAGTCATAGAAACCATGGAGAGAAAGCTTGTCCATAGCCGACATCCCAGGGGAGTGTGAGGAAAGAGACCGCCAGAGCAGCGCTGCAGCAGTGGTCCCATCATTGACTACAACCCGTGGGTGGCGTCACGACAAACTTTATCCATTGTACATATTCCCTTTTACTTGTGAGAACCCGGGACACGGTCCAGACCAGGACCTCCGTGACATCCCCAGCAGTACCCCGGTTTGGTATCGAGTACCCCGTCCCAGTGGGCTCCACAACAGCAGGTAGAGTTGTCCGGAGGTAAAATTGGCAGCGCAAGACTAAGTGACCCGGTACCAATCATGATACCCCCGAAAAGTGAAATATTTCTCTGGTGTAAGGCAGCAATACTTCTCAGAGGACTAGAGTACTAAGCCCTGGTATTCAGATAGTAGGCCCACTGTCCTGACAGCCAGAGGGGTAGTGGAAGTACACAGAGGAAGGTTACCGGTATACATTTTAAATTGTGGGGATGAAGAAGTTACTCTGCCAATTTATGCTACCATTGCTAAATTGTATACTGTCGATAACAACTCCAGCAGGACAGCTGAACTCTTGAACCCATCTGAACAGGCTGAGGGCAATAGCTCAGAGGGAAAGCTGGAGGATTGGTGCCAGAAGTTATATGTAGGTACTGATTCTACACCCTCCCATCAAAAGCATGGAGTCTACCGGGTAGTGAAAGAGTATGAACAAGTCTTTAGTAAACATCCTTTAGACTTTGAGCAGGTAAAAGAGGTTAAGCATCACATACACACAGGATAACATCCTCCCATAAAAGAGAGCTATAGACCTGTACCGCCAGCTCACTGTCAATGTGCCAATGACATGCTACGGGAAATGAAGGAGGCTGGGGTAATAAGAGATAGTTGTAGCCCCTGGGCAGCTCCTCTAGTCCTGGTTAGAAACAAGGATGGTACAATGAGGATGTGTAATATGTAGATTACAGGCAGATCAACCACATTACAAATAAGGATGCATACCCATTGCCTAGAATTGAGGAATCACTAGTTGCATTATGAACTGCTAACTACTTTTCCACCTTAAATCTTACCAGTGGGTATCGGCAGGTTCCTGTAGCAGAGGCGGACCGAGAGAAGACAGCATTTGCCATGCCAATGGGTCTCTGCAAGTTCAACTGTATACCATTCGGACTCTGTAGCACACCGGGAACATTCCAGAGGCTGATGGAGTGCTTCGTGTAACCTGAGAAGAAAAGACTTGAGAAGAAAAGATAGTCAGCCCATTGTGACAAGACAACCACTAGAACTTGTAGCCTTGGATTACGTCAGGTTAGCCCCAAGTAGATCAGGCTATGTCTACGTCCTTACTATATTGGACCACTATTTCCGTTTCTAAGTGGTAGTACCTGTAAAGGATCTAACAGCCAGAATAGTGGCTAAAGCTTTCCAAGGCTATTTCTGTAGACCACATGGTTATCCAGAAAAGGTCCTCACAGATCAAGGTCCAGCATTTGAAGCGGAAATGTTCCAAGTGTGGAGCCTACTAGGACGGGGTACTCGGTACAGGACCGGGGCATCACGGGGGTTGTCACGGCGGTCCTTGGTCCGGACCATGCCCCGAGCCCACAAGTAAAAGGGGTTATTTACAGGGATTGTCATGACGCCACCCACGAGTTGTGGTCAGTGAGGGGGCCACCGTTGCTGCTGCTCCCACCAGGAGGATGGATGGATGGTACTGCAGCTAGATGAATGAGCCCACCGTGGGTCGGGGCAGCTCCTGACAGGGTGAAAGATGGATGTACAGTTCTGTATGCAGGGAATCACACACGGGAGATTGAAGCAGGGTTTACCGTGTTTTACTAGCAAGTTCTTTCTCAGTGCAAACAATTCACGGTACAGTTCTTTTACACAGATAACTCCAGACAGTCACTTAACCCTCTGCAGCCAGGTTTCCTTCTGAGACCCTTCTCTCTCTCTGATACCATCCAGGCTTTCTCTATGCTTCTCTTCCCTGTGGGCTGTATGGTGGAAACTCGGTCCCTTGTCTGGTTTCCCCAGGTGTGTGTGGGTGGCAAGCCTGGGTCCTATGTGCTGCTGAACCTTCAGCCCGTGTGTGTGTGGAGCCCACTGGGACGGGGTACTCAGTACCGGACCGGGGTATCACGGGGGTTATCTCGGCGGTCCTTAGTCCGGACCATGTCCCGAGCCCACAAGTAAAAGGGGTTATTTACAGGGATTGTCGTGACGCCACCCACGGGTTGTGGTCAGTGAGGGGACCACCGCTGCTGCTTACTTCTGCTAGGAGGATGGATGGATGGTACTGCAGCTAGATGGATGAGCCCGCCGTGGGTCGGGCAGCTCCTGACAGGATGTAAAAATGTATAAAACAGTTCTGCATGCAGGTAATCACACACGGGAGACTTTAGTAGGGTTCACCGGGTTTTGTAAAGTGGAAACCACCGGTGCTTGTCTTCATAAAATTTTGTCCTTTATTATTATGTGAAATTTATAAAATCATTCAGCGTGCTAGCTGGGCGCTAGACGCGTTTTGGAAGACACAACTTCCTTAATCATTAGCTAATGATTAAGGAAGTTGTGTCTTCCAAAATTCGTCTAGCGCCCAGCTAGCACGCTGAATGATTTTATAAATTTCACATAATAATAAAGGACAACATTTTATGAAGACAAGCACCGGTGGTTTCCACTTTACATTGTTTCCTGGGCAGTTGCCAAAGCTGCCACACCAGGTGCAGGAATCCTGGAGGTTATGGGCGGTGGAGCGGCCTTTTCCCTTTCCCTTTCCCAGTGAATGCATTCACCGGGTTTTACTAGCAGTTCTTTCTCAGTACAAGCAGTTCACGGTACAGTTCTTTTACATAGATAGCTCCAGACAGTCACTTAACCCTCTGCAGCCATGTTTCCTTCTGAGACCCTTCTCTCTCTGATACCTTCCAGGCTTTCCTCTATGCTTCTCTTCCCCATGGGCTTTATGGTGGCAACTGGGTCCCTTGTCTGGCTTCTCCCGGTGTGTGTGGGTGGCAAGCCTGGGTCCTATGTGCTGCTAAACTTCCAGCCCGTGTGTTAGGAAATCTGACTTGGAATCAGGGTCCCCCGTTGGTTTGTCTGGGATCCAGCATATAGCTGCGGTCCCTTCAGAGCCGACTCTCTGGTCCCAGCCTAGCCTTAGGTGTCCCTATGTAGTGGGGGATCACCGGGCCCTTTCCTACCTGTGTGACTACCGTGTACTCCAGGGGATCCCTCCTGCCAGTCATCCTTTGTCATCGTCCTCGGACCCAGCTGCACTGGTCCAGTCTCAGTCCTTCACTTCCTTTGGGCTACAGGCTGTGGAGCAGGCTTTCTCTCCAGGGAACTGTGTCTCGCAGGATTCTGCGCCTCCAGGGAGCCCGACACCTTCCAGGAGGTTTCTCTCTTTCTACTCGGTCTTTACTTCTCAGCTTACTCTGGCCTACTCCTTGGTCTTTTCTGGTCGGCTCAATCTGGCCTACGCCTGTATTTACAGTTCAGCACCCATTGGCCTACTGAATAACTACTTCCTGTTTTCCCCTTTTGTACCCGGGCTGTCACCTTGACTACATCCCACCCACTGTGACTGGCCCAACCACCCCTTGCCCGCCTAAAGTCCCTGGGTCCGGGTTGGGTCTTATGTCCGTGGGTGTGTGTTGTAATGGTGGTTTATGCAAAACCTGTCACTATGTGCTTGGCTGCAGTTCCCACCTATGGCCACCTTGGTCACAGGGGCGCTACATTCCCCCGGAGTTAAACCGGCGTGTCCCCAAGCCTTCTGGCATGGTTCTCCCTGAAAATATTTTTATTAAACAACAAAATTACGCATTATTTTTCTTCCGGTCACAAAGGAACAATACTTAAATGTTGCCTAAATTAACTATATACATCCTAAACACAGTACTCAGCCTGTCCTTGGCTTTAAGTGCTGAGGCCTCCAGGTCCTCGGGACACCAACTTGTGGCAAAGTTGTTACTCTCTGTGCCGGCATCTTACACCACACTTTCCTTAACCCTTTTGGACACAGGTTACACAGTTCACTGTTCAGTCTCAAGTCCTGTGGTATAACTGTACCGGCTCTAATGCACACCTGGTTTTAGTGCTAAAATTTTAAAACGTTCACAAAAAGGGCACATTACTTTTCTTAACAAAGTATAAAAAGACTTCAAAAACCACAAGTAGCCGCTTTAGTTCAATGTTCGAAAAGTGCACCAAGTATTGCAGTCCTATCTAGTTATAAAACTAATGGAGAGCACACTAGGTGCTCAACTATTTACATATAACGTTCGTACCATCTCATTGTTCATGATACTATTGTCAATAAAACACACAAGACAAACAGATGAAAAAAGCTATCCATTCATTCAGGTATGGGATGGAGTCAATAAGGAACACATCACATTCACACGTACTGTTGCTTGCAGCAGAAGTCCGGGTTCTTCACTCCGTCCCATTCTTTTTTCATGGCAGGACCTCTGGTGTCCTTCTTGTTGGAAACAGCTCCAACTTCTCCAAGGCACTGGTCAGTAAGTAACTGTATGCGGTCTGCGTTCCCGTCATAATCATAGTCTTTGTGATGTCGTCTGGGTCGTCTCCGAGCTGTTCGCAGTCTGCTGCGGGTCTGCACTGACCTCAGGTTCAGTGATCGAATCCGGATTTTCAGTTTCGGAGAATTCAGCATTAGTTCCCATTCTTAAGGCTAGTCTCTGTACTCGGATGCCATATGGACCTCTTTCTCCAGGCACAACAATGTACGAAATTCACTCTCCAACTACAACTTCCCTGTCTGGATGATCTGAAGGAGATGTTCCTCCACGTCTCTCCTATATATAAAAACCTCTCTGACTGCCCCGGGTTCTCTAGCGAATGCATAACCGTCCTTAAGCTTAATCTTAACGATTTTCCATTCGTGCCGCGGGGATCTATTAATATCTGAATCTTGCCGGGCAGCTGCATTAGCGGTCAGGGTTCTGGCAACCATCTCCCTTTTCTGGGCCTGCTTTGCGGCGTCTTCTTTCTCTCATCTGTGGGCGCATCGTCGCAAGTACTCATCCCGGGTGATGACTTCAACAGGACCAACTCCAGCAGCTGGGTCTCCAGAGAAACCTTTCATGTCCTCTTCCTGCCCACTACGCTCCCACCAACAACGGAGCTGTTCTCCTCTCACTCTATGGATGCAGGGGCTGGTATCAAGGGCTCCAGTAACAGCAGGCATCCCTCCTCCAGGGCTCCGAGTGTGTCGGACACCGCAGTTGCACTCCAGGGCATGGGTTCAGGCACTGACACATCCAACAGCTCTCCCAGCATTTGCTTCTCCCTGCTCCGGGTAATATTAGAGGCACTAGCCCAGCCGGGCTGCACGATCAGGGACTGCTGGTACTGGCTACAGTCAGTTTGGATCCGGGTTCTTGATTCAGCTTGAACCCGTGGTAGTTGTTGTGGCAACAGTCTCAGCACACCCCGCCGGGTGTCATCGACTTCCGGATCTCTCTTTCCGCCTTCCGCCATGGCTTCTCAGTCATGAAGGGTCTTTTCCTGGCCGAGTTCCTCCACTATTAATCCTTGTGGGCCCTCTCAAATCACTTTGGGTCTCCCGATATTGCCACTCAGCCTGGCGTCCCCTCCTTCCGTCCGGGTGTCTCGCAATGGCGGCTGCACACCATCCTGTTCCTCGCCCCGCCTTCTTTGGGCATCTTCTTCTGCTCCCGCCATATCTTCATTGGCTGTTGTAGTTTGGGGCGGAGGTTCTTCCTTTTGTATTGAGGGCTGGCTCCCCCAGAGTTAAAGGGAGCCAGGGCGGGCCTTTCTTTTCCTGGACCAGCCCACGATGGGAGGTTTTGGCACGCCTCCTCTGCACATGGCCTTAGGCTCCTATGGCCGCCATTATGCCCAGATTTCAGTAGAATAGTTCAAATCACGAGTTTTAGGCACACGGAGTTCGGATCTGTTGGACAGGGTCCATCCTGTTCGTGACGCCAAGTTGTGGAGCCCACTGGGGCAGGGTACTTGGTCCCGGCCGGGGTATCACGGGGGTTATCACGGCGGTTCTTGGTCCGGCCGTGTCCAGAGCCCACAAGTAAAAGGGGTTATTTACATGGATTGTCGTGACGCCCCCACGAGTTGTGGTTAGTGAGGGGACCACCGCTGCTGCTTACTTCTGCCAGGAAGATGGATGGTGCTGCAGTTAGAAGGCTGAGCCCGCCGTGGGTCGGGCAGCTCCTGACAGGATGTAAAAATGTATAGAACAGTTCTACATGCAGGGAATTACACACGGGAGACTTTAGCAGGGTTTACCGGGTTTTACTAGTAGTTCTTTCTCAGTACAAGCAGTTCACGGTACAGTTCTTTTACACAGATAACTCCAGACAGTCACTTAACCCTCTGCAGCCAGGTTTCCTTCTGAGACCCTTCTCTCTCTGATACCTTCCAGGCTTTCCTCTATGCTTCTCTTCCCGGTGGGCTGTATGGTTGCAACTCAGTTCATTCAGGCTTCCCGCAGTGTGTGTGGGTGGTGTGGCGTCCCACTAAGAGTGCATCACAAATGGGTGCTGCATCCCTGACTGAAAGTGCCATATTCTTTGTTTTAGTAATGAGTAGTATAAGTCAGAAGCTCCAGCACCACATGCAACACTTAGTGTTAGAGGACCAATTAGACACCCATTGCTAGGGTGGGAGGAGAGACTAGGTTATAATGCAGTGGGAAAGCAGCAAGGAGTTAGTGAAGGAGTGAAGGAAGTGAGAGCAGAACAGAGTCAGAAGTTAGAAGTGAAAGAAGCGTGAAGGAGAAGCTGCAGATGAAGCAGTGTTGGAGAAGCTACAGAACAGCAGAGAGAAGCTAACGGGGAGGCCACCTCAACCTGGTGACCCAGAAAAGAAAGGGGTCAAGAATAGAATGGGTAACCGAAAGCCCTAGCCCAGTTCAAACCCGAAGTACCGGCTCCGAATTGGTCCAGGCGGCTACAACCCTAAACCACAAACCCGGAGTGGTCGATGTCTTCATAGGAGCACAACCCACCAGCCCTAAGACCAGCGCAGTCTACACCCGTAGCACCAACAATTGAGAGCCAGGGACCGCGGGGTGAAAGACGGCGGAAACCCAAGAGAGAGCCCTCAGTGCTACCACACGGGTGTAGCAAGGGCAGCAGAGCAAGGGACAGAGCATGATAGTGAAGGAACACCAGTGGAGCTTCAGAGGGACACTGCTCATTGCTAGAACCACCCAGTCCACTACTCTGCAACAAGATCTGCATTACCTTGTGTGCCTGCAGAATACAGGAGTAAATACCCGTTCAGATTCAGCAACGTGTCAGTGTTTTCTTCCTTAAACTGTTATTTACCTGCCTTGCTCTACAGTGACTGCCGTACTCCACCATCTATTCCTACTTCCAACACCATGGGGACCCCGCTCCTCCTGTAGGGAGCCACTCCATCTTGCTGCCGCCCATCACCCCGGAGGTTCCAGCAGCGCCGGTGCCATCACCGGGACCTACAGGTGGCATCACGAACAAGCTTTATTCTTTTATTTTTCTTTTATTTTCCCTTTTTCATTGACCACCAGGGACACAGCCTCAGGCACCGCCACCCGTGACCTCCAGACTGCGCCTGAGAACTGAGTCCCCTGGCCTGAGTGAGTCAGTGGCAAGCCTGGGTCCTATGTGCTGCTGAACCTCCAGCCCGTGTGTTAGGAACTCTGACTTGGAATCAGGGACCCCCGTTGGTGTGTCTGGGATCCCGGCATCTAGCTGCAGTCCCCTCAGAGCCGACTCTCTGGTCCCAGCCTAGCCTTAGGTGTCCCTATTTAGTGGGGGATCACCGGGCCCTTTCCTACCAGTGTGACTACCGTGTACTCCAGGGTATCCCTCCTGACAGTCGTCCTTTGTCATCGTCCTTGGACCCAGCTGCACTGGTCCAGTCTCAGTCCTTCACTTCCTTTGGGCTACAGGCTGTGGAGCAGGCTTTCTCTCCAGGGAACTGTGTTTCACAGGATTCTGCACCTCCAGAGAGCCCGACACCTTCCAGGAAGTTTCTCTTTTTCTACTCGGTCTTTACTTCTCAGCTTACTCTGGCCTACTCCTTGGTCTTTTCTGGTAGGCTCACTCTAACCTACCCTTGTATTTACAGTTCAGCACTCATTGGCCTACTGATTAACTACTTACTGTTTTCCCCTTTTGTACCCTTTCTGTCACCTTTACTACGTCCCACCCACTGTGACTGGCCCTACCACCCCTTGCCCGCCTAGAGTCCCGGGCTCCGGGTTGGGTCTTGTGTCCGTGGGTGTGTGTTGTGAAGGTATTTTGTGCAAAACCTGTCACTATCTGCCTGGCTGCAGTTCCTACCTGTGGCCACCCTGGTCGCAGGGGTGTCACACTAAAGTATACTTAGTGAGTAAGGATGAAGGGAAGCATCAGCTGTGTCAAGGGACCATCTAAAGTTATGTCCTGAAACCATGAAAATTTCTGGGAATGAACCAGAGATCCCAGTTTCTGTAACAACCCAATCTAAAAAGGAAGATGTATTCCATGCAGTTCTAGGAGACTTTCCAAAGACCTGGACTCAATACCATGGAGCAGACATCGTGCCTGTGCTAGCTTTTCACCAAGTGCAGATACCTGAACCAGTGAGTCAAGAAATACTGTTATGGCAAAAAATAGTTAATAATTTATATGAATTATTGAAGCCATTCAGAAACCTTTCAAAAGCATGGTTATGTAAATCCTTGCTCTTTCCTCTAGAATTCTCCTGTCTCAGATTTTATATAATGTTTTGACTTAGAGGTAGCAGTATAGAAGTTCTTACCAGCTTGTTCTGAAGGTACTGTGCGAATCAAGGCTAGATTAAACGAACTAACACACAAAATATAATTGAATGTTTTTTCAGAATAAAATGTAGATTCAGCATAATATGATGCATAATATGATGTAATCACCTAGAAACACCCCTAAGGAATGCCCCTTTAATGAGAAGTAATAAAACTGCTAACGGCTCCTAAAATAAAGGTCTTTGTCATTAAGCTCTACATTGACATGTGTGTCAGCGTGGTTCTTACAGTGGTGTGCACACACTCAGACAAAGCATCCAATTTGGCGGCAGACAATTAAGATGACAGCCCACCCAAAAGGTGTGGAGGGCATCCATTACAGTTGGCGCACCAGCGTGGGGCTAGGACGAGACGTCCAGGGGACGACAGCCACAACTGAGCCTTCATTCCCAGGACGGACCATACACGAGGGGTAGACCTGCAGGCTACAAAGAGGTAAGAAGATGATTTATCTTACCTAAGACCCTCCTGTGTCTCCGTGCAGGGATGCAGGTAGCTGGCTGTCAGACTCGGACATAGATGACCGGATCTGAGAAGTCCTAGCCCTTGCAACCCGGTCCTGAGAATTCCTTAATTGTCTGCCCTATTGTGTTTTTGCAACCTGATCCTGAGTTTATCTGTGTTTATGTCAGTGCTATCATTGCTGCAGTTTCAGTACATAGAAAGAGAGAAAGGCATGGAGAACGGAGAGACGGGGCTGAGTGGGGAAATTCTGTTTCCTTGGTTTCGAGCCCTATTCCCAGGGGATAGGGCTGATGGTTTTCCGGTCCCTGAGAGGGGGGCCGATGGTTTATTTCACTACTGGTGTTCCAGCCTCTGATACGGCTGATGGGTTTCCGACCCTCTAAAAAGGGTTGATGGTTTTCCGACCCCCTAAAAAGGGTTGATGGTTTTCCGACCCCCTAAAAAGGGTTGATGGGTTTCCGACCCCCTGTAAAGGGTTGATGGTTTTCCGACCCCCTAAAAAGGGTTGATGGGTTTCCGACCTCCTAAAAAGGGTTGATGGTTTTCCGACCCCCTAAAAAGGGTTGATGGGTTTCCGACCCCCTAGAAAGGGTTGATGGTTTTCCGACCCCCTAAAAAGGGTTGATGGGTTTCCGACCCCCTAAAAAGAGTTGATGGTTTTCCGACCCCCTAAAAAGGATTGATGGTCTTCCCACCCCGCTCCTGGCTGCGGTGGTGGATGAGTACGTAATTTGCGTAAATGATTGTAGTGATGATATTGTTCTATTGTGCTACTGACGTGCCATATGCACGTGAAGAAACAGGCTATATAGCAATCCCTGGCACTTCTCCAGTACTCAAGGTGTTCAGACAAAATATACATGCCCAGCTAATGATAGTCAATCAGCAAGGAGGGGTCTTGTTGCAAGAAGCATATGCAAGAAAGTTATATGATCCAGTTGTTGCCCCACTGAGGTGTAGAGGGGGCCGACACAGTTTGATGTTTTATCTGTTTTATCTGTTTGGTGACAATAATTCCAGTTCCAGTCCTCAGACTGACTCTGACTGACTGATTCCAGTGAGGCAACCAGTTCCAGGACTCTGACTAACTGCCTTCCTAACACCACTGACTGGTTGCCATAATGTGCACACAGGGTAAGCAAGGTGTGAAGCTTGCTATTTCTACTGACTTGGCTACAGACCAATTTCACCTCTCTTCCCCCTCCCAAGGTTTAGAGTGTTCAGAATAAACTTTAATGCCCGGCTCACTGAAGGTATCCCAGTTGACTCCCCTTTATACAACCCTGCTGACAGTGGTGACCTTGAGGGGTGGACAGCCATAGCCAAGATAGAAACATAGAGACTTGGGTTTAAGCTATAATATGGGTGTTAATCAGTCAAAGCCTCAGCAAGTTACCCCCAAGAGACCTTGTGGCAGAGAGGAAAGTGAAGAAGTATGTAAAGAGAGGAAAGTATGTAGCAAGAAGGGGAGGGAAGACTGTGTTATTTTATGATTATTTGTTAGGACGCATTAGCTTTAATACGGGATTGCAGGCTGTCAGTATAGGTGGGTAAGGACAGACGTCCTCTCCAAGAAGGAGGGAAGACTGGTGTACCGTGGCATAAGTATTTGCTGGGATAGAGACACCGGTGAATAGTGATTAAAGATGTTGCGTTTTCTCAAGAGAAAGCACAGCAAAAAAAAGGCCATTAATATGGTTCGTGAAAGAGAAGGGGAAAAGTATGTTGAAAATGCAAACAAGCACAATTATAAGGCTATGAGGAAGTTAAAGGTAAGGAGGGTGCTGTAATGCTATATGGTTATGTGTGTATAACGCTAGGTGGCTATAACTACCATAGGAGGCTGTGAGTGGTGCATATAGTGTTAAATGAAGCTGTAATTGGGGCCCCTCTGTATACAAGTCAGATTAAAGAGGCCAGTCAGTGAACCGCAATATGTTGAGATGTGAAATGTAATGTCAGGGCTGATTATTGTCTATATATGACTGTATGTTTTGTATCACGCGTGATGTGAGCAGGTGTTTAGTGTATGGTTTTTGTGTTATACATGCTGCCAAGCGATTCCCTAGGGAGAACGCTACCTTATAATGTGTATGTTCCCCTTGGTATATTGTAATGTGTGATATATATGCTGTAATTTTGGTTGCCTTATTTGGCAACCGTCCAAGGTTAGGATGTGTGAGAATTGTGCGCAGATATTTCTCTTCCTCCCCTTCTGTACCTGATGGGATGGGGTAGGGGCGAGTCTGCACTAGCGTGTTCATTTTTACATGCTGGAGTAACAGGCACCCAGCTTTCTATAAGATTAAGATCCTGAGTGGAAGGCAGGAATTTCTTTTCATTATTGGCTGTGAATATTAACCTCTTTACGACCAATGACGAGTATACTCGTCATGAAAAGATGTCAGTTCCCGCATCATGACGAGTATACTCGTCATGGCTTTGAACTGTCACTGCTCCTAAACGAACAGTGACAGCTCAAATCTAAAAGCTGTCAGTGACAGCCAAGGGTTAGGGGCAGAGGTGTGGGCACCCCTGTTAACCCCTTCACCCCCCTCCCCCACCGCAATCACTCTTATCTGCGGGCGGGTTGCACCGCAGCCGCCGGCCATGAGCTGATGCTCCAGCTCACACTGTGTCCTGTCCCAGCCCCCTGTGTCCAGCTCCCCCTGTGTCCTGTAGCCCCCCCCTGTGTCCTGAGCCCCCTGTGTCCTGTCCCCGTCCCCTGTGCAGCCCCTCCTGTGTCCTGTCCCCGTCCTCTGTGCAGCCCCTCCTGTGTGCGGTCCCCGTCCCCTGTGCAGCCCCTCCTGTGTGCGGTCCCCGCCCCCTGTGTCCAGCTCCCCGTGTCCTGTAGCCCCCCCTTGTGCCCTGAGCCCCCTGTGTCCTGTCCCCGTCCCCTGTGCAGCCCCCCTGTCTCCCGTCCATCCCCGCCCTCCACCCTGCATTGTTTGGCTGCCGGCGGGCTTGTGCGCCCGCCGACGAAGCTGCAGGGCCCCCTCCTCCTCCTCCTCCTCCCTGCTGGTCCCGGTCCCCAGCCCCCGGTCCCCGGTCCGCAGCCCCACTCACCTATCCCGGCGGGCTGCACGCTCGGTGCACCCGCCCGCACCGTCGGGCCTCCTCTGCAATGTGGCTCCTCCTCTTCTCAGGGGCTCCTCCTCCTCATCGCTGGGTAAGTATGAATGAATGAAAGAATGAATGAAAGAATGAATGAATGAATGGATGGATGGATGGGTGGATGGATGGGTGGATGGATGGATGGATGGGTGGGTGGATGGATGGATGGGTGGATGGATGGATGGATGTGTGCGTGCGTGGATGTGCTTGTGTGGATGTGTGTGTGTGGTTGTGTGCATGCGTGGATGTCAGCACGTGGATGTGCGTACGTGGATGTGCGTACGTGGATGTGCGTACGTGGATATGCATGTGTGGATGTGTGTGCGTGGTTGTGTGCATGCGTGGATGTGCGTACGTGGATGTGCGTACGTGGATGTGCGTACGTGGATGTGCGTACGTAGATGTGCGTACGTGGATGTGCGTACGTGGATGTGCGTGTGTGAATGTGCGTGCGTGGAAGTGTGCGTACGTGGATGTGGATGTACGTGGATGTGTGTGTGGATGTACGTGGATGTCAGCATGCGTGCGTGGATGTGTGCATGCGTGGATGTGCGTGCGTGGTTGTGTGCATGCGTGGATGTGCATACGTGGATGTGCGTGCGTGGATGATGGGTGCATAGGTGGATGGATGGGTGCAACAAGGGATCAAGTGTCCTCTTGTTATAGTCTCTGGGATCATAGTCATGGTGCACTGTATAACTGATCATTGTCATACAGTGCACCATAACTCTGACCCCTGAGACTGTAGGAAGAGGACACTTGATCCCTTGCTGCAGTCTCTGGATTGAGCAGAGGCGATCGAGCGTCGTGGGACCTTCGTTGTGGACTACGTCGGAGGCAATCGAGCGTCGTGGGACCTTCGTTGTGGACTACGTCGGATCTTCATAATAAAGATGGAGTCCGAATTTTGTTTGTGTTTTTTTTTCAAATAAAAAGATTTTTCTATGTGTGTATTTTCTGACTATTTACCAGAGATTCCTAATGGCGGGTCTAACATTGGCCCTATATTATGAATCTCGGGCTTAGTGCCAGCTGCCAATAAAAAGCTGGCATTAACCCCTTTATTACCCAGTTCGCCACCGGCACCAGGGCAACTGGAAGAGCATGGGTACAGCGCCAGAAAATGGCGCTTCAATGAATGCGCCATTTTCTGGAGCGGCTGCGGGCTGCAATTCGCAGCATGGGGGGCCCAGAACGCTTGGGCCTTTCCATGCTGAGGATTCCAGCCCCCAGCTGCCTAGTTGTACCTGGCTGGGCCAAAAATATGGCGGAGCCCTACGTCATTTTTTTTTCTAGAATTAGTTCTAGAAATAAAAAAAAATGGGCTTTGCTGTATTTTTGGTTGCAGCCAGGTACAACGAGGCAGCTGGGGGTTGCTGGCAGTCTGTAGCTGCCAAGTTGTACCTGGCTGGACCAAAAATATGGCGGAGCCCTACGTCATTTTTTTTTCTAGAATTAGTTCTAGAAATAAAAAAAAATGGGCTTCGCTGTATTTTTGGTTGCAGCCAGGTACAGCGAGGCAGCTGGGGGTTGCTGGCAGTCTGTAGCTGCCAAGTTGTACCTGGCTGGACCAAAAATATGGCGGAGCCCTACGTCATTTTTTTTTCTAGAATTAGTTCTAGAAATAAAAAAAAATGGGCTTCGCTGTATTTTTGGTTGCAGCCAGGTACAGCGAGGCAGCTGGGGGTTGCTGGCAGTCTGTAGCTGCCAAGTTGTACCTGGCTGGACCAAAAATATGGCGGAGCCCTACGTCATTTTTTTTTCTAGAATTAGTTCTAGAAATAAAATAAAGCCTTCGCTGTATTTGTAGCCAGCCATGTACAACTTGGTAGCTGGCTGACTGGAATCCTCAGCGTGGAGAGACTCAAATGTTGTGGGTCCCCCACGCTGCAAATTTCAACCCACAGCCACCCAAGAAAATAGCGCATTCATTAGAGGCGGCATTTTCTGGTGCTGTACCCCAACTCTACCAGTTGCCCTTGTGCTGGTGGCACACGGGTTCTCCATATGCGACATAGTGTCCGCTAACAATTTCAATAGAAAATTAGCTCCAATTGTTAGCGGAAACCATGTCGGGTATGGAGAGCCCCTCCCTGTGTGCCTGAACATTGGAGCTCCCCCACAAGTGACCCCATTTTGGAAACTAGACCCCCGAAGGAACGTATCTAGATGCATAGTGAGTACTTTGAACTCCCAGATGCTTCACAAATTCATCCATAAAAATGAAAAAGCAAGTTTTTTTCCACAAAAAGTTTCTTTTTTCATTTTTATGGATCAATTTGTGAAGCACCTGGGGGTTCAAAGTGCTCACTATGCATCTAGATACGTTCCTTGGGTGGTCTAGTTTCCAAAATGGGGTCACTTGTGGGGAGCTCCAATGTTTAGGCACATAGGGGCTCTTCATATCCTACAAGGTGTCCGCTAACAATTCCAATTGTTAGCGGACACCATGTCGCGTATGGAGAGCCCCTGTGTGTCTCCACATTGGAGCTCCCCCACAAGTGACCCCATTTTGGAAACTAGACCCCCAAAGGATTATATCTAGATGCATAGTGAGCACTTTGAACCCCCAGATGCTTCACAAATTGATCCGTAATAATGAAAAAAGAAATTATTTGTGGGAAAAAAGTGCTTTTTCATTTTTACGGATGAATTTCTGAAGCACCTGGGGGTTCAAAGTGCTCACTATGCATCTAGATACGTTCCTTTGGGGTCTAGTTTCCAAAATGGGGTCACTTGTGGGGGAGCTCCAATGTTTAGGCACATAGGGGCTCTTCATATCCTACAAGGTGTCCGCTAACAATTCCAATTGTTAGCGGACACCATGTCGCGTATGGAGAGCCCCTGTGTGTCTCCACATTGGAGCTCCCCCACACGTGACCCCATTTTGGAAACTAGACCCCCAAAGGATTATATCTAGATGCATAGTGAGCACTTTGAACCCCCAGATGCTTCACAAATTGATCCGTAATAATGAAAAAAGAAATTATTTGTGGAAAAAAAGTGCTTTTTCATTTTTACGGATGAATTTCTGAAGCACCTGGGGGTTCAAAGTGCTCACTATGCATCTAGATACGTTCCTTTGGGGTCTACTTTCCAAAATGGGGTCACTTGTGGGAGAGCTCCAATGTGGAGACACATGGGGACCCTCCAAACGCGACATGGTGTCCGCTAACAAATTGAGCTCATTTTCCATTCAAATTGTTAGCGGACACCATGTCGCGTTTGGAGGGTCCCCGTGTGTCTCCACATTGGAGCTCCCCCACAAGTGACCCCATTTTGGAAACTAGACCCCCTAAGGAACGTATCTAGATGCATAGTGAGCACTTTGAACCCCCATATGCTTCAGAAATTCATCCGTAAAAATGAAAAAGCACTTTTTTTTCCCACAAAAAATTTATTTTTTCATTATTATGGATCAATTTGTGAAGCATCTGGGGGTTCAAAGTACTCACTATGCATCTAGATATGTTCCTTTGGGGGTCTAGTTTCCAAAATGGGGTCACTTGTGGGGGAGCTCCAATGCGGAGACACACAGGGGCTCTCCATACGTGACATGGTGTCAGCTAACAATTTGAGCTCATTTTCCATTCAAATTGTTAGCGGACACCATGTCGCGTTTGGAGGGCCCCGGTGTGTCTCCACATTGGAGCTCCCCCACAGGTGACCCCATTTCGGAAACTAGACCCCCTAAGGAATATATCTAGATGCATAGTGAGCACTTTGAACCCCCAGATGCTTCACAAATTCATCAATAAAAATGAAAAAGCACTTTTTTTTTCCACACAAATTTTCTTTTTTCATTTTTACAGATCAATTTGTGAAGCACCTGGGGTAGAAAGTGCTCACTATGCATCTAGATATGTTCCTTTGGGGGTGTAGTTTCCAAAATGGGGTCACTGGTGGGGGAGCTCCAATGTGGAGACACACGGGGACCCTCCAAACGCGACATGGTGTCCGCTAACAATTTGAATGGAAAATGAGCTCAAATTGTTAGCGGACACCATGTCGCGTTTGGAGGGTCCCTGTGTGTCTCCACATTGGAGCTCCCCACAAGTGACCCTATTTTGGAAACTAGACCCCCAAAGGAACATATCTAGGTACATAGTGAGCACTTTGAACCCCCAGATGCTTCACAAATTGATCCGTAATAATGAAAAAATAATTTTTTAGTGGAAAAAAAAGTGCTTTTTCATTTTTACGGATGAATTTCTGAAGCATATGGGGGTTCAAAGTGCTCACTATGCATCTAGATACGTTCCTTCGGGGGTCTAGTTTCCAAAATGGGGTCACTTGTGGGGGAGCTCCAATGTGGAGATACACAGGGACCCTCCAAACGCGACATGGTGTCCGCTAACAATTTGAGCTCATTTTCCATTCAAATTGTTAGCGGACACCATGTCGCGTATGGAGGGTCCCTGTGTGTCTCCACATTGGAGCTCCCCCACAAATGACCCCATTTTGGAAACTAGACCCCCTAAGGAAGGTATCTAGATGCATAGTGAGCACTTTGAACCCCCAGATGCTTCACAAATTAATCCATAAAAATTAAAAAAAACACTTTTTTTTCACAAAAAAATTCTTTTTGCCTACATTTTTTCAGTTTCACATGGGCAAAGGGATAAAATACATCCCAAAATTTGTTGGGCAATTTCTCCTGAGTACACCGATACCTTATATGTGGTCATAAACCACTGTTTGGGCGCACGGCAGGGCTCAGAAGTGAAGGAGCGCCATTTCACTTTTTGAACGGAAAATTGGCTCTAAAATTCAAATTGCGCTCCTTCCCTTCTGAGCCCTGCCGTGCGCCCAAACAGTGGTTTATGACCACATATGAGGCATCGGTGTACTCAGGAGAAATTGCCCAACAAATTTTAGGATGCATTTTATCCTGTTGCCCATGTGAAAATGAAAAAATTGAGGCTAAAAGAACATTTTTGTTACAAAAATTAAAATGTCCATTTTTTCCTTCAACATTATTTTAGTTCCTGTGAAGCACCTGAAGGGTTAATAATCTTCTTCAATATAGTTTTGAGTAGCTTGTGGGGTGCAGTTTTTGGAATGGTGTCACTTTTGGGTGTTTTCTGTCATGTACACCCCTCAAAGGGACTTCAAATGTGATGTGGTCACTAAAAAATTGGTTTTGTAAATTTTGCTGGAAAAATGAATAATTGCTGATGAACTTTGAACCCTTATAACGTCCTAACAAATTTTTTTTTTTCTTCCAAAATTGTGCTGATGTGAAGTAGACATGTGGGACATGTTATTTATTAACTATTTTGTGGCACATAACTCTCTGGTTTAGCAGAATAAAAATTAAAAATTTGAAAATTGCTAAATTTTCAAAATTTTTGCCAAATTTTTTATTTTTTCACAAATAAACGCAAAAATTATCGACCTAAATTTAATACTAACATGAAGCCCAATATGTCACGAAAAAACAATCTCAGAATCGCTAGGATCCGTTGAAGCGTTCCAGAGATATTACCTCATAAAGGGAGAGTGGTCAGAATTACAAAAAATGGTCTGGTCATTAAGCTGCAAAGTGACTCGGTCCTTAAGGGGTTAAGAATCATAATTGTTCACTGTGTATTTAGTTGGAAGCTAGTAATATTGCCTATTGTTGGACACAATAATAGTTATTTTGGACAGTTTTTGTACATTCCTGCTCGAGGTCCTACAGAATTAGGTTTTTACAGACTTTCATACAGGGATTATTCTATTTTATTGAGTCATACTGACACACTGTCTTCTTGTTTGTGTTGTGTTAATATTCTTTAGACACTATGATAACTATTTGGGATAATTTTTGTATATTTCTGTCTGAAGGTTTACAGAGGTAGACTCTTTCTGATTTAAATAAATAAATGGTGTTAGTACGATGAACAATTGTTTTTAAAAGAGGCATAGAGAACAGATAATAATACTTAGTATATGTGTGTTAAATCTTCAGATTCTAATCCCATTGTTTTTCTGTTATGGCGCTGGCTCCAGGTGGGGGATGGACTTGTTTAAGTTCAGGACAGAACCTCCGCCCAGAGTGTCCCTCCCCCCATCTTAGGAATGTAAGACTCAGAGGAAGTTTTGCCCATCAGAACTTCCTGTGGCAGCCATCTTACACCATGGAAAAGGCCTGTTAACAATGAGACTACATCACAGTTTGGCTGCCTTCACACATTGCGTATTTTGCTGCGCTTTTTTACGCGCGCTTTTCAAAATATGCAATGTGCCTTTTGTCTGCTAGCAAAGTGAATGTGAAATTCACTTTGCAGTGCAGACATTGCGCAAAAATACCCAGTGCGTTTTCAGGGAGAAAACGCAGCTGCGTGAAGAATTGAGATGTCAATTCTTTATGCAGCTGCTCCTGCGTATTCTCCCTGTGATGTCAGAGGGGAGGAAGAATCCTGCTTCCTCCTCCTCTCTGTGACATCTGTGCCCGGGAACGCCCCTCTGACGTCACAACAGGTCCTGTCAGAAGACTTCTCACTTGGAACCGGAGACCGGACAGCGGGAAAAGGCGTCGGAGAGGTGAAGTATTCATTCTTTTTTATTTTACATACATTTGCCTCTGCTTAATTTAGATTTCACAGTGTATATTTATACACTGTGAAATCTAATGGGGCTGTCACAGAGGGGAGGAGGAAGCAGGATTCTTCCTCCCCTCTGTGACATCACTGCGCTTTCTGGAGTAAAGAAAGCGCAGTGTGTGAAAGCCCCTGCGTATTTTGTTGCGCTTTTTTGCGCGGCCGAAAAATGCGGCAAAAAGCGTGCGCAAAAAAGCGTAGCAAAATACGCAAATGTGTGAACGCAGCCTTAGTTCCACTACCAGTTTATATATCCAGTTATGATTATACAAGGGTAATATTATATATACCTTTACTCTGATATCTTCTGATTCCCTCATGCAAAGGGGGAATGGAGACATTTATAACAGAATTTAAATGGGTTTTTGGTTAAGCATCAAACAGTTATAGTATAATTATTATAATATACAGTTATAGTATAATATTATTATAATTATAATATAATTAGTAGAGAATTGTAATAAGAATTTTGTTGAATAAGTATTTTTCAGATTTTTTTTTAAACTAATGCAAATTGAGTGTTTTATTTCAGATGTACATATAGGAGAGATGATCTTACACTGGACACCGGTAGGATCCTCGCATGAGGTAATCAGAGCAATTGATTCAGAGTTTTTGCACTTTTGTGAGCAGGTGGAGCATCTTCTAAGTACAATTCTTACAAAAACGGTAAGCATATTGAATGCAGAACTGGTAAATCACGGTGAGGTAGACACCATGCTACCAGTCTAGGATGGTATAATCACACTGACAATCACTACAGGTGACCCCTAGAGGTAGAGGGCAAGGTACAATTTGAAGTTAAAATAAAGTTAGCCTAGATAAATGGCGGGAGGTTATCCATCCCAGCCTTGTTACGTCTGGCTGCCTAAGCACCCCCTCGGTATCAGACTGCCCGGACAGAACTAAATAAATACTAAAGGAACAAAATGGGAGTTGTGCAGACGGATGGGAAAAAGGACAGGCCATGAAGACGTCTCTCTTCAATAAAAGTTAGAATAGTCTTTGCTTGGCCCCACATACACCTCAACCGGTCACGAGTGTAGTTAGATGAATACTTCCTGGTTTGTTCCTGGCTACAGGTAAGGCCTCGTGTACAATCCTGCATTATTCTTATGCACAACACAACTCAGAAAGGTAAGAGTTTGAAGCAGCAGCTGCTCCACAAGCTTTAAGAATTGCAAATAGGGTGCGGACAAGGAGAAAAAAGTTATAAACATGTCCTAGTAGGTGTGGATCTCTCTCTCCAGTTACCTTTTTGACCTGTTTTTCAGGAAAGCAGGGAGACCACTGCTGATAAGTATACAGTAATTATATTGTTTAATATTATGTCTGTGTGATTCTACCTTGTATTATATATATATATATTGTTTTTATTTGTGCTGAGACAGACTAGCCGTAATCTGCCTCTATTACGGACTATTAACAGTGTATCTAGTGACCCTCATATATATATATATATATATATATATATGTTGACTGAGCAATTGCTGTATATCTTTATGGAAGGTAATGGACTAAACAACACTTTACAAGCTGGAAATATGTACCGTATATACTCGTGTATAAGCCGACCCGTGTATAAGCCGACCCCCCTACTTTTGCCCCCAAAACCTGGGAAAATCTATTGACTCGTGTATAAGCCGAGGGTGGACCCTAGCACAAGTATACAGCCCCCAGCAGTGTGGTATACACCAGTCCCAGAGGTAGATACAGCAGCCCCAGTGGTAGTATACACGCAGCCCCAGTAGTATATACAGCCCCAGTGGTATATACAGCTCCAGTGGTAGTATAGACGCAGCCCTAGTAGTATATACAGCCCCAGTGGTAGTATATACAGCCCCAGTGGTAGTATACAGGGCCCCAGCAGTATATACAGCCCCAGTGGTTTATACAGCCCCAGTGGTAGTATACAGGGCCCCAGAGGTATATACAGCCCCAGTGGTAGTATATACAGGGCCCCAGCAGTATATACAGCCCCAGTGGTTTATACAGCCCCAGTGGTAGTATACAGGGCCCCAGAGGTATATACAGGGCCCCAGAGGTAGTATATACAGCCCCAGTGGTAGTATATACAGCCCCAGTGGTAGTATATACAGCCCCAGTGGTAGTATACAGGGCCCCAGCAGTATATACAGCCCCAGTGGTTTATACAGCCCCAGTGGTAGTATATACAGCCCCAGTGGTAGTATATACAGCCCCAGTGGTAGTATACAGGGCCCCAGCAGTATATACAGCCCCAGTGGTTTATACAGCCCCAGTGGTAGTATATACAGCCCCAGTGGTAGTATACAGGGCCCCAGAGGTATATAGCAGCCCCAGTGGTAGTATACAGGCAGCCCCAGTAATGCAGGGCCCCCCCAGCGTCTCTCTGGTCACCTGTAAAGGAAGCTATACTTATCACAGTGCTCTGTCCGCGCCCGCTCGCACCCGCTGTCAGCAGCCGACCGGATCCTCCATCTTGCGTCTTCTTTCTTCCTGTTTCCTGTGCTCGTCGCAGGGAATGACGTCATTGCCCGCGACGAGCACAGAAACAGGAAGAAAGAAGACGCAAGATGGAGGATCCGGTCGGCTGCTGACAGCGGGTGCGAGCGGGCGCGGACAGAGCACTGTGATAAGTATAGCTTCCTTTACAGGTGACCGGAGAGACGCTGGGGGGCCCTGCATTACTGGGGATGCGGGGGCTGCTGTATACCGATGTATACATCGGTATGTACCGATGTATACATCGGTATACAGCACTGACTCGCGTATAAGCCGAGGGGGGTACTTTTCAGCCCAATTTTTGGGCTGAAAAACTCGGCTTATACGCGAGTATATACGGTATATAAGATCAGGGATAGGTTAGGGACAGATAGAGCGAGTTGATGTGCAGCGGGGGCACCACAGGCTTTTCAAGAGGGTGCCGACCTCCACTGGTTAAGTAGGTTTCCAGCTTTAAGGACATTACTAGGGTACTATTAGGAGTGGGTATATCATTTATAAATTGTGTAAATCTTATGTCTTTGTTTCTATGAAATATCTTGGGTGACAATTTATTTTGATATTTTAATCAATAGAAAATGATTTTTGATTATATATAAGATCCTTATATAGAAGTTATTTGACATGAACCATAACTGTATGATTTAGAATTGGTGATTTGGGTTTCAAGAACCCAAAGTATGTAATGTTTCTGTATATATATTGCATATCTCTTCTCTTAGGGATGATTGTTTTTCATTTATAGGTAAGTCAAGAACTGATACCATATTCTTTTTATATTTTTTTTTTCTTAAAAGGTGGTGTGTATATGTAATATTAGATGATAAGATGCTCAAGGGGGTGACTATTCTTAAGGTTATATATAAAATTTTGTCATTTGTTTTTGTGTTGCAATGTATTACTATGTTATTGATAGTTATGAAAATGGTACAAATTTTTATGAGATTATGGTTGAAAATGTTGTCCAGGTAACAGATTCCCCAAGATAGGCTTTTTCTTATGTTTTGACACTTATAAAATGCTCGTCTAACATGTATTTTTGAGTTTTCTCTCCCCCTTTAACATGCAGCTACTGTGGACCGAAGTCGCTTCCCACAGCCTGGAGGTGGAGTAATGGTCAGAAGAAACGTCAGAAATTCTGCGGATGACTGAGACAGCTGAAGAGCTCAATTGGCAGCCCAACTAGATCCAAGATCTACACTACAAGGCAGACGAGCCCAGGAGAACTACCGAATGTCTCTTACTACAGATGCTGGCCTATATGTGATGGATATAAACATCCCAAGGGACACTGACCGCTTAGGACACCTTTATTTTTTGAATATCAGGGACTGACTTATTTTAGATAAGACTGAAGTTTCCACCAGCAACATTGACTTGGTACGAGGCCATGTCCTCCTGAATTAGACCGTAGTGAGGACCAACTTATGGAGAATGTAAAAAATGATGACTAACAGTTGAGTGATAATTATGACTGGTATTTAATTGCGGCATTCATATAGTTTCCTTGTTTGTCATGGTTTGTGAGTGTTCGTGTCCATCCGATGGTGTAATGGGCAGACCTATGAGTGTTCGTGTCCATCCAATGGTGTAATGGGCAGACCTATGTGGGGAATCCGGTGAAGTGGTGTAGGAAGACCGACTCCTTCTACCAGGGGAGGAGAATGTACCTGGGTAGCTCTGTGTGCATGCACTTTGGTTGGAGCATTCACTCATTGCCACGGGAGAAGGGAACTGTGGGAGCAGCATTCATTTTTATTATATTTAGAATCTATTTTAGTAAATATAATCTCCATATTTTTGTGTGAAAAAATTTTACTATATATTTCAGTAGTATTAAATAGAGAGGTGAAACAAAGAAGAGGAACCCCTGTGCATAGGGTGGCGCTAATTTCATGCTGTGTAATACCTTGCATCAAGAAGATGATGTCTCGCGTCATGAAGGAGACAGTGAACACAATGTATGCAGATCTCAGAGGCCGTGATGATGAAGGAGAAATATACGCCTGAGAGTGATGCCCTTGCCATTACTGCAAGACCCCTTGGAGAAATACGAGAACTTGAGACCCATCTTAGATAGTAGAGTAGGGATTGCTTAGGGTGCGGAACGGCCAACTACAAAGGCATCTCAACGTTATGGTTGTCTCAATGTTGGTGAAGACTCCTTTCCCCTCCTCTATCTTTTACCCTCTACCACCTAGGGCAAAGATTAAGGGTAAGATTTTGAATATCTCCAATGGGGGGAATGTTATGGCAATAAATTGTTAATAATTTGTCTGAATTATTGAAGCCATTCAGAAACCTTCCAAAAGCATGGTTATGTGAATCCTTGCTCTTTCCTCTAGAATTCTCCTGTCTCAGATTTTATATAATGTTTTGACTTAGAGGTGGCAGTATAGAAGTTCTTATCAGCTTGTTCTGAAGGTACTGTGCGAATCAAGGCTAGATTAAACGAACTAACACATAGAATATAAATGAATGTTTTTTCAGAATAAAATGTAGATTCAGCATAATATGATGCATAATATGATGTAATCACCTAGAAACACCCCTAAGGAATGCCCCTTTAATGATAAGTAACAAAACTGCTAACGGCTCCTAAAATAAAGGTCTTTGTCATTAAGCTCTACATTGACTTGTGTGTCAGCGTGGTTCTTACGGTGGCGTGCACACACACAGACAAAGCATCCAATTTGGCGGCAGACAATTAAGATGACAGCCTACCCGAAAGGTGTGGAGGGCATCCATTACAATACCACAAGTGGAAGTACCAGAAGTGGCACCTGTAGAAGAAGAGCATAAAGAACAGATTCCTGCTCACAGCGAGCTTGTCAGTCCCATGGTAAGACCAATACCTCATTCAGACTCAGAGACACCCGCAAGATATACAACTACACATAGCATAGTGCTTAGTACACCTGCTATAGACACCCTTAAGCTAAGGAGGTCACAGCGTAGTACACAAAGTCAGATTCCAGCCCGTTATTGGGATTAACCCCTTCCCGACCTATGACCTAGGAGGACGTCATGGGCCGGTAAGGGGTGTTTGATGTGAGCTCCGGCGCGGAGCTCACATCAAAGCCCTGACATCTCAGCTGATATCAGCTGAGATGTCAGGGTAACAGCACCGATCGGATGCGGGATACGATCAGTGCTGTTAACCCCTTGGATCCCGCTGTCAATCGCTGACAGGGGGATCCAAGGCGGCCGTTCCACGACGCTCCGGGATCCAAGACGCTCCGGGATCCAAGACGCTCTGGGATCCAAGACGCTCTGGGATCCAAGATGCTCCGTTCCCCGTCCGCATTGGAGATCCCTCGATAATATCGCGGGATCTCCGGCGGTCACGTGACAGCCCAGGGTCTTGGCTAGGCCCTGGATGCTGTCAGAAAGCACTTCCGGGTTGTGGTTGGCAGGCGCTACCAACCACAACACGCCCGCAATTCTGGGTGATACTGATGAGCTCATCGGTATCTCCCAGAAGTGATCGGACTGTGCAGCAAGGTGCCTCTTAAAGGGGCAGTGTAAAAATAAGAATTAATAAAAAAAAGAACATTTTTTAAAACCTGTAAAAAAAAAAAATAAACATAAAAGTTCAAATCACCCCCTTTTCCCCCATTCACAATAAAAGTATTAAAAAAATTTAAAAAATACACGTTTGGTATCGCCGCGTTCAGAATCGCCCGATCTATCAACATATAAAATCAATCAATGAGAACCCTAAACTGCGTAACGGAAAAAATGGTCCAAACGCCAAAATTATGTTTTTTAGTCGCCGCAACATTACTATAAAATGCGATAACGGGTGATCAAAACAGCGCATCCACCCAAAAATGGTATCATTAGAAAGGTCAGCTCAAGACGCAAAAGATAAGTCATGACATGGCCCCAGATCCCAAAAAATGAAAACGCTACGGGTTGCAAAATATGGCGCAAAAAGTGCGTTTTGTTTTTTTTTCCAAACGTCTGAATTTTTTTTCACCACTTAGATACCAGTAAAGGTATACATGTTTGGTATCTACGAACTCGTACCGACCTGAGGCATCACACCATCAAGTTAGTTTTACCATATAGTGAACATGGCGGCTAAAAAGCGCAAAACACAAACATGTGATTGCACTTTTTTTTTGTAATTTCACCGCACTTGGAATTTTTTTGCAATTTCCTTGTACACTATGTGGTAAAATAAATGATTGCATCTAAAAGTACAACTCGTCCCGCAAAATAACAAGCCATCTTGTCTATATTGACAGAAAAATAAAAAAGTAATGGCTCTTGGAAGCAGGGGAGCAAAAAACGAAAATGAAAAACGAAAAATCCCCGGTCATGAAAGGGTTAAAGTGATAAAATGTAAATATATATTTTCTTGTATATAATCTGTAAATACGAAACTATGCACCCACCAAGCTTCAGCACCTACAGACACTTTACTGAACTTTCAAATTTTCTTGAACTTTTTCCTTTAAAAATGAACCATTACACCACTGGACTGGTTGTGGTAAAAACTTTATATATTTTCATGCAAAGGTGGAAGGACTAATCACCAAGGGACTGCTTTTTGAATTTTTGGATTTTCTTGGTTTTTGTAATTTTTTTTTTTGAGACTCTGTTCAACATAAATTGTTATTTAACCTTGCATTGTTTATGTTTTCTTTACCAAAAGGTTATCACAGTCCAGGAGTACTGTATTTCAATAAGGGGATATGTGGTACCCCAAGGTCCTATTGTTACAGTGTCATTATCGCCCTCGAGTGATGGTGTCGTGCTTGAGAGAAACAGAAGGATATTCACACCAGGCAAGTAACCACACAGAACACCTTCTTCCTCCAGGCCAGAAGGGGGAGATCTAAACCCAGGTTCAGGGTGAGCTCCCCTATAAATTCTGGTCTGGGGCAGAGCTAGTTAGTTTAGTTCCTAGGAGGACTGAGGAAGACATCCTGGTGGACTGTAGCTGCCTTAAGCTCATCCCAGGATCACTGACTCAGTGCGAGAGACCTAAGACAAGGGTCTGAGGAAGTGGAAGGAAGCCTAGTAAGTGGAGCAACCCCATGCTCACCCCAGATTAACAGCGCAGAGAATGGACACCGGAGTCCGAGGCTGTGCATGGCCTAACGTCCCAGCAGCCAATACTGGAAGGTGGGGAATTCCAAGTTCCCCAGCCACACCGTGCTCGCAACATAGAGAGTTCAGGAGCCGTCATTCGTGACATGGGTTAATAAAGGACTCGAGTTGTCTGCCATACCGACACCTCGCAGGAGAGAGAGGGTCAGCAGCCTAGCTAAAGCAGCAGCAGGAGCCTACCATAGCGCAGCAGGGAGGCCTCAGAACTTGCCGGGTGAGGAGAGCCCCGAGTTGCTCTCAGGCGAGCACTCAGTTAACAACAACCGGAATTACAGATGCACCAGTAAAGGACTGAGGAACTACAAAATCGTGAGTCTGTCTGTTGCTTTGCGCCCGCTATCCTGCACCTTACACCCTTACTACATCCACTGCCCCAGGGATCCGCTCTGCCCGTGGGGAGTCGCTCCATCCCAGCTGCCCGTCCATCATCCCCGGAGGTTTTGCAGCAGTGGTGGCAACCTATAGCCACATACCACGGGTGGTGTCACGAATAACTCCCTTAATCATCACCCCCTTCCCTACCAAGCCAGAAGTATCCCCTTTCAGCTGCAACCAGGGTCACGGAAGCCGGGTCTCGACCCCTGTGACTCCCTAGAGACAGTATAGCCTGGTTCCAAGTGCCCCACGACCCTACGGGGTCCGACAGAAGTCATCATGATGACCTCGGATCCTCACGATTACATTGCGGGGGCTCTGATCTGAGGAGAGAGGGTGCGTGATCCCCTAAGAGTCGCGATTGATATAAATCGTGGATTTTTGGGGGGTTGAACTGCCAGAAGCAACATGGTGACTATTCCAGGCTTTGAGAGCTGGGGCTCGGTTTTTAGGAAAGATGACTTTCTGGCGGTGATTTCAGCGGATACAACTCCAGTGCTCCTGCGATTTCCAGGACGTAGCAGCACGTCCAAGGTTGGGAAGTCCTCAACAAATAGGATATATTGGTACATCCAAAGTTGGGAAGGGGATAGTCTAAGGTCCTTACCCTTAGTCTTATTCTCACACTCCGGGATCTTCACCTTTTATAAATGCTGCTTTGGTCTTGTGGTGACATCTTGTGACCACACCTTCTGACTGGCTGGAATTCAAACGTTACATAACAAGCTCTCAATGCAAGCTAAAACAAAGCTTTCATAGACTTTCATTGAAGTGTGACCTCTTGCATGCTCTATTAACATTGGAGCAGCTGGCAGTCCACTAACTGCAGAAGACCAATCAGAACAGCATCGATAATAGGTGAAAATGCTGGAGGGTGAGTATAAAGCTAGGTTCAGGGGCCTTAGATTGAAAGCACCACTGCAGCAGTAAAAAAAATAAACAAAATAATCTCTGCTGTGATTGTATGTGCTTTGTGCCCACACTGCAGAGGTGATGCACAATTTTCTGCATCAAATCTGCATATGATTTTAGCAGTTATTACGCAGCAAAAGCATTGTGCTTTTGCTGTGTAATATCTGCTTTTTGACGAAGAAAATTTTGCATCCGTCCCTACTGTGCCCACAGTGCTACAGGCATACTGGCAGACACTTATGGGTTTCGGCCACATCACATATCACATGGGTCACATGCCCCTTACCCACATGATGTTGGATGTGGCCAAAATCAGGAAGTGCCTCCCAGTATGCAATGTAAGCCGTGTAAATTAATTGACATGCTACATATCTGCAGCTATTAAGCTGTGCAAAATGCACAGATGTGGGCACAGCACAGCCAGAGTCACACTGACTTTGCTAGTTGGCCAATATAACGTGCATGTGTTGCACATTTTACAAATACACCGCACAAATGCGCAGCAAATGCACTCTTGTTGGCACATAGACTTACAGTACAAATCTATGACAGTGCAGCTCTGTGTCTAAAAATGGTTGTCCATTTGCACTTATCAAAGTTCTCCACTGCTTGGCCTTTAAAGGCCTTAAAGATTAAATATGAATTACAATATCCCTGTCCTCACCTGATCTAAGCCCTATTGAGAACTTGTGGGCCCATTTTAAAAAGGAAATTTATGGTGAAAGAAAATATTCTTCTCTCTGAACAGTATGAGGATGTGGTTGGTGCTGCCCAAAAAGCTGATCATCAACAAATTATTATTATTTATATAGCACCATTAATTCCATGGTGCTGTACATGAGAAGGGGTTACATAGAAAATTACATATGTGGCGCCCCTGTTTGATTCCAGGTATATTGAACTTTGCATACCTTTTATCCTGTCAGGAGCAGCCTGACCTGCGGCAAGCTCATCCATCTGGCTGCAGTCCATCCATCCTTCTATCCTCCTGGCAGAGCAGTGCTGCAGCGGTGGTCCCATCATTGACCACAACCCGTGGGTGGCGTCATGACAAACTTTATCCCTTGTAAATATCCCCTTTATTTGTGAGAACCCTGGACACGGTCCGGACCAGGACCTCCGTGACATCCCCAGCAATACCGCGGTCTGGTATCGAGTACCCTGTCCTAGTGGGCTCCACAACTTGGCGTCACAAACAGGATGGACGAGGTCCAAAAGAACTGGACCCTGTGTGCCTGAAAAACGTGTTCTGGACTTTTCCCGCCAAATCTGGGCTTTATGGCAGCCATAGGAGCCTGAAGCCATGTGCAGGGGAGGCGTGCCCAGACATCCCATCATGGGCCGGCCTGGTCCCAAGCGGGAAAAGAAAGGCCCGCCCTGGCTCCCTTTAATTCCGGGGGAGCCATCCATCAATCCCAAGGAGGAGCCTCCGCCCCCAAGTGCGCTCACCAATGAGAAGCTGGCGGGAGCTGAAGAGGAAGTCGTCGCCCCAGAAAGGCGGGACAGGAAACCGGATGCGGAGCAGTCGCCATTATGATTACAGTGCATGCGAACGGAAGAAGAGGACGTCGAGAACTATGCTGCAGTCGAGAGACCTGAAGTGATCCCGAAGGGCCCACGGAACGTACCAGTGGAGGAACCCAGCCAGGGACAGAACAACAGTGATCGAGGCAGCATGGCGGAAGTCGAAGGGAGACGTCAGGAGATCCGAGACACCCGGAGGGGTGTAATGCGGCTGCTGCTCCTACAGATGACCCGGTCTCAAGCGGAGCAGAGGACCTGGATTCGAACTGACGTGCAACAAAACCTGCAGTCCTGGTCTGCACAACTCGGGTGGGTTGGTGCCACCAACAGTTGTCCCGGAGCAAGGAAGAATGCCGCAGCGCAACCCTGATTGATGTGTCCATTCTCGGAGCTGCAACGCGCCCTGCCCCAAGAGTGACTGACCCACTAGGAGCCCTGGAAGAAGGATGGTTACCACTGCCGGAGCGCCTGATACCTGCGCCTGTAACATCAGAGGTGAGAGGGGAACAGCTCCGATGCTGGTGGGAGAGGAGTGAGACCTGTAATGACCTCATGGGTTTCCTTGGGGACCCAGATGGCCCAGTAGGCCCTTCAGAGCTGATCACCCGGGAAGAATATCTTAGACGATGCATCCGCCGATGGAAAAAGAGGAGATAGAGCGGCAAGTACAAAAACAGATTGTGCTCGCATGCACTAAAGAGGCAAAGGCAGAAGCTTGAACTAGAAAGAAAGGAGATACAAGAGGCGCAGATTGTGCCTTATCAAAAAGACACTGCTTGTTCTAGTGTGGATTATATAGATATCTACTCACCTTTTTAGGTTGTGAGACCCACAACCAGTTTGAAAGCTTAAGGCAGCTGCTGCAGAACCTCCATCGTCACGCCAAAAAAAACGCAGGAAATCAGGAATCAAACAGGAATGGTATCCACGGTCCGTGCTGCTGCTCTTTACCAAAGGATTTCACAAAAGGTTGTTACCATCATAAGGTCCTTTATTCATCAAAACCTACGCATTTCAGTGCTGTCCCAGCACCTTCCTCAGGGTATCTGAGGAAGGTGCTGGGACGGCACTTAAACGTGTAGGTTTTGATGAATAAAGGACCTTATGATGGTAACAACCTTTTGTGAAATCCTTTGGTAAAGAGCAGCAGCGCGGACCATGGATACCATTCCTGTTTGATTTCAAAGGCAGAAGCTTGTTGCGACCGACAAATTGACAAATCGATAAAATCAGGGACAAATTGATAAAATCATTGAGGATAAAGGATTCTCCTTTGTGCGTGAACGCCGTGCGCCAAGAGACATTTTTATAAACAGGTGTGATGTAGAAGCGTATCTTCCTGCACAACACCCGGACAGGAAAGTGACCATCGGAGAATGGGTCTCCTACAACGTGGTACAAGGAGAGAGAGGTCCTTATGGGGTCCAAGTAAGACGGTTATCTTTAGAAACATCGGAAGAAGACCTCTCAGCCTTAGAGGATCCTGAACCTGATCCAGCCGTTTACCCAGATCCACCAGTTCACACGGATCCAATAGCTAACATGGGTTTTACAAAGTCTACAGGAGATGCAGCTACCCAGACGCCCAGCAGTTACCTGCTAATTCACGCCCTGCAAGAACTGGAACTGTTTCCCAGGAGAGCTCCACAAGTGCTTCTGTGGAAAGTGGAGAAAAAGGAACAGAAGTGAAGACCCGGATCCTGCTGTACCAGAACTGTAAGTGTGAATGTGATGTGATCCTTGATAGCCTTTTCCCCTGTTTGTCTTTTATATCTTTGATGAACATTTGATGCCATGGACAGTGACTTGGTATAAACTTTTGCTGTATATAGCTGAGCACCCGGTATGCTCCCCATTGGTTTTGAGACCAGTTTGCATTTTTAGACTGTGTACGGAACTTAAGCAGAACTTGCAGAGTGCTTTTGAACGGTTTTGAAGCACTTGTGCCTTTTTGAGAAGTTTTTTCACTTTTTGAAACTTTTATACTTTTTGCAGAAAAGTAATGTGTATTTATGTGTTTTAGAATATTTAATGTGTTGCACTTAACCCGGAGTGCATAGAGAGCCGGTATTTATGCCACAGAACTCTTGAACTTTTGAAACAGTGACTGTGTAACCCGTGTCCAAAGGGTTAAAGGACAGTGTGGTGTAAAATGAGTTACAACTTGGCCACAAGCTGGTGACCCAAGGGCCCGGAGGCCTCCGCATTTACAGCCATAGACGGGCTGCGAACTGTGTCCTAAATATGTGAATAGTTACGATAATTTAAATGCAATGTTAAAAGTACCCGTGCCTCCTTAAGTGGAAGATCAAAAATGCTTAATGTTAATGTTTAAAAAAATAAAATGCCTTTTTCGGGGGGATCCATGCCGTACGGCGTGGGGACACGCCGGTTTAACGCCAGTGGAATGTGGTGCCCCTGCGACCAGGGTGACCACATAGGGAACTGCAGCCAGGCGGAAAGATAGACGGTTTGTACACCAAACACCCTCACAGATCACGGACACACACACCACTAGAGGCAGCACCCAACCCGGAGCCCGGGACTCTAGGTGGGCAAGGGTGGTGGGTTTAGAGGAAAGGGGGTGGGAAGAATGTAGATCAGGTGACAGAGAGTACAAATAGAGGAAAAGAGAAGGAAGGAGTTAGTAGGCCAGATTGAGCTGAGCAGCACAGACATCTGAAAGACAGAGACATGTCCCGGTGGGATTGGGCTTCATGGAGATGCAGAATCCACAGAGTCACAGAAACCATGGAGAGAAAGCTCGTCCATAGCCGGCATCCCAGGGGAGTGTGAGGAAAGAGACCGGACCAGCAGTACTGGGTCCGAGGAACACGGCAGCACTGACCAGCTACCGGCGGAGTAGTTTTCCCTAGTTTGGACTGGAATCACACGGGTTAGATGGAGTCTGGTAACACCTTGCAAGATAGGGTTACTGCAGACTAGGCACACACCAGAGTGTCGGCTCTAAGGGGAACAGAGATTCCATGACGGCTTCCCAGATTAACCGACGGGGAGCTCTAACTCCAGGCTGGAGTTCCCACAACAAGGGTTGAAGGCACAGCAGCAACCACAAGGACCCACAAGGGTCCGAGCTGCCGCCATACAACCAGGGGAGACAACAGAGAGAAACAACAGCCTGGAAGGACTTAGAAGGAGTGAGGGGTCTCAGAGTGACAGCCTGGCTGCAGAGGGTTCGAGTGTTCCCGGGGTTAACTGCACTGTGAACTGTTAAGAACTGAACTGTACTGTGAGCTGTGTTAACTGTGAAGAACTGACAAGTAAACTCAGTGAACCCTGCCTGAGTGTTTGATTCCAGGTATATTGAACTTTGCATACCTCTTATCCAGTCAGGAGCAGCCCGACCCATGGCGGGCTCATCCATCTGGCTGCAGCCCATCCATCCCTCCATCTTCCTGGCAGAGCAGCGCTGCAGCGGTGGTCCCATCATTGACCGCAACCCGTGGGTGGCGTAACGACAAACTTTATCCCTTGTAAATATCCCCTTTATTTGTGAGAACCCGGGACACGGTCAGCACCAGGACCTCCGTGACATCCCCAACAGTACCCCGGTCCGGTACCGAGTACCCTGTCCCAGTGTGCTCCACACTTATATAGCTTACAGTAATCAAATTAACAATGACAGACTGGTACAGAGAGAGAGGACCCTGCCCTTGCGAGCTTACATTCTACAGGATAATGGGGAGGAGACAGTAGGTCAGGGGTGCAGCAGCTCTGGTGACGGTGGGGCGGCAGCTTCGATGGCAGTGGGGCAGCAGCTCCGGTGGCGGCTCAGTCATTGCAGGCTGTAAGCTTTCCTGAAGATATCGGTTTTCAGGTTCTGTCTGAAGGGAAATTAAAGGGAACCTGTCAGGCCATTTATACCCTCCCAACTATCACTGTTTGTGCCATTAGCTTTATAATACTAGTCTAATTATCCTTCTCTGAGCTCATAGTGTAATGGTAAAGGTGGAAAAAAAGAATTTATACACTTACATTTGTCTTGCCTCGGGCGGGGACCGTGGGGGGTACTTAGAAATGGGACCTCTCAAACATCGTCTGGGGCTGCGGGATGTCACGGTATCATGACAAGGGTCTGTGATCCCCTCGTCGGGCAAGCAGTAAAAAGGGATTGTGAAGATGGGTGAAAATAGAAATTAAATAAAAATAAAGAGAGTCGTGACACCACTTGTGGAATGCGGCTAGTATAACTGCTTCTGCCGTTGGGATCTCTGGGGATGATGGAAGTAGCAGCTGGAATGTTTCAACTCTCTACATGAAAAGCGATTCCCCAGGGCACACGTATAGTCTGTGGATAGGCCGGGATCGTTAGGGGTGCAAGGACTTAGTGTACGTAAGAACAGACAGACACAGGGATAACAGTCTCTTTAACCATTACTGAAGTCAAACAGGTTCATCCAGGATACAGTTCAAGTGTTGTTACGGGTCAGGGGTCGGGAGCCTGGAAGCAAGTTGGGTTGTCCACACCTGGCAAGTACTGAGGCCTGCTTACTCCACTGTTTGGTTTGTGAGCCCTGGCTGCTTTAAGCTATGCTTATATGCAAATAGAGTCAGTGGAGCCTCGTTTAGGAGTCTCAAACACAGGACTAGCCAGATATTCCTCCTGGCTAGGTTCTTCCCTGGAGGGATATCTGGCCACGGACTCTATTTGCATATTTTTAATTCCCAGGGGCAATGCGCCTAGGAATTCACTGTGTTGAGCGCTTTAGTCGGCTGCCCACAGTGTTTTCTTGTACTGGTCTCCCTGAGGTCAGCGATTGCTTTGTGATGTTGGTCTACTAGGCATTGCTCCCACCTAGCCAGAATCCTACTCCACACTGATGACAGGCAACACCCCGAAACAGCAGTCTGTGGATGGATACCTGGCCTTGGTATTCCCTTGTTATATCTTTAAGCTCGTAAAGAGCTGGATATTGACTCAAAGGGCCACTTAATATGATGGTTATAGTGGTCTCCTCAAAGAGCCACCCCATGGCTAGGTCCTTTCATGGAGGGATATCTAGTCCTGTATTAGACTCCTAAACGAGGCTACACAGACATTATTTGCATATTGATAAACAACTGGTGGCATTCCGAGGTAGGTGCCGTTCAGACAATACACCCTGAAACAGCTGTCTGTGGATGGATACCTGGCCTTGGTATTCCAGTGTCATATCTTTAAACTCATAATGCTCCTAGGAATTCACTATGTTGAGCACTTTAGCCGGCTGCCTGCAGTGTTTTCTTGGACTGTTCTCCCTGAGGTCAGTGATTGCTTCGTGATGAAGCTATGCTTAGGTTTCC